>CP136059.1:185275262-185915818 GCA_032464435.1 Aegilops umbellulata
CACTAGTGCTGAAGAAACTGCTGCTGCTGCTGAAAAGGTGACTGCACCTGAGGAAGAACCTGAAATTCCTCAGCCTGTAGAACCAGAGATCGCGATTCCTGAGGTAATGATGCAACTCATTGACACTACTCTGCCCAAGCCAAAGGATCCGTTCTCAAGGAAGAAAAAGTTCAAGGCTGAAGACTTTTTTGGCGAGCACGTGTTCTTCACTGAATATAATCCACATGACTCTGCTCGCATAAGGAAGAGGCGTTTCTGGACTACAAGTAAAGCCAACTTCTATTCCTCAGTGCTTTTCAACAAAGACAAAGTCTTCGACCATGCACATATTCCTCACGTGGATATGGAGTCCATGCCGTGCTTCACGCCAGTCCTCAGTGTTCTTTACGACGCTGGGCTGCTCAATTTCTGCACTGACATAGCGATTGGAATGAAGAACTCATTCTTCAGTTCTACGCAACGCTGCACATCACTGGCAACTCTGAAGATGTGAATTCATGGGTTATGGACTGGATGACAGAGAACACTCACTACAAGGCACCAGCATCTGAATTGCTTCGTGCCCTCCCACTCAGTCCTCCCATTGAAGATGCACGTTGTGTTTACAACGAACCTGAGCTTTCAAATCACTATATGCAAGTCCTGATGAAGCCTATGAAGCCAGGGCAGGCTCCTCAAACCAAATTCCTCGTCAAGGAATTGTTGTATGTGCCTCAGACTGTCTATCGCATTCTGACGAAGACAATGAGTCCTATCAAAGGCCATGATTCTAATGATGAAGAAGTCGTTGGCATCATGAAGAACATGCTTTTCAACATCATTCATGGCGTTCCCGTCAACTTCCATGATTTCTTCATGAGGACTCTGGCCAACATTGCTATGTCGCCATTTGAGCTGAAGCCTTACGCGCCATGGATTATGAGATTCATCAGGACAAGGTCTTCACTCAATTACAAAGGTGAAACTCTGAACCACTGCAGCTACTTGCCCCCTATTGAAGTCCTCAACAGGACATTTTCCTCAGCCGAAGAAAAGGGCAAAGCTACTGCTGTGATAGATGAAGGCATTCGTCCATTGGATGGTCAATTTCGCAAGGCTGCATCTTATTCCACCAATGATGAATCTACCACCCATGACTCTGCCGCCAACAATGCCAAGCCAAATCCTCAAGCCACAGCACCCAGGGTGATGACTGATCGTGAGTTACTCCTCAGTCTTCATCAGAAGGTTGATCGCAATCACAAATGGGTCAAGCGTCAATTTGGTTCACTTCTTCACAACATGACTTCAACACACAGTGCAGTGAAGAAAAACCACTACTACCTTCATGAAACCCTCAACCGCACCTGGGCTGTTCTATCTCAAGTCTACAATGCTGATGATCTGAAGAAAATGGGTCTCAAAGAAGAGTTTGCCTGGTCTGCACCTCCTCCGAAGAAATACAAGAAGGTCCCAGTTCCTTCTTTGGTGGCCAACTCCTATTCTTCATCGCGCGACATTGATGAACATGAAGACTTGCACGACACTGCGGCAGGCCCTACTTTTACTACCGACCCCAACAACGCTGGCGCTCCTTCATCAACTTGATTATCTTCAGGGGTGTTAGTCCTCAGTTTCGATCCTTTTGGTCATTCGATGACAAAGGGGGAGAAATCTGAGTTAGTCTTCAAGCGGGTCTATAATAAAGGGCATTTTTTTGCTAAGTTACAACTCTCGTTCTTCTGAAACTTTTACTGGATCGAGTTGTAATCTTAAACCCGATGGTGCTCTGATACTTTTGATGCACTATGCTCTGATTTGATGCACTATTCTGCATGCTTATTCCTCGCTAATATTATTGCACGCATGCTGAATTACATCAGGCACCATATTTCATCGTGCATTTCAAATTCTTCATATTATATATCAAATGCGTGTATGAATTACAAGATATAGGGGGAGATATCCATGATTCATCTCTTCAAGTGTGCATTGCTTAAAAAGCAAATTCCTCACTATGCACAACTTCAGGGGGAGTTCTTCTATATCTTGCAATCAAATTCCTCAATATCAGTTTTTGACACTTCATATATTTATCCCCGTTGAAAACTTAACCTATGTTGTCATCAATCACCAAAAAGGGGGAGATTGTAAGTGCATCTAGTGCCCCTTAGTGATTTTGGTGTATTGAAGACTTATAGGTTAAGAATCTAATGTGTTTATGAGTGTACACAGGTCCATAAGTCTATGAGGAGTTTGATATTTACAGAGAAAGTCGACCCCTAAAAATGAAGTTCTTCGACTGAAGACTTTGATATACTGAATATTTTCTGAAGACTTTGAAAGTGAAGAAATTGGTGTGACCCTGAAGACTTGGTATTCATTCGAGGAACATGAAGCGTGAAGACTTTTGTTTTCGTAGTTTCATTTTCTGTTTCTTGAGTCATAGGAAACACCGTACTGTTAAAGGGGGTCGAGGAAATACTAAGGAGAAAATTTCCATGTGATGCTCAACTCAAATCCTACACTTACCAATCCCTTCTAGTGAAGCCATTGGAAATCTCATACAGTTCAGTCAATTTCTTCAGTGACAGAGACGCAGTTCTTCTGGTCACTGAAGAATTTGTCCTGACTGAGGAGTTAGGAATTCGCCAGTGCGGATTGCCTACACAGTGAGGAACATGATAGCCCTGAGGAATTTGCACCTCAAATTTCCGACCATTGCTGTGCTACGCGCCAGCTGTCCCAAAATATCTTATCCATCCAACAGTCATATCATTGAAGGGCATTTATGTCTTATCATGTCGGGCTGCTCCCTAGGCTATAAATAGCCGCCCCCTACAACCACTAGCTGGTTGGCTGCTCCGCGAGAACTTTACACTTGTCATTTGAGAGCAACCCATCCTCCGAGGACTTTGAGCGAAAATCATCAAGTGAGGAAAATCCAAACCCAAACCGAAACACCTACAAACCCAAAGTGATTGAGCATCACTGAAGAGATTGATCCTGCGTGGATCCGATGCTTGTTACCTTTGAAGACTATGCTTCTTCCAGACGGTTAGGCGTCAAGGTCTAGAGCATCCAAGAGGAATTGTGGATCGCCGAGTGACCAAGTTTTTGAAGGTTTGGAAGTCACCTGAATACTTACCAGGAGTGATTGGGCGAGGACTGTGTGTCCTTAGCTCAAGGAGAATACGGTGAGGACTGTGTGTCCGGGACTAGGTGTCCTCGAGTTTAAATACTCAGCCGCTCCAACCAGACATACAACTGAGACAGCAGTTGGAACTGGTCTACCAAATCATTGTCTTCACCAAGCTTACTGGTTCCATTTCCTCAACACTTTCATTTCCTCATTACTGTGTTGTGTGTTTGTTCATATCTGTGTTTGAAGACTTTGACTGAAGACTTTCTCAATTTCCTCAATCCAATTTCTTCAGTATGTTTGTCTTCATCTTGTGCTATCCTGTGTTTACGCTTTCTGTACTCTGTGTTTGTCTTCATTTCATCATGATGACCATGCGTGTATTCTGTTATGTTTACTTCTGAGTACTTATTCTGCTGCTAGTAGTTCTTCGCTAAGGAATTTCCTCACTAGCAAATTCCTCAGTGAAGAATTTCATAAAAATCGGCTATTCACCCCCCTCTAGTCGATATAACACACTTTCAAATCTCGATCGTAATAATACACAGATTCATAATATTGATGCCAAAAGATGCAAAGTTGATAATGATAGTGCAACTTATTTGTGGCACTGCCGTTTAGGTCATATTAGTGTAAAGCGCATGAAGAAACTCCATGCTGATGGACTTTTGGAATCACTTGATTATGAATCATTTGATGCTTGCGAACCATGCCTCATTAGAAAGATGAATAAGACTCCGTTCTCCGGAACAATGGAGCGAGCCACTGAATTATTGGAAATAATACATACCGATGTATGCAGTCCGATAAGTGTTGAGACTCACGGCGGGTATCGTTATTTTCTAAACCTTCATAGATGATTTGAGCACATATGGGTATATCTACTTAATGAAACACAAGTCTGAAACATTTGAAAAGGTTCAAAGAATTTCAGAGTGAAGTGGAAAATCATCGTAACAAGAAAATAAAGTTTCTACGATCTGATCGTGGATGCGAATATTTGAGTTATGAGTTTGGTCTTTATTTGAAACAATGTGAAATAGTTTCGCAACTCATGCCACCTGGAGCACCATAGCATAATGGTGTACCCGAATGTTGTAACCGTACTTTATTAGATATGGTGATGTCTCTGACCGATTTACCACTATCGTTTTGGGGTTATGCATTAGAGACAGATGCATTCACGTTAAATAGGGCACCATCGAAAAATCCGTTGAGACGACACCGTATGAACTATGGTTTAGCAAGAAACCTAAGTTGTCGTTTCTTAAAGATTGGGGCTGCGATGCTTATGTGAAAAAAAGCTTCAACCTGATAAGCTCGAACCCAAATCGAAGAAGTGTGTCTTCATACGATACCCAAAAGAAACTATTGGGTACAGCTTCTATCACAGATCCAAAGGCAAGATATTCATTGTTAAGAATAGATCCTTTCTGGAGAAAGAGTTTTGTCTCGAAAGAAGTGAGTGGGAGGAAAGTAGAACTTGATGAGGTAATTGTACCTTCTCCCGAATTGTAAAGTAGCACATCACATAAATTAGTTCGAGTGATTCCTACACCAATTAGTGAGGAAGTTAATGATGGTGATCATGAAACTTTAGATCAAGTTACTACCGAACCTCGTAGGTCAACCAGAGTACAATCCGCACCAGAGTGGTATAGTAATCCTGTTCTGGAAGTCATGTTGCTAGACCATGATGAACCTACGAACTATGAGGAAGCGATGATGAGCCCAGATTTCGACAGATGGCTTGAGACCATGAAATCTGAGATAGAATCCATGTATGAGAATAAAGTGTGGACTTTGGTGGACTTGCCCACTGATCGGCAAGCCATTGAGAATAAATGGATATTTAAGAGGAAGACAGACGCTGATAGTAGTGTTACTATCTGCTACCTCTTGAGCATGCGTTGGTTTTCCCTTGAAGAGGAAAGGGTGATGTAGCAAAGTAGCGTAAGTATTCCCTCAGTTTTTGAGAACCAAGGTATCAATCCAGTAGGAGGCTACACGCAAATCTCCTAGTACCTGCACAAACAATCAAGAACCTTGCAACCAACACGATAAAGGGGTTGTCAATCCCTTCACGGCCACTTGCAAAAGTGAGCTCTGATAAAGATAAAAGATAAATATTTCTGGTATTTTTGTTGTATAGATAGGAAAGTAAAGATTGCAAAATAAACGGCGACATAAATAGCTAGTTGACGGGAAACTAATATGATATAAAATAGACTCGGGGCCATAGGTTTCACTAGTGGCTTCTCTCAAGATAGCATGTCTTATGGTGGGTGAACAAATTACTGTCGAGCAATTGATAGAAAAGTGCATAGTTATGAGAATATCTAGGCATGACCATGAACATAGGCATCACGTCCGTGACAAGTAGACCGACTCCTGCCTGCATCTACTACTATTACTCCACACATCGACCGCTATCCAGCATGCATCTAGAGTATTAAGTTCATAAGAACAGGGTAACGCATTAGGCAAGATGACATGATGTAGAGGGATAAACTCAAGCAATATGATATAAACCCCATCTTTTTATCCTCGATGTCGACAATACAATACGTGTCATTCCCCTTTCTGTCACTGGGATCGAGCACCACAAGATTGAATCCAAAGATAAGCACTTCTCCTATTGCAAGAAAGATAAATCTAGTAGGCCAAACCAAACTGATAATTCAAAGAGACTTGCAAAGATATTAAATCATGCATATAAGAATTCAGAGAAGAATCAAATATTGTTCATAGATAATCTTGATCATAAACCCACAATTCATCGGATCTCGACAAACACATCGCAAAAAGAATTACATCAAATAGATCTCCAAGAAGATCGAGGAGAACTTTGTATTGAGATCCAAAGAGAGAGAATAAGCCATCTAGCTAATAACTATGGACGCGAAGGCCTGTGGTAAACTACTCACACATCATCGGAGAGGCTATGGTGTTGATGTAGAAGCCCTCCGTGATCGAACCCCCCTTCGGCAGATCACCGGAAAAGACCCCAAGATGGGATCTCACGGGTACAGAAGGTTGCGGCGGTGGAAAAGTGGTTTCGTGGCTCCCCTCGATGTTTTCATGGTATAAGAGTATATATAGGTGACAGAAGTAGGTCCGTGGAGCTACGAGGGGCCCACGAGGGTGGGGGGCGTGCCCTCCTACCTCGTGGCCACCTCGTGGCTTACTTTGCCTCCACTCCAAGTCTCCTGGATTGCGTTTGTTCCAAAAAAGATCCTCGCGAAGGTTTCATTCCGTTTGGATTCCGTTTGATATTACTTTTCTGCGAAACACTGAAATAGGCAAAAAAAGCAATTTGCACTGGGCCTTCGGTTAATAGGTTAGTTCCAATAATATAAAAAGGTACATTAGAGCCCATTAAACATCCAAAACAGATAATATAATAGCATGGGACAATCAAAAATTATAGATACGTTGGAGACGTATCACTATCTACAAAGCTCGACTTGTCGAAAAGGGTTTTTTGACAAGTTCAAGGTGTTGACTACGATGAGATTTTCTCACTCGTATCGATGCTTAAAGTATGTCCAAATCATGTTAGCAATTGCCACATTTTATGAAATCTGACAAATGGATGTCAAAACTGCATTCCTTAACAGATTTTTTAAAGAAGAGTTGTATATGATACAACCAGAAGGTTTTGTCAATCCTAAAGGTGCTAACAAAGTGTGCAAGGTCCAATGATCCATCTATGGACTGGTGTAAGCATCTCAGAGTTGGAATATATGCTTTGATAAGGTGATCAAAGCATATGGTTTTATACAGACTTGTGGTGAAGCCTGTATTTACAAGAAAGTGAGTGGGAGCACTACAACATTTCTGATAAGTATATGTGAATGACATATTGTTGATCGGAAATAATGTAGAATTTTTCTGGAAAGAATAAAGGAGCATTTGAAAGGAGTTTTTCAAAGAAAGACCTCGGTGAAGCTGCTTACATATTGAGCATCAAGATCTATAGAGATAGAACAAGACACTTGAATTTTTTTTCAATGAGTACATACCTTGACAAGAATTTAAAGTAGTTCAAATGGAACAGTCGAAGAAGGAGTTATTGCCTGTGTTGCAAGGTGTGAAGTTGACTAAAGACTCAAAACCCGACCACGGCTGAAAATAGAAAGAGAATGAAAATTCATTCCCTATGCCTCAGTCATAGGTTCTATGAAGTATCCTATGTTGTATACAAGACCTATTGTGAACCTCACCATAAGTTTGGCAAGAGGGTGCAATAGTGACCCAGGAGTGGATCACTGGACAACGGTCAAAATTATCCTTAGTGGAATAAAGAAATATTTCTCGGTTATGGAGGTGATAAAGAGTTCGTCGTAAAGAGTTACGTCTATACACACTTTGACACCGATCTGGATGACTCTGAGTCTCGATCCGGATACATATTGAAAGTGGGAGCATTTAGCAAGAGTAGCTCCATGCAGAGCATTGTAGACATAGAAATTTGCATAATACATATGCATCTGAATGTGGCAGACCCATTGACTAAACCTCTCTCACAAGCAAAACATGATCTCTTTGGGTGTTAATCACATGGCGATGTGAACTATATTATTGACTCTAGTAAACCCTTTGGGTATTGGTCACATGATGATGTGAACTATAGAGTGTTAAATCACATGATGACGTGAACTATTGGTGTTAAATCACATAGCGATGTGAACTAGATTATTAACTCTAATGCAAGTGGGAGACTGAAGGAAATATGCCCTATAGGCAATAATAAAGTTAGTATTTTATTTCCTTATATCATGATAAATGTTTATTATTCATCCTAGAATTGTATTAAGCGGAAACTTGATACATGTGTGAATACATAGACAAAACAAAGTGTCCCTAGTATGCCTCTACTGGACTAGCTCATTAATCAAAGATGGTTAAGTTTCCTGACCATAGACATGTGTTGTCATTTGATGAACAGGATCACATCATTAGAGAATGACGTGATGGACAAGACCCATTCGTTAGCTTAGCATTATGCTCGTTGAGTTTTATTTCTATTTCTTTCTTCATGACTTATACATGTTCCCCTGACTATGAGATTATGCAACTCCCGAATACCGCAGGGAACACCTTGTGTGCTATCAAACGTCACAACGTAACTGGGTGATTATAAAGATGCTCTACAGGTGTCTCCAAAGGTGTTTGTTGGGTTGGCATAGATCGAGATTAGGATTTGTCACTCCATGTATCGGAGATGTATCTCTGGGCCCTCTCGGTAATGCACATCACTATAAGCCTTGCAAGCAATGTGACTAATGATTTAGTTACGGGATGATGCATTATGGAACGAGTAAATATACTTGCTGGTAATGAGATTGAACTAGGTATTGAGATATCGATGATCGAATCTCGGGCAAGTCACATACCGATGACAAAGGGAACAACGTATGTTGTTATGCGGTTTGACCGATAAAGATCTTCATAGAATATGTAGGAACCAATATGAGCATCTAGGTTCCGCTATTGGTTATTGTCCGGAGATGAGTCTCGGTCATGTCTACATAGTTCTCGAACCCGTAGGGTCCGCACACTTAACGTTCGATGACGATTTGTATTATGAGTTATGTGATTTGATGACCGAAGTTTGTTCGGAGTGCCGGATGAGATCACGGACATAACGAGGAGTCTCGAAATGGTCGAGACGCAAAGATCGATATATTGGAAGGCTATATTCGGACATGGGAAAGGTTCTGAGTGGTTCAGGTATTTTTCGTAGTACCGGAGAGTTACGGGAATTCACCGGGGGAAGTTTTGGGCCTTCATGGGCCTTAGTGGAAAGGAGAGAAGGGCCACAAGGGGATCCCCCCCGAATTGGACTAGGGAGGGGGCAGCGCCCCCTCTTTCCCTCTCCCCCTCCTACTCCTTCCCTCTCTCCCCTATTGGAAAAGGAAGGGGACTCCAACTAGGATTGGGAATCCTAGTTGGAATCCCCCTATAGGCGCGCCCCTCCTAGGCCGGCCTCCTCTTCCCCCCTCCTTTATATACGTGGGTAGGGAGCACCCCAAAGGCACTCCAAGATTTGTCTTAGCCGTGTGCGGTGCCCCCCTCCACAGTTTTCCACCTCGTTCATATTGTCGTAGTGCTTAGGCGAAGCCCTGCGTCAGTAACTTCATCATCACCGTCACCATGCCATCGTGCTGAAAAAACTCTCCCTTGGCCTCAACTGGATCAAGAGTTTGAGGGATGTCATCGAGCTGAACGTGTGCAGATCGCGGAGGTGCCGTGCATTCGGTACTTGATCGGTTGGATCGCGAAGACGTTCGACTACATCAACTGCGTACGTGGACACACTCTCCCCGCTTGTTGCTATGCTTCTCCTAGATAGATCTTGCATGATCGTAGGCAATTTTTTTGGAATACTACATTCCCCAACAATGTCTCGGTCATGTCTACATAGTTCTCGAACCCATAGGGTCCGCATGCTTAACGTTCGTTGACGATATAATGTTGTATGAGTTATATGATTTGGTGAACGAATGTTGTTCGGAGTCCCGGATGAGATCACAGACATGACGAGCAGTCTCTAAATGGTCGATAGGTAAAGATTGATATATAGGACGATAGTATTCGAACACCAGAAGTGTTTCATAGTGTACCGGTAGTCATCAGAATACCGGAGGGGGTACCTGACACCCCCGGAAGGGTAATGGGCCTATTGGGCCATCAGAGGGGGCACACCCGCCCACAAGTGGCTGGTGCACCCCCTATGGCAGCCGCCCAAGTGAGGAAAGGAAAGAGGGGCGATTCGGCCTCCCCCTTCCTTCCCTCTTCCCCTTTCCTTTCCCCCTCCGATAAATATGGTAAGGGGGGAGCCACTTGGGAAGGGACCCCAAGTAGGATCCGACCTACTTGGGGTGCGCCTCCTGGCTGCTCCCTCCTCCCCCCACCTATATATATGTGGGAGGGGGGTGCCTAGCAGAACCACAACAATTGCTTAGCCGTGTGTGAAGCCCTGCGGAGATAGCTTCACCATCACCGTCACCATGCCTTCGTGCTGCCGGAACTCATCCACTACCTCGCCATCTTGCTGGATCAAGATGGCGGAGAACGTCACCGAGTTGAACATGTGCTGAACATAGAGGTGTCGTACGTTCGATACTCGATCTGTTGGAGCGCGAAGAAGTTTGACTACATCAACCGTGTTAGCAAACACTTCCGGTTATGGTCTATGAGGGTACGTAGACACACTCTCCCCTCTCTTTGCTATGCATCTCCATGGATAGATCTTGCATGTGCGTAGAATTTTTTTTGTTTTCCGTGCAACGTTTCCCAATAGTGGCATCCAAGCCAGGTCTATGCGTAGATGATATGCACGAGTAGAACACAAAGAGTTGTGGGCGGTGATAGTCATACTCACTACAAAAAAAAGACACATCCGTGACATTTTGGCCTGAACGAATTTTTTTTTCATGCTTATGACACTTCTATGACGATAATTGTGACCAAACCCGGTATCATCATAGATGCGATGGGCTCCTACTTCTATGACAAAAGATCATGACCAAAAATGGGCTTTTCGTCTTGGGTGGGCTGGAGACGCACCTGCATGACATTCTTTGGGCCGTCCATGACGGAGAAAATCATGGTAGAAGCGAGGGCGAGGAAAATATCGGGGAGTTCTCGATTACGATGGGTGGTCGAGGTCGAGCGATGCAGTGTGGTTTGCGTGTTTCTCTCGTACATGCACGTGGTGCGAGCCGTGTCGCTATAACTGAACCCGAGCGATCTTCTGCTACTACATACTGAAGCTGATCGATCGATCCCTTCGCTCCTAACTGAACCCGACCAAGACTCCTTCGCTGCTAACTGAACTCGATCGATCGCTACTGCTGCATGCTTACTAAGGCCGGTCGAACCCCCGTGCGAGATGTAGCTAGCCGGTTGGGTTGCCTCTGGATGAACAGTGCATGTTGCTGCCGCACGCGTGAGACGTTGAACGAGTCGAGACGTGGTGTGAGTCGAGTTAGTTGGGTTGGCTGTGGATGAACAGTTCCCGGTGGGGGTTGGATGAACAGGACCCCGACCGTGTGTAGGCGGTTGCCGCTGGATGAACAGGACCCCATGGTATATACTACGCGGTTGACGCTGGATGAACAAGAGCCCAAGGAGGCTGCCACACACCCCAGCTGGTTGGGAGTGGATGAACAGGACCCCGTGGAGGCTGATTGAGCAGAAGCCGGTGGAGGTTGGATGAACAGTAGCCCTTGGATGAATAGTGTCTGGTGGAGGATGGAGACGGTGGATGAACAGTAGGAGGTGGAGGCTGGAGGAAGTCCATGGTGGATGAACAGTAGCCCGTGGAGTCCTGTTTTGCGATACGCCAGACCCCTCCTGATGAACAGGACCCCGTCTTGACCGTAGGCGGTCGAAGAGAAGTCCGTTTGCTCCATTTTGCGGTATGCCACACCCCTCCCGATCAACAGGACCCTGTTTCGACCGTAGGAGCTCGAACAGAAGTCCGTTTCCACCGTGATGAGGTACGCCAGACCCTTCTCGATGAACAGGACCCCGTTTCGACCATACGTGATCGAACAGAGGCCCGTTTCCTCCGTTCTGTGGTACGCCGGACCTCGTTTTGGCTCTACCGTCCAAGCCGGTTGGCTCCGGATGAACAGGATGTGTTTCGGACCAGTGGCTTCGCTCCCGATGAACATGACGCATTCTGACCCAGTCACTTAGCTCTTGGTGAAGACGACTTTGTTTCCTCCGTTCTGACCCAGCCGGTTAGCTGCCGATGAACAGGACGATGTCGTTGCCGTCTGTTGCCTCTCCATGTACACGAGCCCTGGCGTACGTATGCGTAAGTACTCGTTCGATACCTTGCCCTTATGTACGTATGTAGCCGTATTTAATTTCTTGCAACGTGGTTGTACGTACATGTACATGATATATATAGATGGGGATGCGTGACATGCTACGTCCGCGCCTCTAACACAACACATGCAACTCCTTACTCAGACACGGTTCATCACTTCAGAGAGACCAATCAACCAATATGTACATACATATTCGTGACCAGATAGACAACTCAACGTACGGTTCAACCCGGTGGGTGCCAGCTGTCAGGGAGGATAAGGAGGCACTTCCTTCTGTGTGAAGATATAGCTGGTGGGTCCCAACTATTAGGGGGAATAATTATTTTTTTGCCCGTAATATTGGACGCACTTCCTGGCGTACGAAGATGTGGCTGGTGGGTCCCAACTGTCAGGGGGGAAAGATTTTTTTGAGGCCCTTCCGGTAGGTTCCGCTGTTTAAGTGGAGGAATCATTATTTTGCACGTAATAGGGAGGCACTTACTTGCTGCGGCCATGGACCCAGCTGTCAGCCTCTCCACATACAGTCCTCTTCCGATGGAAGGCGTTCCTTGACCACGTTGACCACGCCGTGCCGAGAGCACCAAGTCGGTGGACGACGGCGAGGCCTAAGATGGGAACGATCTGGAGTCATGGAACAAGGGGCACTAGAGTCCCTAGCGGAGGGGAGTACGAATAACTGGTTTGGCTGTCAGGTGAGGCTGCCTTCGCCGGAGAATAACAAAAGGTGTGGGTGGGTATAGGTATGACATGGCCACCATTGGGAGTAGGGTGGGGTGGCGAGGCCTACGCGACAGCACAACCGGCCATGGGAGGCGGATGTAGGTGCTCGAGCCGGTGATGGTTTTGGCGGCTGGAGCAAAAGCAAATGGATCAGAGATTGAAGAAGCAGGATCGCCGTTGGATGTCAATCCAACGACTACAGATGTCAGAATAATTTGTTGACCTTTTGTTTTAGACCATTAAATCATTTTGTTCACTGAATGGACAACACCTTGTGCAAGCTTTGTATAGTGGGCCAACAAAGTCAGCTTCGAAAGCTGTGGCGGAATGCGGCCCATTTATTTAGGTTTTACAGCCCATTTCATTTTTTTTGCCAATACATCTATTTCCTGGGCTTTGACTCAAAAAATCATCTATTTCCTGGGCTGGGTAAAAACAATAATAGCCGATTTACTATTTATGATAATTGTTTCTAAAAAACTATTTATGATAATGTACAACGCATTTGATTATTTATTTGAATACACCTATTTACTGAGTTGGGTCAAAATTATATTGCTTACATGCAGCGCATTTATCATTTTTGATAATTTACAAGCCATTTGATTTTAGTAGGAATGGACCCATTTTCTGGGATGGGTGAAAAAACAATGATGGTCTGGACTGAGCATTTCGTATAAAAAATAATATTGAGATACGAATATTATTAAAAAAATAAGTTGGCTTGGTAATCTTATTATGTAAAAAATGAACTGGGTTGTGCATTTTATTAAAAGAAGCATAGGCTAGGCTACGCTTATTTTAGGATATTGTGTACACCCGTCGGCCCAGTTGCATTGCCGATGTTAAAAAAATGGCCTATATAGTATAGTACAACTTTACATGGCTACTCAGCCCACATTCAACGATGCCGAAAAGGCCCAAACAAGGCTTCTGTACAACTTTTTGAAGTCACTGAGCTCAGTCAATAACTTAAGAAAAAAGTTAGAGTACAGTGGAACCTAATTAAAAGCTGTCACGAGCGAAGAAAATAATTCAATGGGTCCCACTTGTGTGTGTGTGAGAGAGAGAGAGAGGGAGAGAGAGAGACCCATCGGTCGATGCTCATAAATACATATTTCAGCCATATGCATTGTTGATGCTCAGTCAAAACTTATATAGTTGACACAATCATATAGAACAACATAGCACACTGAACTTGCATACAAAAATTTCACGTAGGCGGCACAATCAGGGTGGAAGCAGTCGATCGCTACGGGTAGGGCTATGTTGAAACCAACGAACTCGTACATAACGGTTCATCACATTTATCAATGATGAGGAAATATCTTGAATGCTGTTGAAAGAAAACAGACAGACAACACAATAAGTTCTGCTAGCACATTAAGTTGACATGCAACCATTTCTAAAAGAAGTTCAGGTACAAAAGTAGGACAGGTCACAATCAAATGTACTGGCACATCAGTGTTTCACACCGATAGCTTAGATTTAACTAGTATCTGAGAAGATTCAGTTGTTACCTCAAATTAGAGCACATCCAGGCAACCAACCCTGCCTCTTCTCCCAAAGAAGCAGTGGCCTCCGCCGCACGATGGAGTAGGCCCTGTGCCATCCATCATTCTGAGCAACACGGGGAAAGTCTGATGTTGACTCCTGTAATGGACATCGTCGACGAACCCTAGCACCAGCAGCGTTGGTAGGACTTTGATTGATGGATTGACCACTTCTTCGACATGCACGAACACTCGATACAGGTACATCCCCAACATGGTCAGCGGTGGCCTTGGTGGCGACGAATAGTACAACCCCGGTTCCTGCACCGGTATCTCAACACCAATCACTTTTGGTATGGTGGACAACTTCTTCATCCATGCCATAACCGTCAGAGCCCAGCTGTCTAGAGGAACAAACATACTTACGAGCTCACCTCCAAGGTCATTCATAAGCTCATTCATGGACTTGCTGTTCCAAAAGCACGTAGAGGCATGCCGTGGAACGTCGGATTTGTTAAAAACTCAAGCTCAGAGGGCACCGAGCCCCATCCAGGGTGCCACCGATCAAAACTCACCAGCACGCCATCGCAGAACAAACGCCGGGAAGATTCGAACACACGACTGTAGTCAAAAGTTGTCCGGAACCTGACGAAGAAATTAGCCGGTGGCGCACAGACTTCGACGAGCAAGTCACTTATTTGGATGCTATGCGCAATGCCAAGAGCTTTGACAAGGTCGTCCGACGAGACACGTGATGTCTACTACGTAACCTTCTTCTTGTAGACGTTGTTGGGCCTCCAAGTGCAGAGGTTTGTAGGACAATAGCAAATTTCCCTCAAGTGAATGACCTAATGTTTATCAATCTGTGGGAGGCGTAGGATGAAGATGGTCTCTCTCAAACAACCCTGCAACCAAATAACAAAGACTCGCTTGTGTCCCCAACACACCCAATACAATGGTAAATTGTATAAGTGCACTAGTTCGGTGAAGAGATGGTGATACATGTGCAATATGGATGGTAGATATAGGTTTTTGTAATCTGAAAATATAAAAACAGCAATGTAACTAGTAGTAAAAGTGAGCAAAAATGGTATTGCAATGCTTAAAAACAAGGCCTAGGGTTCATACTTTCACTAGTGCAAGTTCTCTCAACAATGATAACATAATTAGATCATATAATAATCCCTCAACATGCAACAAAGAGTCACTCCAAAGTCACTAGTAGCGGAGAATAAACAAAGAGATTATTGTAGGGTATGAAACCACCTCAAAGTTATTCTTTCTAATCGATCTATTGGGCTTTTCCTATAAGTGTCACAAATAGCCCTAGAGTTCATACTAAAATAACACCTTAAGACACAGATCAATCAAAACCCTAATGTCACCTAGATACTCCAATGTCACCACAAGTGTCTGTGAGTTTGATTATATGATATGCATCACACAATCTCTGATTCATCTAGTGAGACCAACACAAAGAACTTCAAAGACTGCCCCAAAGTTTCTATCGGAGAGTCAAAATGAAAACATGTGCCAACCCCTATGCATAAGTTCACAAGGTCACATAACCTGCAAGTTGATCACCAAAACATACATCAAGTAGATCACGTGAATATCCCATTGTCACCACCGAGAAGCACAAGCAAGACATACATCAAGTGTTCTCAAATCCTTAAAGACTCAATCCGATAAGATAACTTCAAAGGGAAAACTCAATCCATTACAAGAAGGTAGAGGGGGAGAAGCATCATAAGATCCAACTATAATAGCAAAGCTCACGGTACATCAAGATCGTGCCAAATTAAGAACACGAGAGAGAGAGAGAGAGAGAGAGAGAGAGAGAGAGCGAGATCAAACACATAACTACTGGTACACGCCCTCATTCCCGTGGGTGAACTAGTCCCTCCTCGTCATCGAGAGCGCCGGGATCATGAAGATGGCCACCGGTGATGACTCCCCCCTCCGGCTGGGTGCCGGAATAGGGTTCCGATCGGGTTTTTGGTGTCTACACGGTGGCGGAACTCCCGATCTAGGTTTATTTTCGGGGGTTTCCGTATTTATAGGAATTTTGAGGTCGGTTCCACGTCAGGGGGGGTCCAGAGGAGCCCACCAGGACGGAGGGCGCGCCCGCGCGGGGGGGGGGGGGGGGGGGGGGTAGGACGCGCCCTCCACCCTTGTTGAGGCTTCATGGATCTTCTAGCCCAACTCTTCTGCTTCGAGGGCTTCTCCTGGTCCATGAAAAATCACCATAAATTTTCAGCTCGTTTGGACTCTGTCTGATATTCTTTTTCTGCGAAACTCAAAAACAAGGAAAAACAGAAACTGGCATTGGGCTCTAGGTTAATAGGTTAGTCCCAAAAATCATATAAAATACCATATAAATGCATATAAAACATCCAAGATAGATAATATAATAGCACGGAACAAAAAAAATTTATAGATACATTGGAGACGTATCAAGCATCCCCAAGCTTAATTCCTGCTCGTCCTCGAGTAGGTAAATGGTAAAAACAGAATATTTGATGTGGAATGCTACCTAACATATTTATCAATGTAATCTTCTCTATTGTGGCATGAATATTCAGATCCATAAGATTCAAAACAAAATTTTAATATTGACATAAAAACAATAATACTTCAAGCATAGTAACAAGGCAATTATGTCTTCTCAAAATAACATGGCCAAAGAAAGCTTATCCCTACAAAATCATATAGTCTGGCTATACTCCATCTTCATCACACAAAATATTTAAATCATGCACAACCCTGATGACAAGCCAAGCAATTGTTTCATACTTTTTATGTTTGATACGTCTCCGTCGTATCTACTTTTCCAAACACGTTTGCCCTTGTTTTGGACTCTAACTTGTATGATTTGAATGGAACTAACCCGGACTAACGTTGTTTTCAGCAGAATTGCCATGATGTTGTTTTATGTGCAGAAAACAAAAGTTCTCGGAATGACCTGAAACTCCACGGAAGATCTTATAAAAAAAATAAAAAAATCCTCGCCAAAGATGAAGACCAGGGGCCCACACCCTGTCCATGAGGGTGGGGGCGCCCCCCTAGGGCGCGCCCCCTACCTCGTGGCCCCCCTGGAGACCTTCCGACGCCAACTCCAACTCTATATATTTGCTTTCGGGGAGAAAAAATAGAGGAGAAGAAATCATCATGTTTTACGATACGGAGCCGCCGCCAATCCCGAAAGCCTCTCGGGAGGGCTGATCTGGAGTCTGTTCGGGGCTCCGGAGAGGGGGATTCGTCACCGTCATCATCATCAACCATCCTCCATCACCAATTTCATGATGCTCACCGTCGTGCGTGAGTAATTCCATCATAGGCTTGCTGGACGGTGATGGGTTGGATGAGATCTATCATGTAATCAAGTTAGTTTTGTTAGGGTTTGATCCCTAGTATCCACTATGTTCTGAGGTTGATGTTGCTATGACTTTGCTATGCTTAATGCTTGTCACTAGGTCCCGAGTGCCATGATTTCAGATCTGAACCTATTATGTTTTCATGAATACATGTTTGTTCTTGATCCTATCTTGCAAGTCTATAGTCACCTACTATGTGTTATGATCCGGCAACCCCGAAGTGACAATAATCGGGACCACTCCCGGTGATGACCATAGTTTGAGGAGTTCATGTATTCACTATGTGCTAATGCTTTGTTCCGGTTCTCTATTAAAAGGAGGCCTTAATATCCCTTAGTTTCCATTAGGACCCCGCTGCCACGGGAGGGTAGGACAAAAGATGCCATGCAAGTTCTTTTCCATTAGCACGTATGACTGTATTCGGAATACATGCTTACATTACATTGATGAATTGGAGCTAGTTCTGTGTCACCCTATGTTATGACTGTCACATGATGAACCGCATCTGGCATAATTTTCCATCACCGGTCCATTGCCAACGAGCTTTCCATATACTGGTTTACGCTTATTTACTTTTCCGTTGCTACTGTTACAATCACTACAAAATACCAAAAATATTACTTTGCTTTCATTACTCTTTTGTTACTGTCAGATTTCGGGTTCCGGCAGACCCTTGAGGTTCGAACACTGGGGTGTGCACGGAGATTTCGCCTTCTACCTACCTGCGCCCCTCCGCCTCGCTAGGATCTAAGCTATGGAAAGAACAGCACAAGAGACACAGGGTTTATACTGGTTCGGGCCACCGTTGTGGTGTAATACCCTACTCCAGTTTGTGGTGTGGTGGATTGCCTCTTGGGATGATGATAATGAGCAATACAAGGAAGAACAGCCTCGCGAGGGTCTGTTCTTGGCAGGGGCGATGAACTGCTAGGAGGAGTTCAGTCACCCTTCTCTCTCTGTGTGTGAGTGTGATGCTACTCGATCCGATCCCAGCTTGTTTCTGGATTGGCCGATCTCTCAATGCTCTGCCTCTACCCTGGGGGTGGCTAGTCCTATTTATAGGCAAAGGCCCTGGGCCTCTTCCCAAATATTGAGCGGGAAGGGCGCCAACAATTGGCCATTTTGAAGGGGAACATCTGGTACACTTATCCTGACTAAAGTTGGTCCTCGCCTGCCAAAGGCTCTGGTGGTGACGCTAGCTTGGGCTCCACAATGAATTCCTCCCTGCCGTTGGGCTGGTCTTGGTCTCGTTGCACCGAAACGGGTGCCTTTGCTTGATGCTCTCACCTGCGCTTGCTCCCTTTGGACCAAAGAGGAAAGGAGGACACTGCGCGGGCTGGAGCCCGCCTGGCGCCCTTGGTCGTCATGGCTTGCGTCACGGGCACCTCATGAGGTACCCCGCCTTGATCTCTCCGCCTCCTCACGAGCCATCCTGATGAGGACGTGCCTGAGGAAGCTCTGTGTCGTCCACCCCGTGAGGCTTGGCCCGTCGCGAGGGTCTTGCGTCTGTGTTGATGAAGATGGGCCGTGCTGGGACCCCTTTGAGCCACGCCGTAGGGCGCAGGCAGGCAAGTCTGGGGGCCCCCGTTCCCAGAACGCCGACAGTAGGCCCCGGGCCCAAGGCATGCCCGGACTTGGCCGTGCAGGGAGGCGAAAGGGGAAGGGCGAAGCGCCACGGGCCCTAAAAGCCTGCGGCCTTGGGCGCCGCGTGGCGGTTGATTGGACGTGGGCGGCACTTTTCCCCCACGCCCCCTTATTTTGCGCCATGCTAGGCAGACTTGTAGTCGTACACAGCCGCTCCCCTTTTTGTTGCTTGAGCGCCCTTTGTCCTTCCTCCTCCAGCTCTGTTTTCAATCCAGTCTCGAACCTCCCCCCTCCTTCCCATCGCCATGTCTCCGACAAAGAAGGGAAGAGGGAAGAAACCCATGCCTCCGCCTCGCTCGCCGCCGTTGGCGGCCCCCGCCGTCGACCGGTCGATCATAATCAATCGAGAGGGCTTGGGCAAGGTCAGCTCGGCTCTGGCCACCATCTTCAACGAATGCGGGAGGACGACGGCCTGACCCCGTCTCACTTCTCCATCGACTGGATAATCGCCGAGGTCCAATATTTTGCTGACGCCCTGTCGGCGGGTCTGGTTCCCCCCCTTTTCTGATTTCTTCAACGCCGTGCTTTCCCACTACCAGATCCACATGATGCATCTGGGTCCTGAATCCATCACCCTTCTTTCGGTCTTCGCCTTTGTTTGCGAGGCAATGATGGGCATCCTTCCTTCGGTCGCCTTGCTGCACCACTTCTTCTCTCTGCGCCTTGTCGACCCTACCAAATGCTCGGCGTGCGTGAGCTTTGCTGCCGCGTCTGAGACAGCGGCCTCAGGGATTGACTTCAGGCTCCCTCCGCGTGCGGCTGGGTTCCGTGAGCAGTGGTTGTATGTGGATGTAGGGGTGCCCAGCCCCCTGCTATCGGAGCCAACTTCGCCTGATGTCCCCAATTCGGGCTGGGGCTAGGAGACGCTCGAGAGCCCCCGGCTCGTCTTCGTCTGGCACCGCTTCGCGTTCGTGAGGTCGCTTGGCGTGACAGCGCCCAAGGTGGTGAAGGAATTCCTACTTCGCCACATTGGTCCTCTCCAATGCCACTCCCGCCGGATGTGGGCCTTCAGCGGGCGTGATGATCGTATGAGGCTCCAGGAAGAGGACCTGACGCGTGAAGTGCTGAGGAAAGTGCTCTTGATCCTGACTGGGGACCCCAACCCTGGTAGCATCCAGCAGGGAGGGGCCTTGCTGTACATTTGCCAGAACAGGGGCGATTTTTTGAATCAGATGCCTATCTTTGATGAGTGGGGGTCGTGCCCTGCCGGTCTCCAGGGGCCTCGCGAGAACCCAGTGATGGTGACTTCCCTTCCAGTCGGCCAAGGCGACTCTTCCTCAAGTGGCGGAGCAGGGAGGCATGAGGCGCCAGAGGCCGAGGTTGCTCCTGGCAGGGTGACAGCGCCGGGCGATGCTCATGAAGGAGCAGCTCTTGGGGCCCGTGCCGCTGAGGCTGAGGGCGGCAAGCAGCTGCCCCTAGTGCCTGCGGCTGAGGCTCCAGCTGCTTCTCTTGGCGAGGCGACTGGCAGTGCGCATCAGGCAGGCGCCCCTGACGCGGATCGCCTTGACGCTTCATCCGCGTCGCAGGTTGATCCCTGCGCTCAACTCTTGGGCCGCTTCCGTGTGGAATTTGAGGCCCTTCGGAAGAGAAGGGAGGCCCTGGGCGACGATTACCCTTGTCGCCTGCTGAAGCGTAGAAAGTACTTCGCCATTGATGAGTAAGCCTTCTCCTTTTCCAGCTCCCGATCCTTCTGTTGCTTTTACTGATCCTTGCTCCGCAGGCCCCTTCCACCCGAGCTCGCGGAGATGGCTGAGGTGCCATCCCCCATGGCTTCGCCCCCTCTACCGTCCTCAAGTGCTCCGAGCAGCAGAGCCCTTGTGGTGAGGGCGATCGGAGAGGCGAACCGTCCCGAGGCGCATCAAGACCCTGCGCACCTCGCGGCCCTCCTTCGCGGGCCTTCTCGCAGCATAGCCAGCCTGCCGTGGGCTTCTCGCCTGGTCGTGGACTGTGATTGGCTGAGGCGCTCCCTGCGCTCCTCATCTGGGGATGGGCTGGCTCCAGGCCGGGCTTCTGGCGTGGCGTGCCCGGCCGTCGCGAGGGTGCCATCCCCCAGCCCCCTGCCCGAAGGGGGAGTGCTGATTCGTGCCCCCGGCGCTTGCTTGGGGCAGAT
The DNA here is from genome assembly GCA_032464435.1 of Aegilops umbellulata. Lineage (NCBI taxonomy): Eukaryota > Viridiplantae > Streptophyta > Magnoliopsida > Poales > Poaceae > Aegilops > Aegilops umbellulata. Next base: position 185,296,577 of record CP136059.1, read on the forward strand.
GATGGCGTGGAAGACGTGCTCGAGCGCGCCCGGGGGCGTCGCGCTCTTCGCCAAGGATTCCTTCGAAGGGCGGTTGACGCGGAGAACCTGCTTGGTGAGGAGCTTGTTGATGAATACGCGCGCCTTGAGGCCGAGGGCCTGCGCCTGGCTGCAGAGAGGCACGAGCTGGAGGGCGCCATCGCCCTTGCACGCCATCAGCACGATCTTGACGACGAAGTGGCCAAGGCGTCGCTGGTGGCCTCTTGGGAGGCCCGATCTCGGGCCGCTGAGCAGGCCCGGGAAGCTGACCGGTGGCGAGAGGCGGCAGAGGAGCGGGCTTGGGAGCTCCTGGCCCGGTGCCACTCGCTGGAGGAGCAAGTGGAGCTGCACGAGGCAGCCCTCGCGTCGATGAAGGTGGCCTCTGGCGACCCAGCAGAGCTCCAGAAGCGTGAGGAGGCGCTGACGCTGGAAGCCGCCGAACGTGCACGTGAGTACGAGCATTTGTAGACGAGGGAGCGCTTGGTGACGCAGGCGGAGGATGATGTCGCTGCACGGGAAGCCCGTGTCCTGGAGGAGGTCGGACGTCGGGTGGCGATGGCGCGCTTGAACCTCGAGCGCGAGTTCGAGGAGAGGCTGGGGTTGATCCGAGTCGAGGCTGAAGGTAGGACTGCTGCCTTGAGGGCCAAGCTGGAGGGAGCGACGCGGCGGGTCGATGCTTTTCGGGCCGCCCTTGAGGTAGCGCAAGGGGAGTCAACCACCTCCCAGGCCGAGGTGCTCATTCTTCACCGTCGGGTGGAGGAGGCTGAGGCCGTCGCGCGCCAGAATGCGGACGAGATACGTTAGCGGTGGATCCTGGAGCATGAGCACGGCCCCATGCTCACCACGCTCCGGGAAAGAGCCAACACAGCCTTGGGCAACATCTGCGAGGCGGCTGTTGGCGAGCCGCACGCAGTCAACTACGCCGGCAACCTTCAGTTCTTCACCGACGTGGTGACGCAGCTAGAGGCGCGGTCGGTCAGGGCCGACAGGTTGGTGGAGGAGAGGAGCCGCGCCCTGCTCAGGCGCACCTTTTCTCGCATCTTCAGCCATCTCAGGAACATGGATCCCCACTTCGACTTCGACGCCGCCATCGCCCTAGTCCCCCAGGCCGTCCGAGACGACCTGGCGCACTGGGTGGAAGACAAAGTGGATGCCCTTGTCAGGGCCTTCGCTTCAGACAACGACGGCGTGATCATGGCTGCCGACGAGGGCGGCGTGGTGAACGGCCCTGGCGTCGCTGGCGACAATGCAGATCGCGATGGCGATTTCAGCGATGCCAACAACGGTTCGGGAGGTGCTCCTGAGGACGCATTGGGGGATTTATCCGACTGATTATGCATCGTTCCTGCTTCCTTACCCTGCATGAATAGGACTCAGGTTTTGGCCTGATGGCTGTGAGAGCATTTTAGGAGGGGGAGCCCCTCATCTAAAACTTGTGTTCATCGTATTAGTAGATGTTACATTGCCCATGCGCCCACGCCAAGTGGTGGGCTAAGCGACGTGCTGGTTGGCTAGTTTACCTTTGTTCCGTGCGGGCCCTGAGGTAGCCTGTGGGAGGCTGTGGTGTCCCGAGTGTTCCCTGATCGAATCGTAGGATCTGTAGTAAAAACTCTCCTAAGAGGACACGGCGGCGGCAGTCTGGGCTGCGCGCAAGCTAGGCCTGACCCGGCTCGCGAGGGGCTCACGAGGGGAGGCAGCTGAGGCGAAGTGGTAATCAAAACGCGAGAAATTGCTCGAACGAGACTAAGCACCCCTTCCCCGAACGCACGCAAATCTCAAATTCGAATCCAACTTAAATCCAGCGGGGCAAAGTGACAACCAAAGGGAAAAGCAATGAAAGCAGACAAAAGGTCGCGTCCGGCACCTAATCTAGTCTTGGACGTCTTCTCACCAGCGCGGAGCTAAGTGCTGCCATTGGGCGTGGGAGGGAGCCCCAGGGCCTGAGGCCGGCACCCCTGAGACTCCGGGGCGTGTACAGCTATAGGATCGGAAGTATGTCTAGAGGGGCGGTGATTAGACTACTTGACCAAATAAAAACTTAACCTTTTCCCAATTTTAGTTCTTGGCAGATTTTAGCTACTTTAGGACAAGTCAAGCAATCATCACACAATTCAAGCAAGCATGCAAAGAGTATATAGGTAGCGGAAAGTAAAGCATGCAACTTGCAAGAATGTAAAGGGAAGGGTTTGGAGAATTCAAACGCTATTGGAGACACGGATGTTTTTCCCGTGGTTCGGATAGGTGGTGCTATCCTACATCCACGTTAGTGGAGACTTCAACCCATGAAGGGTAATAGTTGCGCGAGTCCACGGAGGGCTCCACCCACGAAGGGTCCACAAAGAAGCAACCTTGTCTATCCCACCATGGCCATCGCCCACGAAGGACTTGCCTCACTAGCGGTAGATCTTCACGAAGTAGGCGATCTCCTTGCCCTTACAAACTCCTTGGTTCAACTCCACAATCTTGTCGGAGGCTCCCAAGTGACACCTACCCAATCTAGGAGACACCACTCTCCAAGAAGTAACAAATGGTGTGTTTACGATGAACTCCTTGCTCTTGTGCTTCAAATGATAGTCTCCCCAACACTCAACTCTCTCTCGCAGGATTTGGATTTGGTGGAAAGAAGATTAGAGTGGAAAGCAACTTGGGAAAGGCTAGAGACCAAGATTCATATGGTAGGAATGGAATATCTTGGTCTCAACACATGAGTAGGTGGTTCTCTCTCAGAACATATGAGTTGGAAGTGTAGGTGTGTTCTGATGGCTCTCTCCACAAATGAAGAGGAGGTGGAGGGGTATATATAGCCTCCACTTAAAATCCAACTGTTACACACAATCTACCAATCTCGGTGGGACCGAATCAATAAACTCGGTCGGACCGAAACGGTAATACTAGTGACCGTTAGAGATTTTCGGTGGGACTGACATGCAACTCGGTAGGACCGATATGGTTAGGGTTTGGGCATAATGTAATCTCGGTGAGACCGATTACACAAACTCGGTGAGACCGATTTGGTAATTAGCTAACCAGAGAGTTGGTCAGGCAAACTCGGTGGGACCGATTTGCTCTTTCGGTGAGACCGAAAAGTTACAAAAGGGAAACAGAGAGTTTGCATTGCAATCTCGGTGGGACCGATCCGCTCTTTTGGTGAGACCGAAAAGTTACGAAAAGGAAACAGAGAGGTTGCAATCCCATATTGGTGAGACCGAGATCCCTATCGGTGAAACCGATTTGCTAGGGTTTGGCAGTGGCTTATGACATATGAGAAACTCGGTGGCGCCGGATAGAAAGAATCGGTAGGACCGAGTTTGGCTTAGGGTTTAGGTCATATGTGGATATGGGAAAGTAGTTGAGGATTTTGGAGCATATCATTAAGCACATAAGGCAAAGAGCTCATTAAGAAACACCTCATCCCTCCTTGATAGTATTGGCTTTTCCTATAGACTCAATGTGACCTTGGATCACTAAAATATAAAATGAAGAGTCTTGAGCTTTTGAGCTTGAGCCAATCCTTTGTCCTTAGCATTCTGAGGGTTCCACTTTCACCATCCATGCCGTGCCAGTCATTGAGCTTTCCTGAAATAATTGTCTTGGAATTGCATTAGCTCAGTGAGCTATATGTTGTTATGAATTACCAAAACCACCTAGGGATAGTTGCACTTTCAACAGCCCCACTCATTATTACGTGAGAGTGTCACGGGGCGGCGAGCTTCACAGGCACTGGCCTTCTTCACAGGTACCGGCCTTGCTTCGAGGGCCCCGCCTTGCGCCACACTCTAGTGCCATCAACGACGACCGGAAACCAGGACGCTGCCGATGGGGTAGAGCGATCGCCAGCGGTTCCCCCAACGACCACGGGTCCTCTACCAGGGGCAGGCCCTGAGGCACCTCCCCAGCAGAGGGCCTACCTCCTGAGAACACCTTGCTCCGAACGCCGCGGTGGTGATGTCGGATCTCGGCCCCTCTCCTGCAGCCCCCTGCGCCCTCCGCCCGACGGGTAGGAGACTGTGGGAGTGGGGCAGCTGCTCGCTGTGGCGACCTGCACCTCCTGCGATCCATGATTAGCGTATGCTTGCTCCTGAGGAATTAGCGGTACCCGATAATCGTTGCCTCCAGCGTGGCCAGTGGGACCGTCCCGGGGCTCCTGGAAGAGCTCAGCTTCTGGCACCTCGTCCCCCCAGCTTGGGCTGAGGAGCGAGCCTTGTTCACCCTCGTGAGGGTGCCCTTGGTCCATCATGCAGGGCACGTATTCTTCTGGCGCCGTCATCCCGAGGGCCACGCCGTAGTGCTCCGCGTGCCATGCATCTCTGCTTGGCGCGCCCACCGTGGGGTGGTAGCACGGCTATCCACTGGGGCCGTGGGCCACGTCGAGTCCTTCTTCGCGGACCGGGAGCGGGGGCAGCGCCGCCGCTGGCCCGGTGTCGACAGCTTCGCAGTCGTTGGAGTAGCCTTGGAGCCCGCGGGCGCACGCGGAGCCCCTGCGCGGGCTGCCCTGGGCTTGATATGGGAGCTGGGTGCAGAAGGGGTGAGCCCTCGAGGCGGCAAAGCCCAGGAGCTCTGCCACCCGCTCCAGCAGCACGTCGCGGCCACCCTCCAGTAGCCTGCACTACAGCAGCTCTCGAGCCACCGTGAGCGCGGCCCTCAAGTTCGCCTGTTCCCAGCGGGTATACGGTGTCGTGGTCGCGACATGATTGGAGGTCCTTGCTGCCGACCGCGCCTGCCGTGGTGTGAGAGCTGTCGAAGCCTGTCCGCGTCGCGCGCGGCCCGCAGCGTCCTGCGGACCGCGAGCTGCCTGGGGCATGGGGTCGCCCGAGGCGAGCGGCTCTGCGCGGGCGGGCCACGCCGCCCAAGGATCTGGGTTGCCCGCCTGGTCGTCGGGCATGGTGATGACGACGCGACGAGACACGAAGCGGTAGAAGGTGGATTCCGGCGCACCCCTACCTGGCGCGCCAAATGTTGGATTTCGGGTTCCGGTAGACCCTTAAGGTTCAAACACTGGGGTGCACACGGAGATTTCGCCTTCTACCTACCTGCGCCCCTCCGCCTCGCTAGGATCTAAGCTATGGAAAGAACAGCACAAGAGACATAGGGTTTATACTGGTTCGGGCCACCGTTGTGGTGTAATACCCTACTCCAGTTTGTGGTGTGGTGGATTGCCTCTTGGGCTGATGATAATGAGCAATACAAGGAAGAACAGCCTCGCGAGGGTCTGTTCTTGGCAGGGGCGATGAACTGCTAGGAGGAGTTTAGTCACCCTTCTCTCTCTCTCTCTATGTGTGATGCTACTCGATCCGATCCCAGCTTGTTTCTGGATTGGCCGATCTCTCGATTCTCTGCCTCTACCCTGGGGGTGGCTAGTCCTATTTATAGGCAAAGGCCCTGGGCCTCTTCCCAAATATTGAGCGGGAAGGGCGCCAACAATTGGCCATTTTGAAGGGGAACTGGTACACTTATCCTGACTAAAGTTGGTCCTCGCCTGCCAAAGGCTCTGGTGGTGACGCTGGCTTGGGCCTTTACAATGACTTCCTCCCTGCCGTTGGGCTGGTCTTGGTTTCGTTGCACTGAAACGGGTGCCTTTGCTTGATGCTCTCGCCTGCGCTTGCTCCCTTTGCACCAAAGAGGAAAGGAGGACACTGCGCGGGCTGGCGCCCGCCTGGCGCCCTTGGTCGTCATGGCTTGCGTCACGGGCACCTCGTGAGGTACCCCGCCTTGATCTCTCCGCCTCCTCGTGAGCCAGCCTGATGAGGTCGTGCCTGAGGAAGCTCCATGTCATCCGCCCCGCGAGGCTTGGCCCCTCGCGAGGGTCTTGGGTCTGTGTTGATGAAGATGGGCCGTGTTGGGCCCCCCTTTGAGCCACGCCGCAGGCAGGCAAGTCTGGGGGCCCCCGTTCCCAGAACGCCGACAGTTACTATTACCACCACTATCATATTACTTTGCTACTAAACACTTTTCTACAGATACTATGTTTCCAGGTATGGTTGAATTGACAACTCAGCTGCTAATACTTGAGAATATTCTTTGGCTCCCCTTGTGTCAAATCAATAAATTTGGGTTGAATACTCTACCCTCGAAAGATGTTGCGATCCCCTATACTTGTGGGTTATCAATGTTCTCAAACTTTTTCAACTTCCACGCAATACATGACCGCGAGCCATGGATATAACACTATGGGTGGAATAGAATATGGTGGTTGTGGAGAAGTCAAAAAGAAGGAGATAGTCTCACATCAACTAGGGGTATCAACGGGCTATGGAGATGTCCGTCAATTGATATCATTGTGAGTGAGTAGGGATTGCCATGCAATGGATGCACTAGAGCTATAAGTTTATGAAAGCTCAAAAAGGAACTAAGTGGGTGTGCGTCCAACTTGCTTGCTCACGAAGACCTACGGCAATTTGAGGAAACCCATCATTGGAATATACAAGCCAAGTTCTATAATGAAAAATTCCCACTAGTATGTGAAAGTGACAATATAGGAGACTCTCTATCATGAAGATCATGGTGCTACTTTGAAGCACAAGTGTGGTAAAAGGATAGTAGCACTTCCCGTTCTCTCTTTTCTCTCATTTTTTGGGCCTTCTCTTTTTTGGCCTCTTTTTTAATTTTTCGTCCAGAGTCTCATCTCGACTTGTGGGGGAATCATAGTCTCCATCATCCTTTACTCACTGGGACAATGCTCTAATAATGATGATCATCACACTTTTATTTACTTACAACTCAAGAATTACAACTCAATACTTAGAACAAAATTATGACTCTATATGATTGCCTCCGGCGGTGTACCGGGATGTGCAATGAATCAAGAGTGATATGTATGAAAGAATTATGAACGAAGACTATGCCATAATTACGATGTCAACCACATGATCATGCAAAGCAATATGACAATGATGAAGCGTGTCATAATAAACCAAACAGTGGAAAGTTGCATGGCAATATATCTCGGAATGGCTATGCAAATGCCATAATAGGTAGGTATGGTGGCTGTTTTGAGGAAGGTGTATGGTACCAGGGAAATTTGCGCGTTACTAGAGAGGTTAGCAATGGTGGAAGGGTGAGAGTGCGTATAATCCATGGACTCAACATTAGTCATAAAGAACACACATCCTTATTGCAAAAATCTATTAGTTATCGAAACGAAGTACTACACACATGCTCTTAGGGGGATAGATTGGTAGGAAAAGACCATCGCTCGTCCCCGACCGCCACTCATAAGGAAGACAATCAATAAATAAATCATGCTCCGACTTCATCACATAACAGATTAACAGTTCACCATACGTGCATGCTACGGGAATCACAAACTTTAACACAAGTATTTCTCAAATTCACAATTACTCACTAGCATGACTCTAATATTACCATCTTCATATATCAAAACAATCATAAGGAATAAAACTTGTCATAGTATTCAATGCACTTTATATGAAAGCTTTTATTATATCCCCCTTGGATGCCCATCATATTAGGACTAAATTCATAACCTAAGCAAATTACATGCTGTTTAGAGACTCTCAAAATAATATAAGCGAAGCATGAGAGTTTATAAATTTCTTCAAAATAAAACCACCGCCGTGCTCTAAAAAGATATAAGTGAAGCACTAGAGCAAACGACAAACTACCCAAAAGATATAAGTGAAGATCAATGAGTAGTCGAATAATTATGTAACTATGTGAAGACTCTCTAACATTTAAGAATTTCAGATCTTAAGAACTTTATTTAAAACAGCAAGCAAACCAAAATAAAATGACATTGCAAGGATAGCACATATCATGTGAAGAATAAAAAAACTTAGGCTCAACCAAATTTGACAGATCATCGTTGAAGAAGAAAGGTGGGATGCCAACCGGGGCATCCCCTAGCTTAGATGCTTGAGACTTCTTGAAATATTAACTAGGGATGCCTTGGGCATCCCCAAGCTTGAGCTTTTGTGTCTCCTTAATTTCTTTCATATCGCAGTTTCCCTAAATCTTAAAAACTTTATCCACACAAAACTCAACAAGAACTGGTGAGATAAGTTAGTATAAATCAATGCATAAACCTTATCATTCTCTACTGTAGCAAATCACTAAAATTATAATTTGATATTGCCTACTAAATGCCTCTACATATTTCATACTCCTATCCTCAAATAGAATTATTAAACAAGCCAACATGTGCAAACAATTCAAACATAACAGCAATCTGTCTAAACATAACAGTCTGTAAAGAATTCAAGAGGAATCATACTTCCCTAACTCAAAAAATTCGGAAAAATTACCACACTATAGAAAATTTGTTGTTACTTATTGTGTAAAAATTTCAAGATTTTATCATGTTCTGATTATTAACAAATATTCAAAACATAACTTCGAACTTTCTATTTTTAAAACAGCAACGTATAGGCTTGTAAAATAAGCATGGTTAAGGCTATAGTTGACATTTTTATTGAAATAAAAGATGCAAAACATTACTCTAAATAACAGAAAGTAAATCCTAATAAAATAAAATGACGCTCCAAGCAAAACTCATATCATGTGACAAATAAAAATATAGCTCCAAGTGAGGTTACCGATAATGTTGAAGACGAAAGAGGGGATGCCTTCCGGGGCATCCCCAAGTTTAGTTGCTTGGATCTTCCTTAAATATTACCTTCGGGTGCCTTGGGCATCCCCAAGCTTAGTGTCTTGCCACTCCTTATTCTCCTCATATTGACATCTCACCCAAAAACTTGGAAACTTGAATCACACAAAACTTAACGGAACTTCGTGAGATATGTTAGTATGATAAAGACAAATCATTAACTTTGGTACTGCCAACACAAGATTCATAATTGTTTCCACATAGTGCCTACTGCACTCTATCATTTCCACCATTTATATTACTTAATATAAGGTATGGAAACATTAAAACAAGCAAGCTATGCGTTAAAAACAGAATCTGTCAAAAAATAGAATAGTTTGTAATGATCTGAACAACAACCATACTTATGCTACTCCAAAAATTCCGAAAAATTAGGACAACCTGGAAAATTTGTATATTAATATTCTGTAAAAAGAATCAGTATTTTATCACACTTCTGTTAAAAATGAGATTTTTTTGCCTGAGCGCAAAAGTTTCTGTTTTTCAGCAAGATCAAATCAACTATCACCGTAAGCCATCCCAAAGGTCTTACTTGGCACTTTATTGAAACAAAAGCTATAAAACATGATTAATATAGTAGCATAATCATGTGAGCACACAAAAACAGTAGGGGTAAATGTTGGGTTGTCTCCCAACAAGTGCTTTTCTTTATTGCCTTTCTAGCTAGGCATGATGATTTCAATGATGCTCGCATAAGAGATAAGATTTGAAACGTAACGGGAACATCATGAAGCATATGACAAGCACATTTAAGTCTAACCCACTTCCTATGCATAGGGATTTTGTGAGCAAAAAACTTATGCGAACAAGAATCAACTAGCATAGGAAGGTAAAACAAGGATGACTTCAAAACTTTCAACACATAGAGAGGAAACTTGATATTATTGCAACTCTTACAAGCATATATTACTCCCTCAGAATAATTTTTAGTAGCATCATGAATGAATTCAACAATATAACCATCACATAAAGCATTATTCTCATGATGCATAAGCATATAAATTTTACTACTCTTCACATAAGCAAAATCTTCTCATTCATAGTAGTGGGAGCAAACTTAACAAAATAATTATCATGTGAGGCATAATCCAATCGAAAATTAAAATCATGATGACAAGTTTCATGGTTATAATTATTCTTTATGGCATACATGTCATCACAATAATCATCATAGATGGCAACTTTATTCTCATAATCAATTGGAACCTCTTCCGAAATAGTGGATTCATCACTAAATAAAGTCATGACCTCTCCAAATCCACTTTCTTAAATATAATGAGATTCAACACCCTCCAAAATAGTGGGATCATTACCTAGAGTTGACACTCTTCCAAACCCACTTTCATCAATATAATCATCATAAATAGGAGGCATGCTATCATCATAATAAATTTCCTCATCAAAACTTGGAGAACAAAAAATATCATCTTCATTAAACATAGCATCCCCAAGCTTGTAGCTTTGCATATCATTAGCATCATGGATATTCAAGGAATTCATACTAACAACATTGCAATCATGCTCATCATACAAAGATTTTATGCCAAACATTTTATACACTTTTCTTCTAACACTTCAGCATAGTTTTCCTTTCCATCATTTTCACGAAAGATATTAAAAAGATGAAGCATATGAGGCAACCTCAATTCCATTTTTTGTAATTTTCTTTTATAGACTGAACTAGTGATAAAACAAGAAACTAAAAGATTTGTGAGGGAGTCCTGGATTAGGGGGTGTTCGGATAGCCGGACTATACCTTCGGCTGGACTCCTGGACTATGAAGATACAAGATTGAAGACTTCGTCCCGTGTCCGGAAGGGACTTTCCTTGGCGTGGAAGGCAAGCTTGGTGATACGGATATGTAGATCTCCTACCATTGTAACTGGAGGGTTTTAGTCCATAGGACGAAAAACAATCATACCATAGGCTAGCTTCTAGGGTTTAGCCTCCTTGATCTCGTGGTGGATCTACTCTTGTACTACCCATATCATCAATATTAATCAAGCAGGAGTAGGGTTTTACCTCCATCGAGAGGGCCCGAACCTGGGTAAAAACATCGTGTCCCTTGTCTCCTGTTACCATCCGCCTAGACGCACAGTTCGGGACCCCCTACCCGAGATCTGCCGGTTTTGACACCAACATTGGTGCTTTCATTGAGAGTTCCTCTGTGTCATCACTTTTAGGCCCGATGGCGCCTCCGATCATCAACAGCGATATGGTCCAGGGTGAGGCTTTTCTCCCCGGACAGATCTTCGTAGTCGGCGGCTTTGCACTGCAGGCCAATTCGCTTGGCCATCTGGAGCAGATCGAAAGCTACGCCCCTGGCCATCAGGTCAGATTTGGAAGTCTTAACTGCACGGCTGACATCCGCGGGGATTTGATCTTCGATGGATTCGAGCCACAGCCGAGCGCGCCACACTGTCATGAAGGGCATGATCTAGCTCTGCCGCCGAACAGTGCTCTGGAGGCCGCACCCGCATAGGCCCCGACCCTTAGCTTGGAGCAGATCGCACCGATCAAGGACGGGTGGTTGGACGCCGCCTCGGAGGCTGGAATCTCTACGGCGATCGAGCCAAACACCAGCGTTGTCCCCTGCGAAGCCTATGACTCTAAGGTGTCAGACTCCCCTCCGGACTCCGAGCCCCCCGCGCCCCTGCCGATCGAATCCGATCGGGCGCCGATTATGGAGTTCACCGCCGCGGACATCTTTCAGCACTCGCCCTTCGGCGATATTCTGAATTCCCTAAAATCTCTCTCTTTATCAGGAGAGCCCTGGCCAGACTACGGTGTCGGTGTACTAAAGTAGGGGTACCTTAGTACCCCAGACTTGTGCACGGGCAGTTGTAGCACCCTGCGGCGAGGCCCGCCCAGGAAGCGCCAAGAGAAGACCAGGCATTCGAGACAAGGCCCCCGGGAAGAGGAGCTTGCCGGGCCAAGAAGACAAGACCCCGGCAAGAGGAGCTTGCCGGGACGACTAAGCCCATGTAATACCATCCAAGAACAAAGTATAAGAGACAGAAGATCGAGACCCCGACAAGAGGAGCTTGTCGGGAAGGCCGAACCCAGGCACCACAAGAGAAGCCCGCCGCGGCGCGCCATGCGCCCCGGCAAGGCCTGATAGCCGGCAAGCTATCAGGCACAGGAAGACGACCCCCGCGGCAAGCCACTTGCCGCGGCAAATCACCACCTCAGGACTGCGCTCCAGCTCGCCCGCCCACGCGTCGCTCCGGGGCATCCCCCAAGGGCACGTGGCGGGGCACCGCGCAGCCTGGGGCATGCGGAGGCATGCAGCCACCATCGTGGCGAGCGGTGGCGCACCTAACGGTCCGCCTCGGTGCTGTCCAGGCGACCGTGACGGGCATTTAATGCCCTTGTCCCCTACCGTCAGAAGTAGGTATGATAACACTGTGCCGCGCTGCAGCGCCACTGTTCCCGCACTGTTACAACATCCACCCCTTTTACACTTTTACCCCTTTCTCCTACGTTGACACCTGTCGGTGACCCCTTTGCGCTATAAAAGGAGGCCCGTGTGCAACGTAGAGGGGGTTCGGCGGTTCCGGGGTTCGGAGATTCGGGGTCCAGGCAGCCATACGCTCGGTGTAGCTAGCTCTCCAAGCTCCCGAGCTCCCCAGTTCAATACAACCAAGCAGGAGTAGGGTTTTACGCGTCCATCGCGGCCCGAACCTGGGTAAACCGCCCGTGTGCTCGCCTCGATCTGCTCTCCGTGCTCCCTCCGCCCCCCTCACCGAACAACGAAAGGGGCTCCGGCCCCATAGGTGCTCGCGGGGGACGCCGTCCGCCCCGACATACGGTCAGCAAGGTTGGGATACGGATGATGAAGAAATTCAAAACCCACCCACCACCCACTTCGTAGCCATTGTCGATAATTAAAACGACGTGCTCGAATTCGACTCGGCAGGCATCGACGGTGTGGACGATGATGTAGGAGACAAACATAAACTAACGCCTATAAGGCACTGGACTGCCACCTCATCTCATGATGTATACATGGTGGACACACCCAAAGGAAGTGACGACGAGGAACACAGGGATGCAACGAGGGATCGTTCACTTGAAAAGCAATCAAAGCGGAGACGTAAGCGCCGCTCCAAGCCCCGCCTCGACAGAAACGACAGCCATACAGCCCCAGCCATAGAGCAGGATGAGTCGGCGGACGACGCACATGCCTTGGAGCAACCGTCCAAACAGGGCAACTTTGACAAACAAACCGAGCAACCCATCCCCGGCGAAAACAACAGTCCGGACGACCTCACGCCAAATACGCTCATGGAGCAGAAGAACCTCCACAATAGGCTCGTCGCCATTGCGCGTAGCCTGAAAAAGCAGAAGCGGAAGCTCAAAACCGCGGAAGATGCACTCAGAATCAGATGGAGCAAAGTACTCAACACCGCAGACAAACATGGCGGCAGTTGCCGCACAAAAAGCTATCCGAAGCGAAAGCTACTGCCTGAATTCGATGAGGAGGCCTTAGAGCCCCCGCAGTCAAAAAATAAGAAAGCCACCAGGTCGGATAGACGACCCCATGGCCAACATGGAGCGGCAAGCGGCGCCGCACACAAGCCGACACACGATCCACTCGAGGAATCGCGTCAAAAGGACGGCCCAGCCAGATCTATCTATGGGCCAAGAAAGCTAGCTCTAGTAAGCAATGCGGCACAACAAATATCAGAACATCATGGCACACCCAAATACAGGGGTGCCGCACACCCCCTATGTTTCACCGATGAGGTGCTGGACCATGAATTTCCAGCGGGATTCAAGCCCGTAAACATAGAGGCGTACGACGGAACAACAGACCCTGGAGTCTGGATTGAGGATTATATCCTCCATATACACATGGCCCGAGGAGATGACCTCCACGCCATAAAATACTTACCCCTCAAACTCAAAGGGCCAGCACGGCATTGGCTTAAAAGCCTTCCCGAAAACACCATTGGAAGTTGGGAGGAGCTCGAGGATGCTTTTCGGGCAAATTTTCAAGGGACCAATGTCTGACCTCCGGATGCGGACGATTTAAGCCATATAACTCAACAGCCTGGAGAGTCAGCCTGGAAACTCTGGAACAGATTTCTTACTAAAAAGAATCAGATAGTCGACTGTCCGGACGCCAAATCCTTAACGGCTTTCAAACATAGCTTTCGAGACGAATGGGTTGCCAGACACCTCGGCCTAGAAAAGCCAAGAACAATGGCCGCATTAACAAGCCTCATGACCCGATTTTGTGCGGGAGAAGACAGCTGGTTGGCAAGATGCAGCACTAGCGACCCAAGTACATCCGAAGTTAGGGATGGAAATGGGATACCGTGACGCAACAAGGACCAGCGCCGGACTAAGGGAAGCAGTCCGAAGAGCGCGACAGTAAATGCCGGATTCAAAAGCTCTCGGCAGAATCAAAGAAAGCTGCCCCTTAAGGATAACAGGGATGAGTTATCTAACCTGAACAAAATCTTGGACAAGATATGTCAAATTCATAGTACCCGTGGGAAGCCTGCGAACCATACCCACAGAGATTGTTGGGTTTTCAAGCAATCCGGCAAACTCAACGCCGACCACAAGGGGCTCGACACACCAAGTGAGGTCGACGACGAACCCCACGAGCAGAGCACCAGGAAACAAAAGGATTTTCCACAAGAAGTCAAAACAGTAAACTCACTTCATGTGGTGAACAGAGTGGCGCCAACAGAGATTCGCGCCATACGGCCTATCCCAAAGGAGTCTCGCCCATGGTTGTTAAAACCGATCACCTTTGACCACTAGGATTACTTGAGAGGTATATAGAACGCAGGTTGGACTGCCCTGGTATTAGATCCGCTAATCGACGAACTCCACTTTACAAATGTCCTGATGGATGGCGGCAGTGCTTTAAACCTGCTATATCAGGACACAATCCGCAAAATAGGAATAGACCCAACAAGAATTCGCCATAACAATACTTCCTTTCAAGGACTAACGCCAGGCCCGGATGCCCATTGCATGGGTTCTCTTCGGCTAGAAGTTATGTTCGTCTCCCTCAGCAACTTCCGCCGCGAAAAGCTAACCTTCCATATCGCCCCATTTTCAAGTAGCTATCAAGCACTACTGGGACGAGAAGCTTTCGCCCGCTTCAACGCAATACCGCATTATGCGTCTCTTACGCTCAAAATGCCCGGTCCACGAGGCGTCATCTCACTAAGGGGCAATATTAAGTGTCCCTCGAGCGCGAAAGAATATGCGGCTGCCTTGACAGCCATGCATTAAAACAGCTTCACCAACGAAAGCATCTGCCAGGTCATCAAGACCACGGGCTCGGCTAGGCGAGTCCGGAGCAAACATATAACGGATAAAGGTTTAGTAGCCATACACCCCTATACAAGGGGCTCCGCGTATGTAAAATACATGACAATAAGGCTCCATTTCACCTGTCCTACAATTATACATTGTTTATCTAGTACAGCGTACATTCCGCACTACTATTCTTTTTCTTTCTTTTCAGCAAAGTTCCTCTCTTTTGCAGATGAACACCATGCTACGCCCGTCCAGGACACGGCACAACGGAGATACAAGCGCAGACGTGCAGCAGGGACCCGTCTCCAGGATTCTTTTTAGATTAAGACCATGCGTAAACCTTTTTTATTGTCTCTTGTTGATACACATCCCCCGGATTCTGAGGAGGAGGCTGGCGTTTTGGCATGTGGCCACGTCAGAGTTTTGCACGTACCTGGACATCAGGGGGTTATAACCAAGGGCGCTGTTCCGCTCTATTTCATGAAAGACCGAATACCTTAGGGAGTGTTCAGCGTCCCGAGTTTGGCCTTATATGCATCAGCTCCAAATCATGTCTTTGGTCAAATGTTGGGTTTGCCCGGCTCCTGTGTTTTGCTGCCTTACGTTCCACTCTATCGGCTAAGGCGGCACCAGGAGAACTACTGCGATTGTGCCCCGGTTGGGCCAGGAGAGCACCTCAGTAGAGAAAGCCGAAAACTGACTGTCATGATATAGCGTGAGACTGGTCAACCACTCGATGACCCGCCGGAATCTTTAGGATTCCTCCGCATTAACGAAGGGCCGTTTCCCGGCCAGGCACTCGCGCGCCCCGAATTCGGGTGAGCGCGGGGCCACCAGGGGCTGTATAGCAGCCCCACTGTCAAACTCCTATGGCTAAGTGAAAGTGATAAAGCATTATAGTCCGGTTGCCTGGTTTGCTGCGCTACCACCTCCTTAATAGGACCAAGACGTTGGATCAAGCGTGAAAATGCGTCTTCTGCGAACACCCCCGCATTATATGCGTGGGGGCTGAAGCCAAAGACTGCCATCTTTCAGGTTATATACACATATCCATTAACGGCCGCACAGGAGGCATATGAATTCTTGAAGGCACAAGTATAAAAAGCTTTTATATATCATTTCCAAACTTTGTTTTACAACATTATATGTTATTTGAACATGATATCCTTCGAGCATTGCGTCTCTATTAAACGAGCGCCCTGCAGAACTCCCTGAAAATAGTGCTGGGCAGGTACTCGGCTTTCATCCGAGTCTTGGGTTGCAACAACGGTGGCCTTCATCTCTTCCCAGTATGTCTTGACACGGGCAAGAGCCATCCGCACACCCTCTATGCATGCCGACCTCTTCACTGCATTTATATGCGGCACCGCACCAAGGAACTGCTGCACCAAGCTAAAATAGTGGCTCAGGCCTTTCCGGCCGTAGATGACTCACAACATACTTCATGGCGAGTCCGGATAACCTACTCAGCTCAGCCCATTCGGCCAGACGATCGGTTAATGGAAGTGGACGCTCTGGATTGTGGAACTGCGACCAAAAAAGCTTCTCCACTTCGTGATCATCCTTATCTCGGAAGTGTTCGGCCGCGTCTGCGGCACTCGCCGCCAAATCCAGACAAGCATCTGCCGTACTCCATAACCGGTCTAGCGAAGCATATTTAGGAACCCTGAACTTCCTCCGCAGCACAAAGGGCTTTCCAGCCGCGATATCTCCGGCCTGATGAAGCTCCTCTTTCATAGCTCTCATCGCAGAGCGTGCATCCTTGGCCTCGGTAATGGCCTTTTCCAGGTCCGTCCGTTCCGTTTGATCATCGTTTTCAAGAACCTTGCAGCGATCGGTAGCGCTTTTCAACTTTACAGCCATCTCGGCTATTTCCTTCTTGCTTCGACAGTGAGCAGCCTGTTCGGCTTTCAGCTCTTCAATTGCCTTTCCGACAGCCGCATCACTTTTCCTGGCTTGCTCCTTGGCTCGGGCAAGTTCCGCCCGAAGATTCTCCATGGCAGCAACACCATCTGCATCAAGCACACACATCGTAAGATACTAGCACCGAGCTCCTCTTAATAAGTGCCGCCGAAGAAATAACATACCTTGTCCCTCGTCAAGCCGCTTGTTGACAAGCGTGATGTCGGCATATGCCACGTCAAGTTGCCGCTTTAGCTCTGCAAATTCATCAGTCCGGCTGGCCACCGGACACTTCGCCACCTGCATAGGAAAGGCGACATATTATACCTGGGATTATGATCCTCCTCGCGCCGTCATTTTTGACAACACGCAGAGTCTCAGGGGCTACTATCTATACAGGACGCATCTTATATACGCGAAACTGTCAAAAGGTACATCATTTTGCGTACCCCAAAACCTGTCAGCAAACTCCTGACAGCCTCGTGCAACCCGTTCTCCGCGGATGCAATCCTCTCAATCACCGTACCCATCAACGCACGGTGTTCTTCCGAGATAGACGCTCGCCCGAGCAGATTCTTCAGCTCCTCCGCCCGTGCACCAGACTGTGCTGGACTCGCCCGATGACCTTTTTCGAAGGCCGGACACGGAGGGCTTTGGGGGGCCATACGGCTACCTTCCGGCCCTGCCGGATTCGGAGAAACCCTCCGTGACGACACCTCAGGGACGCCCGCCTCACAAGGCGGTACGGCAGGGGGAGGCGTGCCGCTCTCCATCATCTCCGGAAGAAGATCCCCTGAAGATGAGCTCTGGTGAGAAGGGATGAGATCCGAACTACAAGGTAAAATTTCAGTTATTTTCCTCAGAAATAAAATGGGGATGTCTCTCATTTTAAACTCCCCTCTTTACTTACGGCTCGGTGGAGGGATGATCCCCTTGGGGGAACAGTGCGGCCGAGGTATCCTCCGGCGCAAGACGCTCTGATGAAGATTTCTTCCCCCGCTTTGAGACCATGGTCTCCGGGTCTTCAGAGGCCGTCCTCTTCTTCCCCTTGGTAGAGGAATTCTCGATTCCTCCCTTTTTGACAGCCTCCTTCGGGGAGGCGGTAGCTTCCTTGTTCCCCCTTCGCCTTCTTCCAAAGGCACGACCTCCAGCATTCTGGTTAACAAGGGATCCGGCGTGGTCTCTGGGAGGGGGGCCGGACACCTGATTAGCTTCGCTTTCGCTGTCCACTCCTGCTTAAGGGACAATTCTCTTAAGAACAATTTTATGATAAAAATACGGATAGTGTCCGGGTACGGGGCTACTTACTTGAGTATCCAGGCGATTGCAGCTCAGACCTGCGTCCTCGATCGAGTCCGGACACATCGCTTGTGATCCGAAGAACAATTGGTACATCTCCATGGGCGTCGCGCCCATAAATGTTGGAGAGCTCGTGGTCCCTCCGGATTGAATTCCCACAGGCGGAGGGGGCGACGTTTGTAGGGCAGGGTCCGGCGAATCAGCATGACCTGCACTACTACGACCAGACTGATGTCTCTTTCTAAGAGATCTCGGATACGGCCCTGCAGCAAAGGCACGTCCTTGGATGGCCCCCAGTCCAGTCCTTTATTGACCCATGACACTAGCTGTGGTGGGGGACCCGAGCGAAAGACGGGTGGCGCCGCCCACTTGGTGCCCCTGGGAGCGGTGATGTAAAACCACTCTTGTTGCCATAAGCTGGACTCCTCTTGAAAGGAGCCCTCGGGCCATGGAGCACCAGCACTTTTGCTTATAAAAGCACCTCCGCACTCCGCGCACCGCCCCTCGATCATCTTCGGCTCTACTTTAAAAGTCTTGAGCCACAATCCGAAGTGAGGAGAAGTGCGGAGGAAGGCTTCGCACACGACGATGAACGATGATATGTGGAGGATGGACTCCGGAGCCAAATCGTGAAATTCCAGCCCATAATAAAACATGAGACCCCTTACAAAGGGGTCCATAGGGAAGCCTAGCCCCCGAAGGAAGTGAGACACAAATACCACGCTCTCACCGGGCTTGGGAGTAGGAATGACCTGCCCTTGAGCAGGCAGCCTATGCGAGATTTCACCGGTCAAGAACCTGGCCTCTCTCAACTTCAGCACGTCCTCCTCCATGACGGAGGAGGGCATCCATCGGCCTTGAAGGTCGGATCCGGACATTGTCAGAGGTCCGAAGCGCCAGAAATCTAGAGCCTTGGGTGTTGGAACTCGAGGCGAAGGGCGAACTCATTTTGAGACTGAAAGAAAGGAGTAAGGCCTTGGTCTCTTTATAAGAGGTCGAATACCAAGGGCCCTCCCCGTGACCGTTTGAGACTCGCCTTTGATCGAGAAAACATACCAACGGGCACGACTGGGTTACCCATGTCCGTATTGATGAGAATCCCATAAATAAAGGGGACACGATCTCTGCTTCGACAAAGACGTGCCAAGGAAACCGCCTCGCTAAACGCGCTGAGGTGGGACAAAAAAACGATTCAAATAAAGGCTTGGCCGTGGTGTGACGACACGCTACGGAATACGTCAGTGGATTAGATTAGTGTAAATATTATTCTCTCTATGGTAATATGTGGAAACTTATTTTGCAGAGCCGGACACTATCCTTGTGTTCGAAATCTTCTATGAAGTACTTGGAGGAGGAACCCGCCTTGCAATGCCGAAGACAATCTGCGCGCCGGACTCGTCGTCATTGAAGCCTCGTTTAGGGGCTACTGAGGGAGTCCTGGATTAGGGGGTGTTCGGATAGCCGGACTATACCTTCGGCCGGACTCCTGGACTATGAAGATACAAGATTGAAGACTTCGTCCCGTGTCCGGAAGGGACTTTCCTTGGCGTGGAAGGCAAGCTTGGCGATCCGGATATGTAGTTCTCCTACAATTGTAACCGACTCTGTGTAACCCTAGCCCTCTCCGATATCTATATAAACTGGAGGGTTTTAGTCCGTAGGACGAACAACAACCATACCATAGGCTAGCTTCTAGGGTTTAGCCTCCTTAATCTCGTGGTGGATCTACTCTTGTACTACCCATATCATCAATATTAATCAAGCAGGAGTAGGGTTTTACCTCCATCGAGAGGGCCCGAACCTGGGTAAAAACATCGTGTCCCTTGTCTCCTGTTACCATCCGCCTAGACGCACAGTTCGGGACCGCCTACCCGAGATCTGCCGGTTTTGACACCAACAATTTGATTGCAAGATCTAAAGATATACCTTCAAGCACTAACCTCCCCGGCAACGGCGCCAGAAAAGAGCTTCATGTCTACTACGCAACCTTCTTGTAGATGTTGTTGGGCCTCTAAGTGCATAGGTTTGTAGGATAGTAGAAAATTTCCCTCAAGTGGATGACCTAAGGTTTATCAATCCGTGGGAGGCGTATTATGAAGATGGTCTCTCTCAAACAACCCTGCAACCAAATAACAAAGAGTCTGTTGTGTCCCCAACACAACAATAGAATGGTAAATTGTATAGGTGCACTAGTTCAGCGAAAAAGATGGTGATACAAGTGCAATATGGATGGTAGATATAGGTTTTTGTAATATGAAAATATAAAAACAGCAAGGTAACTAGTAGTAAAAGTGAGCAAAAACGGTATTGCAATGCTTGAAAACAAGGCCTAGGGTTCATACTTTCACTAGTGCAAGTTCTCTCAACAATGATAACATAATTAGATCATATAACAATCCCTCAACATGCAACAAAGAGACACTCCAAAGTCACTAATAGTGGAGAATAAAGGAAGAGATTATAGTAGGGTACAAAACCACCTCAAAGTTATTTTTTCTGATCGATCTATTGGGCTATTCCTATAAGTGTCACAAACAACCCTAGAGTTTGTACAAAAGTAACACCTTAAGACACACATCAACCAAAACCATAATGTCACCTTGATACTCCAATGTCACCACAAGCATCTGTGGGTTTGATTATATGATATGCATCACACAATCTCAGATCTATTCAGACCAACACATAGAACTTCAAAGAGTGCCCCAAAGTTTCTAGAGGAGATTCAAGACCAAAACGTGTGCCAACCCCTATGCATAAGTTCATAAGGTCACAGAACCCACAAGTTGACCACAGTACATACATCAAGTAGATCACGTGAATATCCCGTTGTCACCACAGATAAGCACATGCAAGACATACATCAGGTGTTCTCAAATCCTTAAAGACTCAATCCGATAAGATAACTTCAAAGGAAAACTCAAACCATTACAATAAGGTAGAGGGGGATAAGCATCATAAGATCCAACTATAATAGCAAAGCTCGCGGTACATCAAGATCATGCCAAATCAAGAACATGAGAAAAAGAGAGAGATCAAACGCATAGTTACTAGTACATACCCTCAGCCTCGAGGGTGAACTACTCCCTCCTCATAGATCGTGAAGGCAAATATAATAAATATTGATGATATGGGGATTTACCATGTGTAAAATCATCATTGGCTAGAGGAAACACGTGTCGGCTCATCGTCGGGACAGATGTCATCCACTCACTGGGCAGAAGGCGCCTATGATATGTCGACACGTGGCACGACCAAACAAGTTTAAATGGGCCGGCCCAACTAAAGGCCCACAAGATTTTGCGGGCCATAATGGGCCGGCCCAGCTAAAGGCCAACGAGATTTTGCGGACCATAATGGGCTGGCCCAGCTAAAGGCCCACAAGATTTTGCGGGCCATAATGGGCCGGCCTAGGTAAAGGCCCACAAGATTTTTGTGTGCCATAATGGGCCGGCCCAAGTAAAGGCCCACAAGATTCTTGCGGGTCATAATGGGCCAGCCCAGCTAAAGGCCCATGAGATTTCGCCGACATTAATGGGCCGGCCCAGCTGTAGGCCCACAAGATTTTGAGGACCCTAGTAGGCCTGCCCATTAACTGGCTGCCATATTTTGGGCCAAATGCCGACCCATATTTGATCCGGTCCATTAATGGCCTGCCATGCTCCGGGCCTAATAGTGGCCCATATGAGATCCGGCCCGTTAAAATCCTACCACGTTCTGGGCCAAATTACGGCCCAAATCAGGTCCATCCATTTAAGAGGCTTTGGGCTCAATTATGGCCCATATCAGATTCGGCCCATCAACTGGACACTATGCTTTTGGGCCCACTTGCGAAAGGCCCACTTAGTAATTCGGCCTGATATTAGTTTTGGCCTGTTAAGGGCCCGTTTAACATTTCGGCCCTATATTAATTTCGGCCTGTTAAAAGCCCGTCATATAGTTGGGCCTAACTACGGCCCGGTTTGCATTCGGCCTGGTCGCAGCCGATATCTGATTGGGCCAAACAAGGACCCAGACAATTTTGGCCTGTTAAAAGCCCGTGATTTAATTCGCACAATCATGGGCCGGGGTTCATTTCGGGCTGCTGCGTAACTTGTAGGAATTAAGAACAAACCTACTCTATACAATAAAGAAATTATGGCATAGTAACTAAGAATAAACCTACACTGCACAATAAAGGATTTAAGGTATATTACATCCACTAGGCATCGAAGTTCGCCACCAGTGATCATAAAGCGCAACGAAGAAGCAGATTACAAAAACTGGGCACCATTGCAGCGTAACAAAATAATACTGAACCCAGACTACTTGCCAGACAGTTCAAGAAAGGTTAGCTTTGCGGGGGAACTGCTGCGCAAGCTGCTGAGCAAGGCTGTGAGACCAGCCTAGCATGTCAGTCATAGCTTCCAGGTGTAGCTGTTTAGCGATGACGCTCTCATTGGTGTTCTCCGCAATCTTTCTTAGAGATAGGACTTCAAGTCGAAGTTGAGTTGCAGAATGCCTTTCTGCTATAACTTGGGACTGAAGAAGTCGAACTGATTCAGTCAACAAATTCTGTGAGCTTGTCTGACTGTTAGTCTCAAGTAACTTGAACACTGCATCAAGACAAGACTTTGGGGTTGTCTTGTTGTGTTCAAGATGTTTTGCCTTCTTTGCTGCAATATATGTTGGGTTTGTCTCACAACCTTCAGTAGACTTGTGCATGCCATCAGGCATATCACCCTGAAACAAAGCAGAGAGATGACATGTTTTGCACGTGTATAAACAAAGATGATAACTGTTCTGTCAATTCTATCCAATTTCAAATTAGAAATAAAGAGTATGTTCAAAATATCAATAGCATAATTTGGCATTGTTCATAATGCGGGGAGCTTCACCACACTACTGGATTACCATGTCAACATAACTAGCATAGATGAAGGGCAAAGAAAATCATTGTATCTATTTTGGATAATGTGCATGGCATGTTGTTCATATCATCAGCCACATCAGTAAGATAAAACAGGAGATGACAAGGTGCAAACATGTGCTGCTTCACCACACACTGGATTGTAGATCCACAAACATATAGGGAGTATTAAGTAATGTGCATGGTATGAATAAGGAATTTGGTTTTACAAGTAAAACTTAGAACTTACGGTTCTTACGAACATGCATTTCTGTAGAAACAGCAAACTAAACAGCAGTAAACGATAGGGAGTATGAGCAAATTAAAAAGAAGTTGAGGATAAAGGCTTTAGAAGGACTGACTTACATTAATAGTTAACACTGGCTTTATAATGCCCTTCTCCATGGCAAGGGAAGGATAACTCAAGAATTTCAGCAAAGAATCTTCTTCATAAGCATTGCCTATACTCTACATTTTGTAGAGAGTAATTATAGATATGATAATACTGGAAGGGATAGAGGATAATGAAGATAAGATGCAGATTGATGCTACATAATCAACTACCAATCCCTGGAAGTGCAAGCGTTACAGGACAAAATGTACTGACAAGAGCAATGGGCTACACTTCTGCACTGGCATTGTTTGTGTATTCTACTTGTTGGTAAGATTAAATATAGATCTGATATTTTTTTAGTAAATGGTGGGCAAGGGAGATAAGATGCAGAATGCTACAAAATGAACCAATCCCTCTTCCCATAATACAAGAGTGTTTTGAACACTCGTGTACTGTACAAAACGTTCTTATATTATGGGACGGAGGGAGTAGCTGTTAATGTAAGTATAGTGATAGACCATGTTCAGTCCTTACAAGAGGACTGCAGAGCTAAACCTCTTCAAAAGCATTGGGTTGATTCTAAATTTATGTAAGAGTCCCTATGGATCTTATAATGTCCACCAAATGGATGATTACGAGGCTAACATGTGCAGTGATGCTACATAATCAAACAACTATGAAAGTAAGTATGGTCATACAGGGCAAGAGGTACTCACAAGAGCAATGCAGTGTGTAGTATAGTTGCGAGATTCAGTGGTCCCTTGAGAACGAATGTTCTTCTGCTAACAGTTTTCGTACAAGTGAGACATTAAGGCAAATGCAGAAATGTAGTTCAAATTGTGATGTGATATCATAGACAGTACCTTACGCTGCAGCCGAGACCAATGTGTAACAAGATTATTCCAGTCACCGTCGGATAAATGTAGCACCGGAGACTTTACAGAAATTTCGTTCAGAGGCTTGCCATCGAAGTGCGCTTGCCTTAGGTAGGAACGATACTTCATCAACGAGTGCTTGAAAAGCGCAACCAACCCTTGCTCGTCATCACAATCCAGTTTGCGCCTCGCCTATTTAAAAGAATGAAATCGTGTGTCTTCTGTCAGCAAAAACATATGCAGTAATGACCATGAATAACATTAGTACATTACTTACGCGTAAGTTGCGGAGGAAGACTGGAAATTGTTCTGTGTCTGCGGTATAATCTTTCCATCAAGGAAAGATGCGCACAAAGTTCCTGACAACAACATAAGCTTCGTCTTCTAAACTGGGAAGAAATGGAACAGGGGTCATATTTGCTGCAATTGGGGCTCTCTCTGGTTCGAAACGGGATTTGGCAACTGGATTTGGTGTACTCTTTGCTGGAATGGGGTTTTTGCGTCGTACAACTGGTGCTATATATGTTAACTGGCATAATCGTACTGTTTGCTGCAGTTGGGGTCTGCTGAGTTGGGGCATCAGAAATGACCAGTGTAGTAGGGCTAGAGTCTGCTAGAGTTGGGGTATTTTGTGGGTCAGGTGATATTGCAACTACACCTAATGGGCTATTTGATTTATCATGTGCCACTACCTTTTCCAAATACTTTTCTTGTGCTCCTCCACGATCAGCAATCGCCCTCTTCCTTTTGAACGTCTGATACACAAGAACAACATTTGAATGGATAAATATGGTATGATGACAGATGGAATATGTACTGAAAATGGATAGGCAGGGCGTATTCACATACACGATGTGTAAACTAAGCTAATGGCAGTTCAACAAAGTAGAAGCAATGCAAAGCATAACTTGCAAGATATGTGCGAGGAATGTAACCTTGGAAAGTTAGAGCAAGTACCTTGATGGGTGAATAAGATAGGGCATCTTCCTCTGACTCCTCCACTAGGGAGCTACATTGACTTAGGTCTCCCTCTAGCTCAGAATCACTGTTAGGATCATATTCTGAGCATGAATCTGTAGGTGGAGAGTGTTTGCATTGCATTGCATTCACACATGATTTCAGTCCCTTAATGCCAAGTTTGACAGCCATGGCATTGTTCTACTTATTCTTTTCATGCGCGCAAGCTCATAATCATTATGATGCTGTTCAGAATATGAGATTCATGAAAACATAAAAAGTAGTCAGATTATCTATGGAATGCATTGCAGTTTCAACCTGGAGAGTGTCTCCCTATAAACCCCTGCATATGCAAAGTTCACCTCCCCAACTGTGCTGACCAGACCACACACAGAGATACACACCCGAGCGGCGAACATGCATTTTTGAAACTAATTTAGGAACATTTAGCTGACCAATTAAACAACTAAGCTTGTTTAGCTTGATGGGTGGAGCAGTGTTATTATGACACGAAGCACGTATTCTGATCGTATAGTGATCATAAAAGGGGGAAACTCTAAGCATATATTTTTTAGCAAAAGAGGGTTTCCCCTCTCATTTCTATTAAAGAAACCACCACAGAACCAACATGATCAATTAAACCCTAAGCATGATCAATTAAACCGTATTATGGCTGTGCCATGCCAGATTTGAAGCTGCAAACCGGAGAAATGATATTTAGCATCCATTGTTTGCTTCAAACTAAGAACTAAATTCTAAGAGCTGAAAAGAAAGTAGAGTAACCAAGTTAAGATCTATTTTCTGGTTGAGATCAAAAACTTGAGGAGATATGAAGTGCCACCTCTCTTGCGGCGCCGTGTAGGCATCAGGGGTGCAATGGCTGTCGGTGGCGTTGAAGCAGATCTGCGACGGTAGACGGGTGCATTGGGGGATAAGTCCCGTTGCGGTGGAAGAGAAGGTCGTGTGAGCGGCCCCGGCAAAGAGGACGACGGCGCCGATGAAGCGGGAGGACGCGATGCAAGGCTATTGGTCCGTCGCCGTGGATGAGAAACGTCCATCTCTAGAAGTGGACGACGCGGTCTTGGTAGGCGCTCCGGCATGGTGGAGGACGGTGGCGATGGATTTGGTGGAGGACGGCGGAGATGGATGGGGTGGAGGACGGAGGCTGGTGTGGGAATGGGGTGTTCTAGCACGGACGGTGTATGAATGGGGAAATGGAGGGAGAGGTACGGGGAACCATGTTTTTGGGACGCGCCTGTCTGAAATATGGGAATGTTACGAACTTATCCCCCGTTTCAAATTTGGACATCTCGTCGGTTGGGGATAGGACGGTAATCTCGCATCTCCCAAATATTTGCCGGTAACTATTTCGGGCGAGGAGAGGGTGTTTTGCCGCCCACGGTTGGCGCCCACGGTATATGAACAAGGCTGACAGGTAGGGCGGTTGTGTCACGTCTGATGGAAGTTACACATCTGCCCCTATTTAAAATATTAGCCTACATCTATTTCGGATGAGGAGAGATTGTTTTGCCGCCCACCGTGTATGAATGGGGAATGGAGGGAGAAACAGAGGTCTTTCGGACGAGCTTGAATCAAATGAATTTTGCCGCCCATGTTTGACGTCCACCGTGTCGGAATGGGCTCAGAGGCAGTCGTGTCACGTCTAATTGAAGTTACTAACCTACCCCTATTTAGAGCAGTGGAAATCGGGCCGATGTATTGTCCGTGTAATGGGTAGACAGTAATTTCCATCTCCCAAACACTTGGCTTCGGGCAGCCGATGTGGGAGTGGATATTTTGCTGTTTCTTTTGAATTTTTGGAAAATAAGCATCCACGTTTACCCTGGCAACTAAATTCGAATCCATTTTGTATTCCTATATGAATCTTTATAAATCATTCTATGTGTTTTTATATATCTTCAAAAGGATGACAAAGATGTATTCCAGTGTCATATATGAATATGGTTTACAAATGCCGATACTCTAATTCAAAAAATAGAATCCAGTTTAAGGTGAATTCAAATATTTGGAACACTTCACGTCCAACTCAAATGTCACACGCGGCATAATGTGTACTCCCATTTAGATATGTACACAAGCGATGTATCAAGATTCAAATACCGAGTCAATCAACCAAGAATGTACGGAACTAACAGACATATAAACACTTATAGAGTATATGGATCAATAATATCAACTAACATACATAAGCCAGGCCGGTGTACTTTTTTTGGCTACAACAGCATCATTTTTTTAGCCAGCATCTTGGCCCTTTCCGATGCGTGCCAATTATGGTCCATCTATACTACTATTGCTGAATGCACATTCAGCCCAATTGGCATATTTGTAGGTCTGGCACAGCAATCCAAATGAAATGTCTCCAAGTCTTATCAATCAATACATACTTGTGCTCAAATAAAATTACAAAAATAAACAAAAAAACAATTATTACATGATCTCTAAAACAAATGGTTTGATTGATTACATGAGCAGACAACACAAAGGTTATTCAACTATGGAAAGAACATTTCACCTATGATTTACCAAGTAGGAATTTAATTTCCTTTTTTCCTTCAGGACCTTAACAAATCTGGTCAGTCTCAGCTTGCTTCGTTTTGAAATCCACCAAATATTTAATGGTTGTCTTGAGTACTGCTTGTGATTGTGTTGTTTGCTTCCTCAACATGTCAACTTCATCTCTAAGTGCAGAAGCAGAATCTCTTTCTGCCACTAGTTTAGCCTCTAGAGCATCAGTAGTTGGCAATTCATAATGCACGATTAGGCCGGTGCCACTGCTGTGGGATGATGCAATGTCCATGGGGACCTCGCTCTTTGATCTTGGGCTAACTTGTTTTGCCATTAAAGTTCCAATTGGATTCAGAAAAGTTGAAGTTAGCAAAACATCTCAACTGGGAGTTATAATAACAAACCAGTTAAACAAACAAGGAATTAAAGAGTTTCAATTGGATGCTGAAAAGTAGTTATTAACATCATTGTAACCCGTTGTTGCAGCAGCAAAGCAGTTAAACAAACAAGTAGATATTTAAGTTAAGGCAAACATGTAATTCTTAACAGTAAGTATCAAACACATAGATATGCGCAGTCTACAATATGATTAACAGGTTGTGCCATTATGTAATCAGTAGCAAACTAAATTAAGCCAAGCAACGTAATTGAACAATTTTGCAATAAGTGGCTAACTAAAATTCCGAGAAGCAGGCAACTGAACTTACGCTAGTTGTTTGTACAGGCACTGCAACTTCTTTTTCGCTTACAAGGTTGTACGAAGGAGTCCATGGCATCAATTGCTTGGATACGCAGTCCCAATACTTCTTTCTTCCCACACTGCATGGGTAAGTCGAATGGTTAATCTGGTAAGATGGTGCATCCTTGATATGTTATATGAGGACGTGTAGTCAGACTAGTTGTAGCCAAACACATCACACTGGCTTTTATTGTATATTTCCTGCCATTACTTTTGGCATATCGAGATCTAAGCAATCTACAATAGGATGAAAAGACTGACATCCTTCACATTATTGGCGAACTCAGTTCATAGAAACAAGCAATTCAACCATTCTGTGGGTAAATCAAAAGCGCCACTGGAATATTTTTCACTATCCAATCATACACGCAAAAGGGGCAACGCCACCATAGGGACTGGTATGGGCGGCCGCCTCAGGTGGCTAGAAAGTGTGCACTTAGTTTGAGTCGTCCAGGTTGGCCCACGCTAGTTTTGTTCGTCCCAACGCACGAGCAAGCAATGTAAAAAATGAAGAAAAATGTTTCAATTTGGATGGTCCAATAACTTAAGTGCAAGGCAGGCCCTATAGTAGGCTCGCGGCCCAAACGAGCGCCTCCCATATCGATCGACAGCAGGAAAAATCCCAATTCATTCGCTCCAGCCACCAGTCTGGTTCGCTCCTAACCTAGCCGCCGCTGGACAGACCGACACAACACTTCCTTGCGCCCACGTTGGAGGGCGGTCGCCGGGCTTCAAGCGAACGGAAGGACAAGAAGATGAAGATCCAACCCTGGGTGTAGCCTACGTGGGAGGCAGCGGCGGCAGCACGGGCATGGCATCGAGCTTGCGCAAACAGACAGTCGCAACTTGCAAGAGTAGCATGCGCAACGAGCAGGTACATCACACCCCTAATTATATCTAATTGAACACTTCAATTTCTGGCCAATAGTTAAACCTGACGCTGTTGTAAAAGTGCTTGTATGTAGGGAATCTATGAGAAAATGAAAACAATTTCTACTTATTTTGTAACTCCCCCAATCAATACTGAACTGACTGAATCTGATGTATCTAATCAAGTTTCCGGTGCAAACATACAGGCTCATGTTGTTCTTGAGCCTGAAGTGTCTAATGAATAGACTGCTAATGAGGGATTTGATGCAAACATTTTACATGCTCCTGGTGATGAACATTTAGTGTCTAATGAGGGATCTAATGCAAGCATTTTGCAAGCTCATTGAAGGATTTAGTGTCTAATGATGATCTACTATGTTGAGAGAGACGGAGATTTGCAGGCATTGATGACAAGCAAATTATAGTGCATTTTCATAGCTTGAGGAAACGTCGAGGCCATTTACCAAAAAGTCCCCGTATCATGAAAACATAGCATAAATACTTTTCTAATTTGTTGTTTGAAAATATTGGCATACTTGTGTAGGATAGATATATTGATATGCAGTTTGCGCACTGGTCTTACGTGCAATTACACTTCGATAATTTCAGCCAGAGAACGAATAATGCAAGCAGGTACAGACCATGTTTGTAGTCCTTGTACACCATGTTGCATTTTGTGTTTTTTGGTGCTTTCATCATTTAGTGTTTATAATCTGAACTACTTTGGATCATTAGGTGGTTTTCAAAGTGCATGTAGCTTCACATTTCTCAAGTTATGTTGATTTTTGGAGTGCAAGTGCCTTCGTATTTTTTAAGTTAAATTCTCGCCCATGGTAACTTGAATTCATGGATCAGCCACTGCACACAAATCATGCACGAATGCCAGTACGAATTAAATGAAATGCGGGGACTTACGCTAGCTCGTTGTACAGGCTCACTCCAGCTCTGCTTGCGCTTGGGATGTTCCATGTACAAGTCCATGTTACCACTTGCTTGGATGTGCAGGCCTTGTGCTCCTTGCACCCCCTCTGCATTTTTGACAGGGCGAATGGTTGATCAAATAAGAGGAATCGACCTTGATGTTGTACCGGAGGATAGATACTTACAAGGTTATACGGGTGTGCAGGATGTGTACCAAATCCCGTAGCGCCGTCATGCTTCGCTAAAATATGGATTTGCTTGTTTCAGATGATATCTCCAGAAGAAATAAGAGTTAAGGTCAGAGTGGCATAGGCGTGTAAGCTAAGAGAGCAGTGAAAGGATATCCAAACATCGTCGAAACAGTGCACAAGGGAGTGATGTGTGGATACCTAGTTCAGGTTGGCGTTTGGGCATGCTCGCCTAGCTAGAGTGCGGGTCACTTCAGAGCCGTTGAGGGTGATGCACTAGTGTTGGCTGGTCGCGCACAGATGCAGATCTTGAGTGGCAGCGGAGCGCTACGACGCGGTGAACGAGACCGTTGGTGAAGCCCCAACGGCCTCGGGGGGCGGAGGTGCGACGATGTGCTCGGTGAAGTAGCCCTGGTGAGCTGGGAGACGGCGTCGGTGAAGCGCACCTGATGCGGTGGAACTCGGTGTCTGTGAGGCATGTCGGTTGCAGCGGCCGATGTTGTCGGTGGACCAACGGGTGCGGTGGACGAGGGCGTAGATGAGGTAGCTCCGGTGCGGTGGTGAAGCGCGACCGTCGACTTCATCGTCGTTGTCTGGCACGGAGGTGGGGAACGGTGGGGAAAGAGATGAGACGAGGGGCGATTCGAGGGTTGGCGGCGAATTAGGGATTTGAGCAATCTGGGCACGGAAGGGGACGGTGGAGAAGAGAGATTTTGCAGGGCTGGAATTGGGGCCGCCAGATATTTCAATGCGAAACATGGAAGCGCGAACTTATATTGTTGTCGTCCTTTTTTTGGGGGGAGGGGTGGTGGGTGGCTGGGTGCTACGCGTCCGTTCGACACACGCGACCACCCCGACAGGACTATGCTTCAGTGCCTTAAGGCACTTGCCTTTGTGTCCATGGCATATGGGCCCAACAGGTGGCTAGCCCACATGTTAGTGACCCAAAGGCAGTTGCCTTTAAGGCACCGAAGCAGCGTCCACCCCGACACGACCCTGGTTTGCCTGGTGCGCCTACATTTGAGAATGCAAACGAATCTTCTTTCATTTGCAAACGAATCTGTATGTATTACCATGCCCGTGTTTTCCTTGCTATAATTAGTCATTCGAAATGAGATACTCCATCCGTTCACTTTTGTAAGTCATTTCAGACAACTTAAAATGAACTGTTTTGCACATTGTCTGAAATGTCTTCAAGGTCTTATAAAAGTGAACAGAGGGAGTACTATAAATTAATTAATGAGGAGTTATTTGAAAAAAATCGGAAAGGTACCCATGCTAACGTGGATTAGAGTGTGTGTCACATAATTAGTTATTTGAATTAGAGTGTGTGTCACGTAGTTAGTTATTTGAATTAGAGTGTGTGTCACGTAGCGATCTCTAATTCTAACGTGGATTTCGCATTTCACTGTATCCATGCTACTTTTTTAATACAAATTCATATGTATATGATGAACACTGTCAGCGTCTTGGGAACGGGGGTCCCCAGACTTGCCTTCCTGCGGTCTGCGGCGTGGCTCAAGTGGGGGCCCAGCGTGGCCCATCTTCATCAGCTCAAAGCTCAAGACCCTCGCGAGGGGCCAAGCCTCGCGGGGCGGACAACAGGAAGCTTCCTCAGAGGCATCCTCATCAGGCAGGCTCGCGAGAAGGCAGAGAGATCAAAGCGGGGGTACCTCGTGAGGAGCCCGTGACGCAAGCCATGACGAATCAGGACCAGGCGGGCGCCAGGCGGGCGTCAGCCTGCATAGAGTCCTTGTTTCCCTTTCGGTGCAAAGGAGGCAAGCACAGGCCAAGGCATACCGCAAAGGTTACCATTCTAGTGCAACGAGACCAAGACCAGCCGGACGGCAAGACGGAGGTCACTATGGAGCCCAAGACGGCATCACCACCGGTGCTTTTGGCAGCCGAAGACCATCTTTGGTCAGGATAACTTGTACTAGATGTTCCCCTTCAAAATGGCCAATTGTTGGCCCCCTTCCCGCTCATTATTTGGGGAGAGGCCCAGGGCCTCTATAAGTAGAGCTAGCCACCACAGAGTAGAGGCAGTCAGATCCAAGGTAGAGAAATCTGGTAGAGCCCAAGTAGAGAGAGGCGACTGAACTCACTAAAGCGGTTCATCGCACCAGCTCAAGAACACCTCCCGTGAGGCTGTTCTTCCCTTGTACTATTCATCATCAGCCCCTGAGGCAATCCACGGCACCAGACACTGGAGTAGGGTATTACACCACAAGAGTGGCCCGAACCAGTATAAACCTCGTGTCCCTTGTGTTGTTCATCGTTTTCCAACTTAGATCGCTCGGGAGATCGGGCGTAGAATGGTAGGAGAGAGATTTCTGCACGCACCCCAGAGTTCGAACCTCAAGGGTCTGCCGGAACCTGAAATCCGACATTTGGTGCACCATGTAGGGGTGCGCCGGGATCTTTCTCCCGCTGTTCGCGTGTGATCTTCCATCGTGTCCATGGCTGACGCTCGTCGAGCTCGCGCCGAGCGCCGGGCTGCTCTCACCACCCGCGTCGCCCAGACGGTGCTAGTCGGCGGCCGCCCTCGTCGTTCCCCCTCGCCTGCCGCCAACGCCGCGACCGGCCCGGCGGGGAACGAGTAGCAGGCCTCGTCTCAGCATCCTTCGGTGCGGCGGGATGGCCGCATCGCCACCCCGTCGCTGGCTCCAGCCGGCTCGTCATCCCATGGATGCGCACGCCTCGTTGCTCCTGGCAAGAGATCTCCTGCACTACCGCCCCGTCGACGACCTTTACGAGGACTGGCTCGCCCGCATCACCGAGCTCATCAGTGCCACAGGGGGCTCCCCCTTGCGGTCCCTCTCGCTGCCTCGCCCCCCGTTCTGCACAGGGGGAGGAGATCAGGACGTGCCTCCACCATATCCTCCCCAAGAAGGCGCCCTGGCTCCAAGGCGTGCAGCCCTGGGGCGAGGCCCCCTGCACCCTGTGCCGGCGCAGCAGGAAAGGAGTTGCCAAGAGATCCCTCGTCCCCAAGAAGGTGCTCGCGCGCTCCCAGCGCCGGCGCGCCTAGATCGCGTCCCTGCACCCCTACGCCAAGACCCCGTGCTACTCCAAGCGGCGGTGCACGGTGATCACCAGCAACAGTCCCAGCACCAGCAAAAGGCACCGGTGGCCACAGCAGGCTGCCGCGCCCTCACCCTAGAGCTGCGCGGTGTCGCATGGCCAGGCAAGTTCAAGCCTGACCTTCCCCCTCGCTACGATGGCACGGCAGATCCTGCGAAGTTCCTACAGCTCTATGAGCTGTGCATCGAAGCCGCCAACGGAGATGAAAGGGTCATGGCAAACTGGTTTCCCATGGCGCTCAAGGACGGAGCCCGCACCTGGCTCCTGAACCTGGCTCCTGGCACGATCTCCTCATGGGACGAGATGCGCACTCGCTTAATCGCCAACTTCCAGGGCACTCGCGACCGGCCCCCGGCCGTGAGCGACCTACGCCGCATCAAGCAACAGCAAGGGGAGACCCTGCAAAAATACATCCAGCACTTCAATAGCACCCGCCTCAAGATCCCCAAGGTGACTGAAGAAGCCATCATCTCGGCCTTCACCGACGGCGTACGCGACATCAAGATGAAGGAGGAGCTAGCAATCCATGAAGACCTATGCACATCCCTGGAGCTGTTCAAACTGGCAACCAAGTGTGCCAGGGCCGAGGAAGGGCACCTCTCCCTCCTCGAACTCCCAGCGGCCGACCCAGAAGAAAAGAAGCCCAAGGCCAAGGACGTGAAGCACAAGGGGGCTGCCGTGCTTGCAGCAGAGCCGGACACCAAGTGAGGCAAGGATCAGCCTGAGTCATCCAAGGGCAGCCGGTACTGCGTGTACCACGACCTACACACCCACAACACCAACGAATGTCAAGAGCTCAGAGCCATGCGAGATGGGCGAATAGGCCGCCGCCCCGAGCGCAATGACAGGGGCTATGGCCGAGGAGGAGGAAGAGGTGGAGGACGATGGGAAGACCGTGGCCCTCGCCAAGGATGGTGCGACCGACCTCGCGAGGATCACTAGCAGGACCAGCCTCGCGAGGTAGGTTGGAGGGATCAACCTCGCGAGGATCGACCACGTGGCAACGCAGGCCTTCCTCCTCTGCCGCCAGCACCAAGGAGGCAAGGAGACCAGCATCAGGACGAGGGGGCTGGGGGATTCCAGGAGCCGCGTGCAATCGCTTGCATCTTGGGAGGCGTGCAGGCCCCAGCCTCACAGCGCATCTTCAAGCAGTTTGCTCACGAAGTGAATGCAGTCCTCCCCAGGCTCGAGGCCAAGCGCCCTCTCAGGTGGTCCGCGTGCGCTATCACGTTCAGCCGGTGGATCAGCTCAAGTGCACGGCAATGACCGGAGTCCTCCCTATGCTCTGCCCCCCATTCATCAGCAATGTGCAGGTCACCAGGACCCTCATTGACGGCAGCGCAGGGCTCAACGTCCTGTCCGTCGAAACGTTTGACGATCTCCAAGTGCCATACGATCAGCTTTAGCCAACCAAGCCCTTCTCAGGAGTCGCTGATGGTTCCACTGTTCCAATTGGGCAAGTTCGCCTTCCGGTCACCTTCGGGCAGCGCAACAACTACCGCACCAAGCTCATCGACTTCGACGTCACCCACATTCGTTTGCCGTACAATGCCATCCTCGGATACCCAGCCCTGGCCAAGTTCATGGCAGTGACTCACCATGGCTACAACGTCCTCAAGATGCCGGGAAGCGGTGGAGTCATCACCGTACCTTGTGAAGAAAGACACGCAGTGTGTTCACTTCAGCGTGCATTCCAAGCCGCAGCAATCGAAGACCCAGATCGCGGGAGCGGAGGACCTCCCGAGGCAACCCTCAAGAAGAAGAAAGTTTTGCCTGACTCAAGCCATACGGAGGAGGGCGCCTCCGGAGGAGCTGCGTCAGGGTCTGCGCCCAATCAGGGGGCACCCCACTCTCACGCATAGGAAGGCACGCCCGGCGCCCTCCTCAGGCAGGGCTCGGGGGCTCTTTCATGGAGAGCCATCGACCTTGCCAAGATCGCGAGGGAGGCGCTCGGGCACCACTTGGAAGGGTGCTTTCGAGCGCGTTTCCTTCAGGAAGGCACAAGGCAAGGGAGACCGAACCCTCAGGAGATCATCGCAAGAAACGCCCAGGAACTACAGGAGTCAAGAGTCATGCGCGGCAGCCGCCGATTGCCCACCATGCCCCCACATCCAGGCGAGGGCGGGGGGCTGCGCATCTGCATCGACATACTGGAGCTCAACCGAGCCGCATCTTAGGAGCGCCTCTGGCGTTCGCGCGCGGGGAGTTGCGAGGGTCCACCTCATAGCTACGTCCGCATGCCTTTCAGCCTGCCGAACGTGGTCGCCGCTCATCAGCGCCTACTGAGGAGCATTTTGGAGGCTCAGGAGGATATGCATTGGGCGGTCCTGGCGGAGATGGAGACGGCCCTCAAGGACCCGCCTGTACCCCCAGAGCCTCCCGAGGCCCCTGGGCCTGGGGGCTCATGAGGGTCGATGTCTTCACTACGCATCGCTCGCTTCTTCAGCATCACTTCATCTTTAAACAGCACCAGGTGACATCTTTCTAAGTTCCGTTTTTAGCTGGGAGCGCTCACAGGGCCGCATCACTCCCAGGCTGCGTGGGTCCGTCCCTGCGGCATGTATCCGTTCTTCTTATGCTCTTTACTTGCCTTATTGGGGGTGCCCCTCGGGCTGCATCATCCCAAGTTGCTCAGGCCTGTCCCAGCGGCGTTTGCTTTTCCTGCGCCAACCTAAAATGCATTCGCTCTTTGCACTTAATCTGGCACACATGATTATCACCTGCTGCTTTTCGTGGATTTCTCATGAAAAGCGCTTGCACGTTAAAAGGGGGGCGCCTGAACATCGCGACTCATGGGCTCCTACTAGCTCTCCAGCCCTCACCCCCTGGCCTTGACCCACGACATCGCGACCTGTCATACTAGCGGCGGCTGAGCTCGCTCGAGGGACGGGACCTAAGGACGTAGAGCATTTGCATTCCAACCACCTTGCAGGAACACACCATCGAAAAAGGCCCAGAGCCAGGCGCAACCCGCCTCGAGGTAGGGCCTCGTGAGTCCCGCGCTGGCTCACGGGTGCCCAGATACACCTCTCCTAGCCCTACCGTGCCGGCCACGTGTCAGGGCGGGGCTGTACACGCCCCGGGGGCTCCTCCTGGAGGGGAGCCCCCTCCCACGCACCAGTGGAAGCTCCATGCTCCGCGCTGGCTGACGACACTGCCGAGGAGCGGCTATGCCCGTACACATACGGAAGCGCTATGCTCCGCGCTGGTGATAAACAACTGAGGGCGGCCCACGGCCGTACCAACCTCAGGGAGCCCAGTGCTTAGTGTCCGGAACCGTCACGCCTCCCCTCGGGAGTGCCGCGCGAGGGGGCTGGACACGGGGGCTACGCGCGGGCCTCGCCCGAGCGCATGCCACCCAACCAGGTCTCTCGGACCTGGACGTCGCGCGCCCTCCCCGAGTGGAGCCAAGGTATGAAAACCCGTTTGAGCGTTAAGGAGGACTCCTGTGCATCGCGACTCAGGTGCCTAACTGGTCACGTAGCCCCTCTCTCCTTAGTCCCGTCCATGATATCTGGTCAGGGCTAACGCTGGGTGAGGTACGCGCGGGGCCGGGCCCTGCCGACGTAGAACGATCAATCCACTTCCCGCTCTCCTCTTTCCTACTTGCTGCTCGTGACGTCAAGGGGGACTCCTGAGCATCGTGACTCAGGAGCCTAACTTGCCACATAGCCCCTCACTCCTTAGTCCCGTCCTTGGTTTCCGGTCGGGCCTAACGCTAGGTGAGGAACGCGCGGGGCCGGGCCCTGCCGACGTAGAGCGCATGCAAGTAGGAGAAGAAAATGCAAATTCCAGGAAATTTAAAGCAAATATTACAAGCCGTAAATTGTTCCACAACGCCAGACACAAGTTTAAATGCCTCCGCGAGGCACGGTGCATGTTGCAGGAATAAAAACAGGGCAAGGGCCGCAAAGGGATCACTCTCCCGTGCCGCCGCCGCCGTTGGTGGAGTCACGCTGGGCGACTTCGCCTCCTGAGGTCGCGGAACTGGTGGTGCCGCGCCCAGGCAAGATGCTGGAGGAGCGGAACTTCCCCAGAAAAACCTCGGCTCTACCTTTCACGGCCACAGTGGCAGCGGCGGCACGGTCGCCGCTTACGGGCTCCAGCAGGCTATCAAGGTCGACGTTGGGGTCACGCAGGTAGACGTGGCTGGGGACATGTGTCAACGCTGCAGAGGACAGGGCACGCGCCTCGGCCTCGACCGTGGGGCCAAGGCTGTCTGCAACGTCTTCAAGCGCATCGACCAAGAAGGGGAGCAGCTTGGCGGGGCGGTCCTCCGCGCCAGCCAACGGCTCCTCCAAGCCGCTCTCGTACAACGTCTTCAATATGGCGCGAGCCTGCTTCTCCAGCTCCTCAAAGGCCACCCGATCTTCCGCCAGGACCTTCGCCTTGGCGTCCATCTCGGTCCGCTCTGCCTTCAGCGATCGCTCCA
Source organism: Aegilops umbellulata (assembly GCA_032464435.1). Lineage (NCBI taxonomy): Eukaryota > Viridiplantae > Streptophyta > Magnoliopsida > Poales > Poaceae > Aegilops > Aegilops umbellulata. Next base: position 185,334,515 of record CP136059.1, read on the forward strand.
GCGTCTCCAGTTGGTTGTGGCGGTCATCAAGCTTGGCGTCCCGATCCTTGACGGCAGCCTCCCGAGCCTTCACCTCCTCCTCTTTCTCCTGGCGGTCGCGCGCCTCCTTGGCGAGCTCGTCACGCAGGCCTTGCAGCTCGGCCTCCAGCGCCTTGCAGCGCCCCTAGGCATTCGCAGCGTCGCCCAGGGCAGCATCGCGAGTGACCTTGGCCTGGTTGGCGGCCTGTTTCTCCCCGTCGGAGGCCAGCATGGCCTGGCTCCGCACTGCTCGGATGGAGGCGGCAGAGCGGGCCCAGCCAGAAGTTAACTCCAGACGCCCGGCCACCAGACGAGGGTCCACGCCCAGATCCTCCCGCAGCTGGCTCAGCTCGTTGGTGTCGGCGTTCTGGGAACGGGGGTCCCCAGACTTGCCTGCATGCGGCCTGCGGCGTGGCTCGAGTGGAGGCCCAACATAGCCCATCTTCATCAACACAAGGCTCAAGACCCTCGCGAGGGGCCAAGCCTCGCGAGGCGGACGACACGGCGCTTCCTCCTGCACGGCCTCCTTAGGCTGGCTCGCGAGGAGGCGGAGAGATCAAGGTGGGGTACCTCACGAGGTGCCCATGACGCAAGCCATGACGTTCAAAGGTGTCAGGCGGGCGCCAGCCCGCGCAGCGTCCTCCCTTTCCTCTTTGGTGCAAAGGGGGCAAGCGCAGGCGAGAGGATCAAGCAAAGGCACCCATTTCTGTGCAACGAGACCAAGACTAGCTCCACGACAAGGAGGAAGTCACTGTGGAGCCCAAGCCGGCGTCATCACCAGAACCTTTGGCAGGGGAAGACCAACTTTAGTCAGGATAAGTGTACCCGATGTTCCCCTTCAAATTGGCCAATTGTTGGCGCCCTTCCCGCTCAATATTTGGGAAGACGCCCAGGGCCTTTGTTTATAAATAGGAGTAGCCACCCCCAGGGTAGAGGGGACGGGAAGATAAAGGGAGCAACCCGACAATCACTTAGATAGGTAGCATAGAGAGAGAGAGAGAAGGGCGATCGAACTCCCCCCAGCAGTTCATCCCCTAGCCAAGAACAGACCCTCGCGAGGTCATTCCCCTTTGTACTGTTCTTCCTCATCAGCCCTAGAGGCAATCCACCACACCACACTGGAGTAGGGTATTACACCACAATGGTGGCCCGAACCAGTATAAACCCTGTGTCTCTTGTGACGTTCTTGCAGTAGTTTAGATCCTAACGAGACGTAGAGGTAGAGGGCTCGATCTCCGCGCGCACCCTAGAGTTCGAACCTTAAGGGTCTGCCGGAACCCGTGATCCGACATTTGGCGCGCCAGGTAGGGGTGCGCCGGAATCTGCCTTCCCTTCGCTTCGTCTCCCGTTACATCGTTGTCATCATGCCCGGCGACCACGCGGGCAACCAAGGCCCGTGGGCGGCGTGTCCCATCTGCGCGGAGCCTCCCACTCCGGGCGACCCCGCGCCACAGGCAGCTCGTGGTCTGCAGGGCACTGCGGGCCGCGGGCGACGCGGGCAAGCTTCTGCGACCCTCACACCGCGGCAGGCGCGGTCGGCGGCGAGGGCCTCCAACCACGCTGCGGCTATGACACCGTACACCCGCCGAGAACAGGCAAACTCAAGGGCCGCGCTCACGGTAGCGCGGGAGCTGCTGCAGTGCAGGCTATTGGAGGGCGGCCGCGACGTGCTGCTGGAGCGGGCCGCCGAGCTCCTGGGCTTCGCTGCCTCGGGGGCTCACCCCTTCTGCGTTCAGCTCCCGCCTCAAGTTCAGGGCGGCGCACACCCGCACGGGCCTCAAGACTACCCCAACACCAGCGAACCCGCCGGCGCCGGACTGGCGGTGGCGCTACCCCCGCCCCTGGCGCGTGAAGGAGAGGGGCTCGGTGCGGCCCACCATGCTACCACCCCGCGGTGGGCATGACAAGCAACGCCGCGTGGCGCATGGGGCACAACAGTGCAGCATTCGGGGTGGCAGCGCCAGAGGAATACGTGCCCCTCATGATGGACCAAGGGCACGCTCACGGGGGCGAACAGGGCTCGCTCTTCGGCCCCAGCTGGGAGGACGAGACGCCGGAGGCCGAGCCCCTCCAAGAACCCCATGACGGCTCCGTCGGTCACACCGGAGGCAGCGACTATCGGGTACCGTTAATTCCACAAGAGCAGGCATACGCTAATCATGGGTCACAGGAGATGCAGGTCGCCGCGGCGAGCAGCTGCCCCGCCCCTGCGGTCTCCTACCCCTCAGGAGGAGGACGCAGGGGCTGCAGGAAAGGGGTAGAGATCCCACCTCGTCACCGCGGCGTTCGGAGCAAGGCGTTCTTAGAAGATAGGCCCTCCGCTGGGGAGGCGCCCGAGGGCCTGCCCCTGGCGGAGGACCCGTGGTCATCGGGGGAACCGCTGGCGACCGCTCTACCCCACCGGCGGCGTCCTGGTTTCCGGTCGTCGTTGGTGGCACTAGAGTGTGGCGCAAGGCGGGGCCCTCGTCTGGCGATATGAAGCAAGGCCGATTCCTGTGAAGAAGGCCCAGTGCCTGTGAAGCTCGCCGCCCCGTGACACTCTCACGTAATAATGAGTGGGGCTGTACACGCCCCGGAGTCTCAGGGGTGCCGGCCTCAGGCCCTGGGGCTCCCTCCCATGCCCAGTGGACAGCACTTAGCTCCGCGCTGGTGAGAAGACATCGAAGACTAGATTAGGTGCCGGACACGGCATTTTTGTTTGCTTTCATAGCTTTCTTCCTTTGGTTGTAACCTTTTTCCCCCGCTGGATTTAAGTTGAATTCGAATCTGAGCTTCGCGTGCGTTCGGGGAAGGGGAGCTTGGTCTTGTTTGAATCGTTTCCCGCGTTCTGGTCACCATCTCATCACAGCTGCCTCCCCTCGCGAGCCCCTCACGAGCCGGGTCAGGCCTAGCTTAAGCACGGCCCAGATTGCCGCTGCCGCCCCTCGCGAGGTGACCATTGGTGCCTGCGGAGGTCATTTTTCTCGTGAAGGCCCGAAGCCTGTGAAGAAGGCGAACGCCTGTGAAGACATCCCTCTTGGGAGAAGGCCCGGAGCCTGTGAAGAAGGCGAACGCCTGTGAAGACATCCCTCTCAGGAGAAGGCCCGGAGCCTGTGAAGAAGGCGAACGCCTGTGAAGACATCCCTCTCGGGAGAAGGCCCGGAGCCTGTGAAGAAGGCGAACGCCTGTGAAGCCATCCCTCTTGGGAGAAGGCCCGGAGCCTGTGAAGAAGGCGAACGCCTGTGAAGACATCCCTCTCAGGAGAAGGCCCGGAGCCTGTGAAGAAGGCGAACGCCTGTGAAGACATCCCTCTCGGGAGAAGGCCCGGAGCCTGTGAAGAAGGCGAACGCCTGTGAAGCCATCCCTCTTGGGAGAAGGCCCGGAGCCTGTGAAGAAGGCGAACGCCTGTGAAGACATCCCTCTCGGGAGAAGGCCCGGAGCCTGTGAAGAAGGCGAACGCCTGTGAAGACATCCCTCTCGGGAGAAGGCCCGGAGCCTGTGAAGAAGGCGAATGCCTGTGAAGACATCCCTCTCGGGAGAAGGCCCGGAGCCTGTGAAGAAGGCGAATGCCTATGAAGCCATCCCTCTCGGGAGAAGGCCCTGAGCCTGTGAAGAAGGCAAACGCCTGTGAAGACGTCTCGTTCAAGAAAAAGCCCGGTGCCTGCGAAGACGGCCCACGTCTGTGAGGTTTCCTGTTAGTAATGACCCAGCCTCTCGAAGCTTCAACCACCCAGCACCTGGGGCGAGATGCCCTCCAGAAGGCAGCTCCGGAGCCTGCGAGGGACAGGGGCCAACCAGCCTACCATTGGACACGCATACGATTTAATCACTGCAGATACATTATATACAAGTTCATACATGAGGGGCTCCCCCTCCCAAAATGCTCTCACAACCGTCGGGCCGAATGCCTGAGTTCTATCTATGCAGGGTAAAAAGGCGAGGATAGCGCATGGTCAATCTGACAAATCCCCCAATGCATCCTCGGAGGCGCCTCCCGAGCTGTCGCTGGCGTCGCTGAACTCACCTTCGTTGCCTGCGCCCCCGTCAGCGGCATTGGGGTCTTCCACCACGCCACCTTCGTCAGCGCCCACGATCACGCCATCTTCGTCCAAGGTGAAGGCCCGGACGAGCGCATCTACGTTGCTCTCCACCCATTCGGCCAGGTCGCCTCGAACAGCTTGGGGAACTGGGGCGATGGCGGTGTCGAAGTCGAAGTGGGGATCCATGTTTCGAAGATGGCTGAAGACGCGGGAGAAGGCGCGCCCGAGCAGGGCGCGGCTCCTCTCCTCCACCAACCTATCGGCTCTGGCCGACCGTGCCTCCAGCTGTGTCACCACGGAGGTGAAGAACTGCAGGTTGCCGCCGTAGTTAATCATGTGCGGCTCGCCCACGGCAGCCTCACAGATGTTACCCAGGGCAATGTTGGCCCTATCACGGAGCTTGGTGAGCATGGGGTCGTGCTGGTGCTCCAGGACTTGCTGCTGGCGTATCTCGTCGGCATTCTAACGCTCGAAGGCCACGGCCTCTTCCACACGCTTGCGTAGACGAAGCACCTCGGCCTGGGAGGAAGCCAGCTCTTTCTGCGCTGCCTCAAGGGCAACCCGGGAGGCGTCCGCTCGTCGTGTCGCCTCATCCCGCTGGCCCTCAAGGCGGCAGTTCGGCCCTCGGCTTCGACTCAGATCATCCCCAACTTCCCCTCGAACTCGCGCTCGAGGCCTTGGCGTGCCGTCACCACCCGACGGAAAACCTCCTCCAGGACACGCGTTTCCCGCGCGGCGACATCATTTTCCGCCTGCGTCACCAGGCGCTCCCTCGTCTCCAGCTGCTCGAGCTCACGAGCGCGCTCGGCGGCCTCCAGCACCTACGCTTCCTCACGCTTCCGAAGCTCAGCCAGGTCGCCAGAAGCCACCTCCATCGATGCAAGGGCCGCCTCAAGCAGCTCAGCTTGCTCCTCCAGCGAGCGGCCCCAGGCCAAAAGCTCCCGAGCCTGTTCTTCTGCTGCTCCTCGCCGACGGTCAGTTCCTCGGGCCTCCTCCACAGCCTGAGACTGATCCACACGAGAAGCCTCCAGCGACGCCTTCGCCTCTTCGTCGTCAAGAACGCGGTGACGACGCGCAAGGGCAGCGGCTGCCTCCAGCTCGCGCCGCTCGACAGCCAGGCGCAAGCCCTCAGCTTCCAGGCGCGCGTCTTCCTCATCAAGCTCCTGCCCAAGCAGGTCTACGGCGCCACTCGCCCTCCGGAGGAATTGGTGGCGACGGGCACGGCGCTCCCAAGCACGCTCAAGCACGTCTACCGCGCCACCATCCGCCCCAAGCAGGCGTCGAGGACCTTGGATCATGACTCCGGCCCCGGGCAGGGGGCTGGGGGCTGGCGCCTTCTCGACGGACGGCCGCGCCGCATCGGAAGCCCGACCCGAGTTCAACCTAGCCTCAGGAGAAGGGCCCCGGAGGTGCCTCAGCCGGTCGCAGCCCGCGACCAAACGGGGAGCCCACGGCAGGCTGCCTATGCCGAGGGAAGACCCGCGGAAGGAGATCGCAGGGGCGGAAGAGTCGCCGCGCGCCACGCGGCGGTCCGCGCCGTCACCTGCCCAAACCACCAGGGCAGTGCCGCTCGAGACACCCAGGGGCGATGGAGGAGACGGAGTCATGGAGGGCGCCGGCCCGGTGACTTCATCGAGCTCAGTAGGCAGAGGCCTGCAGGGCAAGGATCAACGGATGCGGCAAGTAGGATAAGGAATGGAAAAGGAGAAGACTTACTCATCGACAGCGAAGTACTTCTGGCGCTTCAGCGAGCGGCAGGGGAGGTCGTCGCCCAAGGCCTCCCTTTTTCTCCAGAGGGCCTCAAAGTCCACACGGAAACAGCCCAGGAGAGACGCACAGGAACCAGCCTGCGAAGAGGATGGAGCGCCAAGGCCACTCGCGTCGAGGGCGCATGCCTGGAACGCGTGGGCAGTTGCCTCGTCAGAAATCCTGGCCGAGGGCTCAGGAGTCTCGGCCTCAAGCACAGGAAGCGGCGGCGCCTCACCCGTGGCCTTGGGAGCGCGGACCTCGTGAGCTGCCCCGTCAAGAGCATCGCCAGGTACAGTCACATCGCCCGCGGCTCCCTCGACCCCCGCTGTCTCCTGCCTCCCTGCACCACCACTCGAGTAGGATTTACCCAGGCCGACCGAAAGGGAAATCACCACCACGGGGTTCTCGCGACGCCCCTGGAGGCCGACAGGGCGTAACCCCCACTTGTCGAAAGAAGGCATCTGCCTCACGAAGTCATCCCTGTTGTGGCAGAGGTACAACGAGGCTCCCCCCTGCCGGACACCCCCGGGGTTGGGATCGCCTGTCAGGATCAAGAGCACCCTCCTCAGCACCTCGGGCATCAGGTCTTCTCCCTGAAGCCTCATGCGGTCACCGTGCCCGCTGAAAGCCCACATTCTACGAGAATGGCGTTGGAGAGGGGCAATGCGGCGCAATAGGAACTCCTTCACCACCTTGGGCGCCGTTACGCCAAGCTTCTTCAAGGACATGAAGCGATGCCAGACGAAGGTGAGCCGGGGACTTACGAGCGTCTCCTAGCCTCAGCCCGAATTAGGCACAGCAGGCGATGCCGGCTTCGCGAGCCGGGGGCTGGGCACCCCGACATCAATGTACAACCATCGCTCGCGGAACTCGGCTGAAGGCGGAGGAAGGTTGAAGTCGATACCAGAGGTAGCGGTCTGGGACGAAGCTACAAAGCTCACGCATGCCGAGCATTGCGTGGGGTCGACCAGATGCAAGGAGAAGAAGTGGCGCAGCAGGGCAACAGAAGGAGGGATGCCCACCATCGCCTCGCAAACAAAAGCGAAGACAGAGAGAAGTGGACTCAGGACCCATATGCATCATGTGGATCTGATAATGATCAAGGACAGCGTTGAAGAAATCAGAGAAGGGAGGCACCAAACCCGCCCACAAGGCGTCGGCAAAGTAATGGACCTCGGTGATTATCCTGTCAGTAGGAAGGTGGCACGTAGGCCACGCCGTTGTCCTCCTGCATTCGTTGAAGGCGGTGGCCAGAGCCGGACTAAGCTTGTCCAGGCACTCCAGGTTGAGTATGATTGAGCGCCCGACAGCAGGCGCCACCGGCGGCAGCGGGCGAGATGGAGCCGCAGGTTTCTTCCCCTTCCCGTTCTTTAGAGCCATGACGGCAGGCGGACAAGAGGAGGTGCTAGATGGGATTGGAAGCAAGGGTCTGAGTTCGAAAGGGGGGAGAGCAGGAGACGGTCAGGCAGCAGGGAGGAAGACGGATGTGTACAACTGCGGGGCAACCTAGCATGGCGCAAAATAAGGGGGCGTGGGTAAACAGTGCCGCCCATGTCCAATCAACCGCCACGTGGCGCCCAAGGCCGCAGGCTGTTAGGGCCCGCGGCGCTTCGCCCTTGCCCTTTCGCCTCTCGGCACGGCCAAGTCCATGCGCACCTTGGGCTCGGGGGCTACTGTCGGCGTTCTGGGAACGGGGATCCCCAGACTTGCCTGCCTGCAGCCTGCGGCGTGGCTCGAGTGGAGGCCCAACGTAGCCCATATTCATCAACACAAGGCTCAAGACCCTCGCGAGGGGCCAAGCCTCGCAAGGCGGACGACACGGCGCTTCCTCCTGCACGGCCTCCTTAGGCTGGGTCGCGAAGAGGCGGAGAGATCAAGGTGGGGTACCTCACGAGGTGCCCATGACGCAAGCCATGACGTTCAAAGGTGCCAGGCGGGCGCCAGCCCGCGCAGCGTCCTCCCTTTCCTCTTTGGTGCAAAGGGGGCAAGCGCAGGCGAGAGAATCAAGCAAAGGCACCCATTTCGGTGCAACGAGACCAAGACCAGCTCCACGACAAGGAGGAAGTCACTGTGGAGCCCAAGCCGGCGTCATCACCAGAACCTTTGGCAGGGGAAGACCAACTTTAGTCAGGATAAGTGTACCCAATGTTCCCCTTCAAATTGGCCAATTGTTGGCGCCCTTCCCGCTCAATATTTGGGAAGAGCCCAGGGACTTTGCCTATAAATAGGAGTAGCCACCCCCAGGGTAGAGGGGACGGGAAGATAAAGGGAGCAACCCGACAATCACTTAGATAGGTAGCATAGAGAGAGAGAAGGGCGATCGAACTCCCCCCAGCAGTTCATCCCCTAGCCAGGAACAGACCCTCGCGAGGTCGTTCCCCTTTGTACTGTTCTTCCTCATCAGCCCTAGAGGCAATCCACCACACCACACTGGAGTAGGGTATTACACCTCAATGGTGGCCCGAACCAGTATAAACCCTGTGTCTCTTGTGTTGTTCTTGTAGTAGTTTAGATCCTAACGAGATGTAGAGGTAGAGGGCTCGATCTCTGCGTGCACCCCAGAGTTCGAACCTTAAGGGTCTACCGGAACCCGTGATCCGACAGTTGGCAACCTGGTCCAGGACAGCAGTTGAAGAAGCAGAAGAGGCAGGAACCAGCGGAGCAGGAGGAGAAGACGGGAGCGTGACCACGGCTTTGCAGGAAGGAACCGCCTGGGCCTTGGCTGCCCCGGCTGCAGCATCGGGCGCAGTCGGCTCCAAGTTCAGCGGGGCCACAGGGGCTGACTCCTCGCCAAGGTGCCCCAGTTCGCTTCGCGAGGGAGATCGAGCCAGAGAGACGCGAGCCTCGCTGTCGGTGTCAAAACCGGCGGATCTCGGGTAGGGGGTCCCGAACTGTGCGTCTAGGCGGATGGTAACAGGAGACAAGGGACACAATGTTTTACCCAGGTTTGGGCCCTCTTGATGGAGGTAAAACCCTATGTCCTGCTTGATTAATATTGATGATATGGGTAGTACAAGAGTAGTTCTACCACGAGATCAAGGAGGCTAAACCCTATAAGCTAGCCTATGGTATGAGTATTGTATGTTGGAGTTGTTCTACGGACTAAAAACCCTCCGGTTTATATAGACACCGGAGAGGGTTAGGGTTACACAAGGTCGGTTACAATGGTAGGAGATCTAAATATCCGCATCGCCAAGCTTGCCTTCCACGCCAAGGAGAGTCCCCTCCGGACACGGGACGAAGTCTTCAATCTTGTATCTTGATAGTCCAGGAGTCCGGCTGAAGGTATAGTCCGGCTATCCGGACACCCCCTAATCCAGGACTCCCTCACTCGCCGTCCTTTCCCCCGGCAGACGAAGACGCCGCCCCGGTGGACGGTTTTGCCCCAGGCAGGGTCCTGGACGCCACCTTCAACCTTTTCACTGCAGGTGCCGGCCTAGCCCAAGAACGCAAGCATCAAGCCTCGGCAACAGAAACCAAGCAAAGTACGAATCAAGAACTTACTGGACGTCATCCATAGACCCAAGCAACCTCTGGCCAAACTTGAAACCCGAGAGCCTGCAGCGGGGTCAGCCTTGGGAGGCCCGGAAGCGGAGGGCACGTCAGGACGGTTGGAGCTGGCCTTAGACCCCCCAGGGGCCAGAGCTGACCCTGGGGGAACCAGGCTCGACCTTCCCTTCTTCGTGACCGAGGAAGAGCCCTCGCCTCCTTGCCCGGCGCTAGCCTCGTCGTCGTCCGACATGGAGCGAAGAGCCCGCGCCCTGCGCCGAGGGAAGGGCTCCCCTAACTCCTCGCCAGTCGCTTCGGAGTCAGACTCTTCCGCCTCTTCTTCCCCCTCACTCCCGCTAGAGCTACCGGTGGACAAGTTCACCGTCGTCAGCGCCACCAGGTCCTCGAGAGCTTCTACATGCACCACCCCATCACCATTGATGGTGGTCATGGCATTCACCACCTGCTCCTAGCCGTCGCGAAGGAACAAGGGGACAGGGGCGCCCGCCAGACTTTCCACGTCTCCCCCGACCATGGAATGGAGGGCAGCAGCCATATTTTCGTCGGTCAGGGCCTCGGAGCTCAGGCGCAAGGCGGCGCCCGCTTCCCCAAGCCTCCACATCGGGAGCGAGTGCTCCTGGAGTGGAGCCACCCAATGCTCCAGGAACTCTCGTAGGAGTGTGGCCCCGGTCAGCTTCGCCACCCCCAAGTTGCTTGGCCTCAGGTCCGTGTTCATCCTCTTCAGCACCGCCTTCGCACGAGGGTCGACGAGCTCCATGCGGGACCACGCGTCGACAGCCTTGGGCTGCTCTATAGGAAACACCAGACGGGGGTGGATGCGCCCAACATCCACCATGATCCACATGCTCCGGAAGCCTTCGATCCTCTTCCCAGGCTTTGAGATAGCATTGGAGTTGGAGTATGCGATGAAGCTCACGCATGCGGAGACATGGCTACCAGAAACTCGGAGGGAGAAAAAATGGCGCAGCAAGGCCACCGAGGGCTTTACCCCAACGTGGGCCTCACAGTAGTAAGCGAAAATCGCCAGGAGAAGAACGGAGTTGGGGTGGAGATGCAGAGCCTGCAAGTTGTATAGGCAAAGAACAACAAAGAAGAACTCAGAGAAGGGAGGCACCAGACCGGCGACGATGGCACTCACGAAGAGCGGGTAGAAGGTGCTCCCCTTGCCCTCGGGCTGGTCGGAGCCGGCCTTGAGCATGGTCGCCCCCTGGCGGCCCTGCGCCACCGTCATCAGGCGCGTAAGGGCGAGGCTCTTCTCCGACAGGTTCGGGGCATCCATAGCCAGCGAGTACCAGGCCTTGGTCGGGAGCTTGCGGTGCGCCATGGCGTGCTGGACAAGAAAGGATTGAAATAGATCTGGAGGGTTTTGGGAGCAAGAAGGAGGAGAGCAAGAAAGGGGATCTGGAGCGAGACGAACGAGAGCAAAGCAAGTAAGTTCGGCCCAAGTACTCCTTTTGTCAGATGGACAGTTGCCGAGGCGTCGTGGGGAAGCGCAGTCACCCACGTCCAATCAATCGCCATGCGGAGTGCAAGGCCGCAGGCTTTTGGGGCCCGCGACGCTTCGCGCTTGCCCCTTCGCTTCCCTGTTAGGCCAAGCCCGCGCGCGCCTTGGGCCCGGGGGCTACTGTCGGCGTCCTGGGAACGGGGGTCCCCAGACTTGCCTGTCTGCGGCCTGCGACGTGGTTAAAGTCGGGGCCTAGCGCGGCCCATCTTGATCAGCTCAAAGCTCAAGACCCTCGCGAGGGGCCAAACCTCGCAGGGCGGACAACAGGAAGCTTCCTCAAAGGCAGCCTCATCAGGCAGGCTCGCGATAAGGCGGAGAGATCAAGGCGGGGGTACCTCGCGAGGAGCCCGTGACGCAAGCCATGACGAATCAAGACCAGGCGGGCGCCAGCCGGGCGCCAGCCGGGCGCCAGCCTGCGCAGAGTCCTTGTTTCCCTTTCGGTGCAAAGGAGGCAAGCACAGGCCAAGGCATCAGGCAAAGGTTACCATTCTGGTGCAATGAGACCAAGACTAGCCGGACGTCAAGATGGAGGTCACTGTGGAGCCCAAGACGGCGTCACCACTGGTGCTTTTGGCAGCCGAAGACCACCTTTGGTCAGGATAACTTGTACTAGATGTTCCCCTTCAAAATGGCCAATTGTTGGCGCCCTTCCCGATCATTATTTGGGGAGAGGCCCAGGGCCTCTATAAGTAGAGCTAGCCACCACAGAGTAGAGGCAATCGGATCCAAGGTAGAGAAATCTGGTAGAGCCCAAGTAGAGAGAGGCGACTGAACTCACTCAAGCAGTTCATCGCACCAGCTCATGAACACCTCTCGTGAGGCTGTTCGTCCCTTGTACTATTCATCATCAGCCCCTGAGGGAATCCACCACACCACACACTAGAGTAGGGTATTACACCACAATGGTGGCCCGAACCAGTATAAACCTCGTGTCCCTTGTGATTTCATCGCTTTCCAGCTTAGATCGCTTGGGAGATCGGACGTAGAACGGTAGGGGAGAGATTTCCACGCGCACCCCAGAGTTCGAACCTCAAGGGTCTGCCGGAACCCGAAATCCGACAAACACCATGGTAGTGAGAAAACTTTTGGATGGATTCAAACATATGACCTACAAAATAGCACAACAAACTGAGTCAATGTCAACTTTTCGAAACTTAGTATGGCACGAATTCAAAATAATTACCCGTATGCCTGGTCCTCGGTTCAAATCATAAAGTGTACACTGAATTGAAACATCGATATTAATTCTCGTACTATGTACATTCAAATGTTGTTTTTAGCCCCCCCCCCCCCCCCCGCACAAACACTACATTCTTCCTGTATCGGTCAATCTTCCTCTCCTAACCACCTTAGGAAGCTATCAGTTTCCAACACACATTCATTCTTTCTCTCCATGTTTCGGTCTCTAAGTCTCTCAACTACACAACCCCTTTTTCCACTCCGTTACCAAATGTATTTACCTCACACACCCGCCATTTCACCCCATGCCGAGCTCTCTCTCTCTCCCCCCTCTCCCTCTCACCCTCTCGCGCTAAATACATGCATTGCCTATCTAGCCCCCCAACCTCTCGTGCATGCGCACGCACGCACATTGTATGTCTAGGTCACTCCCTTGAGACTGTCTCACTCTTTCTTCTGCATGGCGGGCCACACTCGCTCAATCTCGCTCTCTTTATCTAAGTCTCGTTTAACCTCTTCTTCTTTCACACACAAATGATATATCTCCCTATTCGGGCCTCGATCAACACACTCTATACTCTCTCACGCAGACTGTCTATCTAGGTCAGTCCATCCAAGCCGCCACCACTCTTTCGACCTCATGGTGGGCCACGCTCACTCAATCTCTCTCTCTCTCTCTCTCTCTCTCTCTCTCTGTATGTCTCGATTGACCTCACTCTTTCTCGGACAAAAACGATATATCACCATGTTTGAGCCCAATTCGACCTATTCACATTGTATACTCTCTCACGCACATCGTCTATCTACGTCACTCTCTCCAACCCGTCTCACTCTTTCGATCGCACAGCGACCCTATGTGATCGGTTGACCTTGCTTCCTCCCACGCACAAAATATATCTACACGTGTGTGACTGGATCATCTCTCAAGCTCTATCTTACAGCCCTCACTCTTGCCAAAAAGCTCAATCGGACAATATCTCTCCAGAGCATATATATTTGTTCAATGAATGTCGGACCACACTCACTTTGTCTCTCTATCTATATGTCTCTCGATTGATCTCACTTTCTCACACCGTATCTTCCAGGCGTTGAAGCTACTACCTCTCCATCCCTCGCAAAGCCGGAGCTATTTACATTGTGAGGGGCACTCTAACCTTGGATTAATTTGTGTAGGCATTTATTCCGGTCGGTTTAGATTATATTTTCGTAGCATTCGTCCCACAACTACTCCAAACACCGTTGCAACCCACGCAACTACCCTAGTTGATTTCCCTCTGGCTCGGTCATCGCTCTCTCGCACGTCCTTTCTCGCCTTCAACGTCGCACCATGGTATTATTGAAAAAACTATGTTGTTCTCTTTAATTATTATAAATAAGCTACAAAACTGCACACCGATAGTCCACTTGGAATGGAACAAATTTCGACCCACAAATTAAAGTGGTACAAACTACACACCGAGGGCCCACATGTCATGAAACAAATTTGGACCCATATACAAATTAAAAAATAAAGGACGAGGATCGAACATGCGACCGGGCCTTCAAGCCGCACGTCAAGAGTAGGCAACATACATAGAATAGCAAGTTTGTTGTACCCCCTTTGTTCACATAATCTTTTTATATTACCACAGCCTAATTAATGGAGAACATGTAATATAATTTTTAGTACTATTTGCCTTCACTTACTAGTGGGTTCCATGTGTGCTCTCTCTCTCCTCCCCTTCTGTGTTTAGACGCACGGGCAAACAGGAAGAACTCGCGGGCGATGTTGCCGTTGACCATATCTGGACGCGTTCACATGTCACGGCACCAGTTTCACGTACTAGCAGCACTAGTCAGTGTGTACGTGCAATGCACGTAAATTTGGAAGTATATTAAGTGCATGCGGATATTAACTACTAGGATATTATTTGCGTGTTGTCATGTGATTAGCACTATTTTTGGCATGAAATTAACTGCACGCTAAACATGTTGAGCGCTTGACATTGAAGCGGTCTAGGTCGTTGGATGACAAGGAATACATGTGGCTTGATGATGTTTTATATTTAATTTGATACGGCTCTAGCAGAACATTCAATCGATCAAACCATACATTTCGTTCAGTCTAACTCCGACTTTAAATTATACGACAATGGATATAAAATAAACGGAAATGATAAACGTTCGGATTTTAAGCATGGCAATCCGAACGTTTTTCATGGCAAATTTAGATTACACGGCGGCGGGGGGGGGGGCGTCTCGCGGTGGGAAGCGGCTCCTCTGCCGTGCTCTGTGTGTCGTCGGGCCACTGACCGACGGCGACGGTGGCGTCTTGCGCCGTTGTTGGCGTACTCCTAGACGTTGGCCTAGCTTCATGGAAGGCCAAAATGTTCTAGACTTCGGAGCGAGTCGACTAGCGGGAGGAGGTGACTGGGTTGGTGCAAGGAAGCGGTCGACGGCGGCCATCAATGCCGTTGAGGGGGGCACTGTCACCGGCGCGGGGACAGGCGCTGTCAACGGTGCGGCGGAGACATTCGTGTGCACGGGCACTGGCATGGGCGCGCACGTCAGTGCACGCGCAGGCGCATGCGCTCGCAGGTGCACGGGCACCGGTACGGGCGTGCGCGTCAGTGCACGCGCAGGCACATGCGCTGGCAGGTGCACGGGCGCGTGAAAGTAGGCGGGGACCTCGTGGAACCCGTTGGGATCAAGCTCAGCAACAATGTGCGGCTCCCAGCCCATCAATGCCACGGGGATGGGCGCTGGCGCAGTCGGGACGATGGGAGCCGGAACGAGAGTAGGGACAGGCGCAGCGTCTTCCCGCAAGGCCAGTTCAAGCTCGTCCCAATGCGCCTTATGTTCTTGAGACTCCGGCTGGGTGTCTTCCTCAAGAAACTGGAACACTAAGGGCAGACCATTGTGATGCGGCATGGCGTACGTTTAGGCCAGGCTAGTTGGAGGTAGACGACAGGAGAATCGGAGAGGAAGAGAGAGGATTGTAGCGATACCGAGTAGTGCGGGTTGATTTTAAACTGTGGCCCCGACGACATTAAAAGTGGGAACAGTTGGGACGACGGTAGGCGGCGGAGCCTGGTCAAAGGGCTCGCCTCCCGGTGAGTCTGCACAGTGGTCTGCTCGCATGCCTCCCTGACAGCCGGCGCAGCGGTCTGCTCGCACGCCTCGCGTCGACTCACACGCTTTCTCGGACGGCACCTGCCGATGGGAAGCAGGGACTCGTGGCGGCACGTAAACGCCCACGGTTTCAATAGTGAAAGTGTTCGCCTTAACGTGACAGGTCTTTGTTCCAAAATACCTTGGCTCTTCATTTGTGCAACTTGTCATAAGCAGCTTGTCTCAAATTGAAGAAAAAACTTACGAAGTAATATGTGTGCCATATCACGTGACCATGCTTAGTTTCAAGAATTTATGCTCACTTTTGGATTTTCTGAAATTTAAGATCCAGGATTCGAAACAATATCATAACCTGCATCATGCAATACATTTTCAAGCCATACATATGTCCTATTGTATTTCTTAAGAAAGGATTTGGTCAAACATTTTGTTTAGTTAGACTTCAGACAAGTTATATATGCAGAGTAAAAGGATAATCCCTCCGTACCAGTGCATTGCCTGATATATTAACTCAAGTACTAGGCACGAAAAAACAGGCTCAATTCTGTGCTCATCCTGGTGTAGTAGTAAGTTGACGGGTGACCTTGACGAGCGGCGACCGAGGGAATTGAGCCGTGCTTGACACGGTAGGTAACGTTGTCTAGTTACTAAAGCATCCCTCCGTTGTTCATCGGTAGTCACTATGGACCGGGGACATGAGGGGAATTTCCTAGGGCTGGAATTCTGGCCGCCAGATATTTCGACTTGAAACACTGAGGCTCGACTGGTTGGGGTTGCCTAATGTGCGTACCACACACACCACCGAAGGACATGAGACCGGCTTTTTTAGGATCAACACGAGCCAAGGTCTAGCTGGTACGTCGCTGGGTCCTACCATTCGAGAATACGAAAGGAACCTTTTAAATTGTCGAAAGAATCTATGTGTATTTCAATACCCGTATTTTCCTTGCAAATACTAATCTCAACGTGGTAATTGATTTATGACGAGTTGTTGAATTAGAGTGGGTTTGTGATATAGTGATCTCAACGTGGATTTCACATTTCATGGTATCCCTAGTAAGTTTTCCAATGCAAATTCAAATTTAAAAGATGAACAATATGGAGGTGAGAAAAGTTTGTATGTATCAAGCATATGACCACACACACACACACAGACACACACGCACGAACACAACAACAATCCAATAAGTATAGTGCATCTATTTTTCCAAACCATGGATGTATGACACGAATTCAAAAATACTCCTTCTATTCCTAAATATTAGTCTTTTAGAGAGTTCAACAAGTGACTACATACGGAGCAAAATGAGTGAATCTAGACTCTAAAATATGTCTATATACATCCGTATGTGCCAGTCCATTTGAAGCCTCTAAAAAGACTAATATTTAGGAACGAAGGGAGTAAAATGTAAGACATCCATGGTCCTCAGTTCAATATTTAAAATGAACATGAAACTGAAACATGAATATTAAGTCTAGTACTATAGTACATGCAAATGTTGTGTTTAGGCGGAGCTATGATTGTCGGGGGTCAACCCCTCGACCTTAGATAAAATTGTGGAGCTCTGTTTAGGGTTGTTTAGATTATATTTGTCCCCACCCTCCCAACCACTGATTGGTTGTGCACCCCCACCCCTCCTCCCCGGGAGAATATCCTGTGCCCCCATACCTTAGATGCTATATGCCGATACGAGTTGCTTGGAGCTTGTAGATCTGAGATATAGCAGCTCACATGATGTGTCTTAATATTTCTGCAGGAAACCTTGATGAGTTTGAGAATTGCACACAATTTGTACAAAAACTACTTAGATGCCCTTTGATCCCATATCCAACGACCTCGAAGCTCGTATCACCGTAGCATCTACGATGAAGGAGGACATCATATTCTCCTATATGTAAGAATATCATGTGCTACCACACCTTAGATGCTTTGGTGATACAAGCTCTTCGGAGGCGTTGGATTTGTGACCCAACACCTCCTCGGTGGTTCGAATGGATTGTTTTGCAGAAAAGCCCCAAAAGAGTTCGGCAACTGCTTACAAGCACAAAGACTGCTCAGATGCCATTGGATCTCAGATCAAACAACCTCCAAGCTCGTATCACCGTAGCATCCAAGCTGCTATAACACCTTATGTTTTCTCACACAGGAGAGTATGAGGTGCTCCCTCACCGTAGATTCTATGGTGATACGAGTTCACTGAGATCTAACGTCCCACAATAGGAGGTTTGAATGGTTTTGCAATATACGGCTGATAGAGTTTGGGAAATGCGCAGAAAGTACAAGCACTATGCATGTGCCATCTGATCACTGATCATACGACCTAGATGCTCATATCACCGTAGCGGGTAATTAAGCTATGGGGAGCACCTAATATGAGCACCGGGGAGCCGTTGGATCGAAGATGCAGCGGCACACATGAGGCATGAATGTTTTATTTGCAAAAAAACCTTTGGAGAGTTTGGAAATTGCTCATAATTACAAAGACTACTCCCAAGACATTGGATCTCACTTCCAACGGTGTAAAAACTCGTATCACCATAGTATCTAAGCTGCGGGGTGGATGTGATATTCTATGCCGCTGTCATTTTTGTTCGTAAACTTGCAAATATGTGTAACTCGTGTCGTTACTTGTCTAACCGCGCAAAGTGTTTGTTCAAAAAAATCATCCTACACTGAAATATTGGAACAACACACGAGGGTCCCACTTGTCATTAATCAAATTTGGACCTAAAACTAACAAATCTGAAAGACGAGATTCGAACTGGCAACCTGGACTACAAAGCGTAAGTCGATAGCCTGAAAAAACGAACAGTTGTTGGCTTTGTCCCATAACTTGATTTTATTCATACAGTACTTGCGTTGAGTAGAGTAGAGGGAGTGCCTCGTCAACACGTGCATGACCGTTGTCTCACTTACTGGTGGGTCCTTGTAGGATCTAGAAGTAGGTGTGTCTAGAGGGGGGGTGATTAGACACTTAGAGCTAAAGTTGCAGTTTTTAAACTTTTTCGGTTTGAGTGAAGTTTTAGGCACAATTTCAACATACACAATACATATCAAGCAAGCATGCAAAGAGTATATGAGCAGCGGAATGTAAAGCATGCAACTTGCAAGAATGTAAAGGGAAGGGTTTGGAGAATTGAAACGCAATTGGAGACACGGATGTTTTTCCCGTGGTTCGGATAGGTGGTGCTATCCTACATCCACGTTGATGGAGACTTCAACCCACGAAGGGTAACGGTTACGCGAGTCCACGGAGGGCTCCACCCACGAAGGGTCCACGAAGGGTCCACGAAGAAGCAACCTTGTCTATCCCACCATGGCCATCGCGCACGAAGGACTTGCCTCACTAGTGGTAGATCTTCACGAAGTAGGCGATCTCCTTGCCCTTACAAATTCCTTGGTTCAACTCCACAATCTTGTCGGAGGCTCCCAAGTGACACCTAGCCAATCTAGGAGACACCACTCTCCAAGAAATAACAAATGGTGTGTTGATGATGAACTCCTTGCTCTTGTGCTTCAAATGATAGTCTCCCCAACACTCAACTCTCTCTCATAGGATTTGGATTTGGTGGAAAGAAGATTTGAGTGGAAAGCAACTTGGGGAAGGCTAGAGATCAAGATTCATATGGTAGGAATGGAATATCTTGGCCTCAACACAAGGGTAGGAAGTTCTTTCTCAGAACATATGAGTTGGAATTGTAGATGTGTTCTGATGGCTCTCTCCATGAATGAAGAGGAGGTGGAGGGGTATATATAGCCTCCACACAAAATCCAACCATTACACACAATTTACCAATCTCGGTGGGACCGAATCAACAAACTCGGTCGGACCGAAATAGTAAACCTAGTGACCGTTAGAGATTTTTGGTGGGACTGACATGCAACTCAGTAGGACCGATATGGTTAGGGTTAGGGCATAACGTAATCTTGGTGAGATCGATTACACAAACTCGGTGAGACCAATTTTGGTAATAAGCTAACCAGCGAGTTTGTCAGGGAAGCTCGGTGGGACCGATTACTAAACTCGGTGAGACCGATTTTGGTAATGAGTTAACCAGAGAGTTTGCATTGCAATCTCGGTAGTACCGATTGCCTAAACTCGGTGAGACCAATTTTGACAATGGACATACACAGTGACATTGCAATCCCATCTCGGTGAAACCGAGATCCCTATCAGTAGAACCGATTTGCTAGGGTTTGGCAGTGGCTTATGACATGTGAAACTCGGTGGCGCCGGATGGAAAGAATCGGTAGGTCCGAGTTTGACTTTGGGTTTAGGTCATATGTGGAAGTGGGAAAGTAGCTGAGGGTTTTGGAGCATATCATCAAGCACATGGAGCAAAAGGCTCATTAAGCAACACCTCATCCCTCCTTGATAGTATTGGCTTTTCCTATAGACTCAATGTGATCTTGGATCACTAAAAGTGTAAAATGAAGAGTCTTGAGCTTGAAGCTTTAGCCAATCCTTTGTCCTTAGCATCTTGAAGGAGTTCCCACAACCTTTAGTCCATGCCACTCCATGGCTGAACTTATCTGAAATATACTAGATAAAAGTATTAGTCCAACAAGAGATATGTTGACATTAATTACCAAAACCACCTGGAGAGCACTTGTGCTTTCAGTCCCAGGTCTGCGATCCCAATCTCTCTTCTCTCCATCATCTAACCTTTGCACAGGCACACATGAGGAGCGGCGCTAGCTTGCCGTGGTGTTATTACAACTAAAAAAAGCTTGGAAAATAGAAGAACCGCCTAGAACAAGAGACGATGTGGCTGGTCGAGACGGAGCTAACCACATCTATCCTCCGTGCCATGTTTACATGATGAAGCTATGTGTCTAGTGGGGTGTTTTCGACCGACTGGCTAGGTCCCGAGGTCGAACCATAGGTACTACGTATGATACAGTATATTTTTACACGCACATTTTTCCTCCGTGCCGAGACGTGGCACACCCTACCGCACGGTTTAGGGGTCCTCCCGGGTGGTGCACACATATATTCCCTCGATCGTAGCGCCGAAACAAGTAAATGAGTCGTCAAATCACTAAAGACCACCTTTCCCGCCGAGTACATCAGTGAAGCACGGTGGCTAGCTAGTTGGGCTAGTTCAACCGATTAGCTAGGCCGCCGCCACATTTGTTTTTTCACCCCTTTTTTTATCTACTTGCCGGCAGGTAATTTAAATATCCTCCGCGACGTTGCTCTGGTGTTTGGGTGTGGCAGGATTTTTAATTTTTTCATTGACGGGAGCAAGCGCGGCATGATTTTTAATATTTTGATTGACGGGAGCACGCGCGGCAGCAATTAGTCACGATGACTCCGCCTGTAAAAACCCACTGCTCCCTGATGTGAGAAGTCGTCGACTGGTGTTTTACCGTGGTGAAAACAAAAAGATTCCACGCTCCCTCCGCCTTCCCGTAGATTGCATTGCCTTTCAGCCGTTTCGCCCCCTTTGCTTCCTCTCCCCATTGCTTCTAGCTGGTGCCATGGCGGCGCAGCAGATCACAGAGTCCGAGGTGAGGCTCCTGACACAGGAGCTCCATGCCAAGGATGCGGAGCTCAGGGCCAAGGACGTGGAGCTCCGTGAGCTCAAGGAGGAGAGGAGTGCCGTGCTCCTCCGTTATGTGCGGGAGTTCACGGAGCTTCAAAAGCGGCAGGCGTCCACCACAAAGATGCTCGAGGCGTCGGTGGCGTTGCTGCAGAAAGCGGGAGATACGATAGGCCATCAGGGGAGCCGGCTGGAGCACGAGTGGGCCGATCATGACGAGGTCCAGGATCGCCTTAGCCACTTGGTGAACCAAGTTGCCACGCACGTGTTGCGGCTGCGCGATGCCTACCGTCAGCACGACGATGCCGGCCGTCGAGCTAAACCCGTTTGACCACCCGGTCAACTTCACCGAGCTGCGGCTTCCTGACCTGGTCTCCTTCTTCACCTATATCTCCGAGGAGCTGAGCCGTCTCCGCGCGATGGTGGGTGCTGAGCTGGACAAGGAGGGGTTGCGGGTTGCCGTCGCCGTTGCCGGGCGAATCCTTTCAGGGCTCCGTCACCGGAATCCATTCGTGCAATTTGACACCATCTTTGACGAGCTGGCTCCCGTCGACCGGGAGCGGGCTCTGCGGGCGGTTGCACCCTACATCACCAACGTCGTGCGCCACGAGAAGCAGAGGGACTTCGGTGTTGTTTAGGCGCCCTCTGCATGGGCATGTCCATGCACTACAAAAAAATACACTTCCGTGATGATATGTGTTTGTCACAGTAGGTCGCGTTTTTTGTCATGCATGTACATCCATGACAAATTTATGACAGAATCAAGATAGTCATACCTGTGCTGTCGTAGAAGTGTTCCATGACATTACCAAAATTATCATCACGGAAGTGTCCACTTCCATGATGATAAATCGCGCGTCACAGAAGTGCTTTCGTCAAGGGTGACTGACACGTGGCATCCACCGTAACGGAACGTCGTTAAGCTATCGGGTCGGGTTTTGGATCCGATAACCCGTTAACAGCCCCGACCAATGGGAAATTTCCACGTGTAAAATTCTTATTGGCCGGACGAAACACGTGTCAGCTCGTCAGTGGGTCAGATAGGCACCGAAGATACGTCGACACGTGGCACGGCCCAACAAAGGCCCATTCCTGCGAAAAGGCCGGCCCGTTTGACTTGGTCAAAAGGTGGCGGGCCGGCCCATCGAAAGCATGTTAACGGCATGTTCGCATATAGCCCATTTACAGCCCGCTAACCCAAGGCCCGTTACGCCCTATCCGAATTAGGCCCAGTAGCGTCATCTGGGCCATCCAATATGATTCCAGCCCGTTTGCACTTCTGGCCCATGTATGGCCCATGACGTCTTTCGGCCCATATGAGGCCCTATGTAACTCTTGGCCTATTAACGACCCGTGGTGAAACTGGCCCGTAATGAACAGTGTATCACCTTACACCCATTAACGGCCCGTGGTGAAACTGGCCCGTAATGAACAGTGTATCACTTTATACCCATTAACGGCCTGTTATTCCGTTGGGCCGTTTCCAGCCCATGTTATCTTTCGGCCTTCTCAGAGCCCATTTATTCTTGGGATCATTTCCAGCATTCGTGTACTTACAGCCTGTTACTGTCATTTTCTGCTTATGGGCCAAATTCATCCCGTGGTTACAGTCGGCCCGTTTGTGGTCCGTTAATACGTTGGGCCGTTTTCATAGCATCATCAAATACGGCCTATTAACGATGGCCCGTTATGGTCGGCCCATGAACGGACGATTCCAACTCTAGCCCGTTTACGGCCAGAATGCTGTCTGTTTGGCCCATGTTTGGCCAATCGATCATACAGCCCGTATAAGGCCCATTGATGATACGTCCCGTAGAAGGCCCATTGATGATACGGCCCGTAGAAGGCCCATTGTTTCTACGGCCCGTAGAAGGCCCATTGCTTCTACGGCCCGTAGAAGGCCCACTCTTTATACGGCCCGTAGAAGGCCCACAGTTTCTACGGCCCGTAGGAGGCCCAGTGTCACTATAGTAAATATTAGCCCATGGTTACTGTGGCCTACTTTTAAAAAATAGGTTATTGCAGCCACTAGCAAACCGCAGAAAAAGAACTGCACTGACTACAAGCAAACAAATTAACAAGACAACAATGAAGTAAATAAGCAAGCAACTTACACTAGGCTATCACGGCTACTACACATATTACATCCACTCGGCATCAAAGTTCGCCACCAGTGCAAATATAGGGAACACATCAGCATATAAACGCCGCAGCAAAATAAGTCCAAAACTGAAACCACTTCAGAAGAGCTCAATAAACAATACCCTGGGTACCCATAATGCTGGCTAGATGCTTAGCAAGCTTATTAACTTTCTCTTGTTTGGCGCTTAAGTCCTCCAGCGCTTGCTGTTGCACCAGAAAGTATGCATCTGAATTCTGCAGGGACTTCCTTAGTCCTTAGGCTTCCTATCGCATAACATCTGATCGATGTCTTTCAACTTGAAGTTGAGACTCAAGAAGCCGAACTGATTCAGGCAACGAGTTCGAAGAGCTGGTGCCAGCAGTGGTAGCCAGTAACTCGAACACTACATCAAGCCAGGACTTTGGTGTTGTCTCAGTGTCTTCAATATAGTTTTTGTCAGCTTTCTTGGAGACCTAAAGGGATGTCTCACTATCTTGAACCTTATCTGCATTACTTCCTTTACCATTGCATAACAGGGTACTCTTCTCCAATATTTTATCCGCGTTCTAAAAGAGAAACAAACAAACACATCTCAGGTTTACAATGTAGTATATGAAACTCATTTTGGTAAACCAGTTCAGTAGTAAGGTGGACAGGATAACAGCATGAAACAAACATATATCTATGTAGTATGGTCACTGTATGGTCTATATCATTCTAGTTTATGTTGCCAAATCAAGATAGATACAGTTCGAAGACAGCATAGACAGAATATAAGTGTGGGAAACTACACAGCAATAACAACACTTGTAATGTGCATGGCATGAGAACATAACTGTTTATTCAATTGAAACTGAAATCAACATAGAGCAAGTTACAACAGCAAACAACCAAACACGTTGAAGAAACAGGTTTAAAACATACCTGTTGCGCCATTGGAGTTTCAGTTGCATCCTTCAAATTTGAAATTAGTTGGTATCAGTAAATACAGTGATGCAAGAGCAAAGTAGTATGAACCATAGCTACGGAACCTGACCTGAGAACAATTCTTCTTCTGCTTTAAGCGTTGACTTCGGGTTCGGAGTGGTGGTCCTCATGATTTGGGCACTGCAGTTGCCTTACTAACTGCTCGTGTTTGGGTGCTCTGTGGTGGAGACGGTGCTGTGTCAACGGGAACTGGGTATCTATCTACTGGGGTTGGGGTTAGAAGGGGTGTAGCTGGTTCTCTGTCCAACTGGGTAGGGGTACAATCTGCATGAGTGTGGGTTGTGCGTGGTGGGGCTGGTTCTTGGGCAAGTACAACCGTGGTTCTATCTGCATCGACAGATAGCACAATCTTTTCTGAATACCGTGTTTTTACTCCCACATATACTGCCATCGCTCCCTCCAATTGAAATGGCTGATAAACAAGAAAAGTAATTGAATGTACAGACATTGTAAGATAGACAGGTGCAATAGATAGTAGGGAGGAAAACAGGGCATGAAATAATTCACATTTATGTTGTCTAAGCAAACAGAATAGCAGGACATAATTTCACATATATGATGGCTAATTAAACAGGATAGCATGACACAATTTCACATGTATGATAGCTAACTAAACAGGATAGAATGACATACTTCAAAATATGATGACTATGTAAACAGGATGACATGATATAACTATACGATGTGTCTATTAAAGTGGTTGGCATGCCATAAATCACAAACATGCCGTCGATGGAAACATGATGGCATGATATAATTCACGGATAGAATGACATAATTTAAATATGATGACTATGTAAACAGGATTAGATGATATAACTATATTATGTCTTTAGAAAATGGGTTGGCATGCCATAATTCAGATACATGTTGTCTATGTAAACATCATAGCATGACATAATTCAAATATATTATTTATATACTAAGTAAGTGAGCAGAGGGCAATCGCATATATGATGTGTCAACTAAGGAGATGGCATTCAATATTGTGTATATGATGTAAAAACTAAGCATTGCAATACAACATATGCATTATATGAGTAATATAACCCTGCCAAGTTTGAGCATACACCTCAGGGGGATAATAGGTCTGGTCATCTTCCTCTGAATCCTCCTCTGAAGAGCTATCTGTAACCAGCAAGATATCTGCTTCAGCAGGTAGCATTGTCTGCTCTGAAGACCTTGTTTTCACCAATTCAAATGGCTGATGCACAGGAAGAGCAGTTGAATATACAAACATTGTCGACAAAAGCAATGAGAAATACAAAAAAAGGACGGCATGATATAATTCACATATATGACGCTTGCCTAAACAACATGGCACTGTATAATTCACATACATAATGCCTTGCAACAAGATAACATTGCATAATTCACATATATAATGTCTTGCAACAAGATGGCATTGCATAATTCACATATATGGTAATTAGACACTAAACAAGTGGCATTCACACAAAGCATGTCTAAACTAAGCAAATGACATAGCAATGCAAGATACCATACGCACAATATGAGCAACATAACCCTGCCAAGTTAGGGCATGCACCTCGGGGGGAAATATGACTGGCCATCTGTCTCTGAATCCTCCTCTGAGGAGCTATCGGTTACCAGCAAGACATGCGCTTTGTCAGATAGCATTGTCTGCTCTGAAGACCTTGTTTCCACTCCAGATTTTCCATGACCGTGCCAAATGGCTGATGCACAGGAAGAGTAATTGAATGTACTAAAATTGTTGACAAATTTAACACGTAATAAAAAAATGATGGCATGATACAATTCACATATAAGATGACTGGCTAACCAGGGTGGCATTGCAAAATTCACATATATGATGCCTGGCTAGACAAGATGGCATTGCATGATTCACATATACGATAAAGAAACTAAACAGATGGCATTGACACAAAGCATGTCTAAGCTAAGTAGATGACATCTTTAATGTATACAGGTAAGCAATGCAAGGCACCATATGCATGATATTACCAACATCAGCATGCCAAGTTAGAGCGAAGACCTCATGGGGTAAATAGGAGTGGTCTTCTCCTTCCGAATCCCCCTCATAACAGTTATCTTCCTCTTGATTACGATCTGAAATGGGTGGAGGGGGGCTGCCTTTGCGCCTACCATGGAAGGACGCCTGCATGAAATTTTATTGCCACGCAAGGCTCGTCTCTTTTGCTTTACATGATCAGTTCCATTGTGTACAATAACTGGCATGATAGGAATAAAACATAGTGAGATTATGTAAGGAGTGCATGCACAAATCCAGAGTGATGGTAGCAAACTGTGGATAGACCCAAAACCAATGATAGCAGGCAGATAATAGCTTTAGTTAAAAAATACAGATAATGGCTCCTTTAATGTTTGTTTGCACCCAACATGAAACTCATAGTAGACACCGGAGTCTAACCAGATAGTAGATAGATAGTTCTGATTGCTGCCCCAATATGTACCCCACAACCATTTTAAAACTCAAGTTTCAGCATTAGTTTGGACCTAACTCGGAGTCTAATAGGTGAACACGACGATAATGTAGCGTGTCATCATATTAAGCGATGCATAACGTAAGCAGACACGGAAGAGTGCGACCTCTCTTGCGGACTCGTGTAGTCCTCAAGGTCATCTGCTCAGTTGATGATGGTAATGCAGTTGTCGTGGCTGCCGGTGGTGGGGAAGAAGATCTGAGGCTGCAAAACACAGTCTGGAGAGCGGATCCCTGCTGTGGTGAACTCTTTCATCGTTGGAGTAGCTGAGCTGGGGTGGAACACAGCGCCGCAGGAGCAGGACAAACCACACAAGGTTTCTCTGACACATATCTGTAACGGAAGTAATTGAGTAACGACTTGTTTGAATTTGAGGATTCTAACAATGCAGGGATAGGAAATAGACAGGAATAGGATAGGAATGCACGTGCAAAACAGAGAATTTAAAAACACAGGATTTCTGCCAATCTGGGTGTTTGATTCACAACAATTGGAAGATCATAGGATGCAAAAAAAATGGTGAGATAAAGTCAAACCACAAGAAAATGTACGGTTATAATGCTATTATGCTACTATCTCTTAGTCTTGTGCTTGATGAATAGGAATATGAAAAGGAGGAGAAGTGGAAATTAGAATTCCTACAGTTTATCTTTCAAGGAGACACTAAAGGAATAGATCCTACAGTTTTCCTTTGCTCCATTCCTTTGCACCAAATTCATGAAAAGTAGTACCATAGGAAACTTTCCAATTCCGATGTTTTTCATTCACTTTTCCTTTCAAGCACTGGCGATTCTAGTAGGCAGGCTTGAGCAAGGAAAATCCTACACTACAAAAATGTTTTTGTGCTACTTCTATTACTTTGGACCCAGGCCACTGCCATACTAGCTCAGCTCCTAGGCCCATCGACAAATGCATAGCTGAAACACGCAGAGATAAATAATGATAGCGTTCAAGAGAGTCCATCACGGATAGCTAAGTTGCCTGGTACCTCACTGCTTGTCATATAGTAGGATAAAATAATCATATTTCCCGTTACTACGAGTGCTCAGTGGACAATATATATAACATGTAGAGTAAAAAAGAGATGCAACAAGTGTACAACCTCTTTGGCGAAGCCATGTCGATCTCAGCGTGATTGGGTTGACCGGTGAGGATGCTCCGGCTGACTTGGCTGTCGGAGGAGGGGAAGAAGATCTTAGGCGTCTGGAGATGGAGCCCAAGGTACTGCTCCGTTGTGATGGAGGGTTTCGTCGTTGGAGCAGCTCCGGTGAGTTGTACGACGCCGAGGCTGAAGCAGGACAAGAGAGACAACGAACAACGTTAACCTGAGTGGAATTCTAATAGCATCTCCAATACATGACGTAAAATACATAACCACAAAGTGCTAGATGTAAAATACATCAGCCGCTCATCTCTGAACTTAACTGTCGAAACTGAATTTAACTGTCGAAACTGAACTTAACTGTCGAAACTCAATTTTGCTGTCGAAACTGAATTTTGTTGTCAAAACTGAACGCACTAGCAAGGTGAGGCTACACGTCGGTCGGCTGACTTTTTCATCTCTGGTCAGTCGATTTTGCAGCCGTTGGATACGAAATCAAGGGTCTGCGGTTCATCTTCAACCTCCACCCCCCTGAGCCGGCCAAACAGCAGCACCCCCCCCCCCCCGCCCGCCCCGAAAACACTCCCCACCGTCGTTCTGCCACCGCCCCGGCCATCCCTCTAGCCCCCCCCCCCCCCCGTGCCGAGCTTTTTCTCCGGCGATCCCAACGCCACCGCCCCGCCAACGCCCCGCCACCGCCGGCGACCACCGCCCCCATCCTGAACCCTAAGATAGATAGTGGGGTACCTCTCTGGCGAGCCCCCCTCCCCACTAGGGCTGGTTCTTCCTTCACCCCGGTGAGCCCCGCCCCCCCACCCCCTGAAAATCGACTGACCCAAAAGTCGATTCAGTCGACTGAAGTGTAGCTAAATCGGAGCAGCATCGCAAGCAAGAGCAAGAGCGAGAGCAGCAGTGCGAGCAAGAGCAATAGCAAGAGCAGAACAGGCAGGGGACCAAGAGCAAGAGCAGAGCAGCAGCGCGAGCAAGAGCTAAAGCAGCAGCAGGTCCTACTGATGTGGACGTCGCCGCCGAGGGAGCGACGTCGTGGAGGAAGTGGCCGGCGACGCCGCCGTGGATGGAGCCGCGCCGTGTCGGCTCGGGACCCAGTGCCGGCAGCACTGTGAGATCAAATCAAGAAGAAAATGCGGTGATTAGTGTACAACCTCTTTGGTGCGCCGATTAGGCCGCAGATTCATCCAAGGAAACGGTGATGATGATGCTCTTTCGGTGGTGCAGGTGAAGACGGCGGTGTGGGAATGGAGGTGGCACGAAAGATGAGGGGAACGTCGGGGCAGCTCCTTGGAGGTGAAGGACGGGGTGGCTGAACCGGCGGGACGATGAGATCGATGACGGATCCTCATCCGGTACGGTGGATGAGGGACGTCAAGGTGTTGCTGTGGACGACGTCGTCGGGGAAGAGGCTCCGGCTGGGTGGCGGACGGAGCGGGGTGTGGGGTTTCATCGTGGGTTTTCGCGGCCTCGGTGTACGAATGGGTGGGAGGATGGGATAGCAGTGGGGAACCATGTCTTAGAGACGCGCTTGTATGAAATGTGGGGTAAGTTACAAAAGTACCCCCACCGATTTGAGGCGGTTCTTTCGGTTTAGGGGTACTACGGGCATTTTGCGTGTCGGGATTTCACAGGAGGTGGGAGTTTTCGCGCGCGTTGTAATTTCGGAATAGCAAGGCGCGGGTTGAGATGGAGGGAGTTGTCGGAGCACAACGAGACAAAGATATATCTTAAATATTTCGGGCTAACAAGGCGCGGGTTGAAGAGGCGGGAGTTTCGCAGCACGATAGACAGAGACGCTATCTTGAATTTTCGGCATAACAAGGCGCGGCTTGAAATTTCGGAAGAACAAGCTTAACGTGTACTAAAAAAAAGACAATTTGCACCTCAACACACACAACACACACACAAACACCATTTAGACTAGAGTAAGGTACACGTGCATTGCACGCATGAGATTTGGCAACCAAATTATGAATAAATACCACATTATAGCATGCAAGCTTTGAGTCATATATGCATGATGTAGATGTTCCTTTAATTCTTATAGTTCTTTTCATTCAAAATCATCTAGTTTTTATAAGAAAGCTAATCTATTTTAAGATTCATAGAATTGTGCGTCGTAAGACATAAAGTAAAAACAAATAATGGCAAATCATGTAGAAAAACATTTGGGCAATTCTGATACGGAAGATTCTAGAACAAATAAGAAGTGCTTGTGTTTTGATGTTTGTGCATTATGCTTAAGTTCAACCATCGAGTCTTGTAGATTATACATGTGGCGAAATCTGGTGGAATCTAGATGATATCCAACAACCAGTAGTGCTCAAATTTGCCATCTTTGGACCATCGGATTCGCCTCATCCAACGACCATCTTTCAAAGTTAAAGTTACCGGCACACAATATATATAAAATATAATATATAATATATATAGGGGTATAGATATAGATATGTGATGCAAAAGCCGCCCATCATCTCCAATTAGAATAGTGTGTCCATGCACGGATGCGACGTGGCCAAATGATGTCTGCCATCGGTATCTCAAATTCAAATCAGTCTGACCTTGTTCAATGTCTATACATTACAACATGCTCATTTGCAAACCACACTGCGCAGATCTCCGTTATATTCATGCATGCATGGGTTTCAAACATCAGGATCTCTTATTCAAATATTTGAATTCAACTTTACATTGATTGTGACCTCACCTATTCAGCTATTCTTTTACACCCACACGGTAGTCTTCTCTTTATAATTGTACCACTAACTTTCTCTCGTGCATGCATGCACACACACTACCAGTCGGCATTATCCATCGCACGCATGCAATCTTTTTCTTTAGGTAGGTCTCCCATGAAGGCACACACCAACACACATCCCCCTCTCCATCATATCGGGCATTCTTTATCTATCACACGTGCATGCGCAACGACCGATGTTCCTCTATGTATGTGTGTACATAGCTAGATCTTTCATAGTTTTCCACACAAATCGATCAATCGATATATCCAGTGAGGTCTCACCCTCTTTCCCATGTCCACATCGATCAATCTATACCTCTCTATATAGGATTAACATATATAGCTAATACACCCACATTAATTATGTATCCAACGTCCCCCTCTCATCGTCCATGCCTTCCGCTTCATCTCTCAGACGCGTGCACAATGGCGAAGACAGGGGGCAGTAAGGGCCCTGCCCCCTCCCCCCTAACATCACTATATATCAAGGCTAATATGAATGTGATCATTAGACAATTGCTGCTAAAATGGTTTAAGTTCATGAACTGACTGTCCTCGTAAAGGATTAGCAATGCTTGGCCCCCTAGCTCATTTATTTTTCATGGCTCCGCCAGTGCGCGCATCAGCGCACGTGTTCGCCCCCTCTCTCTAAATATCGATCTCCACTTGTGCATTCCTTCATAGTCTCCCTCCACTCGGCCCCTCGCACCATCTTCTAGCCCCCCCACCGGATTTTACCACATGTACAATCTAGCAGACTCCATGGTTGAACTTAAGCATAACGCACAAACCTCAAAACAACAGTGGTTCTCTTTTGTTCTAGAATCTTCCGTATCATAACTACCCAAACTTTTTTCTAGTTGAATTGCCTTTATTTGTTTTTACTTTTTGCTTTACAACGCACAATTCCATGAATCCTAAAATAGATTAAGGGCTTCTTTGATTCAAAGGATTCTCAAAGTAATTTTGGAGGATTCTAATCATTAGGAATTTTTCCTATCTTGGTTGTTTGATTCGTAGGATTGTAAACCATAGGAATTTTTCCATATGATTCATTTGCACTAGATTTCATAGGAAACATCCCATCCACTCAAACCTCTTTGAAAGAATTCTGTGTTTTTTCTATGCACAATCAAACACTCGTACAATCCTGTAGGATTCAAGACGACATTCCACTATAATCCCATGTTTTTCCTATTCCCGCGTTCTTAGCTTTTTTTATAAAAAGTAATTGTTTTTGAATGAGATGAACTATAAGAATTAAACGAAGGGCTACATCAGGCATATATGACTCAGAGCTTACATGCTATAGTGTGGTATTTATTCATAATTTGGTTGCAAAATCTGATGCGTGCAATGCACATGTACCTTACCAGTACTTCGATTTTGTACAAAACACGTAAATTAGAATACCAATGGCACGCTACACAGTGTCTCTCTTACAGTTCATGAAGCCACGTGGCACATGTGTAGGTGTTGTCGCGACCTCCTTGCGTGGATTGATCACAGTGATGTGCTGCTGGTTCCAGAAGAATGTACTCGTCCTCCCTGAGCCATACTGGCGGTACATGCACGAAGCGAAGATGTGCACGCACGCCATGCACGCACTCATTCCTCGCACGCACACACGGGTACACGAGCGGACGCAATTTTGGACCAAGATCCACCCCATGTGATAATTTGACGCGTGTAAAGTCGTTCACTTCATTGATGGTCAATTAATACAACGCATGCAAATTGAGTGGACGTGAGGGCGGAAGAAAGACATTATTACTCCACTACGCACATGCGAGTAGTTAAATCATGGGTTGCTAGTAGTACTTCCATTGGTCTCCTTCGTATTTTGTGCCAATTTTTGACAGTAACATAATATTTACGTATTTGAGCAGTGTAGTACTTGAAATTTATGTTCCGCTAAACTCATCGGGAGCTGTTTCGGGCCTCGAAACCAAAACCATCAATTAATCTTTACCTTGTTCCAATCACATTCGAAAGCCTGCTCACACCTACTAGTAGTACGTACCAAACCTGAACATGTTCCCACTATGCAAGTATTAGTACTAGTGCTAGTACTTTATAAAAAGGGGAACTACCTAACCGAAAATCACCCTACCTTCCCTCCTCATCAGTGCTTCTTCTTCGTCCGTCGTTGCCATGGCCAGTGACCGGAGCTCTAGGTCGAGAACTACTCGTAACAGGGGAGCAGCAACCAAGTCTGCGGAAAAAAAGAGGGCTCGCCGCCACGCAGAGACCTCGAAAGATCTCTCACGGGCAGGCGATGGCTCCCAGGAGCGCCCTAGCTGCGGAGGCGAACATGCCGAGCCGGCGGAGCTGGAGTCGTTATCCCTCGACGGCATGCTCGACCAGCTCAATAAGCAGAAGGAGTTCGTCCAAGGCTTGATGGAGTTGCTGAAGGAGAGCCTCGACGACATGCCCGCTGAGCTCAATCAGCAGGGGGAGTTGACCGCCGGCTTGGTGATGCTGCTGAAGAAGAGCATTGCCTCGGAGAAGAAGGCGACTGGCGAAATCCTGCGAGTTCAGGAGGACAATGCGAAGCTCTTCCATGAGATCGACCTGTTGAATGAGAAGAACGCCGGCTGGAAGAAGCTGCATGAGAATAGTAGTTCCTTGATGAAGATGCTGCAGGCCCTCGCCATGGAACAGAAGGAAGAGTTGGCGAAGCTCCGCATCGAGCACCCGGCTGCTGTCAAGGTACGTAATATGGCCGTGGAACAGATGATGAAGGCTCGCGTCGAGAAATGCCGCATCATGGACACAATGATGAAGATGGCGGAGGAGACGCGCAAGGAGATGGAGGTGGTGGAGGCGATGAAGAAGCAGTTACGACTCCGCGGAGAATTAGATCATTTGGGGTGATAATCTTCCTTCTTCTTTTGCTCCTGTGTTTCATCTTTTGCTTCGAGTGTTTCGCCGCACGTGTCACGTTCTCTGCGAGGCATGAATATAACAATGTTTTTTTGAGGGAATGAATAGAACAATGCTAACAGTGAGATGACTAGCAAATTAGATCATTTTTATCGCCATATGGCACTGGGCTGTCGTGTTTCGTGCTCCTCCGTCGCAGTACTACTCCAGTGGAAAACTTGAGTATACCGCATGGTTCTTTGCTCCTCCTCGATCAGGTCGTCGGTGCATTTATACGAGCAGTCAAATCACAAGGCCCCGCCTTCCAGTAGTAATGAGCCGTCAAATCACAAAGGCCCTCGCCTCTCGTGAAACCGACCAAGCTAGACTGCCCCGCCCTCTAGCCTTTTAAAAAATGTATACTTTTGTACAGTAGTAGTATCGATGGATTGCGCCATGGAGCAAAACATGAAATTAAAAAAAAGGTGGTACATATAGAGAGCGCTCGTCGCCAAATTATGCATATAGTACTATTAAAAAGGCTAGTCACAATAATGGTGTCCAGCACAACCCACCCCTCAAATAAAACTAAGAGGGTGCTTGGATACGTTTTAGTCCCATGACTAAAAGTAGTGGGACTAAAACATGCTAGCCTCACCCATGCTTGGATCCAAATACTAAAAAAGTCTAAAATCAAGTTAATGAGCATTTATTATCCTCCAAACCCTCCAATCTAGAACTCGCATGTGTTAAAGGAGAGGAGTTAAATGAGTAGAGAGAGGACTAATCCACATTTTAGTAGGGGTACCCCTGACTTAAAAAATTTGTCTCAACACTAGTTTTAGCCCCTCTTTAGTCAGGGGTGCTTGGAACTTTAGCCTCTTAAAGAGACTATTTTTAGTCAGACTAAAATAAGTCCCTTTTTTCCAAGCACCCTCTAAGCATCCTGGAATTCTTTAACAAAACTAAGCACCCTGAAATTCTTTGACAACTAAACTGCTGGCTATATGATGTTGGCCATATATATTGTACGTATATAATGTGAAGAAATGAGTGGTAGTACTATACCAACTAAAATATGAAATGTAAGAAATACTAGTATATACATACTGAAGAGTTAAAGTAACAAGAAGAAACATAACATAGTTCTGCCGGGGGCTCAGCACAACACACCCCTCAAATTAAATTAAGCACACCTGAAATTAAACTTTGCAACTATTCTGGTAGACACTGCATTGGAACCACCATGAGCAACGACACTGCCACCTTACTCAGAGTCCTCGTCCACGTCCTCGACTTCGTCCTTGTCCCTCTTCCTCTTGGCAGATACTTCTTTGCTTGAACCGCACACTTGGCTGTTGCTCTTCATCCAACCCTTGTAGATATTGAAGCAAAGGTAGCCATCCATTGCAGCGTAGTGGATGTGGTCTATATCTAGTACATTCTGCTGCCATGCATGACGATGAAACGTGTATGGAGGTTTCTCCAGTTTACCGTATGAAGGATGAACCATGGCTCCTACCAGGGTCAGCATTGAAGGCTGAAGAGAGGACACCAGCCGATTCTTCTGGAGGTCGAAGGTGTTGCCTACAACGAGGCCTACCCGACGCAAGACTTCTTAGTCGCTACCAAAGTCTACAGTAACGAATTTGACTAGGTTTGTCGTGGGTTTGTCACGGCAGATGTCCTAGCCAAAGGACTTAGTCGTGGAGCCATCGCAACGGGTTAACTCGAAGGGGTTAAAGCGGACACAGGGACACAGAGAGTTTATACTAGTTCGGCCCCTTTGATGAAGGTAAAAGCCTACGTCTAGTTTGTGGTGGAATTGATGAAGTCTCGATGACTAGGGAGCAAATAAGCTTCACCTAGGCCTCGAGTTGTGGTTGTTCTCTCCTTGAACCGATATCGGGTCATCCCCTTATATACACGGGTGACCCCCGTCGGTTCATAGAGTCCCAATCTCTGGTTTATACTCGTACCCGGGTTGGTCTCTTGCTTATTCCTAACTTACAATACAAGTTGTACACAGGCCGGTTTACGGCTACAGATGTTAAACCGACTATGGCCTCGGGCCTTTACATAGCCTCCTGGGCTTTAACATTCTTGAGCTACTGATGAAATTAACTCGGCCCAGACGGCCGGTTTAGGCCCAGTAGTAATATCCACAACATTAGGCCCCAGGTTGATTTGAATGATCTCATGTCAACCCTTAGCATAAACCTTCATATTCGGCATCTTCCCTTCATTGCTAAACCGATATGTCGTCATTTTCTCTAGTGGCCGTAAACCGGCATGACATCATCATGAAGCTAGCTTTTATGGTGCCTTCTTTGTTTAACCAATTCACAATAATCAAGGCGACAGCTCTGCTTCCGAAACCCGTGGCTCCTGGATTCGCGCGCCCGATACACGTGCCTTGCCTTATAAATAGGGGTGAAAGGTCATTTATTTCTCCCCTTCATCACTTTCCTCTTCGTCTTCTCTGCGCCGCCAGCCTCAAAGCTCCGCCGCTGTCGCTGACCTCTGCATCACCTCGGGCCGCTGCATCAACCTGACTGGACCAGAGAAACTGCGGTGTTCTTCCGCACCCCTCGGAGCTCCGGTGGGATCCCATCTTCTCAACTCAGACCCGCCTCTAGGGTTTACTGTGTTCTTCCCGTTCCTCGAGTTCTTTGCGTTCTTCGCGTTCCTCACGTTCTTCGTATTTAAACTGGGATATACCTTCAGACGACCCCGCGACTTTTGCTCCGTTCAGTAGCAGTTTTCCGCCTCTGTTTTCAGGGTAATATACTTAGATCATAGAGCTGATCCACAGTTTTGACCTTGCTGTTCTTGTACAATCTTCAAAAGCTCATGAGTTTTTACCCCTTTTATGAGATCGCCTCAGATCCAATATCACACTGAGACAATGTGAAACCTGTTTCCGCACACCTGCTCTTTTGCATTTCCAACTGTTCCACAGTCTTCGATCCAGCGGTTTAACCTTGTTGTAGAAGATCACCAAATCGGTGCATACCATTAGTCCCCTTGTTGAACCACCAGTAATCCTTTGATAGACCGCACCGCTTTACTAATGTCAGATTGTAATTGATTTCCTCCGGTTTAACATTGATAGCATCAACATGATAAAATCTGTGCAGAACATAAATCCTGAACCGGAATCATTTTCATTTTGTAGACTTCCCCATGGCTAAGCAAGTGTATGAGTGCAACTGGGCTCCTTCCCGGGTCACGGAAACTCAACTGAATAATCTGGTCCTGACCGGTGCCTTGAGTAGCAAAAACGCGATTCATTGGAGGGTGCCAGGCAAAGAGTGCCCCCCTACACCCCGAGACGGAGAAGTCGTTGTGTTCGCGGATCACTTAGCCCGCGGTTTCAACCCGCCCGGTTCAAAATTTTATTGCGACGTTTTGGCTAATTTCCAACTCCATCCACAAGATATTGGCCCCAACTCTGTCACTAACATATGCCACTTTCAAGTGCTCTGTGAGGTGTTCTTTCAAGAGGAACCTACAGTTGAGTTGTTCCGAGATTGCTTTCACTTAAACCGCCGCACAGAATTTACTGATGGCTCCAACATGGAACTGGGTGGCGTGTCAATCCAGAAGAGGAAAGAGGTCACTTACCCTTATGCGAAACTACATAGTCACCCCCAAGAGTGGAATAACTCCTGGTTTTACTATAAAGACACCTCCCCAGAGAACGAGAATATCCTGCCCGGTTTTCGTCCAGAACGGCTCAGCAACACTCACCCCATTCCACAGAGGTTGACTGCTAAAGAGAGGAGTAACTACGCTCCCCAACTGTCCAAACTCAGAGCCTTCATGGCCAACGGTTTAACAGGAGTCGACCTCGCTTGTTGCTGGATATCTTGGAGTATACTGCCACTCAGTCAACGCTCCGATTTGATGTGCGAATACACAGGCAGTGTTGATGATCCGTTACGTCATGTAAACATCCAGCTTACGGATGAAGAGGTCACCGAAGCCGTAAAGAAGATTCTAAATGAACCGGAGCACGTCTGTGCATGAACTGGCCTTCTTCCCTTCTGCGCCATCAATAAACCACCAGCGGTAAATCAAAATTTCTTCTCATTAAGTCTGATGTTATCTTGTGTGCGTATGATTGATTCTAATATCTGTTGACGCAGGGTGATGACCCGTTTTGGAGCAAAAAACTCCCTCAAGGAAAAGCGGATAAACCGGAGAAATCGACCCGGCCTAAGACGAGAGTCGTCAAAAAGCCTGCTCACAAGAGGAAAACCACGGCCTCTTCCGACCCTGCCGATGATGAGGTAGGTAATCCGGGGTTTGAAGCTAAACTTGACGCCCTCGGTTTATTGCTTGTGCAGTTTACTGACGATGCAATTTTCCAGGATAATGCCGAAGCGAGCCATGCTGACGATGCAGAGGTAATTACTATTTCTTCTGATTCAAGCCTTCTGCCTTCCCACAAAATCCGTCAGGCGAACCGCAAAGTTAAATTTTCCCATCCTCTTGCTTACTTGGATCCCAACTTTCTTATGAAGACCCGTCAGCACGAGGTGCGTCGTACAACCCGACACAGCGGTCAGGTAGTTACCTCCGCCGGTTTACTGAACAGTCGGGTTCGGAAACGTCGTTCAGAGGTCTCTAATTTGCTTGTCAATATTTGTCCTAAAGCGGGCTGTTTTCGTCAACCACTTAATCCGTCTGACTCCGATTATCAGGTCACCTCGCACTCATCCTCTGGCGAGTCAACTGGTACTCAGCTGCCTCCGCTCAAAACCGTGCTTGGGTAAGCTTGCCTTTCTCATCAAGTTGTCCATTGTTGTAATCTTCAACATATGCTGTCTTTAACTTTGCTGCTTCTTTCAGAGCTAAACCAAGGCCGAGCAAAAAAGCTCGCCAAGACAAAACAGGAGAAGAAAACGCTCCTCCTGAACCGGACACTGCCCCGAATGTTGAAGCGACCATCCCTGAAGATGTAATTGATGACCCATTAGTCCGAGATGAAGTCGTTGTTCCTGAAGAAGGCTCTGTTAACCCCTCCGGCCCAACGGATCAACCAGCCAGTCCGATTCGTGTTGAGAAAACCATTAGTTCCTCAAAGCCTGCCGAAAAACCGACCGTACCAGTCCAGACCGGCGACCACAAAGATGACGAAGTCATGATTACTGGCATAGGTCGTACTGAACCGGGAAATCCCATCGCTTTGGCCAAGCACACTGCTAAAGAAGAAATTTCTGCTTTAAGTAAAGGTAAATGGGATGTTGATCTGGCAACGTACTCCGCTCTTGGTGCTCAAGACATTCATTCTGGCTACTTAAACCGGCTATATACTAGTCGTGACTATGAAGGCAATCTTGTGAAGATGATGAAAGACAAATTCGAGGTAACTTCCATGCCCTCACTCCTGCTTCTTACCACCGTAGCCCCCAAGGGTCGGTTTAACTTTATCATAATTGAATCGACACTTGTAATCATCATACCGTAGCATCCGAAATATCATTAGAGCAAATAGCCATTAGCCCCCAAGTGCCAAGTTGAATATTTGTATTGAGCTTGGGACTTTTGATAATTAACTGATAACTTGAGATCAAATAAGCATTAGCCCCCAAGTACAAAGTACCTAACTTGTTATGTGCTTGGTACTTCCTTTGTTTAAACCGTATAACTTGTCGGACTGCAGGCTGAACTGAAGGTCAAAGAGAGCCAAATCGCTGATCTTCAAGAGAATGTGAAGTCCCAGCAAGCAGAGACTTCCAAAGCCAAGGAGGAACTAACCAGCGCTTTAGGCAGCATGGAACAATTGAAGGAAGGTTTTAAGAAGGAGCGGGCTGACTGGGCCATAGAAAAGGCCGCTTTAACCAAGAAGATTGAAAACGCAGAAGCTGCCCTTAAACCGGTAACGGATGAATTAACCAGCGTGAAGCGACAGGTGCACGCAATGACTGCAGCCATCTTTGGTAAGCCTCCTGTGACTTGTGCAATGACCTTGATTCTTCTATAAAACAGCTCGGTTTATGACCTGTTGATCGTATTACAGGCACTCGCATCAATCACTTGGGATCAGATGTGTGTATGAAGCTGAAAGCGGTCTATACTTTAGTCGAGCAGCTGTATACGGGCGCACAACGGATTATCACCACTGCTTCACACAACAATCCGGCGCCCACATTGATCCAGGACACACTGAAGAGGTTGTCGATGCTCCCTGCTCGGATTGAAGAGTTAAAAAGATCTGCTGCTCGAACGGGAGCCATTAATGCCTTAATCCGGGCCAAAGCATGGGTGCCTGATTTTGATCCCGCTGAAGCGGCTCAAGGCTATCCTAGCTTAAAGGAGGATGGCTCCGAATTCGATGAAGAAGAATTGAGAAAGATAAACTGGGCAGTGCGCCCTCTGGCCTGCCAATTGGTAGAAGAGGCAAACTTGTCTCATTATCAAGCCCAGTATGACGATCAGAACAAGCGGGTAGTTGTGCCAATCCCTGAAGCGGAAAACTTAATTCCTCCAATCCGTAAGCACACCTATGCCCCTGATATTGAACCGTCGTCACTGATACATGAGGAAGCTGTCTTTCAAGCATTAATGGGGATCGACTGGACCACTGTTGACTTCCAGCCGCTGGGTAGGGAGGAGGAAGCTGAAGTGGCGCAGGATGATCCAGAACCATTAAACCGGAATGGCACGCAGGCGTGAACCGAGGGCAGTTTTAACTGGTTTCCTTTTGATACTTTGTCAGGAAACAATCATCTTATTTGGGCACCATGTTGCCTTGTAATAGGATAGACCGTACTTTCTGCTTCATGAGATGCCTTCGCGCATCAGTACTGATACCCTCCTTTGGAAAATCATTATTGCCAGCTTATATCTCCTGCGATCACAAAAGTTTAAACTACCAGGGCGGTTGTACCGTCATCCGGTTTGTGAATCTTTATATAGATACGCAAGGAAACTTGCAAGTATGATCAAACTTTTGTGATACGAAATACCTGCCATGTAATGGGCATGAAATAGGCGTTTGTAGCCAATGTTGAAGCGGGAGTTGATAACTCTTAAACCGTCATGGGAGAATCGAACCCCTGTGTATATAACACCGGTTTACAATGTAACCCGTCCTTTAATGATAGCAACCTTTTGTTGCTCGAAAAAGGATATTTAGCAGAAAAACTCAAACCGAGCCAACAATCTCAGGTTTTTGAAAAAGAGGGTCGTGTTCCGCCAAATTGGCTATGTTGAATCGGTGCAGAATATTGTTGGTTTAAGAGAAAAGCAATAAACTATCAATTCTTAAAAAAGGAAAAAAAGAGCAAAATACGGTGACAAAAACCTTTTGCAAAAGAAGAGCTCTATTGAGCTTGGTCAGACGGAATTACCATGGTCAGACGCAACCAAGCCCCCCGAAGGTGTAGCGATGGTGCCAGTCAGCCAGGACCCCAAAATGACGCGTGGCATTATGCCGGCCAAGTGGCATTGCTATGGTTCGGGTTCGACCAAGCCCCCAAATGACTCTAAGGCCCGTAGGCCGACCAAGAGGCGTGACCGGTTTAGACGTGACCGTGTCCCCAAATGATTCTGGTGGCTTTCGCCAGCCAAGAGGTATTGCATCGGTTCGGACACGACCGAGCCCCCAAATGACTCTGGTGGCTTTCGCCAGCCAAGAGGTATTGCATCGGTTCAAACATGACCGAGCCCCCAAATGACTCTGGTGGCTTTCGCCGGCCAAGAGGTATTGCATCGGTTCAAACATGACCGAGCCCCCAAATGACTCTGGTAAGGATAGCTATGTTCTCTTTGGTTCGAACACGACCTATGTTTGAACAGGAAGCCTCAAGTGATCTTGTTAAGACTTGCAAGGGGTAAACCGGATGTTGCTTAAAGACAACCCCGTGTAACCACACATGATATAAAAGAACAGATACCCCACTTTAGCTGAGGATCCGGTTTATTATAATATATACATAGTCATGATATGTACATAAGCAGAGCCCATGGCTCAAGTATAGTAAGGCCGAAGATGAGCTATATTCCACGGTCTGTCGGTCTCTTGTCCAGATTTGCGTGAGTCTTTGTGCTCTCGAACATCTATCAGGTAGTATGAACCATTGTGTAGATTCTTGCTGACCATGAAAGGCCCTTCCCAAGGTGGAGACAATTTATGCATCTCGGTTTGATCTTGAATAAGTCGAAGCACCAAATCTCCCTCTTGAAAGGTTCTGGTCCTGATCCGACGACTGTGATAGCGACGAAGATCCTGTTGGTAGATCGCTGAGCAGGCAGCTGCTATGTCTCGCTCTTCATCTAGCCGGTCCAAAGCGTCCTGTCTAGAACTTTTGTTGTCTGCTTCAACGTAAGCCGCCACACGAGGTGAATCGTGACGGATGTCACTAGGAAGAACTGCCTCTGCCCCATAAACCATGAAGAACGGCGTATACCCAGTTGACCTGTTAGGCGTGGTGTTGATGCTCCATAACACAGAGGGTAACTCTTCGACCCAACAACCCGGCGTCCGCTGCAAAGGAACCATAAGCCTGGGTTTAATGCCTCTCAAGATCTCCTGATTAGCTCTTTCTGCTTGACCATTGGACTGTGGGTGCGCCACTGATGACACATCAAGGCGGATGTTCTCTCGTTCGCAAAACTCTTTCATGGCACCTTTAGATAAATTGGTACCATTGTCTGTGATGATACTGTGTGGAAAACCAAACCGGAAAATCACTTTTTTGATGAACCAAACCGCGGTGGCCGCATCACACTTGCTAACGGGCTCTGCCTCTACCCACTTTGTAAATTTGTCCACCGCCACCAGAAGGTGGGTCTTCTTGTCCTTGGACCTTTTGAAAGGCCCAACCATGTCCAGCCCCCAGGTTGCAAACGGCCAAGTAATTGGAATCATCCTCAATTCTTGAGCCGGGACGTGAGCGCGTCTTGAGAATTTTTGACAACCATCACACCGCCTGACCAGATCCTCCGCATCAGCATGAGCAGTCAGCCAATAGAAACCGTGACGAAAAGCTTTTGCCACTAAAGACTTTGAACCGGCGTGGTGACCACAATCTCCTTCGTGGATCTCACGCAAAATTTCACGGCCTTCCTTAGGAGATACACACCATTGAAACACTCCTGTCACACTGCGATGATGTAGTTCACCGTTTTCAACTACCATGGACTTGGACTGCCGTACTATCTTCCTGGACAGAATCTCATCCTCTGGCAACTCCCCTCGGTTCATGTACGCCAGGTAAGGAAGCGTCCAATCTGGGATGACATGTAATACCGCCACCAATTGAGCCTCTGGGTCAGGAACCGCCAAATCTGCTTCGCCAGGCAGTTGAACCGACGGGTTGTAAAGCACATCAAGGAACACACTAGGTGGTACCGGTTTACGCTGTGAACCTAGTCGACTTAAAGCATCCGCCGCCTCGTTCTTTCGTCGGTCCACATGGTCCACCTGATAACCTTTGAAGTGACCTGCGACCACATCAACCTCACGACGATAAGCAGCCATGAGTGGATCTTTAGAATCCCATGTACCAGACACCTGCTGGGCCACCAAATCAGAGTCGCCAAAGCACTTAACCCGGCTTAAATTCATCTCCTTAGCCATCCGGAGGCCATGGAGCAAGGCCTCATATTCTGCTGCATTGTTAGTACAAGGGAACATTAAACGGAGAACATAACAAAACTTATCACCTCATGGGGAAGTTAATATGACTCCAGCCCCCGATCCTTCCAATTGACGTGATCCGTCAAAATGAATGGTCCAGTAAGTGTGATCCGGCTTCTCTTCAGGGACTTGCAACTCCGTCCAATCATTGACAAAATCCACCAATGCCTAAGACTTTATCGCAGTGCGAGGCACATACTTTAAACCGTGCGGTCCAAGCTCAATAGCCCACTTGGCAATCCGACCAGTCGCTTCCCGGTTCTGGATGATATCACCCAAAGGAGCAGAACTGACCACCGTGATAGGGTGGCCTTGGAAATACTGCTTCAGCTTCCGACTTGCCATAAAAACTCCATATACTAGCTTTTGCCAATGCGGATATCGTTGTTTGGATTCAATAAGCACCTCGCTGATATAATAAACCGGACGCTGAACCGGGTATTCTTTGCCTGCCTCCTTCCGCTCTACCACAATAGCCACACTGACCGCGCGAGCGTTAGCAGCTACATACAACAGCAATGGTTCCTTATCAGTGGGAGCAGCGAGTACGGGCGGATTGACCAACAGTCGCTTTAAATCCTCGAACGCCTGATCAGCGGCAGAATTCCAGACGAACTGATCCGTCTTTTTCAACATTTGATACAGAGGAATCGCTTTCTCTCCGAGGCGGCTGATAAACCGGCTTAACGCAGCAATTCTGCCTGCCAGACGTTGGACGTCATTGATGCATTTCGGTTTAGCTAGAGAGGTGATAGCCGTAATTTTTTCCGGATTAGCCTCAATTCCCCTGTTGGACACCAGGAAACCCAATAGCTTGCCAGCCGGTACACCAAAGACACATTTGGCCGGATTGAGCATCATCTTGTATGTCCTTAAGTTATCAAAGGTCTCCTTCAAATCATCGACCAATGTTTCCTTCTTCCTTGACTTGACCACAATGTCATCCACATAAGCGTGCACATTACGGCCAATCTGCTTGTGGAGACAATTTTGCACACATCGTTGATAAGTTGCCTGGGCACTTTTGAGCCCAAAAGGCATGGATACATAGCAGAAGGCTCCAAAGGGAGTAATGAACGCCGTCTTCTCCTGGTCCTTAACCGCCATCTTAATCTGATGATAACCGGAGTATGCATCCAGAAAGCATAAACGCTCGCAACCCGCCGTAGCATCAATGATTTGATCAATACGGGGGAGGGCAAAAGGATCTGCAGGGCAGGCCTTATTAAGATCTGTATAGTCCACACACATACGCCAAGTGCCGTTTTTCTTAAGGACCAGCACCGGATTAGCAAGCCATTCAGGGTGAAAAACTTCAACGATGAAGCTAGCTGCTAAGAGCCTGGCCACCTCTTCTCCAATAGCCTTTCTTCTCTCCTCGTTGAACCGACGGAGGAACTGTTTCACCGGTTTGTATTTAGGATCCACATTAAGGGTGTGCTCAGCGAGTCGCCTCGGTACACCTGGCATGTCAGAGGGTTTCCATGCGAAGATGTCCCGATTCTCACGGAGGAACTCGATGAGCGCGTTTTCCTATTTTGGATCCAGATTGGTACTGATGCTGAATTGCTTGGATGAATCACCAGCTACGAAATCAACAAGCTTGGTCTCCGCGGCTGACGTGAATTTTAAAGCCGGATCATGCTCTGTGGTAGGCTTCTTTAAAGGAGTCATATCCGTCGGATCAACATTATCTTTGTAGTATTTGAGCTCCTCAGTAGCACAA
Source organism: Aegilops umbellulata (assembly GCA_032464435.1). Taxonomy (NCBI): domain Eukaryota; kingdom Viridiplantae; phylum Streptophyta; class Magnoliopsida; order Poales; family Poaceae; genus Aegilops; species Aegilops umbellulata. The sequence goes on from CP136059.1 coordinate 185,378,844, forward strand.
ACCGATTCTGCATAGGCGGCATCTCCTTCTTCACACTCCAAAGTGATCCTGCGACTCCCGTGAATCGTGATGGTTCCCTTGTAGCCTGGTATCTTGAGCTGCAGATATACATAACAGGGCCGTGCCATGAATTTGGCATAAGTCGGCCGACCAAACAGGGCATGGTACGGGCTTTGGATCTTCACCACCTCAAAAGTTAGTGTTTCTGATCGGGAATCGTGATCATCTCCGAAAGCCACCTCCAATGCTATCTTGCCCACGGGATACGCAGACTTGCCTGGCACCATGCCATGAAAAACCGTGTTTGAAGGCCGTAGATCCTTATCCTTGAGCCCCATACGTCGAAAGGTCTCATAGTATAGGATGTTAATACTGCTACCCCCATCCATGAGTACCTTGGTGAACTTATACCCTCCTACCTGAGGCGCCACCACTAAAGCCAGCTGACCCGGATTATCCACCCGAGGAGGGTGATCCTCTCTACTCCAGGTGATCGGCTGCTCTGACCATCGTAGATATCGGGGCACGGCCGGTTCAACAGAGTTAACTGCCCTCTTCCGGACCTTCTGGTCTCGCTTGTCCAAGCTAGTGGTGAATACATGATATTGGCCACTGTTTAGCTGCTTTGGATTGCTCTGGTACCCCGACTACTGCTGATTATAGCCCCCTTGATCATTTTGGTTATGTTGATTACCATGTCCGCCCGGATTGCTATTCCCGCTCGGATTACCATTAAACCCTGAACCGGAGTTTCCTCCACCGTGGTTTGGCCCGGATCCTGAACCGCCACCAGGATTGTGGTCATACCGGAAGGCGTTGGAGTTCTTGAACTCTCGCATGATGTAACAATCCTTCCATAGATGGTTTGCTGGTTCCTCCGTCATTCCATGCTTTGGGCAGGGCTGATTCAACAAACTATTTAAGCGCTCTAGATTGGGGCTGGGTCCGCCACCGCGGCCTTTGCCCCTACGCTGTCGGCCCCTGTTCTGCACATTGGTGTTAGCCACAAAATCCATGGAACTATCCGCTTTACGCTTGCCTCCAACGCTGCTCCCTGGGTGGTGCTGACCTCTGGAGTTGCCGTTCTTCTTTCCCTTCCCTGCCTTTTCATCATCAGACTCGGGATCCTTGGTACTATCCGAATCAGCATACTTTACCAAAGCAGCCATGAGAGTCCCTATGTCAGTGCAATGGCGCTTCATTCGTCCTAATTTCAATTTCAAGGGCCCAAACCGGCAATTGCTTTCCAAAGTCACAACTGCAGTGTCAGCATTGATGCGGTCTGATGAATGCAAGATTTGCGAAACGCGACGTACCCAATGAGTGGTTGACTCTCCTTCCGCCTGGACGCAGGCGGCCAAGTCCACTATCGACATGGGCTGCCTGCACGTATCTTTGAAATTACTGATAAACCGAGCTCGCAATTGAGCCCATGAACCGATGGTATTGGGCGGCAGGCTTTTTAACCAAGTGCGGGCCGTTCCTTCAAGCATCATAGTAAAATATTTCGCACATGCAGCTTCATCTACATCAAGCATCTCCATGGCCATCTCGTAACTCTCCACCCATGCCTCCGGGGGTTGATCAGCTGTATAATTCGGTACCTTGCACGGCCCCTTGAAGTCCTTAGGCAGGCGCACATTGCGCAAAGCAGGTATGAGGCAAGGCGCCCCCAAAGCGCTAGAAGCAAGCCCTGGTTCGACCGAAGTGGTGGGACGAGCCGGCGTAAGCTGGCGGGTCTGATGTGCTGCCAATTCGGCTTCCCTGCGTGCACGGGCCCGGTCTACCAACTCCTGAGCATCGGGAGTCGGATTGTTGCCGCGGGGCACTCCACGCCGTGCATTGCTGGACTCAGCTTGTTCTTCCATGTGCCTGTTATAACTCCGGGTTGGACGTGGAGTAGAATGAATCCGCTCGCGGCTGTATGAATATGCCTCCTGTTGGACCAGCGCCGTTCTGAGGAGCTCCTTGACCCGGCGCATTTCTATTGCCTGTAACAAATCTCCCTCGACCGGAATAGCCTCTAGACGAGCTGCCGCATCGACAAGGTTATCCAGCGGGTTGGAGTAGTGATCCGGGGGTGTGGTCACAATCCGCGGCTCTGGGTTATAATGGGGCCGATCTATTACGCGGGGCTGACCCGGCGCGCCTGTCCCGGGCGCCTCTGCTCGGTTTACCACTGGTTGATTACTGGTCCCTGCTCCAGGAGTATTGAAAAGATCCCTTCCTTCAAAAACCGGTGGCAGGCGGGACCGATATTTCCTCCTCATGACCTCCTGCGAAGCGTTCTGATCCAGCATGAACTTATAGGCTTGTGCGTCCAAAGCGGCCCGTTCCGCAGTCATCCTGACCTCCTCGGCTGCCAAATCCGCCTTGGCCTGGCTAATCTGTTCTCTCACCTTTGCAATCTCTGCGTTATGAGCATCCCGATCCGTCGGATTAGCCTCTGTCAAAAGCGCTGCCAGTGCGTCGAACAGATCAGATAATACTTGAACCGGTGGGCGCACAAAACCTCCTGCTCCGGTAGTCGTTGAACCGGAAATCATTGCTGCGGCCGTCGATGACTGAGGCGCTGCTTGAGTACCGGCCATGAATATACCGACCCGGCTAGGCAGATCAGAGGGGTCCGGAATACTGTTGCCGTCGGACCAGCCCCCAATCCGACCATCATGCACTTGATACAAGGACTCAGTTTCCCCGGCTGACGACTCATCACCGGAATAAACGACGGTTTCTCCACCAGATGCTGATCCGTCCTCATAGTTTCGCCCGTGGATGACTCCCACAAAGGCACGCTTTACGGCTGGCTTAACCCGGGCAGGTCGCACATGCTGAGCTGTCTCGATGAGGTCGGTGCCGGTATCCAGCTGAGGGCCCGGTTCACCAATCTTGCCGATGAAAACGTGTATACCGCCAAAGGGGACCCGGTACCCGTACTCAATTGAGCCGGCCTCGGGGCCCCAGCCTGCGTCGTCGATGTAGATCTTGCCGCGGCGACTCTTGGTCATCCGGCCCACGGCATATCCCTTGAGTCCTTCAAAGCGGCCCTCCAAGAACTTGAAACCATCGTGCGACAGCCCCACGGTGGGCGCCAACTGTCGTGGGTTTGTCACGGCAGATGTCCTAGCCAAAGGACTTAGTCATGGAGCCATCGCAACGGGTTAACTCGAAGGGGTTAAAGCGGACACAGGGACACAGAGAGTTTATACTAGTTCGGCCCCTTCGATGAAGGTAAAAGCCTACGTCTAGTTTGTGGTGGAATTGATGAAGTCTCGATGACTAGGGAGCAAATAAGCTTCACCTAGGCCTCGAGTTGTGGTTGTTCTCTCCTTGAACCGATATCGGGTCATCCCCTTATATACACGGGTGACCCCCGTCGGTTCATAGAGTACCAATCTCCGGTTTATACTTGTACCCGGGTTGGTCTCTTGCTTATTCCTAACTTACAATACAAGTTGTACACAGGCCGGTTTACGGCTACAGATGTTAAACCGACTATGGCCTCGGGCCTTTACATAGCCTCCTGGGCTTTAACATTCTTGAGCTACTGATGAAATTAACCCGGCCCAGACGACCGGTTTAGGCCCAGTAGTAATATCCACAACAAGGTTGCTCCCGAGAAAGTCCTTAAAATCCTGGCACTCAACATCGGCATGGCATATGTGGTAGACCAAGCATAAGTCATGGACGCAAACCTGGATCACGGCGGGCTTCTTCCTCTCTTCGTCCTTTAGATCCTTCTCTCGTCCCAGGACTGTGGTGTACTCAACATCTAGCCCAGCGACCCACTCATCATATGAGTTTTCGAACATGCGTCTGAAGCGAGAAAGGCATCCTTTCACCGTCGTAGAAGAACAGGTGTAGATGACGTCAAACTCATCGCCGGTGATGGTTCTAACCTTATACTCACCGTAGATCATGGAGATTTGGGACACCATGGATTTGGGAGGAGGGTTAGGATTAGTGGAACTGCCATAATGTGAATGGACGGGACGACTCGGAGCGAACCGATGTAGTATTTAAGGACGTGCGGGGACGAGTAGGAGCGAACTGCCAGCGTGCGAACGGCAGAGTAGTGGCTTTCCATTCTCCCATGATACGGGCTTCCGAGAGACCTTGGATCTGAGATCGAACGGTTGCATGGCGTGATTCTAGACCTATGGGTGAATATCCTACCCTGGAGGGTTATTCTGCAAATCTTCAGCAACTTAGCATGCGACCGTTTGATCTCAGATCCAAGGGCTGCCAGCAGCCCATATCATGGTCGTGCCTACCACGACCGTCGCATCGCTCGTGCGGTCGCGCCCTTGGAGATTTAACACAGTGCGTTAGGCTATCTGATGTTGGCATGTCATACATAGTCATCACTTAGTCACTCATACTACAACAAGGTTGGCTATAAGTGTATTTTTTACTCCTCTCTATCTCTTTCTTCGTACTCAAGGAAGAAACGGTGCTAGTAAGCGCGTGTATTTATTGCATTTGCCAAGGAGTGACCTCTTCCAATGAAATGGTGTTGCTAAGTTTGCTTCATTTAATTAGCGATAGACTCAAAATTGTCTTTTCACCTAGGTACACGCGCTTAGCACCGTTTCTTCCTTGGGTCACCAAACTAGTCTCTCTCTTCTTGATTAACTTGCCACATCAGACTTTATGCCTATGTGGAAAGCTTAAGCACCTGTAGGAGCAAGTAAAAGTAAGTACAATAGGGCGCTTTACATGGCATTTTTGCATATGTGGAGGAAAGAGAGGCAAGGAAAAAGTGGAGAAGTGGGCTCTCATGCAAGAGCCAGCCTCTACTACATGGTGGAGCATTGGGAGAGGCACCTGTATGGAGGTGGTCAGGAATCAGGGAGACTCACGCCAGTCATAGCGCCGTAGTTAAAATAATAATGGCAAGTCAAATCACGGGGCCCCACCTGTCCAGCAGTAACTCGCTGTCAAATCACAGAGCCCTACTTTTGCAGCAGCCTACTCCCTCGTCTTCTCTCGTCTCTATCGAACCGACTAGGCGGAACTGCCCCGCCGCCTACCGCGCAGGAAAAGCCCCGCCCTTGACTTTTAAATAGTATACAGTATACTAATTTTGCATCCATGGATTGCGCCCGTGCCATGGAGCAAAGTGTATAGAAAACGGAGGAGAGACGGTGGTCTTGCAATAGAGAAGAGGGAGAGGCGAGACGGTGGTTTTGGAATGGAGATGATGGAGAGGAGAGGAGGTGGTTTTGAAATGGAGAAGAGGGAGAGGAGTGTGCGGCAGCGATTTATGATTGGACGAGAGGAGCGTGCACGCTCTGACTGGATCAAAATCAAAATCAATTTACCCTTCAATTAAGAAAGCGACCCCACATTAACTAGTATCCCTTTTATTTTGGGTCATAATTGACCATGATTTTCGCACATAAAATATATGTTATACGTTGTATACAAGGCCACTATCAAAACTACAATTTGCAACTATACAAGGCCACTAACATTAATCGAGGCAAAATTGATGGTGTTTGCCTCGTACTAGCACCCGAGGACATTGATATCCCTTGTGTGCATGCGGGAGTGAGAAGGTTAGCTTGCATTCCCAACATTAATCAACCAATGAGGAGTAACAGGGTTGGCTTGTTATGCTTGGGAGAGAAAAACCACATTAATTAACACGACAATCAAGGTGACAAGCTAGCTTGTAACATTGACTTAAACATAGCATAGATTTTTACCTTGGTACCTGTAATATGAGTTTGTGGCCTTGTATACAAAAATGGAGGGAGTATAATTTGAAAGTACATTCAGATATGAACCAACCGATACAACTTTTGGTGACATGCATTCACATTTTGCTTATCAAATACAGTACATGGTCAAACTTTGACCCAAAATACGCGAAACAACAAAAAAATACTTCCAAGACCAGCGCCGCTCTTCCGCTCTTCTCCTCTTAAACCACCACCGCTCCTCTCCTGTTCCAATCTAAATGCAGCGCCGCTCCTCTCCTCTTCTATTTCAAAACCACCGCCCCTCCTCTCCGGTTCCAGTCCAAAACCAGCGTCGCTCCTCTCCTGTTCTAATCCAAAACCAGCGCTGCTCCTCTCCTCTTCCGTTCAAAAACCATCGCCGGCGAGTGAAGTTGTTGTGGAGAAGTAGATCGATGGAGGAGTACAACCGATACGTGAGAATCGCAGATGGCGATCCTATGAAGCTAGCTAGGATATTGGAGATACAATCTTGGTTTGACAACAAGGACCAACTAGCGGCGACGGGGACATCCATGGCCAAATATCTGCAACAGAGTGAAAAGGAAGCGATACTCCTGGAGGGAGTCGCACCGGAGTACATACAGTTGCTCCTCTGTGCCATGGAGCAAACAGATTCACCGAATCCAATCGTGAGGGAGCGGTGGTGGGAGTATCGATCCCAGATGGAGCATCCACCAGAGATTAAAGGATCGAGCATCTATAGGGTGCCGTTTGTGAGGGTGTCCTGCCAGAGCGAGCCGGTGGAGTCATCGTCGACCGAACCCAACTGCAAGCGGAGAAAAGAAGTTGGCCCGACGACACTTCCCTGCCATCGTCTCCCTCGCCGTTCACATCGTCTCATGGGGCGGTTGTCTGCCGCCGAGGAATAGGAGGGGGCTGCCCCCCCAGCCCAATAGTCGGGCAGGTTGTGAATTGTCAGGAGGAGCTTAGGGTTGTCAGTATTTGCAGGTTGTGAATTGTGTTGTGTATTTTGAGAGTACTTTCAGATATGAATGTCTTTTGAATTTCAGATTTGCAGTATTGAGCATATAAAGTATTTTATGAATTCTAGAGATCTATTTTTAGCACTTAAAAAAATGTAGCTTCATAGGAGTATAAAAGTGCAGACAATGTGATTCTTAGAGAAGAAACTGCAAGTTTCAGTTTGAGATAAGAAACTGCAAGTTCAGTTTCAGATAAGAAACTACAACTTTCAAAGGTAGAGCATTTATATTAACACGACCTTTTGAAACAGGGTTAACATCATGCTGTAAGTTTTATTCATGGTCGAAAATGGAACTACCGGCCAGTTAACATCATGCTGATCAACATTCATGCATAGCACATCTTCATATGATGCACAGTCAAAATGCCCACACAATGTCGAGTGTGCGAAACACAAAGAAAACGAGGGACGAAGTTTTGGCAAGTGTTGGATGTGGTTTTGGAGGTCCATAGGCATGTTTGTATTTTCTTAGGGCCGTCATGTATCGACCGGCCTATGGACCTCCCTTCCGAGGTTTTATTTTGGGCAGCCCAATTTATGTATTTTTTTGAAGAAAACGCAGAGGTCTGTCCTATTTTTCTATATAAGAATAGGAACGCCAGGTCCAACTTATGTTTCCCTTCTAACTATATTATATATATTTAAATTATTTTATACGTTGACTATTTAGTTCACATACTCCCTCCTTTTCATTTTATAGGGCTTATCTCAAAATTTTAGTTTTTCCATTTTATAAGGCTCAATTTGGTTGTTTTCCATCACATGTTCAGATTCCAAGGTGCATTAAATCATTGCATGCAAGTATTAAGAGAAAATTGATCAATGCATGTAATTTATGCATGCATTGCAATTTATGCATTGATAAACATAATTTTTTGAGGAAAACAAGTGCATTAATTAGGTGCTTTTGCAAACTACAAAAAGTATTCCACCATTCATCATCTACCTTGGTTGGTGAGATTTTTGAATTGAGCCCTATAAACCGAAAAGGAGGGAGTAATTGGCAAATAGATCTCGCCGCCACCCCCCGCCTCCTGACTCCGAGCGCGCCTGCCCCCCTCAGCAAGTCCGCTCACGCGCCCCATGGAGTCGCCGACCATATCCACGGGGGAATGGCTGGAAGACAGGCAGATGTACAAGATGCATCTCCCACATGTCTACAAAGCCTTCCAACGGATGCTCCAGCCGCTCAACTCCGTCGCGCCGGCGGTGCTGCGGGAGACTCGAGGGAGGAGATGGAGGGAGCGGGCGATGCGGACCCACGACGACGCTCTCTCCTGGACCCAGTCCATGCGCGAATGGAGGGAAGCAGAGGAGGAAGCTGCGAGGGAGGAAGCCGAGGAGGGACCGAAACCGTTCTCTCACTCGCGCATGTATGCTCGGATGTGCAAGGATCATGTGGATTGGGAGCTGCTGAATCTAGCCATGCGGATCTACTTCGAAGGAGATTTCTCGGAGAAGCACAGGATGCCCCACCCCAGTGAGCCGCCAATTGCGTTCGTTCGATGGGCGAAAGGAGAAGTGAATTCAGGAGATCCACGCCATGCTGTGAGATGGGAATGCTTGACTAGACTCCTGCCCACCAGCACGCCACCGGAGCCGGAGCAGGTGGATCCCCTACCTTACCTCTCCCCCAAACCTGCAGAAGATTGAAATTAGGCTTGCAATCTGCTTCAATTGAGCTATCTGGTGGTTATTTCTGCTTCCTGAGAGACAACATCTGGCTGGAGGGAACTCCAATGAATTTCCCCTATCAAAATGGGGGGAGCGCCGGTTGGGCAGTGGTACGGCCCACCTCCGCCCCAAATGGGGGCACAATTTGGGCAGGCTGTTGTAATTGCCCACGATCAATCTGCTGGTGGTTCTGACTCTCAGATCAGTGGGAAATCTCAAGGCGAGAATTAGCAAAAGAAGAGATAGGACAACCAGAAAACTGCTCCTGCCCCTGCTTCGGGCCTTACGGCATACTCTGATGTGATGTGCTACAACTGTGGGGGACCAGGGCATCATTTGGATAAATGTGTCAAGCCCAAGAGTTGTTTTATCTGCAAAATGGTTACCCATAAAGTTGAGAATTGCCCTGTCAGAAGGAAAACCCACAGTTTTGCTAGATATGTTGGAAGTGCTGCTCCAGGATTATGTCCACCATTGACAGAATTTTCTGTGACACGGAATTAGATAGTTTCTTTCCCCTTTCTGGTTGTAGAGCTCTGCCCAAATGTGGTAGTGACCACACTCCTTTGCTTTGGGACTCTGGTCTTAACCAAACTCCAAAGAGCAATAGTTTTAAATTTGAAAAGTGGTGGTGGCTTAGAGAAGATTTTTACTGAGCTAGTCAGGAAAATCTGGAATGAGCCTACTGGGAGCAGCTGCCCCCTAGAAAATTGGCAGATCAAAATCAGTATATTTAGAAGAACTACCAAAGGGTGGAACTCCAATGAGGAAGCTAATCTTAGAAGATACAAAAGGCTTCTCCTCCTTGAGTTTGATTCTCTAGATATTAAGGTAGAAACCACTGACCTCTCTAAGGCTGAAACTAATAGATTAAACTTTGTCTATGGAGAGCTCATGAAAATTTTGCTTCAGTAAGAAATCAAAGCCAAACAAAGGTCTAGAGATAGGAACATTAAGGAGGGTGATAGAAATACTGCTTACTTCCATGCAGTAGCTAACCAGAGGAGGAGGAAAACCCTCATTCACTCCCTTGATGGCCCTAATAATGGCCCTGTTACTGAGGTAGATGAGATGCTGAAAGTGGCTAGTGACTTCTACAAAGACATGTTTAAGAAAGAAAACCCTTCTGGGTTCTCTCTACAAAACAAATTTTTCTCTACTTCTGAAAAAGTCTCTCCTCCTGAAAATGAGCTGCTAGAAGCCCCTTTTTCAGAGACAGAGGTGAAGGAAGCCATTTTTAGCTCTTATCTTGATGGGGCTCCTGGTCCTGATGTAATTCCCTTCTTGTTTTTCCAGCGTTTTTGGGACTTGGTGAAAAATGATCTCTTAGATATTTTCCAAGCCTTTCATAGAGGAGAGTTGGATCTAGCAACTTACTCATGGGGGGTCTGTTGGGGTCAAGTTAAATAACTGTGAAAGTGATTTTTTGCTTGCTGGTAAAGGCCTTAGGCAAGGTGACCCTATCTCCCTGCTTTTGTTTAATTTAGTAGTGGACCTTCTTACTAAAATGTTGAGCAAAGCTGCTGATCATAATCTGATTGCAGGGCTCTGTCCTGAGGTCTGCCCTGGTGGCATCATCTGCCTTCAATATGCAGATGATACCATCCTTTTCTTAGACAATGACTCCACACATGCTAGCAACCTGAAAACTGTTCTAACCTGGTTTGAACAAGTCTCAGGCATGAGAATCAACTACTCTAAAAGGGAACTCATCCCTATCAACATGGATGATCAGGAGTTAGCTGACTTCCTCTCTATTCTAGTCTGTAATAAAGGTAACTTCCCCATTAAGTACCTAGGTACCCCTCTCCACTATGATAAACTGAGGAGAGAGGATATTCAACCCCTTCTGGATAAAATCATTAAAAGGATTGCTGGGTGGAGGGGCAAACTTCTCTCTTACAGAGGTAGATTGATCCTCATACAAGTTTGTTTGGCTAGCATTCTAGTGTATCTCCTCTCCTTCTTCAAGTTCCCTAAATGGGCAGTGAACCTCATCAATTCTCAGATGTCTCATTGCTTGTGGAATGATTTTGAGGGAAATAGGAAGCTACACCTTGCTAATTGGGCCCTAGTCTCTATGAAAAAAGATTTTGGAGGCCTAGGCATACCTAACCTCCAAGAAATTAACATTTGTCTTCTAGGGTCTTGGATTAAAAGATTCTATGAGGAAGACCTGAAACCCTGGAAGCTTCTTAGTGCCCATAAATACCTAGGAAATAAACCTAGTATTTTTCCCTTTCCTCCAACCCTAAGACCTCTAGATTCTGGAAAGGATTAAAATCTATTATGCATGCTGTGAAATTTGGCTACAGATGGAACATAGGGGATGGGAGCAGAACCAGGTTCTGGGAAGATAGTTGGTTTGGCACATCCCCCCTAGCAGTCCAATCTTGGCCTATTTACTCTGTCCGCAATGAGCTTAACAAAAGTGTCAATGAAGTTTGGGACGGTCAATGCCTAAAACTCTCTTTAACAAAAGCATTACCTTTACTGCCGATACGGATGCCCTGATTTGGCAGCTGGACAATAAGGGGAAGTATTCCTCCAGCTCCCTCTATCATGTTATCAACATTAGAGGGGTTCAACCCGTGTTTATCCCTGCTGTCTGGAAATTGAGAGTTCCCCCTAAAATTCATGTATTTCTCTGGCTTCTCTCCAAAAACAAATTGACGACTAGGGATAACCTTAGGAAGATACACATCATCAAACCCCTTGATTGTGTTTACTGATTGGAACAAGAGTCTTGTTCTCACCTATTTTTTGAATGTATAGTTGCTAAACATCTCTGGGCCCACATTGAGGAATATTTCTCTAGTCAGAGTGGCTCATCCTTCGAATCTGTCGCCAGATTCTGGATTGCTACCAAAAAGTGCTCAGTTTTAAACACTTTTAGCTCACCTGTCCTTTGGTGCCTCTGGAAATATAGAAATGCTATGATTTTCAGTAACACCTCCTGGATTTCCATTCCGCATGTCTTAAGGTTGATTAGGAACATGGTGAGGAACTGGGCGTTTCTCTCCTCCGGATCGGACAAGGACAAGTTGATGAGCTTCGTGCAAACCCTAACAAGATCCCTCCAGAAACCGCTGGCGATCACTTGTGGCTGAACAAGGCTCGACCTGCTCTGGGGCTGGACCCGTGGGCTCGTCTCAAGATCTCTGATGAAGATGATGGGCACCTGGCGCCGAAAAAGAGGGACATCCTCCATGCTACGCCTTCCTGCCCGGTGTCTCCGCTTGCTTACTGGTCGCCGCAGGCTGACACGGCCCCTCGGCTGAAGACCATCAAGGCTTCGCTGGACCCTCCTTGTGTCATTTGAGTGCTCTATCCGCTCTGCCTTTGGCACCGCTCGGGTGATTTGTGTTATTAAGAGAACTTGTTCATCCACCCCCCCCCCTAGTTTGTAGCTTTTCTACCTTTGCTGTCGAACTGCTCTTTGAGCTGCTGTATCAGAATATGTTGTGGTTTCATTCTCAGCAATGGAACCGGGGAGATGCTCCCTGTTTTTCTAAAAAAAATATTTCATATGTTATTATATATTATTTTTATTGTCATCATGTATTTAACAGATACTTACATATGTAAGAAAACAATATCCCACATCTTATTAACTTATAAAAATAATTTCTTAACAAATAAAATCCTGGATTGTTTTGGCACGAAAATCCTAGTGATTGTGTACAAAAGCTTGGTAAGATTTAAGGACGAATGTAATAATATCACTTATTATTTAAATATATTAATAACAAAATGCTCAGCCCCTTTTTATTTTTTGATAACATTGCTGGCCCAACCCAACATTATAATTAGAATCAGCCCAGCAAAATCATGTATTTCGAGAAAGTGCAAATGGCCTGTAAATTTTTAGGAAATAAAATAAACGGGCCGCATGGACGCTACATTATTTGTTCACCCAGCCCAGCTAATGGTTGCAATTCAAAAAAAAGATCAAATTGACTATAAATTCTACCGCGCAAAAAAAGACTGTAAATTCTGAAAAATGGGTTGAATACGTGCCACATTTTTGGAGGCTGAAATGTGGGCCAATAGGTCGAAGCCAATGCAAGTCGTTGTCAATTTAGTCAACAAATGATTCTGACATGTTAGCCGTTGTATTTACATCCAACGGCCGGCATCCATCTTCAATCTCTCGTCTTCTTCCTCCAGCGCCGCCGGGACCACCTCCCGCCTCCTGCTGCTAGCAGCTCTGCTTAGCACGCTTCGCTATGAAGCGCTACTCCACCGTTGGCCAGGCCATCCCTCCACCCCTCCACACCTCCTGTTCTTCTCCACCGACTGACGAACCACACCACACTAGAACCAGTTAACCCTCGTACACCTCTCCGTCTGCGACTCTACTCCCGCATCTTCCCATCTCCAGCTCGTTGCTGTCCGGGGCCTCGCCATCGTCCACCACCTTAGATGCGCTCGGCGCGGCGTGGTCAACGTGGTCAATGAACGACACCATCAGAAGTAGATTGTGCGTGGAGAGGCTGACAGCTGGGTCCACGGCCGCACACAAGGAAATGCCTCCTTATTACGCGCAAAATAATGATTCCTCCACCTAATATCTGGGACCCAATGGTAGGGCCTCTGTATTTCACGAAATGAAGTGCCCCCCGCTGACATGTCGGACCCACCAGCTATCTTCGCACGCAAGGAAGTGCCTCCTTATTACGCACAAAAAAAATGAATATTCCCCCTGCCAGCTGGAACCCAGCATAGTGGGAGGCTGACTTATGGGCCTACCAAGTTGACGGGGATGGAGGGCTTTGTCAACTTAGTCAATATGAACGATTCTAGCTCTTGTTACCGTACGATGTTCATCCAACGGCCGTAGTGCTTCTTCAACCTCTGGTCTTCTAGCTCCAGCCGCCCAAACCAGCGCCGGTCATGCTGCGTGCTCCTGCCTCTCGTGGCCGGCTGTGATGCCGCGGAGGCCTCACCGCCCCCTACTACTCCCACCGCTGGCCAGGCCATCCCTCTACTCACCCACACCCCTTGTTATTCTGCGGCAACAGCAGCCTCGCACCGCAGCCGAACCAGTGAACGTTAGTATTCCTCTTCGCGTGGGCATCCACTGTTGTGTCTTCCCCGGCTCCGAGTCTTCCCCTTCCTAGTCCTCGCCGTTGTCCACCGCCCTGGTGCTCTCGGCGCGGCATGGTCAACGTGGTCAACGACCAACTTCCATCGGAAGAGTACTGTACGTGCAGAGGCTGACAGCTGGGTCCACGACAGCCGCAAGGAAGTGCCTCCTTATTACGCGGAAAATAATTATTCCTCCACCTGACAGCAGGGACCCACCGGACGGGCCACCAGTATTTTGAAAAAAAAAACATTTCCCCCTGACTGCTGGGACCCACTGGACGGGCCACCGTATTTTGTGAAAAAAAACGTTCCCCCCGCTGTCAGCTCGGACCCACCGGAAGTGCCTCCTTATTACGCACAAAAAAATGAATACTCCCTCGGCTAGCTGGGACCCACCCACCTTGCTGGGAGGCTGACTTTTGGGCCTACTAAGTTGACGGGGATGAAGGGCATTGTCAACTTAGTCAATATGAACGATTCTAGCTCCAGTGACCATACGATGTCCATCCAATGGCTGTAGTGCTTCTTCAGCCTCTGGTCTTCTTGCTCCAGCTGCCCAAAGCAACGTTGGTCGTGTCGCATCCTCCTGCTTCCCGTGGCCGGCTGTGCTGCCGCAGAGGCCTCACCACCCCCTACTATTCCCACCGCTGGCCAGGCCCTGCGGCGACGGCAGCCTCACACTACAGCCGAACCAGTGAACCCTCGTAGTCCTCTCCGCGCGGTCTTCCACTGCCGCGTCGGCCCCTTATTAGGCCTCACCGTCGTCCACCGCCGTGGTGCTCTCCGCGCGGCGTGGTCAACGTGGTCAAGGAACGACTTCCATCGGAAGAGTACTGTACGTGGAGAGGCTGACAGCTGGGTCCACGACCACAGCCCGGTTTTTTTGTGATTTGCCAAGTAAGTCGCTTTGTCAGGCCTGTTGGGCTGCAAATCTTTCAAGACAAGGAGAGCTTTCATTCGGCTGACCGAGAAAATGGCCCATAAGTAATGAGAAATGGGTTGTACATTTTTAAAACACATCAAACCGGCAATTAGTTTCAAATATCTTTTTTTTCATTTCAAGATTTTAAATTACATTAATTTTTATGCGTGGAGAATTTGTTGGATTTTATATTGATATACATTTATTTTTAAAATCAGTTTGAATGTGCGTCGAAATTTCGGGATTAAAAACAGTTCGGACCGCACCGAAATATGCAAAATTTTGTATAATTTTTTAACCGTTGCCACAATATGGGCTGCAATGCTAACAAAAAGAATATGGGCTCCAAAAAACCCTTAAGAATTAGCAAATGGGCTGTAAATTATTAGAAATAATGGCAGATGGGTTGTATGCTGTTTTCCACAGATTTGAGGCTTTCCTAAAAAAAGGTTGACGCACAATCACTGACTGTTGCATGTCCATCCAACAACCGTCGTGCTTCTTCAATCTCTGCTCTTCCTGCTCCAGCCGCTCAAACAAGCGCCGGCGGGACTGCCTACTCCCTCCTCCTCGTGGCAGGCTGTGCTGCCGCGCAGGCCTCACCGCCCGACCGTACTCCCACCGCTGGCCTAGCCATCCCTCTACTCACCCACACCTGCTGTTATTCTCCGGCGACGGCAGACGAACCAGTAAACCCTCGTACAGTCGTACTCCCCTCCGCCTGGGAAACAACTGTCGAGTCTTCCCTGCCTCCGTGTCGTCCCCTACCTAGGCCTCGCCGTCGTCCACCGCCCTGGTGCTCTCGGCGCGGCGTGGTCAACGTGGTCAAGGAACGACTTCCATCAGATGTGGACTGTAGGTGGAGAGGCTGACAGCTGGGTCCACGGCCGCAGCAAGGAAGTGCCTCCTTATTACGCGGAAAATAATGTTTCCTCCACCTGCTAGCTGGGACCCACCGGACGGGCCATTGTATTTTGCGAAAAAACATTTCCCCCTGACTGCTGGGACCCACCAGCTACATCTTCGCACGCAAGGAAGTGCGTACGGGCAAAAAAACGATTCGCCCCCTGACTGCTGGGACCGACCAGCTACATCTTCGCAGGCAAGGAAGTGCCTGATAGTCGGGACCCACCTGGTCGAAGCGTACGTAGCGTTGTCATTCTGGTCGCGAACGTGTACATACATACTGGTCGATGTAGAGGCACGCACATTTCATAGTAGAGGCGCACACGTAGCATGTACACGTACGTACATCGGCCAGGGTGCAAGAAAGAAAATACGGCCACGTATGTGTACATACAGGCGGGGTCTCAAACACCTACTCGCGCATATGTACGGCCAGGGCTCGTGTGCATGGCTGGGTCAGAACAGAGAAACAATGTCGTCATCGTGTTCATGGGGAGGCAATGGAATGCGGCGTGTTCATGGGGAGGCAATGGAATGCGTCGTGTTCATGGGGAGGCAACAGAATGCGTCGTGTTCATCGGGAGGCAACGGAACGCGTGGGAGCCAACTGGCTGGGCCGGAACGGAATGTGTGGACGTGTTCATCGGGAGGGCTTGGATGGCACAGGCGATGGAATTAAACGAGGCATGGCGTACCACAAAACGGAGGAAACGGACCTCCTACGTTCGGAACGGGGTCCTGTTGATCGGGAGGGGTCTGGCGTACCGCAAAATAGAGGAAACGGACCTCCTACGGTAGAAACGGGGGTCCTGTTGATCGAGAGGGGTGTGGCGTACCGAAAAACGAAGGAAATGGACTTGTGTTGGAGCGCTACGGTCGAAACGGGGGTCCTGTTCATCGGGAGGGGTGTGGCATACCACAAAACGAGACTCCACGGGATACTGTTCATCTCCACCGTCGACCCCCTCCAACCTCCATGAGCTACTGTTCATCCACCGTCGACCTCCTCCAGCCTCCACGGGCTCCTGTTCATCCAGCCTCCACCGCACGCTACTCCACCGGCTCCTGTTCAACTACCCCTCCACCGTCTACTGTTCATCCAGCCCTCCACACCACGGGGTCCTGTTCAACCACCCCTCCACGGGCACTCCTCCACCGTGTATTGTTCAACCAGCCCTCCACACCACGGGGTCCTGTTCATCCACCCCTCCACGGGCACCCCTCCACCGTCTACTGTTCATCCAACCCTCCACGACACCACGGGGTCCTGTTCATCCAGAGGCAACGCCACCGCTCACTGTTCATCCAAACTCCCCGCAACACTCACTGTTCATCCCATCGATCGGCTTCGGTTAGCAGTAGTAGCGAAGGAATCGCTCGATCGGGTTCAGTTAACAGCCATCGATCGATCGCTCGGGTTCAGTAACACGTAGCCTGCAGTGCAATCGCTCGGGTTCAGTTAGAGCCCAACACCTCGCTCGGGTTCAGTTAGAGCCAACGCCTCGCACACACGCGCGTACGTGTACGAGAGAAACACGCATCGCTCGGCCCCCGACCTCCCAACGTAATCGGGAACTCCCTAAAATTTCCTCCCCCTCGCTTCTACCACGGTTTTTCCGTCATGGACGGCCCAAAGAATGTCATGCAGCTATGTCTCCGGCCCGCCCAGGACGAAAAGCCCATTTTCTGTCATGATTTTTTGTCATAGAAGTAGGAGCCCACCACATCTATGATGATACCGGGTTTTGTCACAATTACCGTCATAGAAGTGTCATATGTATGACAGAAAAAAAAATTGTTCGGCCCAAAATGTCACGGATGTGTCTTTTTTTTGTAGTGATGTCTCGGCGCAACATGACTGTTGGATCAAACTCAGACGGTGCAGATCAGTCACTGTAGCACAAAGCGTGTGGGTGTGGTTGGCTGCATTCTCATCTCAATATAGTTGTTTCCTCTTCGTGTATTTGTTACATATAGGAGTAGTTGACATGCGCAAAACATCATTTGTTATCGTCATATCTTACTACACTAGCAACAAGATTGTGTAGTACTGACGTATGAACCACTGCACATACCTAGTAGTAGGAGCACTGTGTATGTTCAAGTGGCTGCCGTGTTTCGCACTCCTCCGTCGTAAGAGTGGAAACACTTGCTGTAATCATTTTTTCTTTTGAAAAACAGTGGACACGCTCTATCGTGCGGATCCTCCTCCAGCCATGCACTAAATTACTCACTTTCGCCGACGTGTGGGACAACCATCATCGGGGTCCACCAGCCATGCACTAAATTACTCCGTAGTAGAGTGACGGTAGACTACCCCGATCAAAGCGCCGCAGTAATGCCCAATGAGCCGTCAAATCACAAAACCCCCTCCTTTCCAGCAGCAAATTGGATGAACGAAGCAACCGTCATTTCACTCTTCTCTCTCAGCTTCCTCTCTACACAACCCTCGCTTCTGCCTCATCTTGTTCCTCATTTCTTCAAGAAAACCCCGACCTGCTTCTGCCATTGTTCTTCTCTCCCAAAGAAGGAAAGGTGAGCGCATCAATGGTGTTGATTCTGGCCAAGGCCCGGTCTTGCAACCCCGAGACTGATCCTATAACTCCCTCTCTTTTCTTATTTTGGGTTTGTGATTATGGTTTCTTTTCTTTTATTTCTATTTGACAGTTTTGTGATGGACGCTGGAGCACCGGCCGAAGTGATGTCTATGGCTCCGGCCAAAACCGTCGAGGCTCATGGTACGAAGAAGCGCAAGCACCCCACCAAGACTACCGCAAACAAGCTCAAAGCCATCGCCCTATCCAAGCCCCCCTCTCCGGGATCCCTCATTAAGCAAGTCTAGGTAATATCTCTTCTTGACGATCTTTTTCTCGATCTTGATCGTGTTTTTTCATCTAACACGCAATACTAGTAATAGTAGTACAACTTTCTGGGTGATCTTGCATGTGATTTTTGTGTGCCAAATGACGGTTCTAAATTCCTCTTTTGACCAAAACATGCGAGAGGTTGACACTGATTTCTTATAGATTACTTTCAACTACTCACTCTGTCCCAAATTTCTTGTCTTAGATTTGTCTAGATACATATGTATCTGATACTAAAATGTGACTTGATACATCCGTATCTAGACAAATCTAAGACAAGAATTTTGGGACGGAGGGAGTACTTTATGAACATCAATGCTACCTTTTAAGAGGGTATATTTGCCTCTGTAACTTGTGTTATGGATATTGCATGTAATCCCTCTGCTCTCATGCCTTTGAAGACATGTTCTAGTGTCTTTGTTCACTCATTTCTGTGCGTATATGTAGTAATATATGGAGTATAATATCGAAAATCATCTTATATTTTTGAACGGAGGTAGTAATAAAATATGGTTTCTGTTTGAATTAGAACCAGGTCCGCGGTGGAGATGAAGTTCTCAAAGTCATGTCATGTGAACTGGAAGACCTGATGATGAGTTCTACTGCTAAACTATCCAGCTGCCGTATCCTTGTCGCCACATGTCCTGAACTAGTGTTTTCATGTAGCATTGTTGTCAGGCGTGTTCTTGAGGCTGTACTTGACCACAACAATTTCCCGGTTGTGCCTTCGATTACGAAGGGTGTGGTTCTTGTAAAGCTTCCCAACAAATCTGATGCGGCCTATCTTCATCATCATGTTTATGAGTGGAAATACCACTCTGTTAGGTTCTCCAAGGTTGACAATATGGTGATGGTGCATGTAGACATCTCACATGAAGTCCATAGCCTAGTCAGTTATACGGGGTTCATCCCGTAGGTCGGTGGCAAGAAATAGTCTGCAGAGTTTAGTTAGTGCAACTTTGCTTGTCTGTAGTAAGTACTATTGTTCAGTACTTGATTTGTGTTTGTGAACCCTGTATTGTTTATTAGTACTGCTGCTTTTGGTGTGTGGTCAGTCCTGAGAATGGTCTATGTTAATGTCTGTCCACTCAATTCAGTCTGTATATTTTGAAGTATCCAGATCATATTTTTTGTGAGGACGGTTTGTCAATTATGGTTACACTCCAATATCTGTATGCATTGTAGGGTTTATCGCACACACCAGGATTTCCAGTCACATGGATGTTCGGTCCATATGATTTGTCACGACCTTTGGACTGTCCTGCTTGTGGGAGTAGGCAGGGCCCCTGCATGCCACGCGTAGTTGGACGATCAATCTTCTGTTTAGTACTTCAACATAGTGATTTCCTGGTAAGGATTCACTCGTGTCACATCAAGTAAATCTTATTGATTTACTGTCTAAATCTTATTGACTTAATGTCATGTTTTCTTTCTTTTCCTGCAATTTTACGATGCAGGTTTTGCCATGTGACATTCATCACAGAATAAACCGTTTGGTTTGCTCTACGATGGCTATTTTTGCAGGTTTCACTTCTTATGTCGTGTCAGTAACGAAGGCGCTGTCCATCACTTATATTACTGTAAAAAATTGGATCAGTCTGTTGTCTCAGTACAAGCTGAATCCCTAAGATGAACTGCAATTTGGTTTAACAAAAACGCCAGAATTAGTCCTTCTCGCGTTTAAAAGAAATGAAGAAAAAAAACTGTATCACGGTCACGGATCCTAGTCAAGTTAGAAAGCTGATCATAGTAGACCAGACATGATCGCCGCTGTCTCGCACAGATCGAGCACCGGCAGTTGCTCTAGCACTGACAGCGGCAGCAGCTCAGTCTGATCCAACTGATGATTGGGCACCAACCGCGTCAGCGGATCAGTCTGATCTACCGGAGGATCAGGCATCGACACCGGCACCTGCTCCGACACCGGCACCAGCTCTACATGGAGCACCATCTCCGGCAGCAGCGGCTTCGACACCTGCACCAACACTTGCACTTGCATCTGCTCCGGCCCATGCAGTTGCACCGGCAACAGACTGGGCTGCAGTTCGCACTTCATATACCAAAGTCCTTACAAAAACCGACATGTCCACCTTCTTGGTAAGCATTGGCCGCCCAAGTGCTTCGTTCTTTTTTCTTTCCATGTTGTTTCACATGATTCACTGTGTTGATCTAACTGTTTGGGTATGTCTTCTTGTTTGCAAACAGAGAATTCCTAGAGCAACGAGGGAGTCATTCAACAATCCGGGCGACCGCGGCCAAGTTTCTCTTACCATGCACAGCCTTGGTGTGAATGAACCTGCTCAATATACCGTAAGTACAAAGGATGGTCGCATGATGATTGATGCTAAAGGATGGTCAAGGTTCAAATCTAATTCATATCTTGCGGTAGGGGATGACGTCAAAATCGAACTTTCTCGGCAAGGAGAGCTGGTCCAAATCAACTTTGAAATTAGCAGCACGCAACTGTCGAACTGATCTATCCTCCAAGAGATTTTGATGTAATAATATGGCATGGTGAAACAAGTGTCATGTGTGTATAAGTAGTACGACAATATTATTTATCACATGGTATATCGTTGATAGAATTGCAACTCTGATTGCTGGTTAGGAACTGTCGTTCGATTTCATTCCAACAGCTGCCGTGCTTTATTCAATTTTGTGTATTCGCCTTGCGACAGCATCTAAAACCAGCGCCGTACCGATCGCTTGCAACATGAAAAGCGCTGAGGTAGAGTACATGGGCCCCCAAACATGCAGGGTCGACCTGCGGCCCAAAGTCCAGAACCGTGAGCCTATCTGAGTATTATATTCTCAGCTGAACCCCCAAAATGCCCGTGCGTTGCAGAGGGAGTATATTTCTCGGCAAGGTGAGCCTGTGATATAAAAGATTTGTATATTTCTTTACAGAGGGAGTATCTCTCTGTCAAAAAATATATTTATGTGTAACTAGTTACTCCTGTCTTTCTACTTCCTTTCGCTGATATGTGGGGCAACCGGCAACGGGGTCCACGTGACATATGCACAAATTAGAGTGCACAACTTCACGGTAGACACACCATGGTCGTAGCACCGCGGTAATGCCCAATGAGCCGTCAAATCACAACCCCCCCCTTTCTAGCTTTAGCAGTAAGCTGGACGGACGAAGCGGCAATATTTCACTAGGCCTGAATCCCCTTCTCCCTCGTCTGCTTGTTCAGAGAAAACCCCCTCTCGGCAATTGCATAGGGTTATCTCATGGAGAACCAGGTACGAATTCTTCATCCATCCCCGGAAAACCCAAGTCCCTTGGTCACAGGTAATCCTAGGATAGCAGCCGCCGCCGTTGATGCATTTTTCTTCCTACTGAATCTAGTGTGTTTCATTTGCAGTGCCCAAAGTGCGAGTATCCTACAGGTTTCTGCGCCCTCGGCGAGACGCCACACTTGTTCCTTCTCATCCTAACACAACATTTTGAAATGCGCACAGTATGTTCCTAGAATCCTCTTTTCTATCCAGGAGGGTGGTGTTTTTTTGAACATGATGTGTTCCCATATTATTTTTCCTGCAGTGTATTATTTGCTCTGCCAGAACACATGTAGTCAAGATGCTCGGCCTTGCCATAACTGAATACACTAGTTTAATGGTCATAGTGAAGACAAGCCATGGATATAAGTTCCGAGTTGGGTTCATGAACCAAGAAGATCGCTGCTTTTTTTATGGCCGAACTTGGATAAACTTTCTCAAGTGTTACGGACTGAAAGTTGGCGCACGAACGTTGATGGAAATAGCAGAACCTGGTCTCATCTTCACAGCGATCTTCCACCCCGACGTCGTTCCAATTGTTCATCCATGTTAGTTTTGTATCTGGTTCTTGCTTGTTGCCTCGATTACTTCTTAATCCACCTATTCTGTCTAACTAATCACAATTTAACTTTAGAAGTAGCAATGAATCTCTCATGAAGATGCTACTTCTAACTAATATTTTCTAATAATTGGTGGCACGTGTAGGTTTTTTCAGAGTTAAGCAGTCTGCTCGTTTGTTACTCTGTAATAACTCGGCTGTTACTAATGGCACTGAAGTTGACTGGATCGACATCCACAAGTTCCTACACTTTATTGACCGTCTTGGGGTCCTTGTGGGGCATTTCAATGGTGGAAGGCCACGTGGGATATGTGTGCCACTGCTGCACTTGTTGAACAGGTCCAACTGTGTCAAGAAACTTATGGTACGAACTGTTTCCTGTTATATATGTTGTTCATAAACTATTGCTTATACACAGTTTTACAGCTGTGATCTTCTTGAAACAGGAACTGCCGAGTTCTATTGTTCCTATACAGATGCCTGACCATGGTCAGGTCAGACTTGCACTTGGTCACAACATGATGTTTATGTCGACCTACTCAATTCCCCTTGGAGGTGAAAAGATACTTATTCATGGGTGGTCTCAAATAATGAAGGCCCGTCCATCTTGGAGAATAGGATAGAAGATTATGTTCATGCTTTTCCATGGCTCTAAAGCAAATATCCTGTTTATTGACCATGTTGCGAGATGAAGCCGCTTTCAGAAGGTTGTGGATGCGCGGGGTGGCGCCTGGGCCTTGTCCTGGGGCTTGGCGGCCTCACCCTTGGTTAACTGTAGGCAAAGTAGCATTGTTCGAAGCTTGCTTTGTACGGTTGAACCTGTATAAGTACTCATACTGCTTTCAGCTTTGGTTGTTAAGTGCCCCTGCTGGTTTTAGTTAAGGTTGTTAAGTACTCCTGCTGCTTTTACAGTCTGTCGTGTTTCTTCAGTCCTGTCTTCCTCCAGCCGCCAAAACCAAACCAACGCTGGCGGGGCCGCCTACTTCCACCTCCCACGGCTGGTTGCGCCTCAGTGCACGCATCGCCACCCCACCGTCTCCTAAATCGTTAACGCCGACGTGCTCCGCGCGCTTTGGTGCGCTCGCCGCGGCACCGCCCTCTCGCGTTGTCAACATGGTCAACAAACAACAGGAATCGACAGAAGTACGTGGAGAGGATGACAGTAGGGGCCCACCACATCAGCGTATGGAAAAATAAAATGCTTCCTCCTAGTGTTTTCCTAACATCTGGGACCCACGACATTGTGAGCGTATATAGTCAATAGACAAGAGAACAGCACAAGAACGGCTGACACCTGGGACGTAGCTACTCGAGCAGTATTTTTTTTGTTTGGTATTGTTGATACGGAGCAGGGTTTGAACTGGGTTGTAGCCCGTTTAGCCCAGGCTTATATTTTATGTTCACCATGTGACCAGGCCAGCTATTTTTCTTTGTGAAAATGAGCCCAGTTTATTTTTTCTGAAGAATACCCAATCCAGACCTGCTTATTTTTCTATGCCCTGATGGGCTGCAACTCTTTCAAGACGCCTGCAAATCTTGAAAGTAATATGAAATGGGTTGTAAATATAAAAACAGATGACAAATTGGCAATTAATTTATAATTTCTTAATTTTTCACATTTTCATATTCCTATTTCACTGGGCATTAACCTAATTTAAATATATCTTCAAAGTACTTTAAATCTGGCTCGATATTTCGGTATTAAAAATAGTTTGGAACCCACAGAAATATGCGAAATTGGCCCTGGCCAACCAAAAAAAGACTGCAATAAATTGCATAAGAAGTTGCCATGAGCTATATATAAATTATTAAAAAAAAGAGGGAGTGGTCTGATTTGTGGGCCTGTTTAGTTGACGCGTATGCAAGATTTTTTTTAGTTATTATATACATCAACAAACGATTCTAGCATACGTAACCGTTGGATGTCAATCCAACGGCCATCGTGTTTCTTCAATCTCTGATCTTCTTGCTCCAGCTGCCAAAGCAGCGCCGGTGGGACCGCCAACTCCCGCCTCCCGTGGCCGGCTGTGCTGCCGCGCAGGCCTCAGCGCCCCCTACTACTCCCACCGCTGGCCAGGGCATCCCTCTACTCACCCACACCCCCTGTTATTCTACGTCGACGGCAGCCTCACGCCGTAGCCAAACCGGTGAACGCTCGTACTCCTCTCCGCGTGGGCATCCACTGCCGCGTCTTCCCCGGCTGCGCGTCGTCCCCTTCCTATGCCTCGCCGTCGTCCACCGCCGTCGTGCTCTCGGCGCGGCATGGTCAATGTGGTCAATGACCGACTTCCATCAGAAGAGTACTGTACGTGGAGAGGATGACAGCTGGGTCCATGGCAGCCGCATGGAAGTGCCTCCTTATTACGCGGAAAATAATTATTCCTCCAGCTGACAGCAGGGACCCACCGGACGGGCCACCAGTATTTTGCGAAAAAAATCATTTCCCCCTGACTGCTGGGACCCACTGGACGGGCCACCGTATTTCGCGAAAAAAAGTTCCCCCCGCTGTCATCTCGGACCCACCGGAAGTGCCTCCTTATTACGCACAAAAAAATGAATGCTCCCCCGACTAGCTGGGACCCACCTTGGTGGGAGGCTGGCTTGTGGGCCTACTAAGTTGACAGGGACGAAGGGCTTTGTCAACTTAGTCAATATGAATGATTCTAGCTCCAGTGACTATACGATGTCCATCCAACGGCCGTAGTGCTTCTTCAAGCTCTGGTCTTCTTGCTCCAACTGCCCAAAGCAGCGCTGGTCGTGACGCATGCTCCTGCCTGCCGTGGCCGGCTGTGCTGCCGCGGAGGCCTCACCGCCCCCTACTATTCCCACCGCTGGCCAGGCCCTGCGGCGACGGCAGCCTCACACCGCAGCCGAACCATTCAACCCTCATACTCCTCTTCACGCGGGCTTCCACTACCGTGTCTTCCCCGACTCCGCGTCGTCCCCTTCCTAGGCCTCGTCGTCGTCCACCGGCGTGGTTCTCTCGGTGTGGCGTGGTCAATGTGATCAACGACCGACTTCCGTCGAAAGAGTACTGTGCGTGGAGACGCTGACAGCTGGGTCCACGGCCACAGCAAGGAAGTGCCTCCTTATTACGCGCAAAATAATTATTCCTCCACCTGACAGCGGGGACCCACTGGACGGGCCACCGTATTTCGTGAAAAAAACATTTGCCCCTGACTGCTGGGACCTACCAGCTACATCTTCGCATGCAAGGAAGTGCCTGACAGTTGGGACCCACCTGGTCGAAGCGTACGTAGCGTTGTCATCCTGGTTGCGAACGTGTACGTACATATATACTGGTGGATGTAGAGGCACGCACGTGTCGTAGTAGAGGCGGCCAGGGTGCAAGAAAGAAAATACGGCCACATATGTGTACATACGGGCGGGGTCTCGAACGCCTACTCGCGCATACGTATGGCGAGGGCTCGTTGACATGCCTGGGTCGGAACGGAGAAACAGCGTCGACGTCGTGTTCATGGGGAGGCAACAGAATGCGTCGTGTTCATGGGGAGGCAATGGAATTCATTGTGTTCATTGGGAGGCAACGGAATGCGTGGGAGCCAACCGGCTGGGTCGGAACGGAATGCGTGGTCGTGTTCATCGGGAGGGCTTGGACGGAAGAGGTGATGGAAATGAGGCCTGGCGTACTGCACAACAGAGGAAACGGACCTCCTACGGTCGAAACGGGGGTCTTGTTGATCGGGAGGGGTGTGGCATACCGCAAAACGAACGAAACAGACCTCCTACGATCGAAACGGGGGTCCTGTTCATCGGGAGGGGTGTGGCGTACCGCAAAACGGAGGAAACGGACCTCCTACGGTCGAAACGGGGGTCCTGTTCATCGGGAGGGGTGTGGCGTACCACAAAACGGGACTCCACGGGATACTGTTCATCTCACCGTCGACCCCCTCCAGCCTCCACGAGCTACTGTTCATCCACCGTCGACCTCCTCCAGCCTCCACCTGCGACTGTTCATCCACGGGCTCCTGGTCATCTAGCCTCCACCGCGCGCTACTCCACCGGCTACTGTTCAACCAGCCCTCTCCATGGGCTCCTGTTCAACCACCCCTCCACGGGCTACTGTTCATCCTGCCCTCCACGGGGTGGTCCTGTTCATTCAGCCCTCCACGGGGTCCTGTTCATCCAGCCCCAACCGGCTCGATCGATCGGGGTCCTGTTCATCCAGAGGCAACACCACGGGGTCCTGTTCATCCACCCCCACCGGGAACTACTCATCCAACCCCCCCCCCCCGCAACGCTCACTGTTCATCCAAAGGCAGCATCGATCGGCTTCAGTTAGCAGCAGTAGCAAAGGAATCGCTCGATCGGGTTCAGTTAACAGCCATCGATCGATCGCTCGGGTTTAGTAACATGTAGCCTGCAGTGCAATCGCTTGGGTTCAGTTAGAGCCCAACGCCTCGCTCGGGTTCAGTTAGAGCCAACACCTCGCACACACGCTCATACGTGTACGAGAGAAACGCGCATCGCTAGGCCCCCGACCTCCCACCGTAACCGGGAACTCCCCGAAATTTTCCTCGCCCTCGCTTCTACCATGGTTTTTTCCGTCATGGACAGCCCAAAGAATGGCCTGCAGCTGCGTCTCCTTCCCGCCCAGGACGAAAAGCCCATTTTCTGTCATGATTTTTTGTCATAGAAGTAGGATCCCACCACATCTATAATGATACCAGGTTTTGTCACAATTATCGTCATAGAAGTGTCATATGTATGACAGAAAAAATTTCGTTCGGCCAAAATGTCACGGATGTGTCTTTTTTTGTAGTGCTAGACATAGTTTTCCATAACAAACAGAGCCTCTCTGTCATCAAGGTCCATGCAAACGGTGATTGATGCGGCTTGAACTACGCCGGTATTTCCCCAAATAGGAAGGGCTGATGTAGCACAGCTACGGTAGGTATTTCCCTCAGTGATGAGACTTATCGAACCAGTAGGAGGACCACGCAACACCATGTAAACAGCTCCTGCACACCACGAACAAATACTTGCAACCCGACGTAAGAGAGGGGTAGTCAATCCCTAACGGGTAAAAAGATAGGTAAAATTGTAGTAGATTGGATAAATAGATCTCGCGGGAACGCGAGATGAAATAAATAAATAATAATTTCAGCAAGGTATTTTTGTGTTAATAGATCTAAAAATAAAAGCAAATAAAAATAGATCGCGAAGGCAAATTTAATAAATAAGAGACTCTGGGGCCGTAGATTTCACTAATGGCTTCTATCGAGAAAAATAGCATATGGTGGGTAAACAAATTACTGTTGGGCAATTGATAGAACTTCAAATAATCCTGATGATATCCAGACAATGAGCATTATATAGGCATCACGTCCAAGATTAGTAGACCGACTCCTGCCTGCATCTACTACTATTACTCCACACATCGACCGCTATCCACCATGCATCTAGTGTATTAAGTTCATGGAGAAACGGAGTAATACAATAAGAACAATGACACTATGTCAATAGGTTAGTCCAAAAAATGATATGAAGCTGCTATAAAATGATTGTAAAACATCCAACAATAATAATATAACAGCATGGAACAATAAAAAATTATAGATACATTGGAGACGTATCAGTGATCTCCTGGTTAATCGGATAATTGAGTCCGAGAAACAGAGAGTGTGAACCAAGGCTGTTTACCCGCCTCCAACTCAAAAATCCCGAAGGCCCCAACAAGCTGGTATCCTGCTCATAGACGTAACAACCACTGTCTGGATACTCATGTATTTCACGGTGCTTGTACACAGTGGGGTTTTTGCAATATAACTTTTCCGGCTCATGTGTGCGAATGATCATCAGTCTTTTGTCGTCGTCTAATCGAGGGAGGAACCAGTTGTGCTTCCCTATTTTTGCAAAGGCGGTGTGATTACAAAGGGCAGTAACTGTAGGGTCACTACATCATATAAAAAAGGACATACATTGTTAATGTAAGATCAACATTGTTCGGAGTATGAGTAGGATAATGCAAGAAACAACATTGATATGTGCATGTTGGAACTGAGAGGGAAATACAGGGAAATGTATACTGGGTTTGAAAATATAGAAGTGCCATGCATGGTTATACTCATGTTATCTCGCAATCGATTCTTCACAGGAAATTACCATATCATGCATGTTATGTAATCATGTTCTATCCTCACAAACAAATTCTTCAAGGAAACTAACAGACAATGCATTGTTATATACTCATGTTCTATGGGAAAATATTTTGTGAGGATATTATTCTAGCCATTGATTGCTGAAGGGCGAATATATGTATGTACACATGGTAAGCATTACAGGATTTCACTACTTCCAAATACAGAGTTCTCCATATGCACATTTACTTCCCTAATGTATGGTTAGATGAAACCAATAGTGTGATGCATGTTTCTACATCATGAAAATGAGGAAACTAACATGGCTATTGATACACACTCATATTTAGTAGTATATATGTTACTATAAAGTAAGGGGAATATCCATATCTTCCTAACCGTTTGATTATTCAAGGGTACAAATTGGCTGTAATGACATGGTCACAATCGCATGAATTAACTCATTCCAAACACAGTTGATTTATGGAATCTCTAATACATTGCCATAGTTCTACTCAAATTCTGCTCAAACGGGGATATGCCAATCATCACAAAAAGTTCAAACAGTGTCATGGCGTTATCATTAACATTAGACGAAAACAACTCACATGCGTCGTCCTAGCAATACGTGGTGCCATCTGCTTTGTCGATCCACTACGAGCTGAGTTGTCTCCAACTAAAGAAGGCACCTGCGTAAAGATAGGCGAGTCCACGGTCGAACAAGGCAATTAGCTTGAAGTCTACGTAATCTTCATGTCATCTGGGCACTTGGCAGATTACAATCTTCTACAAAACAAGGTCCATCCAACTGACGTGGTAATCTAGATGACTTGGACCGCGACGGTAAAACCCTATATAATCCAACAGAGGAAGGATAATCTCATGGGAGGTCTAGAAGTTCACGAGCACCAACTTTCTCCCGTCTTCTTTGACAGCAGCCATCCAGTGGGAGTTCATGCCGAACCAGTACATACCTGCCAAGAAGTTTCGGGCGATGGTGATCGGATCGAAGTCGAGGGAAATGATGTACGACGACCCACTACATACCTGCAAAGAAGTTTCGGCTAATGGAGGTCGGATTAAAGTCAAGGGGCATTATGTATGCCTCCGTATCATGGTGAGCAAATCTTGCAAAACCAGATAGCAGCAAGCAGTGTGTCTTGAAAAGCTTAGGCCTCGCTTCGATGCTGGCCATGTGCATGTCCGTCGAGCATGCAGCCAGCCGCATGACCCTCAACATATCCATACACGAACAACTGAGGTCGAGGATGTCACTGGGAGATTGCTCCAATCATGGCTCATATGGATGCCGCGCGGTTCGCGTTCAGCCATGGTGGAGTTTGGAAGGTGGGGTTTTGGGGGGCTTGATTTACAGGGGAGAAGGCTCTCGGTGCTGGAGCGTCTAGCGAGGGAATAGTGGTACTGGGGGAGGCGAGCGAGGCGAGGGTACGCGGGGACACAGTGAGATGATGAAGAGTGACCTCAGGATCTCCGGCAAGATGGAGATGGAGATGGAGTGGTGCTAGGGAGAGGGAGACGAGGCAAGGCATGCTATACAGCGGCTGTGATAGTGATTGCACAGTGCACAAGGTGAGGCTGACTTTGGTAACCCGAACACGCCAACTGGACTAGTGTCACCTCGCGCGTAGGGTCTTGTCATTTCACTGTGAGGACTGGACGAATAATATTTTGACCATCAAGTGTACCACAGTTGTACTACTACTAGTAGGAGCATACGGATTAGTATTGTATAGCGTAAATAGGTCTCCCGTGCTAGCATGCCTCTCGGTTCACTTCATCCTCCAGATATCATCCATATTGCGAGCAGAACCAAATTCTCGTGCATGCGGAAGCGCGAAGAAGGGCCTTTTCTTTTTTGAGGATAACCGCACATTCCTTAACCATAGAATGTTGTGTCTCCCACGCACGCGCAAATATCCATCCGAACCAGCTACGACACATTTTTTATACCTGTTTGCCTAGGTCCCACCTGTCAGGAGGGGTGCCGAAATAAAAAGGAATCATAAAATGTCTCGCCACGGTGATTCGAAAGAGTGACCTCAACTAGCCCGTGGCACATTTAGCGTTAGAAGGATGGGCACGTACACGGACAGGTACCACTCCTCAGTCTACCAGCATAGCCTTTTCGTTTAGTCTACCTAGCCATCTAATCAACTGCATGTAGGCCACTTCCCCCATTTACTTCTTCATCGTGAACCGATTTTCCTCGGCTTCTTCACCTCTCCTTCATCTTCATTTGCATCCAAACCCCACTGGATTCACATTGTTTTAACCTCTTCACATACTCCTGGAGTAATTCTGAAGCCCCTTTAAATAACCATCTTCTTTAGTTAGACTAGCCATCTAATCCTAATTCTCCAAACCATAGGCCTCCGGTCCAGGCATTCCAAATGGCGAAAGAGATCCAGATGCAGGTTTTTAGTGTCCAACATGTCCTCGTCGAAGGCTCATTGAGCATAGTTGCCACCGTCACCGACTACTCAAGGGTTGGTCGGAAGTGGATCAACAATGTATCCAACTCCCTCCAAAAGGCAGAGATTAAGGTCATCGGTCTCGATGCATAGTACATGGAGCGTGCCATGGGGAAGATCCAACGCGCCGCCGTCCTTCAGTTGTGCCTCGAAGATGATGTTTCGGTGTACCACATCATACACGTGCCCTCCATACCAGGTGAGCTCCATGATTTCTTGTCTCGGGAGGACATATACTTCTGTGGGTCAACCATCGAAGGGGACAAACAGAAGCTGGTGCCGTACAACCTTGATTTGAAAAGCATCGCTGACCTACAAACCAGAGTCAAAATTCTTGTAGAATACTGTGATAAACACACACCATCCCTATTTGAAGTAGCAAATTTTGTGCTCAGAACAAATATTCAGAAGGGTGACGAGATGCTGGCATTAAGGTCGTCTGGATGGGAGAATTATCCCTTGACGTATGAGCGGATAAAATATGTTGTCGTCGATGATAGTGTGAGTTTCGAGATAGCTGCAGGATCCAAAGAGCTTGTTGCGAAGCTTTCTCCCACCAAAAATGAGAACAAGAAGAAGAAGAAGAAGAAGAAGAAGAAGAAGAAGAAGAAGAAGAAGAAGAAGAAGAAGAAGAAGAAGAAGAAGAAGAAGAAGAAGAAGAAGAAGAAGAAGAAGAAGAAGAAGTTGCACCAACAGCAGGGCATTATGGATGGATGAACTATTTCCTCTCTTGTGAAAAAATATTTCCTCTCTGTGTATATTGATATAGATGAACTATTTCAATGGTGTGCATGTCTTTGGAACAAGTAGTAGCGTAGGTCCGCTTGACTATAAGGAACTATTTATCCTCCTATCTTTCTCTACTACTCCTTCCAGTGATCGACATGCAATGCATGTGTCAGTAGACATGATAGAGTGTCCATGGAAGTTGAACTACAATGACCATCACGTTTCATCCACTGCCACTCGCAATTCCCATGATGACCCACAAGTATAGGGGATCTATCATAGTCCTTTTGATAAGTAATAGTGTCGAACCCAACGAGGAGCAGAAGGAAATGACAAGCTGTTTTCAGCAAGGTATTCTCTGCAAGCACTGAAATTATCGGTAACAGATAGTTTTGTAATAAGATAAATCATAATGGGTAACAAGTAATAACAGTAAAAAAGGTGAAGGTGTCCCAATCCTTTTTGTAGCAAAGGACAAGCCTGAACAAACTCTTATATAAAGCAAAGCGCTCCTGAGGACACATGGGAATTGTTGTCAAGTTAGTTTTGATCATGCTCATATGATTCGTGTTTGTTACTTTGATAATTTGATATGTGGGTGGACCGGTGCTTGGGTGGTGCCCTTCCTTGGACAAGCCTCCCACTTATGATTAACCCCTCTCGCAAGCATCCGCAACTACGAAAGAAGAATTAAGGTAAACCTAACCATAGCATGAAACATATGGATCCAAATCAGCCCCTTACGAAGCAACACATAAACTAGGGTTTAAGCTTCTGTCACTCGAGCAATCCATCATCTACTTATTACTTCCCAATGCCTTTCCCTAGGCCCAAATAATGGTGAAGTGTCATGTAGTCGACATTCACATAACACCACTAGAGGAGAGACAACATACATCGCATCAAAATATCAAACGAATACCAGATTCACATGATTACTCATAGCAAGACTTCTCCCATGTCCTCAGGAACAAACGTAGCTACTCACAAAGCATATTCATAATCAAGATCAGAGGAGTATTAATTATCATTAAGGATCTGAAAATATAATCTTCCACCAGATAAACCAACTAGCATCAACTACAAGGAGTAATCAACACTACTAATAACCCATAGGTACCACTTTGAGGTTTTGAGACAGAGATCGGATACAAGAGATGAACTAGGGTTTGAGAGGACATGGTGCTGGTGAAGATGCTGATGGAGATTGACCCCCTCTCAATGAGAGGATCGTTGGTGATGACGATGGCTTCGACTTCCCCCTCTAGGAGGGATGTTTCCCCGGCAGAACAGCTCAGCCGTAGCCCTAGATTGGTTCTGCCCAGGTTCCCCCTTGAGATGGTGGCGCTTCATCCGGAAAGCTTCCTTCTTATTTTTTTTCCAGGTCAAAACACACCATATAGCAGAAGATGGGCGTCAGAGGCCTACCGGGGGCCCACAAGGACGGGGGGGGGGGGCGCCCAGGGGGGTAGGGCGTGCCCTCCACCCTTGTGGCTAGCTGGTCACTATTGTAGGATGCTGCTAACGCGACACTACGATCAGAGACCCTTCAACGAAACTATGTGTGATGCAATAATCGCAAACGGTGGTGCAAAAAATCAAAAAAGGCGCAAAACGTTTGCGATGACGGATGCATCAAACACGGTTTAGATTTTAGTTGCGTGTGCGATGCAGGGTATACGGTTCAGTTCAATTAACTGTTTGCGATGACGAGGAACAAAAGAAACGGGCAGCCAGATGAAGGTCTGTGCGATATACAACATACGGTTCACTCGGATGAACTGTTTGTGATTAACAACACAAAAGAAACGGTCAACCGGATCAAGGTGTGTGCGATATATGACATGCGGTTCACTCAGATGAACTGTTTGTGTTGAGAAAAGAGAACAGGAACGCTTGAATATAACAAGATGTGTGTGATACGCGGCAAATAGGTCTGCAATCAGAAATGTGTGCGAAGACCGATAATAACACAGACGGTTGCTGCTAATAAGACGTATGTGATATGCTCTGTCTACACAACATCTATTGGCCATAAGGATGCGAAGAGCCATGCTATATCAGCAAGGACTACTGATGTTGCTTGAAGCTACGTCGGTATTTCCCCAAAGAGGAAGGGATGATGCAGCACAATGGGGGTAGGTATTTCCCTCACATATGAAACCAAGGTTATCGAACCAGCAGGAGAACCAAGCAACACAACGTAAATAGCCCCTGCACACAAATAACAACCCCTCGCAACCCGACGTGTTAAAGGGGTTGTCAATCCCTTTTGGGTACGGTGCCTCAAACGGTGCGTGGATGGGAGAAAATTGTGATAGATTAAATAAATATATCACAAATAAATAAAAGTGCAATAAGATATATTTGTATTTTTGGTTTAATAGATCTAAAAATAAAAGCAAGGAAAAAGTAGATTACAAAGCAAATATATGAAGAAGAAGACCCGGGGCCGTAGGTTTCACTAGTGGCTTCTCTCGAGAAAGATAGCAAACGGTGGGTAAACAAATTATTGTTGGGCAATTGATAGAACCTCAAATAATTATGATGATAACCAGGCAATGATCAATACATAGGCATCACGTCCAAGATTAGTACACCGACTCCTGCCTGCATCTACTACTATTACTCCACACATTGACAACTATCCAGCATGCATCTACTGTACTAAGTTCATGGAAAAACAGAGTAATGCAATAAGAACGATGACATGATGTAGACAAGATCCGTTTATCTCTATGGCGGTATATGTAGATCTCATATTTTTATCCTTAGTAGCAACGATACATACGTGTCGGTTCCCTGTCTCTCACTGGAATCAAGCACCGTAAGATCGAACCCACTACCGGACACCTCTTCCCATTGCAAGATAAATAGATCAAGTTGGCCAAACAAAACCCAAATATCAGAGAAGAAATACGAGGCTATAAGAGATCATGCATATAATAGATCAAAGAAACTCAAATAACTTTCATGGATATAAAAAGATATGACTGATCATAAACTCAAAGTTCATCATATCCCAACAAACACACTACAAAAAGAGTTACATCATATGGATATCCAAGAGACCATTGTATTGAGAATTCAGCGAGAGAGAGAAAGCCATCTAGCTACTAACTACGGACCGAAGTTCTACAAGGAACTACTCACGCATCATCAGAGAGGCACCAATGGAGGTGGTGAACCCCATCCGAGATGGTGTCTATATTGGATCTGGTGGTTCTGGACTCTGCGGCGGCTGGATGAATATTTCGTCGACGTTCCTAGGGTTTCTGGTATATTGGGGTATTTTTCAGAAATTTTGGAGTTCCATAAGTTTTCGTTTAAGTTAGATTGCTATAGACTGTTCTGTTTTGACAGATTCTGTTTTCTTTGTGTTGTGTGCTTCTTTTGATGGCTCTATGGTTTTCTTTGATGAGTTTTTGCCATAGAAAAGTTGGAATACAGTAGATATAATACAAAAAATATGAATTGGTTTTATACAGTACTTATAGTAGTGCTTTACTTTCTTACATTAACGAATCTCATGGAGGTTTTGTTGAGTTTTGTGTGATTGAAGTTTTCAAGTTTTGGGTTATCTTACGATGGATGAAGGAAGGATAGAAGAGCCTAAGCTTGGGGATGCCCCGACATCCCAAGCTATTATCCTAAAATGAGCAACCAACTAATCTTGGGGATGCCCCCCGAGTGGCATCCCCTCTTTCTTCCAACAACTATATGTATTTTACTTGAAACTATATTTTATTCATCACATGATATGTGTTTTTCTTGGAGAGCCTTGTATGATATGAGTCTTTTGCTTGTTTTATTTTGTGTTTTAATTCATCAATCCTTGTTGGACACACCTATTTGAGAGAGCCAAAATTATGTCATGACTTGCTAGAATTTCTCTCTATGCTTCACTTAAATTTTTATGAGCAATGGACTTGCTCTAGTGGTTCACTTATATCTTTTTGAGCACAGTGTGCTCTATTATTTTAAAGAAATTCTCTCTTGCTTCACTTAGATTTATTTGAGAGTTAGTAAAATTTTCAAGAAATTCTCTCTTGCTTCACTTGTATTATTTTGAGAGAAAGAAAAATAATTATGCTCATAATCTTCACTTATATTTGTTTGAGCTTATGAAAAGCAACACATGAAAAATTAGTCCCAAAGTGATAGATATCCAAGAAGGAGATAATAAAAACTTTCATGAAGATCATTGGACAAAATAAACTTGATTCTTAGTAATAGTTTCGAGATATGATGATGTGATACGTGAGTTATGTTGGTGAGTAATTATGCTTTAGTAAGAATATTGGTGTTAAGGTTTGTGATTCCCTATGCAAGTACGAAAGCAAATAGTCATGCAATGAAATTATATCCTACTTGTGGTGCATTATTCGGTGTTATTTATGCTTAATGCTTGCTTATGAGATTATTCGTTTCTTGGTTGGTCGCTTCCCAATCTTTTGCTAGCCTTCATTTTGCACTAAGTATGACCTCTACTTGTGCATCCAAATACCCTTTAACCAGTTCTGCCACATGAGTCCACTATATCTACCTATATGCGGTATTCTTTTGCCATTCTAAGAAAATTTGTATGTTCCATCTCTAATTTTCAAAATAAACTTCTCTTTTGTGTGTATGTTTCGCTCACGGAGCGGTGAAGGGTGGCTAATATTTTCCATGCCAGATGTGTTATTCTCAAGATGAGTCTTTATTCACTTGTCATTGCACGAGAGTAAGGCAAAGGTATTAGGGATGCCCAGTCCCGAAATGCAAAAAAATTGAATTTACTTTATGTTGTCAAATAATAAATTCCTTGGAAAGTGTTGGTATGGAGGGCACCCGTGGATACGGTTAGCCATGGAAAGTGAAAGTATGGTGGAAAAAGGAATAAACTTTATTTTCTATTTGGGAACCGCCTATGGCATATCTAGCATGGAAAGTGTTCGGAACTCCAAGTCGTTTTCGTTGGTGGGATGGATAAACCTCCCAAAATGTTTTTATCCCTAAGTTTTCCGCTTTGAGCTCTGGCACCTCTACAAATCCCTACTTCCCTCTGCGAAGGGCCTTTCTTTTACTTTACGCAATTTTTATTTTGAGTCTCCATCTTCTCTTATAAAAGCACCAACTAGGAGGCAATATGATCATACTTAAGCTTAGGGATGCTGATACGTCTCCAACGTATCTATAATTTTTTATTGTTCCATGATGTTATATTAATCTTGGATGTTTTACAATCATTTATAGTCATTTTATATCATTTTTGGTACTAACCTATTGACATAGTGCCAAGTGTCAGTTGCTGTTTTTTCCAAGTTTTTTACATCACAGAAAATCAATATCAGACGGAGTCCAAATGCCCCGAAACTTTACGGAGAATTTTTATGGGCCAGAAGGAACACAACGGGCCTTGGCTGCTCCTGGGGGGGTGCCCCGAGGGGAGCACAACCCACCAAGGCGCGCCCTGGTGGGTTGTGCCCACCTCGGTTGCCCCCGGACCGCCTCTTTGCTCTATAAATACACCAATATTCCAGAAACCCTAGTGGAGTCGACGAAATATTCATCCAGCCGCTGCAGAGTCCAGAACCATCTGATCCAATCTAGACACCATCTCGGATGGGGTTCACCACCTCCATTGGTGCCTCTCCGATGATGCGTGAGTAGTTCTTTGTAGACCTTCGGGTCCGTAGTTAGTAGCTATATGGCTTCCTCTCTCTCGCTGGATTCGCAATACAATGGTCTCTTGGAGATCCATATGATGTAACTCTTTTTCGATGTGTTTGTTGGGATCGATGAACTTTGAGTTTATGATCAGATCTATCTTTTTATATCCATGAAAGTTATTTGAGTTTCTTTGATCTCTTATATGGATGATTGCTTGTAGCCTCGTATTTCTTCTCCGATATTTGGGTTTTGTTTGGCCAACTTGATCTATTTATCTTGCAATGGGAAGAGGTGCCCGGTAGTGGGTTCGATTTTACGGTGCTTGATCCCAGTGACAGAAAGGGAAACAACATGTATGTTTCATTGCTACTAAGGATAAAACGACGAGGGTCTATCTCTACATAGATAGATCTTGTCTACATCATGTCATCGCTCTTATTTCATTACTCCGTTTCTCCATGAACTTAATACACTAGATGCATGCTGGATAGCGTCGATGTGTGGAGTAATAGTAGTAGATGCAGGCAGGAGTCGGTCTACTAATCTTGGACGTGATGCCTATATAATGATCATTGCATGGATATCATCATAATTATTTGAAGTTCTGTCAATTGACCAACAGTAATTTGTTTACCCACCGTTAGCTATTTTTCTTGAGAGAAGCCACTAGTGAAACCTACGCCCCTCGGGTCTTCTTTCTCATATATTTGCCTTTGTGATCTCCTTTTTCCTTGCATTTATTTTCAGATCTATTAAACCAAAAATACAAAAATACTTTGTTGCACTTTATTTTATTTGTGACCTATTTATTTAATCTATCACAACTCTATCCCGTCCGCGTACTGTTTCTGGCGCCATTACCCGGAAGGGATTGACAACCCCTTTAACACGTCGGGTTGCGAGTGGTTGTTATTTGTGTGCAGGGGCTGTTTACGTTGTGTTGCTTGGTTCTCCTACTGGTTCGATAACCTTGGTTTCATATCTGAGGGAAATACCAACCGCCATCATGTTGCATCATCGCTTCCTCTTTGGGGAAATACCGACGTAGCTTCAAGCGACATGAAAAGGGATTTCTGGCGTTGTTGCCGGGGAGGATCTTCAACATAACCAATCACAAATCTCATCTCCTCACAATTTGCATTATTTGCCATTTGCCTCTCGTTTTCCTCTCCCCCACTTCACAAAAATTTGTTGTTTTATTCGCCTCTCTTTTTCCTTTCGCCGTTTTCTTCCCGGATCTATTTTTGAGTGCAATCTTGTTGTGTGGTCATCATGACTCAAGATAACACCAAGTTATGTGATTTCTCAAGTACCAACAACAATGATTTTATTGGCACTCCGCTTGCTCCTGCCGCCACTAATGCGGAGACTTCTGATATTAATACTTCTTTATTGAATCTTGTTATGAAAGACAAATTTTCCGGTACTCCTAATGAGGATGCCACGTCCCATCTTAATACCTTAGTGGGGATTATGCGATATGAAAATGAAAAAATATGTGGACAATGATGTGGTCAAGATGAAATTGTTTCCATTCTCTTTGCGTGATTCTGCAAAAATTTGGTTCTCTTCTTTGCCTCGCAATAGTATTGATTCTTGGAATAAGTGCAAAGATGCTTTTGTCACTAAGTATTTTCCTCCCGCAAAAAATATTTCCCTTAGAACATAGATCATGAATTTCAAGCAACTTGAACATGAGAATGTTGCACAATCTTGGGAAAGGATGAAAATGATGCTAAGGAATTGCCCAACTCATGGGTTAATCTTTGAATGATCATACAAATTTTTTATGCGGGATTGGATTTTGTTTCTCGAAATCTTTTATATTCCGCCATGGGTGGAACTTCTATGGAAATTACTTTGGTAATTTTAATACTAGGCCTTTTCCTAGTAATTCCTCTAATAATTTTGGTAATTCCTATGGAAATCAATCTTATAATAATAATTAGAACACCTCTGATCTTGATAATAATATTAAAGAATTTATCAACACAGAAAAAGTTTTCAACACTTCGAAGAAAAGTTAAGTAAGATTGATGATTTGTCTAGAAGTGTTGATAGAATTGCTCATGATGTGGAAAATCTCAAGATGAAATTTTTTGTGCCTAAAGTGGATGAATCAATTAAAGCTCTTTATGTTTCTATGGATGAAAGTAAGAAAAGAACTGCTATGCTTAGAGCTAAAAGATAATTTTTAGAGAAAGCTTTTGCTAGTGATTATTCTTGCAAAGATGATGAAGATCTTAAAATGATGGGTGCTTCTTCTATTGATTCCTTGTTTAGTAAAATTAAGAATGATGAGAAAGGGACTAGAGAAGAGTCAACTTTAGGTAAAAGGCGTCCCAATATTTCGGAGTGTGAAAATCTTGTTAAGAAAAATGATGAAAGTGGGTTTGGAGAGGTCAAAACTTTAGCTAGTGATGTGCCCACTCTTTTGGATTACAAAGACTTTAATTATGATAGTTTCTCTATAATTGATTGTATTTCTTTGTTGCAATTCATGATAAATTCACCCCATGCTTATGAACAAAATAAAGCTTTCACTAAACATATTGTTGATGCTATGATGAAAGCTCTTGAAGAAAAATTGGAATTAGAAGTTTCAATTCCTAG
Organism: Aegilops umbellulata; assembly: GCA_032464435.1. Classification (NCBI taxonomy): domain Eukaryota; kingdom Viridiplantae; phylum Streptophyta; class Magnoliopsida; order Poales; family Poaceae; genus Aegilops; species Aegilops umbellulata. The sequence goes on from CP136059.1 coordinate 185,418,464, forward strand.
AAAATTGCATGATGAGTGGGAACCTACTATCAAAGTCAAGATTAAAAATTATGAGTGTTTTTCTTTGTGTGACTTGGGTTGTAGTGTTTCTACAATTCTGAAATCTCTATGTGATGTGCTTGGTCTTACTAATCTTGAAGAATGTTCTTTAAATTTTCACTTGGTAGATTCTACTATTAAAAGGCCTATGGGAAGAATTAATGATTTTCTTATTCTTGCAAATAGGGATTATGTGCCCATAGATTTTATTGTTCTTGATATTGATTGCAATCTGTATTGTCCAATTATTCTTGGTAGACCGTTTTTACGCACTATCGGTGCCGTGATTGATATGAAAGAAGGCAATATTAAGTTCCATTTCCTTTGAGGAAGGGCATGGAACACTTTCCTAGAACTAGAATTAAGCCACCTTATGAATCAATCATGAGGGCATCTTATGGATCTCGAACCAAAGATGACGAAACTTAGATCCTTGCTTTATGCCTAGTTAAGGGCGTAAAACTATAGCGCTTGTTGGGAGGCAACCCAATGAATAAATTTTATTTTTGCTTTTTGCTTTCTGTTCTTGTGTGTTAACACAATTATACTACTATTATGATTGTGTTTTTTCTGTTTTAATTAGTGTTTGTGCCAAGTAGAACCGATAGGATCTTCTTGGGTGATAGTTGTTTGATCTTGCTGAAAAAGACAGAAACTTTGCGCTCACGAAATTAATTCTCATTTTTATCAGAAATAGCTTTTGCCCTCATTCTTTTTGCAGAAGATTAATATACAAATTGCTCAGGTTGTCCTATTTGTTTCAGAATTTTTGGAGTTCCAAAAGTTTTCTTTTAAGTCAGATTGCTACAGACTATTCTGTTTTGACAGATACCATTTTCTTCGTGTTGTGTGCTTATTTTGATAGCTCTATGGTTTTCTTTGATGAGTTTTTGCCATAGAAAAGTTGGAATACATTAGATATATTACAAAAAAAATGAAATGGTTTGATACAACACTTATAGTAGTGATTTACTTTCTTTCACCAACGGATCTCACGAAGGCTTTGTTGAGTTTTGTGTGATTGAAGTTTTCAAGTTTTGGGTTATCTTATGATGGATGAAAGAAGGATAGAAGAGCCTAAGCTTGGGGATGCCCCGTCATTCCAAGCTATTATCCAAGAATGAGCAACCAACTAAGCATCGGGATGCCCCCAAGTGGCATTCCCGCTTTCTTCTAACGACCATCGGTATTTTACTCCAGACTATATTTTTATTCGTCACATGATATGTGTTTGGCTTGGAGCGTCTTGTATGATATGAGTGTTTGCTTCTTTTATGTTGTGTTTTAAGTCATTAATCCTTGCTGGACACACCTATTTGAGAGAGCCAAAATTATGTCATGCTTTGTTAGAATTGCTCTCTATGCTTCACTTAAATTTTTATGAGCAATGGACTTGCACTAGTGCTTCACTTATATCTTTTTGAGCACGGTGTGCTTAGTATTTCTGAAGAAATGCCCTCTTGCTTCACTTAGATTTATTTGAGAGTTAGTAAAATTTTGAAGAAATTCTCTCTTGCTTCACTTAAATTATTTTGAGAGAAAGAAAATTTGTTATGCTCATCATCTTCACTTATATTTGTTTGAGCTTGTGAAAAGCAATACATGAAAATTAGTCCCAAAGTGATAGATATCCAAAAAGGATAAAGAAATAAAAAATGTCATGAAGATCATTGGACAAAATAAACTTGATTCTTAGTAATAGTTTTGAGATATGATGATGTGACATGTGAGTTATATTGGTGAGTAATTGTGCTCTAGTAAGAATATTGGTGTTAAGGTTTGTGATTGCCTATGCATGCACGAAAGTCAATAATCATGCGATGGAAGTTATATCCTACTTGTGGTGCATTACTCGGTGTTAATTATGCTTCATGCTTGCTTATGTGATTATTCGTTTCTTGGTTGGTCGCTTCGCAATCTTTTGCTAGCCTTCATTTTGCACTAAGTATGACCTCTACTTGTGCATCCCAAATCCTTTAAACCAGTTTTGCCACATGAGTCCATTATATCTACCTATATGCGGTACTACTTTTCCGTTCTAAGCAAATTTGCATGTGCCATCTCTAATTTTCAAAATAAACTTCTATTTTCTATGCTTGTTTCACTCGCGGAACGGTAACGGGTGGCTAATATATTCCATGCTAGATGTGTTATTCTCAAGATGAGTGTTTATTCACTTGTCACTGAACGAGAGTAAGGCAAAGGTATTAGGGATGTCCAATCCCGAAATGCAAAAAATTTGAATTTACTTTATGTTGTCAAATAATAAATTCCTTGGAAAGTGTTGGTATGGAGGGCACCCATGGATACGGTTAGCCATGGAAAGTGAAAGTATGGTGGAAAAAGGAATAAACTTTATTTTATATTTGGGAACCGCCTACAGCATATCTAGCATGGAAAGTGTTCAGAACTCTAAGTCGTTTTCGTTGGTGGGATGGATACACCTCCCAAAATGTTTTTATATTTAAGTTTTTCGCTTTGAGCTCTTGCACCTCTACAAATCCCTACTTCCCTCTGCGAAGGGCCTTTCTTTTACTTTATGCAATTTTTTTTTGAAATTTGAGTCTCCATCTTCTCTTATAAAAGCACCAACTAGGAGGAAATATGATCGTACTTAAGTACCGGGTCATAATAATGGCAAACAAGGTTGCACACAAAAACAGACCCGGCAAGAAACTGGCGAATAGAAAAGAGAGGCGAATAAAGCGGCAAATTTTGTGAAGTGGGGGAGTGGAAAACGAGAGGCAAATGGAAAATAATATAAATTGCGAGGAGATGAGATTTGTGATTACGAACCTGGTATATGTGAAGATCCTCCCCGGCAATGGCGCCAGAAATTCCTTTTGATGTCGCTTGAAGCTACGTATGTATTTCCCCAAAGAGGAAGGGATGATGTAGCACAACGACAGTAGGTATTTCCCTCAGATATCAAACCAAGGTTATCGAACCAGTAGAAGAACCAAGCAACAGAAGGTAAACATCCCCTGCACACAAATAACAACCACTCGCAACCCGACGTGTTAAAGAGGTTGTCAATCCCTTTCGGGTAACGGCGCCAAAAAGGATACGCGGACAGGATAGAGTTGTGATAGATTAAATAAATAGATTGCAAATAAAATAAAGTGCAGCAATGTATTTTTGTATTTTTGGTTTAATAGATCTGAAAATAAATGCAAGGAAAAAGGAGATCGCTAAGGCAAATATATGAGAAAGAAGACCCGGGGGGCGTAGGTTTCACTAGTGGCTTCTCTCGAAAAAAATAGCTAACGGTGGTAAACAAATTACTGTTGGGAAATTGACAGAACTTCAAATAATTATGACGATACCAGACAATGATCAAAATATAGGCATCACGTCCAAGATTAGTAGACCGACTCCTGCCTGCATCTACTACTATTACTCCACACATCGACCGCTATCCAGCATGCATCTAGTGTATTAAGTTTATGGAGAAACGGAGTAATGCAATAAGAACGATGACATGATGTAGACAAGATATATCTATGTAGAGATAGACCCCATCGTTTTATCCTTAGTAGCAACAACACATACGTGTTGTTTCCCTTTTTGTCACTGGGATCAAGCACCGTAAGATCGAACCCACTACCGGGCACCTCTTCCCATTGCAAGATAAATAGATCAAGTTGGCCAAACAAAACCCAAATATCAGAGAAGAAATACGAGGCTACAAGCAATCATGCATATAAGAGATCAAAGAAACTCAAATAACTTTCATGGATATAAAAACATAGATCTGATCATAAACTCAAAGTTCATCGATCCCAACAAACACACCGAAAAAGAGTTACATCATATGGATCTCCAAGAGACCATTGTATTGCGAATCCAGTGAGAGAGAGGAAGCCGTCTAGCTAATAACTACGGAAAGAACTACTCACGCATCATCGGAGAGGCACCAATGGAAGTGGTGATGTTGGGGAACGTAGTAATTTCAAAAAATTTCCTACGCACACGCAAGATCATGGTGATGCATAGCAACGATAGGGGAGAGTGTTGTCTACGTACCCTCGTAGACCGAAGCGGAAGCGTTGACACAACGTAGAGGAAGTAGTCGTACGTTCTCCTCGCGATCCAACCGATCACAGCACCGTTACTCCGGCACCTCCGAGTTCTTGGCACACGTTCAGCTCGATGACGATCCCCGGGCTCCGATCCAGCAAAGCGTCGGGGAAGAGTTCCGTCAGCACGACGGCGTGGTGACGATCTTGATGTGTTACCGGCGCAGGGCTTCGCCTAAGCACTGCAACGATATGATTGAGGTGGAACTTGGTGGAAGGGGGCACCGCACACGGCTAAGGAACGATCCGTAGATCAACTTGTGTGTCTTTGGGGTGCCCCCTGCCCCCGTATATAAAGGAGCCAAGGGGGAGGGGCTGGCCGGCCAAGCCTTGGCGCGCCAGAGAGTCCTACTCCCTCTGGGAGTAGGATTCCCCCCCCCCCCCCAATCCTAGTTGGACTAGGATTCTCCAAGGGGGAGAGAGAGGGAGAGGGGGGCGCCCACCTCTCCTAGTCCTAATAGGACTAGGGGAAGGGGGGAGGCGCGCAGCCCCTAGGGCAGCCCTCTCACCTCTCCTCCAAGGCCCATGTTGGCCCATTATGCTCCCGGGGGGTTCCGGTAACCCTCCCGGTATTCCGGTAAAATCCTGATTTCACCTAGAATGCATCCGATGTCCAAACATAGGCTTCCAATATATAATTCTTTATGTCTCGACCATTTCGAGACTCCTCGTCATGTCCGTGATCACATCCGGGACTCCGAACTCCTTCGGTACATCAAAATGTATAAACTCATAATAACTGTCATCGTAACGTTAAGCGTGCGGACCCTACGGTTCGAGAACAATGTAGACATGACCGAGACACGTCTCCGGTCAATAACCAATAGCGGGACCTGGATGCCCATATTGGCTCCTACATATTCTACGAAGATCTTTATCGGTCAGACCGCATAACAACATACGTTGCTCCCTTTGTCATCGGTATGTTACTTGCCCGAGATTCGATCGTCGGTATCCAATACCTAGTTCAATCTCGTTACCGGCAAATCTCTTTTCTCGTTCTGTAATACATCATCTCGCAACTAACTCATTGGTTGCAATGCTTGCAAGGCTTTATGTGATGTGCATTACCGAGAAGGCCCTGAGATACCTCTCCGACAATCGGAGTGACAAATCCTAATCTCGAAATACGCCAACTCAACATGTACCTTCGGAGACACCTGTAGAGCACCTTTATAATCACCCAGTTATGTTGTGACGTTTGGTAGCACACAAAGTGTTCCTACGGTAAATGGGAGTTGCATAGTCTCATAGTTAAAGGAACATGTATAAGTCATGGATAAAAGCAATAGCAACATACTAAACGATCGGGTGCTATGCTAATGGAATGGGTCATGTCAATCAGATCATTCAACTAATGATGTGATCTCGTTAATCAAATAACAACTCTTTGTTCATGGCTAGGAAACATAACCATCTTTGATTAATGAGCTAGTCAAGTAGAGGCATACTAGTGACACTCTGTTTGTCTATGTATTCACACATGTATTATGTTTCCAGTTAATACAATTCTAGCATGAATAATAAACATTTATCATGATATAAGGAAATAAATAATAACTTTATTATTGCCTCTAGGGCATATTTCCTTCAGGTGAACCCCATCCGAGATGGTGTCCAGATTGGATCTGGTGGTTCTGGACTCTACGGCGGCTGGATGAATATTTTGTCGACTCCCCTAGGGTTTCTGGAATATTGGGGTATTTATAGAGCAAAGAGGCGGCCTGGGGGGCACCCGAGGTGGGCACAACCCACTAGGGCGCGCCTGTGCCTCCTGGAGCACCCTGGTGGGTTGTGCCCCCCTCGGGGCACCCCCAGGCGTAGCCAGGGCCCGTTGTCTTCCTTATGGCCCATAAAAATTCCCTGTAAAGTTTCGGGGCATTTGGACTCCGTCTGATATTGATTTTCTGCGATGTAAAAAACATGAAAAAAAACAACAACTGGCACTTGGCACTATGTCAATAGGTTAGTACCAAAAATGTCAAGACCCCAATTCCAAGTCACATCGACCCAGCCGGTAACACCTATTTTACATTGCGGCCTCACGCATGGTAATCCCACGGGTGTCGCCTTACCAAGGCCCGGGACCGTTTGCGCCTTTTGGCTCACGTATATGATAATGTCGCTAGCATCCATATGACAGAGAACCCGGGCCCACATGGCTAGTCGTGAACCCAAAGCGGCGCTAACCTATGAGGACATGCATACATGAATCACATCGAGCATGTCGGTCATCAACGTGTGATTCCGGGCTGTAGCGCTGGGCTAACAGGACTCCGGTAACCCGGGCTGTAGCAGGCTAGGCAGGACTCCGGAAGTCACCGCGTGACATTTCCCCGAAGGGACAGACATAGGAATGAAGTGAATCACATGCCGGCCAGTCAAGTGTTCCAAGCAGTAGTGCTGGGCCAGCAGGACTCCGGTGAACCGGGCTGTAGCGGACTACTATTGCTCAGAAGCACTAGACTACATTTCCCCATATGATAGGCTGCCAAGGATAAACAACTAGATAGTCGGACCCCACTCATACCAAGCATTTCAATCATACACACAATATGCCCGATATGAGTAAATACAACATTGCATCACAACAAAACTCTACAACTCAAGTACTTTATTTAAAGGCTCCGAGGAGCCATACATAACATCCATACAGATAGGGGTCACATGACCCGACACTCACGTCATACAAACATACAAGCACATGCGGAAGCAAAGTAGTCTGAGTACAGACACTAGAAAGAAAGAAGGCTTGACGAAGCCTGTCTATCTACATCGACCCTTCACAAGTCTTGGATCACCACGTGGGTGATAAGTCACTCGTCAACGTCGAGGTCTACATAGAACCCATCGGAGGGGTTGGTGTTGTCGTCTGAAAACATTAATTAAAGCAACATGAGTATGAAGGTACTCAGCAAGTCTTACAACAGAATCCTACAATACATGCACATTCTCAAGAAGGTAGTAGAGTTATTGCAGCAAGCCAGCTTTGACTCATGGCTAAGCTATCCTACGATAGACACAACTTGTAAAACATTTGTCGCACACGAGTCCACTATCACCAACACAATACTCCACCGTGGATCCTCTCTCCATCCTACGAGAGGGCCATCCGCTGTACTCACACTTATCTTGAGGCTTTTAGTAGTATCCATTTACTTGTCTATGAACTGCATAGGTGACCAAGTAGTACTTTACCGCGGACGCGGCTATTCGAATAGTTTTATAGCCTGCAGGGGTGTACTTCTTCACACACGCTCTCACCACTTATCGTTGTTTACACGACATATACTCGGCAACCTTCAAGCGGAAGCCCAGCGAGGGTGTCGGCCACGACCTGACTAAACACACGAGTCCCTAGTCCAGGTTTATCGCCTATTCGGGTTCCATCAACAGGGAGTCCGGCCGAGGTTTCCACTAACGGCCCCGAACGATGTGTGCAGGGTTCCCGAGACACCAAATGGGCGAATCGGTATACCGGGCCACGTGCTTACCGCAACACACAACAGTTTGAATCGCGTTGTCTTAATGCAGTAAACGAGAGCAGAAGCGAGAACATGGGTTTGTATCGGAATGATCAATTGGTTGCTTGCCTGATGGAGTGCTAGCGGGATACTGCCCTTCAGTTGGATACTCGTGAATATCCTCGGAGGCAGAACCTACCACGAAGAACATATCGGAACACAATCAACACATGACGATATGCAACATTATGATGCATGCTATGACATGGCAATATGAAAGTGTCTTGGCCTAATGCAAGCTAAAACAGGAAGGAATGTGCTTAATTGAACCAAAGGTTCAAGTGTTAGAACATTTAACAAAGCCATTTAAGTGCATCATCTTGTATTGCTTAAACAGCAGGGTTAACTTGTTCTGACATGCATGAAACCAGTTCCAATGTATAGATTGAATTTTTCTGATCAAATTTCATATATAAATCTTTGCATTTGGAGTTATAGATTAATTTCTATGAATTTTTGAAGTTTGGACTAATTTCTGGAATTTCCTGTATAGAAATAATTCCAGTAATTTAATTACTGCATCAGCATTACGTCAGGATGATGTCAGAGGTCAATGGGGTCGTCCAGGTCAAACTGACCAGTGGGTCCCGCGTGTCAGTGGTTAATTAAACTAATTGTTTTTAGTTTAGAAACTAATCTGGATAATTAGCAGGGGGCCCACTTGTCATTGACTCAGGGAAGTCAACCTGGGCCCACCCAGTCAACGTCAAAGGTCAAACTCGCCGGCGTTTAGGCGCCGGCGAGGCCAGACGCAGCGATGCGAGTGCATTTGTGCATTCCAGCGACCAAACGAGCGGCGGAGAGCATCTATGCGTAGCTGGGAGCAAGCCGCGGCGTTTGGTGGCGGTGGTTGGACTCGGGGTGGCCGGAAACGTCGCTGGCGACGAGCTTTGCGGTTGCCGGAGTCGGGTGGAAGTGAACCTGAGGCTACGGGGCACGGCGAGGTGCGTGGAGTGGGGCATTGAGCTCCGGGGGATGCGGTGAGGTGGTTAGACAAGGTGGCGTGGCCGGAGTTTGGCCGGAGTCACGTCGGCGACGAGCTCCGCGGCGGTGCATGCGGGTGAGCTTCATGCGGTTGCTATGGTGCACGAGAAAGCAAACGGAGAAGATGGGGAGGTGTAGCAGCTCACGGCGGTCATATAGAGCCAGACGGTGCGGTCGGGGACGAGCTGATGCGGCGGCGACGTAGAAAGGGATCTCCGGCGGTGGCTGACGAAGGCGAGGTCGATGGAGGTGTTGCAGAGCGTGTGAGCGCTCGGGGCTCGGCCTGTTCGAAGCAGTCGATGATGGTGGAGCGGGTAGACACGGTGGTGCAGCACGGGGACGGCGTTGGACGCGTATACGGCGGCGGAACGGCGACGGCTGCGTCGGCCATCGCGAGGGAGTGCGAGGGAGAGGAGCCAGGGGGGAAGTGTGGTGTCTGCGGGGTCGGGGAGAGAGAGGGAGCTCGTCCCACGTCGACAGCGCGACGAGGGGAGCGGCGAGGCGGCAGCAGCTGTGTGGCGCGCATGCGGTGCTCGCCGTCGAGCACATGGCTGCCTGCCTGGCCAAGCCAAGCTGCTCGCTGGCGTGGTGGCTGGGCTGGGCCGGCAGGTGGGCCTGGTGGGTGGCGCCAGGTAAGGTTTCCCTTTTCTATTTTCTTTTTCTATTTTTCTGTAGGTTTAGGGCTTTATTAAAAATACTTAGGCATTTTCTAAAATCCTGAAAATAATTGTGGGCTCTGTTGGGATTATTCCTAACAGCCCTCACTTAAATCCAGAATTGTTTGAACATTTAAAATATTTATTAGTATTTAAATGTCCAAAGGCAACATACATATGATTCAATTCAGTGACCTTCTGATGACCTAGAAAATTGTGCACCAAATTTTGCCAGAGGTTATAACCCAAGACAAAGAGGGTGAACATTTTAGAAGGGCATTTCAGGTTCATTGAAAATATTTTTAGTAAACCCTAGTTGATTTCAGGGGGGTGCTGGGGGTTCTGCCTTCCCCATTTCAAGTTTCTGTTAAAAGTAAACATGATGCACACTCTAATGCATGGACTAGCTAGGATGTGACAACTCACCCCCACTCGAAAGAATCTCATCCCGAGATTTAGGATCCGTCGGAAAGAAGGTAGGGTACTCAAGTCGAAGACGATCCTCCCTTTCCCAAGTAGCTTCTTGCTCGGAATGGTGCGACCATTGAACTTTAAGAAACTTGATATTCTGGCGTCGAGTGGTACGCTCGGCTTGATCAAGGATCCGAATGGGATACTCTCGATATGTGAGGTTATCTTGGAGATCAAGCGTTTCGTGGTCCACTCCACGGATAGGATCCGAGAAGCAACACCTGAGTTGAGAAACGTGGAAGACATCATGAACTCTGGAGAGATGCGGAGGTAGTTCCAACTGGTAGGCAACTTCCCCTTGTTTAGTGAGAATGCGAAAAGGTCCAATGTAACGAGGGGCCAACTTGCCTTTGATACCGAATCGATGGGTTCCCTTTAAATGTGTAACCCGAAGGTAAGCCATCTCACCAACTTCATAAGCCATAGGCTTATGCTTGCGGTCATACTGACTCTTTTGTTGAGATTGGGATGTTTTCAACTTCTCACGAATAACACGAACCTGCTCTTCTGCATCCTGGATCATGTCCGGGTCAAAGAGTTGTCTTTCCCCGGTTTCTGACCAGTTAAGAGGCGTTCGACATTTTCGTCCATAGAGAACTTCGAATGGAGCCTTGCCCAAGCTAGCTTGATAACTGTTGCTATAAGCGAACTCGGTGAATGGAAGGCACTTCTCCCAATTCATACCGAAAGAGATGATAGAAGCTCGGAGCATATCCTCCAGAATTTGATTGACTCGTTCTACTTGACCACTTGATTGGGGATGGAAAGCGGTGCTAAAGGAGAGACGAGTTCCCATAGCATTTTGGAAACTCTCCCAAAATCGAGAGGTGAAAAGACTTCCACGGTCTGAATTAATTTCCAATGGAACACCATGAAGAGACACTATTCGGGAGATGTACAAATCAGCTAGCTAGCTAGCGGTTATACTCTCGCGAACAGGTAAGAAGTGGGCTACTTTGGAAAGACGATCGACAACAACGAAGATGACATTATTCCCTCTTTTGGTCCTGGGAAACCCGGTAATGAAATCCATACCAATTTTATCCCATTTCCATTCAGGAATTTCCAAAGGTTGCAGGGTGCCAGCAGGACATTGATGCTCTGCTTTAACGCGATGACAGACATCGCAATTAGCAATGTATTGAGCGATTTCCCTCTTCATCCTAGTCCACCAAAACCTCCGGCGTAGGTCTTGATACATTTTAGTACTACCTGGATGAATGGTGAGAGGGGATTCATGAGCTTCCTTAAGGATCAATTGCCGTAGCTGTTGTTTCTTGGGAACCACCAAGCGGTTCTCAAAGAAAACAACACCTCGCTTATCTATGGAGAAACACTTAGCAGCTCCGCTAGCAATGTTCTCCTTGATCCGAGATATTCCTCTATCATACCATTGAGCGGTTATGATTTGATCCGTAAGGTTGGGTTTCGCCACCAGAGTGGAAAGGAATCCTCGAGGAACAATGTGAAGGTTAAGCTTACGAAATTCCTCGTTGAGAAATGGTTGGCTTTGTTGTAACACCAGATTGTTACAATAAGATTTACGACTAAGCGCATCAGCCATGACATTGGCTTTGCCTGGGGTGTAAGTTATTCCTAAGTCGTAATCCGAGATCAACTCGACCCAACGTCTTTGCCTGAGATTCAAATCCGGTTGGGTGAAGATATATTTCAAACTTTGGTGATCAGTGTAGATTTCGCAACGATTACCAAGAAGGTAATGTCGCCAGGTTTTGAGTGCATGGACTACAGCTGCAAGCTCTAGATCATGTGTGGGATAGTTATCCTCATGTGGACGCAACTGTCGAGAAGCATAAGCAATCTCATGACGATCTTGCATGAGTATGCAACCTAGTCCTTGCCGCGAGGCGTTGCAATAGATAACAAAGTCCTTAGAAAAATCTGGTGGTACCAGTATGGGAGCAGATGTCAGGCGTCTTTTCAGTTCCTGAAAGCTGAACTCGCACTGTGGGGTCCACTCGAACTTTTTATCTTTCTTGAGGAGTTCAGTTAGAGGCTTAGCAACTTTGGAGAAATTCTCGACGAAGCGGCGGCAATTGCTCGCTAAACCAAGAAAACTCCAAACTTGCTTGACCGTTTCAGGTGGAGTCCAGTCAAGGACGGCTTGAACTCGCTCGGGATTGACAGCAATGCCCTTACCAGAGATTACATGGCCCAGATAGGTCACTTCTGGCAACCAGAATTCACACTTGGAGAATTTGGCATAAAGGCGATGCTCTCGAAGTTTCATCAATACTAGCCTTAGATGTTCGGCATGTTCTTCCTCATTCTTGGAGTAGATGAGTATATCATCGAGGTAAACCATGACGAATTTATCCAAATACTCCATGAAGATCGAGTTCATTAATCGAGAGAAGGTGGCTGGATCATTGGTTAAACCGAAGGACATGACGGTGTACTCGTATTGGCCATATCAAGTAACAAAGGCCGTTTTAGGAATGTCCCCGTTCTTGATTTTGATTTGATGGTAACCCAACCTCAAATCCATCTTGGAAAAGACTGAGGACCCAGCGAGCTGATCATACAGATCGTTGATCCTGGGGAGCGGATACTTGTTCTTGATAGTGACCAAATTGACAGGTCGGTAATCTACAACCATCCGATCCGTTCCATCCTTCTTCTTGACGAAGAGGATGGGGCAAGCCCATGAAGAGGAACTAGGACGGATGAAACCCTTTTGCAAGGACTCATAAAGTTGTTTCTTAAGCTCGACTAGTTCTAAGGGTGCCATCTTATAAGGTCTTCTAGAGATTGGGACGGTTCCTGGAACAAGGTCTATCACGAACTCAGCATCTCTATCAGGTGGAACACCTGGCAGTTCTTCTGGAAAGACATCCGGAAAATCATGGACTACCGAAATATCTTCAAGGTCTGGAAGGGGGTTGGCATTTAGAGAGTAGAGCTGTCGCTCAGACACTCGGGTCAAAACATTGACTGTCTTGCCCGACGGATGGGTGAGTTGAACAGTTCTAGTAGAGCAATCAATCTTAGCGTAATGGGCTGACATCCAGTCCATACCCAAGATGATGTTTATGTCCGAGGACTTGAGAGCTATTAGTGAGGCAAGGAAGACCAATCTGTCGACAAGAATTTCATTTGCATGGCTGATTCTAGAGGTTTGCCATCTAGAACCAGGAGTTTGAATTTCCATGGAGGTGGGCATGTCACTAAATGTGGTGTTGTGCAAACGAGCATAGCTCTCAGAAATAAATGAATGAGATGCTCCAGTATCAAAGAGAACAGTTGTCGGATGGCAATTAACAAGGAGCGTACCGAGAACAACGTTGGGGTCTTCCCGAGTCTCCTCAGCTGAGACGTAGTTGACATGGCCACGAGCAGTGGTGGACGGCTGGGCGTAGAGCACCTTTCCTGCTGGCTTGCCACGGCCAACAGACTTTCCGAACTGGTTGGGGTTGTTCTGGGGACACTCGCGGATGTAGTGACCCGTCTCTCCACACTTGAAGCAAGTTATCATATTGGGGCGTGGAGCAGCATTAGCAGCGGGGCCACCATAAGTCTTGGGCGGTACAAACTGCTGGTTGGGGCGAGGCGCCTCAAAGAATGGCCTCGGAGTGAACCTGGATGGCACAACAGTGTTTGGAATCCAGACCCGGCGCTTCTGAGATCCAGAGCCGGATGAAGATCCAAAGTCACGGGAGTGCTTGCGTGAAGCTTCAAAGTCAGTCTGCCTTGTCTCAGCACTGATGGCCTTGTTGACCAACTTCGGAAAAGAGGTGAAATCGTGCAGACGAAGGTCATGGCGAAGCTCGGGGCTAAGTCCCTTGCAGAACCTTGCCTGCTTCTTGGCATCGGTGGATACCTCTTCGGGAGCATAACATGCTAGATTCCCGAACTCGCGAATGTAAGCATCCACAGTCAGTCTACCCTGGGTGAAGTTACAGAACTCCTCCCTCTTGCGATCCATGAGACCTTCCGGGATGTGATGCTCACGGAAAGCAGCACTGAACTCAGCCCAAGTAGTGATTTGGCCGACCGGGCGCATAGCCTCATAATTTTCCCACCAAAGGCTAGCAGGGCCTTCAAGGTGATAAGCAGCAAAGGTAACTTTATCATCTTCGGCTATGTTGGCAGAACGTAGCTTGTGGGCGATGCTACGAAGCTAGTCATCCGCATCGAGAGGCTCGACGGAATGGTTAAACTTCGGTGGATACAGCTTGACAAAGTCATTGATGGACACTAGGTTGTTTCTTGGCTGGCGTGCAGTATTCTGCTCAATCCGCTCCAGCAAGCGGTTAGTCTCACGCTTGTTTCGTTCTGCCTCCAGCATCACTTCGGCCAGAGAAGGCGGTTGAGGCAGATTTTCATCCCTAGCTGCGCTAGCTTCACCCTGCTCTGGAGCAGCAGGGTTGCTGCGGATGTTGACCATCCTAGGAAAAACAAAACAACGATTTAGACCAGGATGGCAAAATCTGGGCAAGAAGTGCGGAATGTAATGGATAACAAAGAATGCAGAGATGTTCATCCGTATGACATGGTAATGTAGAAACTGCCATATATATACCAACGGTCATACACACCATACATAGTTTAGTACAAGCCCAGGCTAAAGTACAACTATGATGAAATACGTTACATCTCATCGGAGGTATTCCAAGCTCCTATACATTATTTTTCTACACCTCCGGAATGGATACACACTAAGTCATATTCCACAAGTCACGCAGGACGGTGGACATACAACTGTTACAATACTAGCGAAACTACTACTAGCTCAGACAGCTCCATAGTAATCCTCATAGAAGTCACCACCCAAGCTTGGAAGCGGAACATGATCATCTGGGAATAGACGGTCCTGTGGAGCCTGTGGACCATAGGGACTTGGGTGTGGACTTGGTCCAACAAACGGCGGCAGACGAGGTCCACGAGGAGGGGTGATGCCTCCCACCTCACGCCACTCCATGAAATCTGGCAGACCAGCCCGCACAGGGTACAAGTCCCTCATGTCCATGTATCCGGCTTGCACTGCAGGGGCAAACCGAGTCAAAGTGGCCCAGTGATCAGAACGAGCATTAAAGAGTTCCATACGCAAGGCCCGATTTTCATGGTCCTTGTCTTCCAACATCTCAGTAGTGGTGCGGAGGAGTGAGTCCTCATGGGATGCGTCACTGTACATACCCTGAAGGTAACCATGCGCCCCAGGGAGGGATGCTGGCATGTAGCGAAAATCGGTGTTGCTCAGCAAGGCAGTTCTGGCTCGAATAATAGTCATCATCGAGTAGGCTGCATCCTGCACGGACATCCCAATAGTGATCCCAAGTCCATAAGAACAGTGGAGCGGTTCAGTAGCTCCGGGATAAGATGGATATATCCTGACCGTGCACAGATACTGGCTTTGATTAAAATCTCTAAACTGCTCCTCGACGGTATATTCAGGATACCATCGGTAACCTGTCTCGACCATCACTCGAACCAACATAGCTGTGTGACCACATACATCAATGCAACGGGTCAGACGAACCACTTGGTTCTGGGAACGGGTGGCCATCTGGAAGCACAAAATAGGGCAAAGACATTAGAATTTTCTAGGAGAATTTGGTCAGCATAACAGCTGTAAATGCTCAGAAAAGGAGATGAGACATCCACAACAGTTGCAAAACCACTCAACAACCATCATATCAAGGTTCCGGTTCAACTGGCAACATACTAAAATTTAGTAGAAACTAAACTGGGTTGTAACCAACAATCCTATAAGTTACTACGGATTAGTAACACGTGAACCTGATAGAGAGAAGAGAGCCTAGTCCTTAACCCACGTAGAATGAGAAGAGAATGACTCAAGACAGAGGGCATAAGGTAAAGGAGTAAAAGAGCCTTACGTTCCCTCCCACAATCAATTCCCCTACATATAACTAAAGCATTTCTAGACTCGACATCGACAGTTTGGCTTAGCGAACCTACAGGCAGTCCAGCTCTGATGCCAACGCTGTCAGGACCCCGATTCCAAGTCACATCGACCCAGCCAGTAACACCTCATATTACTTTGCGGCCTCACGCACGGTAATCCCACGGGTGTCGCCTTACCAAGGCCCGGGACCGTTTGCGCCTTTTGGCTCACGTATATGATAATGTCGCTAGCATCCATATGACAGAGAACCCG
Organism: Aegilops umbellulata; assembly: GCA_032464435.1. NCBI lineage: Eukaryota > Viridiplantae > Streptophyta > Magnoliopsida > Poales > Poaceae > Aegilops > Aegilops umbellulata. The sequence continues at coordinate 185,434,356 of CP136059.1, forward strand.
GGCCGACATGGCTAGTCGTGAACCCAAAGCGGCGCTAACCTATGAGGACAGGCATACATGAATCACATCGAGCATGTCGGTCATCAACGTGTGATTCCGGGCTGTAGCGCTGGGCTAACAGGAATCCAGTAACCCAGGCTGTAGCAGGCTAGGCAGGACTCCGGAAGTCACCGCGTGACATTTCCCCGAAGGGACAGACATAGGAACGAAGTGAATCACATGCCGGCCAGTCAAGTGTTCCAAGCAGTAGTGCTGGGCTAGCAGGACTCCGGTGAACCGGGCTGTAGCGGACTACTATCGCTCAGAAGCACTAGACTACATTTCCCCATATGATAGGCTGCCAAGGATAAACAACTAGATAGTCGGATCCCACTCATACCAAGCATTTCAATCATACACACAATATGCCCGATATGAGTAAATACAACATTGCATCACAACAAAACTCTACAACTCAAGTACTTTATTTAAAGGCTCCGAGGAGCCATACATAACATCCATACAGATAGGGGTCACATGACCCGACACTCACGTCATACAAACATACAAGCACATGCGGAAGCAAAGTAGTCTGAGTACAGACACTAGAAAGAAAGAAGGCTTGGCAAAGCCTGTCTATCTACATCGACCCTTCACAAGTCTTGGATCACCACCTGGGTGAAAAGTCACTCGTCAACATCGAGGTCTACATAGAACCCATCGGAGGGGTTGGTGTTGTCGTCTGAAAACATTAATTAAAGCAACATGAGTACGAAGGTACTCAGCAAGTCTTACAACAGAATCCTACAATACATGCACATTCTCAAGAAGGTAGTGGAGTTATTGCAGCAAGCCAGCTTTGACTCATGGCTAAGCTATCCTATGATAGACACAACTTATAAAACATTTGTCGCACACGAGTCCACTATCACCAACACAATACTCCATCGTGGATCCTCTCTCGTCATCCTACGAGAGGGCCATCCGCGGTACTCACACTTATCTTGAGGCTTTTAGTAGTATCCATTTACTTGTCTATGAACTGCATAGGTGACCAAGTAGTCCTTTACCGCGGACGCAGCTATTCGAATAGTTTTATAGCCTGCAGGGGTGTACTTCTTCACACACGCTCTCACCACTTATCGCCGTTTACACGACATGTACTCGGCAACCTTCAAGCGGAAGCCCAGCGAGGGTGTCGGCCACGACCTGACTAAACACACGAGTCCCTAGTCTAGGTTTATCGCCTATTCGGGTTCCATCCACAGGGAGTCCGGCCGAGGTTTCCACTAACGGCCCCGAACGATGTGTGCAGGGTTCGTGAGACACCAAACATGCGAATTGGTACACCGGGCCACGTGTCTACCGCAACACCGCCCACCCCTATGGTCAGCGCTACGTGCGGCCCCCAGCATGCTACAAACACCAGAAACTACTTTGCGACTCCCGGACAGAGGACAAGAGTGGTTAATAAGTCGAGAGAGTCAATTAAGGATCCCAATGTGTGGTAGTAGCTGAATCTTAAATCACACACACAGATCTTAGTTCTTAGGGACGGCCTCAATGAAACAACCCACCATGTACTCCTACATGGCCTCTCATCGATTCCTTTACCAAATCGTATTCAACACTTTCACACTCTCGACACCGACACAACCTTTCACTCTAGTTCATCATCCCGATGAGCCAGACCTGACACGACTCTAAGCATAGCAAGCATAGCATGGTAGTAAACACACACATATGGCTCAATCAACTCCTACACATACTAGTGGGTTTCATCTAGTTACTGTGGCAATGACAGGTCATGCAAAGGAAGTGGGTTCAACTACCGCAACACACAGCAGTTTGAGTCGCGTTGTCTTAATGCAGTAAACGAGAGCAGAAGCGAGAACATGGGTTTGTATCGGAATGATCAATGGGTTGCTTGCCTGATGGAGTGGTAGCGGGATACTGCCCTTCAGTTGGATACTCGTGAATATCCTCGGAGGCAGAACCTACCACGAAGAACATATCGGAACACAATCAACACATGACGATATGCAACATTATGATGCATGCTATGACATGGCAATATGAAAGTGTCGTGGCGTAATGCAAGCTAAAACAGGAAGGAATGTGCTTAATTGAACCAAAGGTTCAAGTGTTAGATCATTTAACATAGCCATTTAAGTGCATCATCTTGTATTGCTTAAACAGCAGGGTTAACTTGTTCTGACATGCATGAAACCAGTTCCAATGGATAGATTGAATTTTTCTGATCAAATTTCATACATAAATCTTTGCATTTGGAGTTATAGATTAATTTATATGAATTTTTGAAGTTTGGACTAATTTCTGGAATTTCCTGTATAGAAATAATTCCGGTGATTTAATTACTGCATCAGCATTACGTCAGGATGACGTCAGAGGTCAACGGGGTCGTCCAGGTCAAACTGACCAGTGGGTCCCGCGTGTCAGTGGTTAAATAAACTAATTGTTTTTAGTTTAGAAACTAATCTGGATAATTAGCAGGGGGCCCACTTGTCATTGACTAAGGAAAGTCAACCTGGGCCCACCAAGTCAACGTCAAAGGTCAAACTCGCCGGCGTTTAGCCACCGGCATGGCCAGACGCGGTGGTGCGAGTGCATTTGTGCATTCCGGCGACCAAACGAGCGGCGGAGAGCATCTATGCGTAGCTGAGAGCAAGCCGCAGCGTTTGGTGGCGGTGGTTGGACTCGGGGTGGCCGGAAACGTCGCCGGCGACGAGCTTTGCAGTCGCCGGAGTCGGGTGGAAGTGAGCGCGAGGCTACGGGGCACAGCGAGGTGCGTGGAGTGGGGCATTGAGCTCCCGGGGATGCGGTGAGGTGGTTAGACAAGGTGGCGTGGCCGGAGTTTGGCCGGAGTCACGTCGGCGATGAGCTCCGCGGCGGTGCGTGCGGGTGAGCTTCGTGCGGTTGCTATGGTGCACGAGAAAGCAAACGGAGAAGATGGGGAGGTGCAGCAGCTCACGGCGGTCACGTAGAGCCAGACGGCGCGGTCGGGGACGAGCTGATGCGGCGGCAACGTCGAAAGGGATCTCCGGCGGTGGCTGACGAAGGCGAGGTCGATGGAGGTGTTGTAGAGCGTGTGAGCGCTCGGGGCTCGGCCTGTTCGAAGCAGTCGACGACGGCGGAGTGGGTAGACACGGTGGTGCAGCACGGGGACGGCGTTGGACGCGCTTACGGCGGCGGAACGGTGACGGCTGCGTCGGCCATGGGGAGGGAGTGCGAGGGAGAGGAGCCAGGGGGAAGTGCGGTGTCTGCGGGGTCGGGGAGAGAGAGGGAGCTCGTCCCACGTCGACAGCGTGACGAGGGGAGCGGCGAGGCGGCGGCAGCTGTGTGGCGCGCATGCGGTGCTCGCCGTCGAGCACCTGGCTGCCTGCCGGGCCAAGCCAAGCTGCTTGCTGGCGCGGTGGCTGGGCTGGGCCGGCAGGTGGGCCTGGTGGGTGGCGCCAGGTAAGGTTTCCCTTTTCTGTTTTCTTTTTCTATTTTTCTGTAGGTTCAGGGCTTTATTAAAAATACTTAGGCATTTTCTAAAATCCTGAAAATAATTGTGGGATCTGTTGGGATTATTCCTAACAGCCCTCACTTAAATCCAGAATTGTTTGAACATTTAAAATATTTATTAGTATTTAAATGTCCAAAGGCAACATACATATGATTTAATTCAGTGACCTTGTGATGACCTAGAAAATTGTGCACCAAATTTTGCCAGAGGTTATAACCCAAGACAAAGACGGTGAACATTTTAGAAGGGCATTTCAGGTTCATTGAAAATATTTTTAGTAAACCCTAGTTGATTTCAGGGGTGGTGCTGGGGGTTCTGCCTTCCCCATTTCAAGTTTCTGTTAAAAGTAAACATGATGCACACTCTAATGCATGGACTAGCTAGGATGTGACAAAAAATGGTATAAAATGACTATAAATGATTTTAAAACATCCAGGATTAATAATATAACATCATGGAACAATCAAAACTTATAGATACGTTGGAGACGTGTCACTCACCTACCAAACCTCGAGCCGCGAGATTCAGTGCCAATCGTGTGGGGGCCGGTTGTCTTGCCAGATCTATACGTTTACTTTTTTCAACACCATATATTTACATCGTCTGATGATTTTTTAACTCGCACAAAAGTACATAAAAATATGATTTTTCAAACCATTATGGTTAGCCTTTGCAAGTAGATGTAGTTCAAATTTGAATTACAGTCATTAAATGGCTAGAAAATCAATTAAATGTCTTTAAAAGGTCGAATGACCCCTAGAATTTCCAATTTTTCACATGATAGTTGTACTGGTGCACGTTAAACATAGAAAAAATTTGAAGGCCATAAGAGGAAGCTATCTCCTATTCGTCATCAAACATGCATTGTTCCCTCTCGGAACCACGAGCCTTCTAGTGAGTTGCTCCGGTTTGTGAGGGGTGTGTGTCCAAACTTTCGTCTAACAGGCTAATTTTTTTACCACATCATCTTGGTGGCATGACATTACATCAAGGAAGGTTTCATGTTTTTCTGATCATTTTTTATTTTTTCTCAAATTAAAAATGCCATGGCACTCCATGCATGTGTCCATGTCGTGAGACCAATATGTTTGAAAATTCCTTTTAATTTACTGCACATGGAATTAACTCGCACACAAGTACACAAATATGATTTTTCAAACCATTATGGTTAGTCGTTGCATGTAGATGTAGTTCAAATTTGAATTACGGTGATAAAATAGCTAGAAAATCACTTAAATCTCTATAAAAGGTCAAATGACCCCTGAAATTTTCCAAATTTTCACATGACAGTTGTATTAGTGCATGTTAAATGTAGAAAAAAATTTGAAGGCCATAAGAGGAAGCTATCTCCCGTTCGTCATCAAACATGCATTGTTCCCTCTCGGAACCACGAGCCTTCTAGTGAGTTGCTCCAGTTTGTGAGGGGTGTGTGTCCAAACTTTCGTCAAACAGGCCAATTTTTTTACCACACTATTGTGCTTAAGTTTCATTCCTGGATCGTTATGCTGACACACACAGTACTCGAGGATTTATAACAGAGGTAAATCACATGTATATAGTAACGTAAATACTATTACCTCAATCCAAATAGCGGAAGTAACAACAAGGTTGTGGATTCCCACCAACACCAACGAAAAAGTTGAGTGTAAAAATCCTAACCCTAACGTATCACTTACTCGTCGCAAGATTCCTGCAACATGAGACATTGCAGCCATGTAGGTCAGTACACTGAATGTACTGGGAATTTCACACTATAGAGAAATGCTGAATAATGACTATCACAACATGCATATTTGGCTGGTGGAGGCTCTAAGTTTAATTTTTGCATAATGCTAGTTTTTCCCTACAACAAAGGAATATATTTATTTAACTACAAAGTTTGTTGAATACATCGAGAAGGTTCCCCCAACTCAATCCTAAAATAATAATCATTAACCCTATAAAATCAATTAAATAAAGTGTTGAGATCAACATGATAATCCAAGTACCAGAGGCTCAAGATGTCCATAACCGAGGACATGGCTAATCATGATTAATTTGTACACTCTGCAAAGATTTGCACTTTTCCCCACAAGACTCGACCTCCTCCGTTGGATTTCTCGCACTTCATGGTGTTTGAGAAACGGATGACCGAGACATAGTCTTTCAGAAACGTGAACTCTTTACTCTTGGTAGACAGTACCACCTGCATCCCCCTACATCTGCTAGCCTACCACTGAAAGAGGTTACGCAACATACTCAACTATGCCGGAGCCCATAATGGCTTGTGGCTGCACACGGAAGTTTCTAGCATGAATAATCTTATGATTCCTTGGAGCCTGGGTGGCATTCCATAGGGTGATCGCACGGGTACTCCGGGATCCTCATGGGCAAGCACTAGGTTCTCCAGGTGCCCGGGAAAACCACTGGGTGCGCTAGGGTGCCCCAACCAATCCACCCAGATGTGTGTTAAAGTAGCCACCTTAAGTTAAACCTTAGTTAACAATAACTCTCACATCTTTCATGAATTCTCTCAAAACCAAACCACGTCTACGAGCATAGCATAGCAGTAAGAATAATGTAGTAGTAACTCCCATGGTTTGAAGATGATCAAAGTGTGAACTTGCCTGTACTGATGATGAAGATGACACAGTCAACTCCTGATAGTTGTACTCGTCACACTCTGGTCAATCTATCGTAAGCAAGCAATAGTAACCACACATAAGCAATCATGCAAAAGAATCGAAGAAAAGATATCGGAAGACTTCGAAAACATGCAAATAACTCTAGAAACAGAAAACAATCTCTAACAATACCTAAATTAAGTGAATTTGGCCTTATTAGAAAGTTTAGGTCAAGAGCTTTGATTTGCAAAAAGAATCAACTCAAATGGAGTTATAAAACTCAAGTCACGATCAAACGAAGTTCAACTACAAATATGTTTAAATTCAAATTTTAAAACTTTCAAAAATATGTTTAAGTTATTTTACTGGGTAGAGGGGATCATAACGAAGAAGTGGGTGTTGGTTTCGTTGGATTTGGACAAACGAGTAAAAAGTTGCGAGGGTTTGAAACAGAAGGACTAATTTGTAAATAAAATATTCATGGATGGGTCCCTGGCTGAAATTAAAAGATAAAGAAAAATCCTATCGAACGAACGTTCGCTACAGAAACTGTAAAAACGAATTCGTTCGCTGCAGAACCCTAACTGACGAACGTCCACTAAATAACTAAACCTAAAAAAATAGATCTAGGTTTTCTAAAAAAACAGAAGAAAAAGCGGCGGCCTTTACCGGCTGTTTCCGGTGGCGGTTGGCTCCGGCGATGGTGGGCAACTCCGGTGAGTCGGCAGAGCGGGGTAGCTGCGTCGAGCATCGGGCGAGGGCGCGCGGCGGTGGAGGACGGCGGTGTGTCTGGCAGCGGCGATGCGCGGAGCACCGGCGACGGCGGTGATGCGCGGAGCAGCGGTGACTTGACTTGGCGTAGATCTCCCTGACAACAGCGCCAGAAATCCTTCTTGCTACCTCTTGATGACTGTGTTGGTTTTCCCTTGAAGAGGAAAGGGTGATGCAGCAAAGTAGCGTAAGTATTTCCCTCATTTTTTGAGAACCAAGGTATCAATCCAGTAGGAGACTACACACAAGTCGCCTCGTACATACACAAACAAATAAGAACCTTGCAACCAACGCGATAAAGGGGTTGTCAATCCCTTCACGGCCACTTGCAAAAGTGAGATCTGATAGAGATAATAAGATAAATATTTTTGGTACTTTTGTGATATAAATTAAAAGTAAAGATTGCAAAGTAAAAATAGATTGGAAACTTATATGATGGAAAATAGACTCGGGGGCCATAGGTTTCATTAGTGGCTTCTCTCAAGATAGCATAAGTATTACAATGGGTGAACAAATTACTGTAGAGCAATTGATAGAAAAGTGCATAGTTATGCGAATATGTAGGCATGACCATGTATATTGGCATCACGTCCGTGACAAGTAGACCGAAACGATTCTACATCTACTACTATTATTCCACACATCGACCGCTATCCAGCATGCATCTAGAGTATTAAGTTCATAAGAACAGAGTAACGGATTAGGCAAGATGACATGATGTAGAGGGATAAACTCAAGCAATATGATATAAACCCCATCTTTTTATTCTCGATGGCAACAATATGATGCATGCCTTGCTGCCCCTGATGTCACTGGGAAAGGACACCGCAAGATTGAACCCAAAGCTAAGCACTTCTCCCATTGCAAGAAAGAGCAATCTAGTAGGCCAAACCAAACTGATAATTCGAAGAGACTTGAAAAGATAACAAATCACACATAAAAGAATTTAGAGGAGATTCAAATATTGTTCATAGATAATCTTGATCATAAACCCACAATTCATCGGATCTCGACAAACACACCGCAAAAAGAATTACATCAAATAGATCTCCAAGAAGATCTAGGAGAACTTTGTATTGAGATCCAAAGAGAGAGAAGAAGCCATCTAGCTAATAACTATGGACCCAAAGGTCTGTGGTAAAGTACTCACACATCATCGGAGAAGCTATGGTGTTGATGTAGAAGCCCTCCGTGACAGATTCCCCCTTTGGTGGAACGCCGGAAAAGGCCCCAAGATTGGATCTCACGGGTACAGAAGGTTGCGGCGGTGGAAATAGGGTTTCGTGGTGCTCCTGGATGTTTTTGGGGTATATGGACATATATAGGAGGAAGAAGTAGGTCGGTGGAGCTGCGAGGGGCCCACGATGGTGGCGGGCGCGCCCAGGGGGCAGGCGCGCCTCCCTGCCTTATGGCCTCCTCGCTTCTTTCTTGACATCCAGTCCAAGTCCCCTGGATCATGTTTGTTCCAAAAATAACTCTCCCGAAGGTTTCATTCCGTTTGGATTCCATTTGATATTACTTTTTCGCGAAACACTGAAATAGGCAAAAAGCAACAATTCGCACTAGGCCTTCGGCTAATAGGTTAGTCCCAAAAATAATATAAAATTGTTTAGTAAAGCCCATTAAACATCCCAAATAGATAATATAATAGCATGGAACAATCAAAAATTATAGATGCGTTGGAAACGTATCAATATCTTCTGCCTTAGGGTTTTCTTGACAAAAACCTTGAGTTTTAAAGCTCCATGTTCCGGTCTTTCTCCAACACGCCTTGATCTCGGGTATTGACAGATTCAATAGTCTGACTAGTTCGATAAGGGTAGCCTTCCTAGGTCATACCAATTCTGGAAATTCTACAGAGCTTTCAAATTCTCCTAGTCTTCGGAGTCTTCAACCTTTGCAGTTTCAATTATTATAATGCACGGTAAAATCCTCTTTATTCCGAAGTGGTCTTAGTTGTCCTATATCTTGTACTCCTTGAAGTGGTCTCATCAGTCGAATCTTCGCGTGGTCAAAAGGGGAAAGGGGTAGTCTAACTAAAAGGGAATATTTGAATTAGCTCAAAAGAGAAGAGAGGTAAAATATCTTTTTGAAAAAGAAGTTTTAGAGAAAATCTTTCCTATGGGCTTGCAAGTTTCCAGGGTCACGTCCTATAGTCAACATGTGCTCTGTTACCATCTTGTAACGACCCGACCCGAATGGATCGAATCTCTATGCTTAAGTGTCATCCCTGGATCGGTATGCTGACACACACAATACTCAAGGATTTATAACAGAGATAAATCACATGTATAAAGTAACGTAAATACTATTACCTCAATCCAAATAGCGGAAGTAACAACAAGGTTGTGGATTCCCATCAACACCAACGGCAAAGTTGAGTGTAGAAATCGTAACCCAAATGTATCACTTACTTGTCGTAAGATTCCTGCAACATGAGACGTTGCAACCATGTAGGTCAGTACATTGAATGTACTGGCAATTTCACACTGTAGAGAAATGCTAAATAATGACTATCACTACATGCATATTTGGCTGGTGGAGGCTCTAAGTTTAATTTTTGCATAAAGCTAGTTTTTCCCTACAGCAAAGGAATATATTTATTTAACTACAAAGTTTGTTGAAAACATTGAGAAGGTTCCTCCATTCAATCCCAAAATAATAATCATTAACCCAATCAAATTAATTAAATAAAGTATTGAGATCAATATGATAATCCAAGTACCAGAGACTCAAGATGTCCATTATCGGGGACACAGCTAATCTATCGTAAGCAAGCAAAAGTAACCACACATAAGCAATCATGCAAAAGAATCGAAGAAATGATCTCGGAAGACTTCGAAAACAGGAAAATAACTCTTGCAACAGAAAACAATTTCTAATAGTACCAAAATTAAGTGAATTTGGCCTTATCAAAAAGTTTAGGTCAAGAGCTTCAATTTGCAAAAAGAATCAACTCAAACGGAGTTATAAAACTCAAGTCACGATCAAACGAAGTTCAACTACAAATCTGTTTAAATTCATATTTTAAAACTTTCAAAAATATGTTTTAGTTGTTTTACTGGATAGAGGGGATCATAGCATAAGCAGGCGTTGGTTTCGTTTGATTTGGATAAACGAGTAAAAAGTTGTGAGGATTTGAACCAGAAGGACTAATATGTAAATAAAATATTCACTGATGGGTCCCTGGCCGAAATTAAAAGAAAAAGGAAAATCCTATCGAACGAACGTTCGCTACAGAAACTGTAATAATGAATTCATTCACTGCAGAACCCTAACTGACGAATGATACGTCTCCAACGTATCTATAATTTTTGATTGCTCCATGCTATTATATATTCTGTTTTGGATGTTTAATGGACTTATTTATACACTTTTCTATTATTTTTGGGACTAACCTATTAACCCAAGGCCGAGTGCAAATTACTGTTTTTTTGCCTATTTCCGTGTTTAACAGAAAAGGAATATCAAACGGAGTCCAAACGGAATGAAACCTTCGGGAGCGTGATTTTTGGAACAAACGTGATCCAGAAGACTTGGAGTGGACGTAAAGCAATCAACAAGGAGGCCACGAGGCAGGGGCGCGCCTACCCCCCTAGGCGCGCCCTCCACCCTCGTGGGCCCCTCGTGGCTCCACCAACCTACTTCTTCCTCCTATATATACCTATGTACCCCGAAACCATCGAGGAGCACCACGAAAACCTAATTCCACCGCCGCAACCTTCTGTACCCGTGAGATCCCATCTTGGGGCCTTTTCCGGTGCTCTGCTGGCGGGGGCATCGATCACGGAGGGCTTCTACATCAACACCATAGCCTCTCCGATGATGTGTGAGTAGTTTACCACAGACCTTCGGGTCCATAGTTATTAGCTAGATGGCTTGTTCTCTCTCTTTGGATCTCAATACAAAGTTCTCCTCGATCTTCTTGGAGATCTATTTGATGTAACTCTTTTTGCGGTGTGTTTGTCGAGATCCGATGAATTGTGGGTTTATGATCAAGATTATCTATGGACAATATTTGAATCTTCTCTGAATTCTTTTATGTATGATTGGTTATCTTTGCAAGTCTCTTCGAATTATCAGTTTGGTTTGGCCTACTAGATTGATCTTTCTTGCAATGGGAGAAGTGCTTAGCTTTGGGTTCAGTCATGCGGTGCTCGATCCCAGTGACAGTAGGGGAAACGACACGTATTGTATTGTTGCCATCGAGGATAAAAAGATGGGGTTTATATCATATTGCAGGAGTTTATCCCTATACATCATGTCATCTTACCTAATGCGTTACTCTGTTCTTATGAACTTAATACTCTAGATGCATGCTAGATAGCGGTCTATGTGTGGAGTAATAGTAGTAGATGCATGCAGGAGTCGGTGTCGGTGTACAAAAGAAGGGGCGCACCTTTGTACCCCTTTACCTGTGCACGGACAGTCGGAGTTGCGCCCACGGCCGCACCAAGCAGAGTAGGGGAGGTGAACCGAGGTGAAACCGAAGCCCAAGACAACCAGAGCAACACCAAGGCCGAGACCACAAAGAGCAGAGAGGAGAAGCAGGTTCCCCCGGCAAGATCCTTGCCGGGGGGCAGCCTCCGCGGCCCCAGCAAGGCCCTTGCCGGGGCGGCTCGTCCAACACCAGCGGAGCGCACCACCCTTGAGTCCAGAGTCTCCAACACCATCAACCACGTTGGGCCAAGGCTCGGGAGGCACCTCCATGGTGGCATGCAAATCTTTGTGAAGACAAGGAATATTCAAGATCAGATGAGGATTAAAAGACAACGATTTTCGGTGTCAAAACCGGCGGATCTCGGGTAGGGGGTCCCGAACTGTGCATCTAGGCGGATGGTAACAGGAGGCAAGGGACACGATGTTTTACCCAGGTTCGGGCCCTCTTGATGGAGGTAAAACCCTACTCCTGCTTGATTAATATTGATGATATGGGTAGTACAAGAGTGGATCTACCACAAGATCAGAGAGGCTAAACCCTAGAAGCTAGCCTATGGTATGATTGTTGTTGTCCTACGGACTAAACCCTCCGGTTTATATAGACACCGGAGGGGGCTAGGCTTACACAAAGTCAGTTACAAGGAAGGAGGTCTACATATATGTATTGCCAAGCTTGCCTTCCACGCCAAGGAGAGTCCCATCCGGACGCGGGATGAAGTCTTCAATCTTGTATCTTCATAGTCCAACAGTCCTGCCAAAGGTTATAGTCCGGTTGTCCGGATAGCCCCTAATCCAGGACTCCCTCAGTTGGCCCTGAACCAGGCTTCAATGACGATGAGTCCGGCGTGCAGATTGTCTTCGACATTGCAAGGCGGGTTCCTCCTCCGAATATTTCATAGAAGATTTTGAACACGAGATCGTGTCCGGATCTGCAAAACAAGTTCCACATACCTCCGTATAAAGAATAATATTTCCACAAATCTAATCTGCTGACGTATTCCGTAGTGTGACATCACACCACAGCCAAGCCCTTATGCGAATCATTTTTTACAGCCACCCTTAGCATGTTTTGCGAGGCGGTTTCCTTGGCACGTCTTGTCGAAGCAGATATCATGTCCCCTTATCGCGGGATTCTCATCAATACGGACGTGGGTAACCCAACCGCGCCATCAATTACGGCGCTTGGGGGATGAGTGGGTTTTACCAGGCTGGTGGGGACGCATAGTTTCGTCCGCCCATATAAAGGGATAAGGATTCACCTTTTTCCATCCACGCCTTCTTCCTCCTTCGCTCATCCATTCTCACACACTTGAGCTCCAGCGCCCAAGCTCACGTTTACTTCCTCAACCTTCTACAACCATGTCGGAGCGGGAGGCAAGTGGATGGTCTCCTCCGTCACGGAGGGACACATCAAGAAGCTGAGGGGAGCCAGATACGTGCCCGACGATATCGCACACCGGCTCCCAGATGCGGGGCAGCTCAGACCCACCCCCAGGCCCCACGAGAGGGTAGTGTTCTTTACCCATTTCCTCCGCGGACTAGGATTCCCTCTCCACTCATTTGTCCAGGGGCTCATGTTCTACTACGGCCTGGACTTCCACGATCTGGCCCCGAACTTCATCCTCAAATCTCGGCGTTTATTTTCGGGTGTGAGGCCTTCCTCCGCATCAAGCCCCATTTCGGCCTATGGCTGAAGACTTTCAATGTCAAACCGAAGGTGGTGGGCGGCCAGTAGGCGGAGTGCGGAGGTGCCACGGTGGGCAAGATGCCCAACGTCTCATGGCTCGAGGGCTCCTACGTGGAGACCATAAAGGGGTGGCAATCGGGGTGGTTCTACATCACCGAGCCATGTGACCCCAAATGGGCAGCAACCCCCGAGTTCCGATCCGGAATCCCCACGCTGCTCACCTCCTGGAAAGAGAAGGGCCTGCACTGGGGTAGTCCGAGTGAGCTGACCAGACTCCAAACCTGTGTCCAACATGGTGAACAAGAAGCTCAAGCTTGTCAACATAGTCCAGGTCATGCTCATCCGTCGGATCCTCCCGTGTCAACAACGGGCGTTTAACTTGTGCGAGTTCAACCCGGCCCAGCACCAAACTCTGAGCGAGCTTTTCGACACAACACATGAGGATTCTTGGAAGGTGCTATTCAAGGGCGCCGAGGTTCCCCCTCCCCTTACCGAGGATCGCAGATTCAGCGCGAAGCGCCAAGCCAGCATGGTAAGCTGTTTTACCTCTTATAGGGTATTCATTTTTCATAGTTTAATCATATGCGGGATCTAAGCTCCCATACCTTTGACAGGAATGGCAGGAGACGGCCGAATAGATTGACTGTCCGGCTCCTCTGCCCGAAGGCCCAGCAGACGCTCGCTTAGCGGAGCTGCTGGTTCCGGCACCTTACGTGGTGCCGGAGAAGAAGGCCACGGGAACCCGAAAGAGTTCCCGGCGCCTGGTGGTGTCAGACTCATCGTCCGATGACTCCGAGGCGCACTCCTCCCACGAAGATGAGGAGGAGGAAAAAGAAGCTTCTTCCCCTCCAGCGGGGGGAGAAAAGAAAAGGAAGGCCGCCCCAACCGAGGAGGCCGGAGGGTTCAAGAAGGGAAGGACCCTTCCTCCGGACTGCTCCACCAACGTCGCCGACAGCAAAGACGAGTGGCCATCCAGGGCCAAGCCCCTAGCAAAGTCGTAAGTATTCGGACACCAGAGTGACTCATAGCGTTCCTTTATTGCACAGCTCCTCTTAACGCTGAATATAATCATGCAGTCCTCCCCGAGCCCGTGTCGACGTATCATCGAGCGGTTCCTTGGGTTCGTCGGATGTGAATAGCTTTTCACTTCCGACCGCCTCCTCTCCTCGTCCTACGGACAATGCCGAGGTATTGTCCCAAGGGGTTCCAAACTAAGGGGAGGTAGTCCTGGGGGCGTCTCAAGGCGACATCCCGGACTCCAGGCGCAAAGGGAGCAAGACTCCCAAGGGCTCTGTAGGATTCGCGGGTTCCGGCAGACCCTTAAGGTTCAAACTCTGGGGTGCGCGCGGAGATCATGCCCACTACCTCTCCGTCTCAAAATGATCTAACTACTGCAAGAACAACACAAGTGACACAGGGTTTATACTGGTTCGGGCCACCATTGTGGTGTAATACCCTACTCCAGTGTGGTGGGTGGATTGCCTCTTGGGCTGATGAGGAAGAACAATACAAGGAAGAACAGCCTCGCGAGGGTCTGTTCTTGGCTAGGGGATGAACTGCTAGGGGAGTTCGATCGCCCTTCTCTCTCTCTCTAGATGCTGGATTCGGTCTCTAACTAGGTTCACTCCAATCTGCCTCTACCCTGGGGGTGGCTAGTCCTATTTATAGGCAAAGGCCCTGGGCCACTTCCCAAATATTGAGCGGGAAGGGCACCAACAATTGGCCAATTTGAACATCTGGTACACTTATCCTGACTAAAGTTGGCCTTCGCCTGCCAAAGGCCCTGTGGTGACGCCGTCCTGGGCTCCATGGTGACCTCCTTCCCACCGTTGGTCTGGTCTTGGTCTCGTTGCACCGAAATGGGTGCCTTTGCTTGATCCTCTAGCCTGCGCTTGCCCCCTTTGCACCAAAGAGGAAAGGGAGACGCTGCGCGGGCTGGCGCCCACCTGGCACCCTTTGTCATCATGGCTTGCGTCATGGGCACCTCGTGAGGTACCCCACCTTGATCTCTCCGCCTCCTCGCGAGCCAGCCTGAGGAGGCCGTGCTTGAGGGAGCGCCGTGTCGTTCGCCTCGCGAGGCTTGGCCCCTCGCGAGGGTCTTGAACCTTGTGTTGATGAAGATGGGCCACGCTGGGCCCCCATTTGAGCCACGCCGCAGGCCGCAGGCAGGCAAGTCTGGGGACCCCCGTTCCCAGAACGCCGATAGTAGCCCCCGGGCCCAAGGCGCGCACGGACTTGGCCGTGCCGAGAGGCGAAAGGGCAAGGGCGAAGCGCCGCGGGCCCTAACAGCCTGCGGCCTTGGGCGCCGCGTGGCGGTTGATTAGACGTAGGCGCTTTAGCAACTGCGCAAGTTATTAAAGGTGTGGCATCCGCTCGGGCTTTGTCCTTCTCCTTCTGCATCCGCTGCTCAGATCCCCTTTCTTGCGCTTCTCCTCCCTTCCTCCAAGCTTCCAGATTTGCTCCACCCGCTCGACCCAGGTAGCCATGGCGCCTCGCCGGGCCCCGGCCGAAGCTTGGTTCTCGCCTGCTTTGGATTCGCCCAACGTGTCGAAGGCGAGCCTCGCCCTACTGCACCAGATGGCTGCGGCGCAGGGCATTGACGGGGCGCAGATGTTCAAGGTCGGCTCCGATGCCCCTGAAGGCCGAGGGAGCACCTTCTATCCTTTCTTCGTGAGCTCCATTACAGCGGTCCTGGTGCCTCCTTTCTCTGAGTTCTTCCTCGCCGTCCTCCGCCATTACAACTTGCAATCTTTGCATCTCCACCCCAACTTCGTCCTTCTCCTGACGATCTTCGCCTACTACTGCGAGGCGCATGTGGGGGTGCAGCCTTCAGTGGCCTTGCTGCGCCACTACTTCTACCTCCGGACCTCCAAAGGTTCCCCTTCTGCGTGCGTGGGCTTCGTCGCGTGCGGCAGCTCCATGGCCATCTCGAATCCAGGGAAGAGGATCGAGGGCTTCCAGAGCAAGTGGGTATTGGTTGACGCCGGGCGCGTCCACCCTCGGTTGGCCCTTCCCACGGAGCCGCCCGTGAGCTCGGAAGACTGGTGCCGAGCGGAGCTCATGGATCCCCGCGCGAAGTCGATGCTGGCGAAGATGGACGCCGATCTGAAGCCAGCCAACATGGCGACGGCGA
This sequence comes from Aegilops umbellulata, assembly GCA_032464435.1. Taxonomy (NCBI): domain Eukaryota; kingdom Viridiplantae; phylum Streptophyta; class Magnoliopsida; order Poales; family Poaceae; genus Aegilops; species Aegilops umbellulata. The sequence goes on from CP136059.1 coordinate 185,450,498, forward strand.
AGCTGACTGGGGCGTCGTTGCTGAGGGAGTTCTTGGAGCACCAGCTGGCTCCGCTTCGGCAGTACTCTCCCCCGATGTGGAGGCCTCACCCGAGCCCCGCAGCCGTGGGCGAAGAGGACGTGACTGCGGTTGTCCAGTCCCTGGTCGGGGGCGAGGCAGCAGGGCTGGAGGGCGCGCCTTCGCCCCTGTTCCTCCGCGACGATTGGGAGCAAGTGGTGGAGTCCATGCCCGTCTTCAACGGGGACGGGCTCGTGCCCGTGGTGGCTCCCGAGGATCTGGTGGATGGGTCTTCCGGCGACTCCAGCGGAGATGGGGGCAGGGAGGAGCAGGAGGCAGGTCCCGACTCCGAGGCGACTGACGGAGAGTCTAGGGCTCCCCCGCTCCAGCGCAAGCCCCGCGCTCTCCGCCTTTCGCTGAGCGATGAGGACGATGATGATGACGTGCTGGGCAGCGGGAGCTCACCCCCGGTCCCGAAGAAGGGCAGGACCGGGTTGATTCCCCGCGGGTCCGCCCTGACTCCGGGGCGAACCGCTGACGCGCCTTCTGCTTCCGAGGTCGACCCCTCCAGCCGGCTCTCTGGCTTCAAGTTTGGCAGGAGACCGCTGGAGCTTGCTGGCGACGACCTGTAAGTGCTTGATCCCTGATCCCTGGTTCCTTGTTCCGCTGACGAGGCTTGACGATTACTTCTCCTGAGCAGGCTGACGCCCGCGGCGAAGAAGCTGAAGGGAGCTCCTGAGGCCTCAGCTGCGACGACACCTCCACCTGCAGGGGAGGGCGACCGCGACGCGCGGGCTTCTCTTGCCCACTCGCCCTTGCGGGGCTTGGCCGAGCTGGCCGGGGCGTCAGCCCCCATGGCTCGATCGACCCCAGAGGCGCCCTTGCCTGGTGCTGCTGCTACGGCTGGGGAGGCGCAGCAGACTCCGTCTCGGGATACTGCAACCTCGCCGCCGCTACCTTCTCCTCCCGTTCCGCCGGCTGCTGGTTCCGCGACTCCTCCTGCTGCCTTGAAGCACACCTATGCTTCTCCGCCTTCTTCTTCCATCTTGGAGCGGGCTGTTGCTGGACTGGACCGGCTGCGGCAGGATCTTCTAGGCACCGACCCTCGCCTGGTGGCCGGGCGCCTGGAGCTGGCCTTGGGGTGGATCTGCTCCAACGCCTCGATTCGGGCAGCGCTGGTTCAGGCCTCGACGGCCTGTGACGAGGAGAGGGAGGCCACCCTTGAGGCGAAGGCTGCCCGCGACGCGGCCCTGGGAGAGGCGGTTGGCATCCGCGGCCGCTGCAAGGAGCTGGAGGACGAGTTGCAAGGCCTGCGGGACCAGCTTGCAGAGGAGACCCGCCTGCGCCAAGAGCAGGAGAAGGGGGTGAAAGCTCGCGAGGTGGCGCTCGAGGACCGGGAGGCGAAGCTCAAGAAGCGCCGCAGCCACCTAGGCGCGTTGAAGAAGGAGCTGGAGACGACGAAGGCCGAGCTGGACGCCAAGGCCCGGGTACTCGCCGAGGATCGCGTGGCCTTTGCGGACATGGAGAAGGATGCTTGTGCTTCACTGAAGACGCTTTACGAGAGTGGCTTGGATAGCCCGCTGGCTGGTGACGAGGACGGCCCCGCCAAACTGCTTCCCTTCTTGGTGAAGGCTCTTGGAGATGTCGCCCTTGGACTCGCCCCCACGGCCGAGGCCGAGGCGCGAGTCCTGTCTTCTGCCGCGCTGACGCGGGTCTTCGCCCATGTCTATCTTCGCGATCCCAGTGCCGACCTCGACAGCCTGCTGGAGCCGGTGAGCGGCGAGGGCGCCGCTGTCGCTGTCGAGGCCGTGAAGGGGCGCGTAGAGGCGCTGCTAGGGAAGTTCCGGGCCTTCAGCACCAAGCCGAAGCGAGGCGCTGCCGGCCCCACTACCCCACAAGGCGAAGCTACTCCACGCGACTCCGCTGCCGACAAGTGACTCCGCTATCGTTCCTGTCCTTCTTTCGATTCCTGCACATGCACGACGCCTCGGGGAGGCATTTAAATTTGCTTTTGGTACCAAGGCGACAGTATGGGTTGTAATATTCACTTTTAAGTTTCTTGAATTTTATGTTCCCCTTCCCTACTTGCTTATGTTCTACGCCGGCAGAGCCCGGCCACGCGCATGCCTCACCCAGCATCAGCCCCGACCGGAAACCAGGACGGGACCAAAGGAATGAGGGGCCACGTGACAAGTTAGGCTCCTGAGTCGCGATGCTCAGCAGTCCCCCTTGGCGCACGAACGACAAGTAGGGAAGCGTGATGTAGGTGTGTTTCCCGTTCTACGTCTGCAGAGCCCGACCCCGCGCGTACCTCACCCAGCATAGCCTTTCAGAACTAAGGAGTGAGGGGCTACGGAGCCAGTTAGGCTCCTGAGTCGTGATGCTCAGGAGTCCCCCTTGACGCGCGAACAGCATGAGATGGAATGTAGGCGGGGCTACCGTTCTACGTCTGCAGAGCACGACCCCGCGCGTACCTCACCCAGCATAGCCTTTTGGAACTAAGGAGTGAGGGGCTACGGAGCCAGTTAGGCTCCTGAGTCGCGATGCTCAGGAGTCCCCCTTGACACGCGAACATCATGAGATGGAATGTAGGCGGGACTACCGTTCTACGTCTGCAAAGCCTGACCCCGCGCGTACCTCACCCAGCATAGCCTTTCGGAACTAAGGAGTGAGAGGCTACGGAGCCAGTTAGGCTCCTGAGTCGCGATGCTCAGGAGTCCCCCTTGACGCGCAAACGGCCTTCGTACCTTGGCTCCGCTCGGGGAGAGACGCGCGACGAACCAGGCCCGAGGGGCCTGGCTGGGGCGTACGGCTGGGCGTGACCCAGTCGTAACCCCCGTGCCCAGCCCCCTCGCGCGGCGCTCCCGGGGGGAGACGTTGCGATGAGGCTGGCCACTGAGCTCGGGGCTCCCTGAGGTTAACGCGGCCCGCAGGCCACCCTCAGTTGTTTATCACCAGCGCGGAGCATAGCGCTTCCGTATGTGTACGGGCATAGCCGCTCCTCGGCAGTGTCGTCAGCCAGCGCGGAGCATGGTGTTTCCACTGGTACGTGGGAGGGGGCTCCCCTCCGGGAGGAGCCCCCGGGGCGTGGACAGCCCCGCCCTGACACGTGGCTGGCACGGTAGAGCTAGGTGAGGTGTATCTGGGCACCCGTGAGCCAGCGCGGGACTCACGAGGCCCTACCTCTAGGCGGGTTGCGCCTGGCACTGGGCCGTATCTTGAGACGTGTTCCTGCAAAATCTGGTTAGATGCCGGCACTCTACGTCCTCGGGTCCCGGCCCTCGAGCTTGTCTCAGCCGTCGCTGGTATGCCAGGTCACGATGCCGTGGACAAGGCCAGAGGGTGAGGGCTAGAGAGCCAGTAAGAGCCCTGAGTCGCGATGCTCAGGCACCCCCCCTTTAACGTGCAAGTGGTCGACATGAAGAAGAAAAGGTGCCACGGACGGCATCGAGTAATCAAGCATGATGCATAATCAGAAATAAACGCGCAAGGGATACATGCCGCTGGGCCTAGCCCGAGTGGCGTGGGGATGATGCAGCCCGAGGGGCGCCCCCAGCAAAGCAAGCTAGCGACTGAAAAGATAAAAAGGGATACATGCCACAGGGACGGACCCACGCGGCCTGGGAATGACGCAACCCTGGGAGGGCGCTCCCAGCTGGGAATGAAACTTGAAAGATGTCACCTGAAGGTGTCATCGGTGTAGTGGCGTTGGTGCAGCAGACTCGGTGGGCTGCAGAAGCCGATCCTCACGAGCCCCCAGGCCCGGGGGCCTCGGGAGGCTCTGGAGGCACTGGTGGCTCCTCGTGAGCAGCCTCCATCTCCGCCAGGGCTGTGGAACGCCTGTCTTCCTGCGCCTCCAAGATGCTCCTCATGATGCGCTGGTACACCGCAACCACGCTCGGCAGGCCATAAGGCATGCGAACATAGCTGTGCGGTGGTCCTCCGCAGCGCCCCACTTGTGAGGGCTAGAGGCGCTCCGTCGTGGCGATCTGAGTAAGCCCTGGTACGTCGACGCAGACGCACAGCCCACCATCCTCGCCTGGATGGGGAGCCACAGCTGGTGGGCGACGGCAACCTCTCATGATCTTTGACTCCTGTAGTTCTTGAATGGCCTTGCTAACAAACTCCTGCTGGTCAGACCTTCCTTCCCTGGCTTCCTTTCGAGGGAAACGTGCCTCGAAGCACGCCTCCACATGGTGCCCCAGCGCCTCCCTCGTGACGTTGGCGAGGTTGGTGGCCCTCCAGGCAAGAGCCTCTGAGCCCTGCCTGAGGAGGGCGCCGAGCGCGCTTCCCTATGCGATTGAAGGAGGGTCCCCCTGGGCAGACGCGGGCCTTGACGGGCCTGCCTCCTGAGGGGCTGAGCCTGACGTTGTCTTCTTCTTGTTGGGGGTGGTCTCAGGAAGCCTCCTGCTTCCGCGATCTGGGTCTTCTAGTGACGCGGCCTGAAAGGCTCTCTCCAGAGCACACACTGCATCCTTCTCTTGACATGGCACCGTGATGACGCAGCCGCTTCCCGGCATCTTGAGGACGTTGTAGCCGTGGTGAGTCACGGCCATGAACTTGGCCAGCGCTGGGTACCCGAGGATGGCGTTGTACGGCAGGCGGATGTGGGCGACGTCAAAGTCGACGAGCTTGGTGCGGTAGTTGTTGTAGGTGCCGAAGGTTACTGGGAGGTGGACCCGCCCGATCGGGACCGTGGAACCGTCGGTGACTCCGGAGAAGGGCTTGGTTGGCTGAAGCTGGTCATAGGGCACTTGGAGGCTGTTGAATGTTTCCACGGACAAGACATTGGGCCCTGCCCCTCCGTCGATGAGGGTCCTGGTGACCAGAACGTTGCTGATGACTGGGGAACAAAGCATTGGGAGGACTCCGGCTGTGGCCGCGCACTTGAGCTGGTCTGCTGAGCTGAAAGTGATGGTGCAGGCCGACCACCTGAGGGGACACGTTGCTTCAAGCTTGGGGAGAACTGCGTTCACTTCGCGAGCAAACTGCTTGAAGATACATTGAGAGGCTGGGGTTGAGCTCCGCCTAGGATGCAGGCGACGGCGCGAGGCTCTTGGAAGCCCCCAGCCCCTTCGTCTTGGTGGCGGTCTTCATTCCTTCTTGGCTGAGGCGGCAACGGCGGCAGGCCTGGGTTGCCGTGAGGGCGATCCTCACGAGGCTGGTCCCTCCAGTCCCCCTCGCGAGGCGGGTCACGCCAGCGGTCCTCACGAGGTTGGTCACGCCAGCGGTCCTCGCGAGGTTGGTCACGCCAGCCTTGACGTGGGCCACGATCTTCCCAGCGTCCCGGGTTCCTTCCTCCTCCTCGGTCGTAGCCCCGATCAGCACGGTCAGGGCGTCGGCCGACTCTTCCTTCTCGCACGGCGCGGAGTTCTTGGCATTCATTGGTGTTGTGGGTGTGGAGGTCGTGGTACACACAGTACCGACTGCCCCTGGAGGATTCGGGCAGATCCTTGCCCCGCTTGGTGTCCGGCTCTACCGCGAACACGGCAGCCCCCTTGCGCTTCACGTCCTTGTCCTTGGGCTTCTTCTCTTCTGGGTCTGCGGCAGGCAGCTCGAGGAGGGAGAGGCGTCCCTCCTCAGCCCTGGCGCACTTGTTCGCCAGGTTGAACAGCTCCAGGGAGGTGCAGAGGTCTTCATGCATCGCCAACTCCTCCTTCATCTTGACGTCGCGCACGCCATCGGAGAAGGCCGAAATGATGGCTTCTTCAGACACCCTAGGGATCTTAAGGCGCGCACTGTTGAAGCGCTGGATGTACTTTTGCAGGGTCTCTCCAGGCTGCTGCTTGATGCGGCGCATGTCGCTCACGGCGGGAGGCCGGTCGCGGGTACCTTGGAAGTTGGCGATGAAGCGAGTGCGCATCTGGTCCCAGGAGGAGATCTGCCTGGGGACAGGTTCAGGAGCCAAGTGCGAGCACCTTCCTTCAGCGCCATGGGGAACCAGTTCGCCATGACCTTTTCGTCCCCGCTGGCTGCTTCGATTCCCAGCTCGTAGAGCTGGAGGAACTCCGTGGGATCAGTTGTGCCGTCGTAGCGAGGAGGCAGGTCCGGCTTGAACTTGCCGGGCCATGCGACGCTACGCAGCTCGGGGGTGTAGGCGCGGCAGCCAGCGGTGACCGCGGGAGGTTTTGGTTGAGGGAGAGCTTGGCCTTGTGGGTCCCCTTGCGCTGCAGCTGGGAGCAGCGCGGGGTCTTGACGTGCCGGAGCTGGAGCGGGGTCTCGGTGAGCCGGGGCTGGGAGCGCCCGGGCGGCCTCTTGCAGTCGTGGGACTTCTTGGCAGCTCCGTTCTTGCTGGGCCGGCGCGTGACGGAGCGGGTTCCGCCCAGGAGCTGCGCGCCTTGGGGCCATGGCATCTTCTTGGAAAGGTGGCGGCTGGAATGCCCCCGGGGCTTCATTGCCCACACGGGGCGGAGTGCGGCACAGCGGTGCGGAAGGCGAGGGAGAGCCCCCCGCGGCATGGACGAGCTCAGCGATGCGGTCGAGCCACTCCTTGTAGACATCGTCGACTAGGCGGTAGCGCAGGAGCTCGTTCGCCGCGAGGAGCGCAGCTCGAGCCTCCAAGGGCACGCGAAGCGTGTGCGACGAAGAACCGGCCGGGGTGAGCGACGGAGTGGCGGTGCGGCCATCCCGCCGCACGAACGGGTGCTGAGAGGATGCTTGCTGCTCGTTCCCCGCCGGGCCGGTGGCGGCGTTGACGGCGTGCGACGGGGAACGACGAGGACGCCCGCCGACAGGGGCCGTCTGGACGGCACGGGAAGCGATGGCGGCCCGGTGCTCGGCGCGAGCCCGACGGGCGTCAGACATGGATGCGACGGTCGGAGGAGAGCGGGGCGGTGGCAGACAGATTCCGGCACATCCCTACCTGGCGCGCCAAATGTCGGATTCACGGGTTCCGGCAGACCCTTAAGGTTCGAACTCTGGGGTGCGCGCGGAGATCATGCCCACTACCTCTCCGTCTCGAAAGGATCTAACTACTGCAAGAAGAACACAAGTGACACAGGGTTTATACTGGTTCGGGCCACCATTGTGGTGTAATACCCTACTCCAGTGTGGTGGGTGGATTGCCTCTTGGGCTGATGAGGAAGAACAATACAAGGAAGAATAGCCTCGCGAGGGTCTATTCTTGGCTAGGGGATGAACTGCTAGGGGAGTTCGATCGCCCTTCTCTCTCTCTAGATGCTGGATTCGGTCTCTAACTAGGTTCACTCCAATCTGCCTCTACCCTGGGGGTGGCTAGTCTTATTTATAGGCAAAGGCCCTGTGCCTCTTCCCAAATATTGAGCGGGAAGGGCGCCAATAATTGGCCAATTTGAAGGGGAACATCTGGTACACTTATCCTGACTAAAGTTGGCCTTCGCCTGCCAAAGGCCCTGTGGTGACGCCGTCCTGGGATCCATGGTGACCTCCTTCCCAACGTTGGACTGGTCTTGGTCTCGTTGCACCGAAATGGGTGCCTTTGCTTGATCCTCTCGCCTGCGCTTGCCCCCTTTGCACCAAAGAGGAAAGGGAGACGCTGTGCGGGCTGGCGCCCGCCTGGCACCCTTAGTCGTCATGGCTTGCGTCATGGGCACCTCGTGAGGTACCCCACCTTGATCTCTCCGCCTCCTCGCGAGCCAGCCTGAGGAGGCCGTGCTTGAGGGAGCGCCGTGTCGTTCGCCTCGCGAGGCTTGGCCCCTCGCGAGGGTCTTGAACCTTGTGTTGATGAAGATGGGCCATGCTGGGCCCCCATTTGAGCCACGCCGCAGGCCGCAGGCAGGCAAGTCTGGGGACCCCCGTTCCCAGAACACCGACAGGCTCCAAGTCTGGCCCTCAGCCGAACATCGCACCGGAACCTACAGTGGTTCCAGACTCCATCAGGCGGCCGCCCACTAAGAGGGGCAAGCCTACCGTGCCGGTGAACTCCGTCCAACCGAAGGCACTGGATAATTTGCTGGAGGTGCTTAACGGCGCCTCCATCGACGAGGAGCACCGCACTATTATGAGTGCGGTGGTCCAGAAGGTTCAGTCTGCCAAGAGCGGACTGACTGAGGCCTGTGCCAGCCTTCTAACAGGCTTTGAGGTATGTATTAAAAATATTTGAAAATATTACCGCATAGACAGTAGCCCCTGATGCTCTGTTCGGTGTTCACAAAAAAAGCCGAATAGAGGATCTAATAATATTCGCAGGAGTCTAACATAATTATGTCGATATGCGTATGCAGGCTTCACTGCTGACCTCTGCCGCACTGACTGCGGAGGTTGATGCGCTGAAGCAGAACCTCGAGTGGTCCGAGAAAGAGCTCGGCCTTGCCAAGAAGCAGCTCGAGGAGAACCAACGTACATAATGCCTTGTCTATATATATAAAAAAGATGGAGTTGCAAAAATGATAGGATCGTTATTGATGTGCTAGGGGCCATGACCGAGGTGGCGACCCTGAAGCAAGCACTATCCGAGGCCGAAAACAAAGTGGCCACGGAGTGCAGTGAGCTGGGGAAGCAAGAGGCGCGGGTTCCCGAGGTGCAGCAAGAGCTCCAGACTCTCATGAAAAAGCATGAGAGTTTGGAGCTTGATTCGAAGACGCGGGAGTCCGAGCTTGCCTCGGCCCTTGAGAGCGCCAAGCATGCTAAGGCCAAAGCCCACAAGGCCCTCCAGGGGATTGAGACGATGAAGAAGATAGTGGCGGGTAAGGCATTCATTATGCAAAGCAAGCATGTGAAAGTAAATTACTTGTTACTTACCCGAGTCCGGAGCTCTCCAGGAGCATTCACAAATTTGCCCCGCAGTGTGTCGGATGCTGCAAAGCATTACCGAGCCGAGGAGGGGAGCTCGACGGAGAAGGTATTCTGGTCTCAGTATACTGAGTCCGAACAGCCGGTGCCCTTAAGCGGCCAGCTGAAGCATGTGGTCGAGCTCCATAAGGCGGCCGAACAGGCCATGAAGGGTCTTATAGTCCGGCTGTGGCCTGGAGGGGCCATGCCAGGGAGCTACTTCGGGCTGGTGAGGCGGCTTGTGGATGCCTGTCCTTGGCTTGAGGTCATCAAGCGCTCCGTCTACATCGAGGGGGCCCACAGGGCGCTTGCCCGTGTTAAAGTGCACTGGGGCAAGATGGACGCTGAGAAGCTGGTGAAGGATGGGCCACTGCAGGGCAAGGAGCATCACCACCCGGAAATGTACTATGAGGGCATCCTGAAGGGTGCCTGCCTTATGGCGGATGAATGTTCCAAAGATGTAATATTTCAGTGAACTCGCTCATTTGATCATGTACACTGAAAACTTGTTCATATGCGCTATGCGACGCTTGTCTGAATTTAAAATATTACCTTCTGTACGGCCGTTTATTAAATCTGAGAGATGGCGAGTCGTCGGCTTCTACCCCCGTACCACGAGTGCTGGGGTGTTCGGGATAAATCTGAGCACTCTTTTTTCCATGCTTGGGTCCTTCGAGGGAGGTGCTCAGCACAACTAACAAGGCAATAGGACTATAATGCTTTATCACTCTCACTTAGACAGAGAATTCTATAATTTTAAATTTTGGCGAAGCCCCTAGTGTTCGAAAGACCGAGTTCGGGGCGCTATACACGCCTAGGACGGACAAAGCTGACTCCTCGCCCTAAGCGGCATAAGTCTTTAGGGACTCGAAACCTCTCAAAAAGTGACCAGCTCTCGCCTTATCATGACAGTTAGTTTTAGCTTTCTCTACTGAGGTGCTTAGCCCAGCTGAACCGGGGCACAATCGCAGTAGTTCTCCTAGTGCTACCTTAGCCGATATTGTGGAACGTAAGGTACCAAAACATGGGAGCCGGGCAAACCCAACTATTGACCCAAGACATGATTCGGAGCTGATGCATATAATGCTATAAGTTTGGGGTGCCGCACTTGTGAAAGTGTTCGGAATTCTCACGCCGTATTATGGGATGCTTAAGCCCCTGGCGTATTAGCCGTACCAAAGTGTACGGGTGCTAAATGTCATGAATGAACATATATACATAAAAAGGAAGGAATAGAGAATGCAATAATAGACTGAAGCTATGCATTGTTTATTCAAAAAAGGTGCATTAAAAGCAGAACGTTACAAATAGTGCGATAAGCAAAAAATGGGACTATTTGACATGTCCCCTCCAGGGGCGAGCTGCGGAATGGTATTTAAAGCAGGTATTTTGCTCGTTATAGAGACCACCTTGGAGTTCCATAGTGTGATGTAGCTTTCTGCCTCCCTGGTTGTTGTATCGTGTGTTTGGTGATTGAACTGCCGAACAGGTCTTCCGGAGAGTAAAGTCCTGAAAGTGAGAAAAAAGACAAAATCGGGAGCCCCTAGTGCGGTTGAGCCGCAATTTGGGGCGTGCTTGGTCGTGCCCCTCCCCCTATGCCCATGGTATTTTCAGAGCGTAATTATGTACGCGTAGCACGGGTTTCGTCGTTTTGCTGGGGCTGGGGTTGGGGCCGCATTGCTACGCTTGCTCGGAACGTGCCAGGCGGTCTTGTTGTAGATTACTCCGAGCGCGCTTGACGGTGTCCGTACGTTTTGTCGCGGACTGGAGAATTGCCTTGAGAGGCTGCTTTGTACTTCCGCTATGAGGGCCGCCGTGTGCTCCTCCGTTCGGAGAGAGCGCTCGGTGTTTCCATTGACTGTGATGACTCCCCGAGGTCCTGGCATCTTGAGCTTGAGGTATGCATAGTGCGGCACCGCATTAAACTTTGCAAATGCAGTTCGCCCGAGTAGTGCATGATAGCCACTGCGGAACGGGACTATATCAAAGATTAACTCCTCGCTTCGGAAATTATCTGGGGATCCGAAGACCACTTCTAGTGTGACTGAGCCTGTGCAATGGGCTTGTACACCTGGTATGACGCCCTTAAAGGTCGTTTTTGTGGGTTTAATCCTTGAGGGATCTATGCCCATTTTGTGCATTGTGTCCTGATAAAGCAGGTTCAGGTTGCTGCCGCCGTCCATAAGGACTCGAGTGAGGTGAAATACGTCAATGATTGGGTCTAGAACCAATGCGGCAAATCCGCCATGGCGGATACTAGTGGGATGGTCCCTATGATCGAAAGTGATCGAACAGGAGGATCATGGGTTGAACTTTGGGGCGACTGGCTCCCACGCGTATACGTCCCTTAACGCACGCTTTCGCTCCCTCTTGGGGATGTGGGTTGCATATATCATGTTCACCGTCCGCACTTGTGGGGGGAAACCCTTCTATCCTCTATTTCTCAGCGGCCGGGGCTCCTCCTCGTCATCGCTATGTAGCCCCTTGTCTTTGCTTTCGGCATTTAACTTGCCGGCCTGCTTGAACACCCACAATCCCTGTTGGTGTGGTTGGCTGGCTTGTCGGGGGTGCCATGTATCTGACACGAGCGATCGAGTATACGGTCCAAACTGGACGGTCCCGGAGTGCTTCTTTTGAATGGCTTTTTCCACTGACCGGGCTTAGAGCCTCTAAATCCGGCATTAACTGTCGTATCCTCGGTATTGTCGCTGTTAATGCGGCGCTTGTGTTTGTTGCAACGTGACCTGCCATTGCTATCCTTGGTATCTGAAGTACCAGGGCTCTTTGACATGTTATTGCTATGAGCCAGCCAGCTGTCTTCTCCCGTGCAAAAGCGGGTCATGAGTGTCATGAGGGCTGCCATAGATTTTGGCTTTTCCTGTCCAAGGTGCCGGGCAAGCCACTCGTCGCGGATGTTATGCTTGAAAGCCGCTAGGGTCTCTGCATCCGGACAGTCGATGATTTGATTTTTCTTGGTTAGGAACCGTGTCCAGAATTGCCTGGCCAATTCCTCTGGCTGTTGAATTATCTGGCTCAGGTTATCGGCATCTGGTGGTCGCACATAGGTGCCCTAGAAGTTGTCGAGGAATGCGGCTTCCAGATATTTCCAACAACCAATGGATTCTGTTGGCAAGCTATTGAGCCAATGTCGGGCTGGTCCTTCAAGCTTGAGTGCGAGGTATTTGATGGCGTGTAGATCGTCGCCACTGGCCATGTGGATATGAAGGAGATAATCCTCAATCCATACCGCGGGATCTGTCGTACCATCATATGATTCAATATTCACGGGTTTTAAACCCTCTGGGATTTGATGATCCATTATTTCATCTGTGAAGCATAGCGGGTGTGCGGCGCCTCTGTATTGGGCTATATCACGACGCAGCTCAAATGAGCTTTATCTGCTGTGTTCGGCCCGGTCGGATTTATTTTTACTGTATCCGGCGTGACGGTTATCGTCTCGTGTGGTGGGGCGCCCTCGCGATCCGTAGAACGATCTTGCTTGCTTTGCTTTGTCCTCCAATATGTCTCGCAGGTCTAGCGCATTTCCCCGTGCCTTGGTATTTTTTGAGTGGCGCCGGGGTGCGGCTTGAACTATGGGCCGAGAAGCCTCTCTGTCGTGGCCACGAGGTGGCCGATCAGCCGCGTCATATGCTGGAGATGTAGGTCTTAATGCTTCCTCCTCTAATCGGGGTAGCAGTCTGCGCTTTGGGTAGCTCTTGGAGGGGCGTTTGAGTTCATATTCCTCGGCCGCAAGGACTTCAGTCCATTTGTCAGCTAGCAGGTTTTGATCAGCTCTAAGCTGCTACTGCTTTTTCTTAAGGCTATTCGTTGTGGCTATAAGCCGGCGCTTGAAGCGCTCTTGCTCGACGGGATCCTCAGGCACGACAAATTCATCGTCGTCAAGGCTTGCCTCGTCTTCGGAGGGAGGCATGTAATTATCATCCTCTACCTCTCTATCTGCCGCTCTCTCAGGAGGGCTGGCTTCTCCATCCTCCTGCGCTGAATCTTGCTGGAGGGGGTTGTCTTAGGCACTATCCGAGGTGTTATTATCTCCTGTGCTGGTATCACTATTTTTGCTTTGGCGAGACTTAGAGCGGCGCCGCTGACGCCGGCGCTTAGGTTGCTTCTTGGAGGGGTCATCCTCCGCTGTTCCGTCGCCATTGCCCTCTTTGGGTGTGACCACCATATATATATATCATACGACGAGGTGGTCGTCCAGTGCCCTGTAGGCACTGGTTCTTGTTCGTCTCCTACATCGTCATCCATACCGTCGATGTCTTCGGAGTCGAAGTCGAGCATGTCGGTTAAATCATCGATAGTTGCTATGAAGTGGGTGGTGGGTGGGCGTCGAATTTCTTTGTCGTCCCATACCAATCCTGCCAGTCATAATCCGGCCAGGACTCTCCTGACAAGGAGAGAGACCTTAGTGAATTCAGTATGTCGCCAAAGGGCGAGCACTGAAAGATATCCGCAATGGTGAACTCCATGATCGGCGCCCAATCGGCTTCGATTGGCAAGGGCACGGGAGGTTCGGAGTCTGGAGGAGAGTACGGTAATGTGGAGTCACGAGCCTCGCGAAGGGTAAGGCTGGTGTTCAGCTCGATCGCCGTTGAGGCTGCGACCTCCGTGGCGGGGTCTAACCACCTGCCCACGGATGGCGCAGTTGGCTACGAATTGAAGGTCGGAGCGGTTGCAGGTGCGGTCTCCAGGACACTGTTCAGCGGCAGAGCTAAATCATGCCCGTTGTGACAGTGCTGTGCACTCGGCCGGGGCTCGAATCCGTCGAAGATCAAGTCTCCGCGGATGTCGGCCGCGTAGTTTAAGCTACCAAACCTGACCTGTGGCTAGGGGCGTAACTCTCGATCTGCTCCATATGGCCAAGCGAGTTGGCCCGCAGTGCGAAGCCGCCGAACACGAAGATCTGTCCGGGGAAAAAAGTCTCACCCTAGACTGCATCGCTGTTGATGATCGAAGGAGCCATCAAGCGTAAAGATGACGACACAGAGGAACTCTCAATGAAAGCACCAATGTCGGTGTCAAAACCGGTGGATCTCGGGTAGGGGGTCCCGAACTGTGCGTCTAGGCGGATGGTAATAGGAGGCAAGGGACACGATGTTCTTACCCAGGTTCGGGCCGTCCTGATGGAGGTAAAACCCTACTCCTGCTTGATTAATATTGCTGATATGGGTAGTGCAAGAGTGGATCTACCACGAGATCAGAGAGGCTAAACCCTAGAAGCTAGCCTATGGTATGATTGTTGTTGTCTGACGGACTAAACCCTCCGGTTTATATAGACACCGGAGGGGGCTAGGGTTACACAGAGTCGGTTACAAGGAAGGAGATCTACATATCCGTATTGCTAAGCTTGCCTTCCACGCCAAGGAGAGTCCCATCCAGACACGGGACGAAGTCTTCAATCTTGTATCTTCATAGTCCAACAGTCCGGCCAAAGGTTATAGTCCGGCTGTCTGGATACCCCCTAATCCAAGACTCCCTCAACGACCCTCACCAAGATCCTTGCCGAGGAGAGCCACAAGACCCCCGGCAAGATCCTTGCCGGGGACGACAGCACGCCACGGCAAGGACCTCACCAAGGATGCCAGCAGGGCCACTTCCAGGCCCGCATCAACCAAGTCTCCACCGTCGTTCGCATGCAGCTGCCAGCCCATCCAGCTGGGCAGGCACCTGCGTGGCAACATGCAGCTTCCAGGCCAACTCAGCAAGCACCCGCGTGGTGGCATGCAGATCTTCGTGAAGTCCTTACCACCGCGCCACTTCAGCTGCCTACCTGCCTACATGGCGCCGCATGCATCACTGACAGGGCGCGTGTCGAAGCAAGGAGGAGCGGCGATGGACAGGACGGGCCTCGTTCCCGTCCCCAATAAAGCAAGGGGACACCTAAGAGATGCATTAAATACGTCTTGTCCTGTAATACGGCGATAAGCTCGTAGGACTGTATGCCTTTCCACCTCCTGTGTGCCATGGTGGCAGCCCCTTTCGACTATAAAAGGAGGCCCATGGCGTACTGGAGAAGGATTCGGCTCTTTGGAATGACTCAGCCACCGTAGCTAGTTGAAGGGCTCAAGAACACTCAATACATCCACCAAAGCAGGACTAGGGTTTTACGCATCCTCGTGGCCCGAACCTGGGTAAACGATCCTTGTGCTGGTTACTAATCCTGCTCTTCTTGCAACCCTGCTCCCCGGCAACCGTAGTAGGGATTCTTGTGATCCCATAGGCGTCGTTTCCCAACGACATCTTTGGCGTGCCAGGTAGTGGGCACAATTGTGAGGATCTGGTCTGGTAGTTAGCCTAGTGTTTCTTCATCGCCATGTCTCCCAAGAAGAAGACGGCCACGACGATCGGCTCGTCGGGGGCCGAACGGCCCGTGCCAGTACGGGCGAGCAGTGGCCCGGTCGCGGACAGAACCCGAGCCGCGGTCCGCGAGCACCAGCATCGCCCTGGCAGTCAGAGCCTGGCGAGCGGCTCCGTTCGCGCGCCAGGCGACGGGCCGCACATCACCAAGTCTAAAGATGGGGCTGCCCCCCCCCCCCCCGCGGGCGGCGCGGGGCCCTCCAGGAGTGTCGTTGTGCCACCCATGGGCGGCGCAGCAACCTCCAAGATGCCCACGCCGGCAACCACTGGGTGCTCTTCCCATGGTGTACGTGACGAGCAGCATCACCACGCCGGTGACCCTGGGCACCGCCGTGGGAAAAGCCCTGTGCGTCGTCCGCGGGACGAAGGAGTTCAGCATGCCCGCCGAAGTGCTGGCGAAAATGGCATGCAACCGCTGGGTCGTGATGGACCTCCTTCTAATGTGGTTAGAAGTCAAAGCGTGCCACGGTCCATGCAACTGTCGCCACCACCAACGCCAGCAAAAGCTTTGGCGCGCGCGCAGCTGCTCCTCGACTTCCCTCCTGCTGCGGAGAAGCTCGGCGAGTGGAGGGCCACCATCCGGAGCCTCGTAGCTGTCGCCAACAAAGATGATCCCTGACCGGTGGGACCATCGGGCCGGCACTCCACCGAGCCACCACATGCCAGCGCTGGGAGGACCGGGGGTGCTGCGGTCACGGTGCACTCTCCTCCTCCCCGCCAGCCGCCGCGGGCGTCGGCCCGTCGTGACGACGCTTGTGATAACATCTCTATAGCATCGTCCGACCCGCGGACCCACCGCGACCAGTGCCAAGTTCTTCGAGAACGAGCTCACGAAGATGCTCGAACTGTTGGGGAACGTAGTAATTTCAAAAAAAATCCTACGCACACGCAAGATCATGGTGATGCATAGCAACGAGAGGAGAGTATGATCTACGTACCCTTGTAGATTGCAACGGAAGCGTTTGACACAACGTAGAGGAAGTAGTCGTACGTCTTCTTCCCGGTCCGACCGATCCAAGCACCGTTACTCCGGCACCTCCGAGTTCTTAGCACACGTTCAGCTCGACGACGATCCCCGGGCTTCGATCCAGCAAAGCGTCGGGGAAGAGTTCCGTCAGCACGACGGCGTGGTGATGATCTTGATGTACTACTGACGCAGGGCTTCGCCTAAGCACTGCGACAATATGACCGAGGTGGAATTTGGTGGAAGGGGGCACCGCACACGGCTAAGGAACGATCTCAAGGATCAACTTGTGTGTCTATGGGGTGTCCCCTACCTCCGTATATAAAGGATCCAAGGGGGAGGGGCTGGCCGGCCAAGGGTGGCGCGCCAGGAGAGTCCTACTCCCTCCGGGAGTAGGATTCCCCCCCCCCCCAATCCTAGTTGGAATAGGATTACTCAAAGGGGGAGAGAGAGAGAGGGGGGCCGTCCACCTCTCCTAGTCCTAATAGGACTAGGGGAGGGGGGAGGCATGCAGCCCATGAGGGCAGCCCTTTCACCTTTCCACCAAGGTCCATGTTGGCCCATTTGGCTCCCGGGGGGTTCCGGTAACCCTCCCGGTATTCCGGTAAAATCCTGATTTCATCTGGAACACTTCCGATGTCCAAACATAGGCTTCCAATATATCAATCTTTACGTCTCGACCATTTCGAGACTCCTCGTCATGTCCGTGATCACATCCGGGACTCCGAACAACCTTCGGTACAACAAAATGCATAAACTCATAATAACTGTCATCGTAACGTTAAGCGTGCGGACCCTACGGTTCGAGAACAATGTAGACATGACCGAGACACATCTCCGGTCAATAACCAATAGCGGGACCTAGATGCCCATATTGGCTCCTACATATTCTACGAAGATCTTTATCGGTCAGACCGCATAACAACATACGTTGTTCCCTTTGTCATCGGTATGTTACTTGCCCGAGATTCGATCGTCAGTATCCAATACTTAGTTCAATCTCATTACCGGCAAGTCTCTTTACTCGTTCCATAATACATCATCCCACAACTAATTCATTAGTTGCAATGCTTGCAAGGCTTAAGTGATGTGCATTACCGAGAGGGCCCAGAGATACCTCTCCGACAATCGGAGTGACAAATCCTAATCTCGAAATACGCCAACCAACATCTACCTTTGGTGACACCTATAGTACTCCTTTATAATCACCCAGTTACGTTGTGACGTTTGCATAATCTCATAGTCATAGGAACATGTATAAGTCATGGATAAAAGCAATAGCAACATACTAAACGATCGGGTGCTAAGCTAATGGAATGGGTCATGTCAATCAGATCATTCAACTAATGATGTGACCTCATTAATCAAATAACAACTCCTTGTTCATGGTTAGGAAACATAACCATCTTTGATTAATGAGCTAGTCAAGTAGAGGCATACTAGTGACACTCTGTTTGTCTATGTATTCACACATGTATTATGTTTCCTGTTAATACAATTCTAGCATGAATAATAAACATTTATCATGATTTAAGGAAATAAATAATAACTTTATTATTGCCTCTAGGGCATATTTCCTTCAGTCTCCCACTTGCACTAGAGTCAATAATCTAGTTCACATCGCCATGTGATTTACCAGCAATAGTTCACATCACCATGTGATTAACACCCATAGTTCACATCGATATGTGACCAACACTCAAAGGGTTTACTAGAGTCACTAATCTAGTTCACATCGCTATGTGATTAACACCCAAAGAGTACTAAGGTGTGATCATGTTTTGCTTGTGAGATAATTTTAGTCAACGGGTCTGTCACATACAGATCCGTAAGTATTTTGCGAATTCTATGTCTACAATACTCCGCACAGAGCTACTCTAGCTAATTGCTCCCACTTTCAATATGTATCTAGATCGAGACTCAGAGTCATCCAGATCAGTGTCAAAACTTGCATCGACGTAACCCTTTACGGCGAACCTTTCTGTCACGTCCATAATCGAGAAACATATCCTTATTCCACTAAGGATAATTTTGACCGCTGTCCAGTGATCTACTCCTAGATCATTATTGTACTCCCTTGCCAAAATCAGTGTAGGTTATACAATAGATCTGGTACATAGCATGGCATACTTTATAGAACCTATGGCCAAGGCATAGGGAATGTCTTTCATTCTCTTTCTATCTTCTTCCATGGTCGGGTTTTGAGTCTTACTCAATTTCACACCTTGTAACACAGGCAAGAACTCTTTCTTTGACTGTTCCATTTTGAACTACTTCAAAATCTTGTCAAGGTATGTACTTATTGAAAAACTTATCAAGCGTCTTGATCTATCTCTATAGCTCTTGATGCTCAATATGTAAGCAGCTTCACCGAGGTCCTTCTTTGAAAAACTCCTTTCAAATACTCCTTTATGCTTCACAGAATAATTCTACATTATTTCCGATCAACAATATGTCATTTACATATACTTATCAGAAATGCTGTAGTGCTCCCACTCACTTTCTTGTAAATACAGGCTTCACCGCAAGTCTGTATAAAACAATATGCTTTGATCAACTCATCAAAGCGTATATTCCAACTCTGAGATGCTTGCACCAGTTCACAGATGGATCGCTGGAGTTTGCACATTTTGTTAGCACCTTTAGGATTGACAAAACCTGCTGGTTGCATCATATACAACTCTTAATAAATCCATTAAGGAATGCAGTTTTGTTATATCCATTTGCCAGATTTCATAAAATGCGGCAATTTCTAATATGATTCGGACAGACTTAAGCATAGATACGAGTGAGAAACTCTCATCGTAGTCAACACTTTGAACTTGTCGAAAACCTTTTGCGACAATTCTAGCTTTGTAGATAGTAACACTACTATCAGCGTCCGTCTTCCTCTTGAAGATCCATTTATTTTCTATGGCTTGCCGATCATCGGGCAA
The DNA here is from genome assembly GCA_032464435.1 of Aegilops umbellulata. Classification (NCBI taxonomy): domain Eukaryota; kingdom Viridiplantae; phylum Streptophyta; class Magnoliopsida; order Poales; family Poaceae; genus Aegilops; species Aegilops umbellulata. The sequence goes on from CP136059.1 coordinate 185,469,518, forward strand.
ATCCATCAAAGTCCATACTTTGTTCTCATACATGGATCATATCTCAGATTTCATGGCCTCAAACCATTTCGCGGAATCTGGGCTCATCATCGCTTCCTCATAGTTCGCAAGTTCGTCATGGTCTAGTAACATGACTTCCAGAACAGGATTACCGTACCACTCTGGTGCGGATCTCGCTCTGGTTTACCTACGAGATTCGGTAGTTACTTGATCTGAAGTTACATGATCATCATCATTAGCTTCCTCACTAGTTGGTTTTGACGTCACAGAATCTGGTTCCTGTGATGTACTGGTTTCCAACAAGGGAATAGGTACAGTTACCTCATCAAGTTCTACTTTCCTCCCACTCACTTCTTTCGAGAGAAACTCCTTCTCTAGAAAGGATCCATTCTCAGCAATGAATATCTTGCCTTCAGATCTGTGATAGAAGGTGTACCCAACTGCCTCCTTTGGGTATCCTATGAAGACACATTTCTCTGATTTGGGTTTGAGCTTATGAGGATGAAACTTTTTCATATAAGCATTGCAACCCCAAATTTTAAGAAACGACAACTTTGGTTTCTTGCCAAACCATAGTTCATATTGTGTCGTCTCAACGGACTTTAGATGGTGCCCCTTTTTAACGTGAATGCAGTTGTCTCTAATGCATGATCCCAAAACGATATTGGTAAATCGGTAAGAAACATCATAGATTGTACTATATCCAATAGAGCACGGTTATGACGTTCGGACACACCATTATGCTGTGGTGTTCCAGTTGGCATGAGTAGTGAAACTATTTCACATTGTTTAAATGAAGGACAAACTAGTAACTCAAATATTTTACCTCTGCGATCATATCGTAGAAACTTTTATTTTCTTGTTACGATGATTCTCTACTTCACTCTGAAATTCTTTGAACTTTTCAAACATTTCAGACTTATGTTTCATCAAGTAGATATACCCATATCTTCTCAAATCATCTGTCAAGGTCAGAAAATAATGATACCTGCTGCAAGCCTTAATATTCATCGGACCACATACATCAGTATGTATGATTTCCAATAAATCTGTTGCTTGCTTCATTGTTCCGGAGAACGGCGTTTTTAGTCATCTTGCCCTTAAGGCATGGATCGCAAGCATCAACTGATTCATAATCAAGAGATTCCAAAATTCCATCAGCATGGAGTTTCTTCATGCGCTTTACACCAATATGACCTAAACGGCAGTGCCACAAATAAGTTGCACTATCATTATTAACTTCGCATCTTTTGGCTTCAATATTATGAATATGTGTATCACTACGATCGAGATCCAACAAACCATTTTCGTTGGTGTGTATGACCATAGAAGGTTTTATTCATATAAACAGAACAACAATTGTTCTCTAACTTAAATGAATAATTGTATTGCAATTAACATGATCAAATCATATTCATGCTCAACGCAAACACCAAATAACACTTATTTAGTTTCAACACTAATCCCGAAAGTATAGGGAGTGTGTGATGATGATCATATCAATCTTGGAACCACTTCCAGCACACATCGTCACCTTGCCCTTTAACTAGTCTTTGTTCATTCTGCAACTCCCGTTTCGAGTTACTAATCTTAGCAACTGAACTAGTACCAAATACTGAGGGGTTGCTATGAACACTAGTAAAGTACACATCAATAACATGTATATCAAATATACTTATGTTCACTTTGCCATCCTTCTTATCCACCAATCACTTGGGGTAGTTCCGCTTCCAGTGACCAGTCCCTTTGCAGTAGAAGCACTTAGTCTCAGGCTTAGGACCAGACTTGGGCTTTTTCACTTGAGCAGCAACTTGCTTGCCATTCTTCTTGAAGTTCCCCTTCTTTCCCTTTACCCTTTTCTTGAAACTAGTGATCTTGTCAACCATCAACACTTGATGTTTTTCTTGATTTCTACCTTCGTCGATTTCAGCATCACGAAGAGCTTGGGAATTGTTTCCGTTATCCCTTGCATATTATAGTTCATCACGAAGTTCTACTAACTTGGTGATGGTGACTAGAGAATTCTGTCAATCACTATCTTATCTGGAAGATTAACTCCCACTTGATTCAAGCGATTGTAGTACTCAGACAATCTGAGCACATGCTCACTAGTTGAGCGATTCTCCTCCATCTTTTAGCTATAGAACTTGTTGGAGACTTCATATCTCTCAACTCGGGTATTTGCTTGAAATATTAACTTCAACTCCTGGAACATCTCATATGGTCCATGACGTTCAAAACGTCTTTGAAGTCCCGATTCTAAGCCGTTAAGCATGGTGCACTAAACTATTAAGTAGTCATCATATTGAGCTAGCAAAACGTTCATAACGTCTTCATGTGCTCCTGCAATAGGTCCGTCACCTAGCGGTGTATCAAGGACATAATTCTTCTGTGCAGCAATGAGGATAAACCTCAGATCACGGATCCAATCCGCATCATTGCTACTAACATCTTTCAACACAATTTTCTCTTGGAACATATCAAAATAAACATATGAAAGCAACAACGCGAGCTATTGATCTACAACATAGATATGCTAATACTACCAGGACTAAGTTCATGATAAATTAAAGTTCAATTAATCATATTACTTAAGAACTCCCACTTAGATAGACATCCCTCTAATCCTCTAAGTGATCACGTGATCCATATCAACTAAACCATGTCCGATCATCACGTGAGATGGAGTAGTTTCAATGGTGAACATCATTATGTTGATCATATCTACTATATGATTCACGCTCGACCTTTCGGTCTCCGTGTTCCGAGGTCATATCTTATATGCATAGCTCGTCAAGTATAACCTGAGTATTCCGCGTGTGCAACTGTTTTGCACCCGTTGTATTTGAACGTATAGCCTATCACACCCGATCATCACGTGGTGTCTCAGCACGAAGAACTTTCGCAACGGTGCATACTCAGGGAGAACACTTCTTGATAATTAGTGAGAGATCATCTTATAATGCTACCATCAATCAAAGCAAGATAAGATGCATAAAAGATAAACATCACATGCAATCAATATAAGTGATATGATATGGCCATCATCATCTTGTGCTTGTGATCTCCATCTCCGCAGAACTGTCATGATCACCATCGTCACCGGCGCGACACCTTGATCTCCATCGTAGCATCGTTGTCGTCTCGCCAATCTTATGCTTCTACGAGTATCGCTACCGCTTAGTGATAAAGTAAAGCATTACAGGGCGATTGCATTGCAGACAATAAAGCGACAACCATATGGCTCCTGCCAGTTGCCGATAACTCGGTTACAAAACATGATCATCTCATACAATAAAATTTAGCATCATGTCTTGACCATATCACATCACAACATGCCCTGCAAAAACAAGTTAGACGTCCTCTACTTTGTTGTTGCAAGTTTTACGTGGCTGCTACGGGCTTTAAGCAAGAACTCATCTTACCTACGCATCAAAACCACAACGATAGTTTGTCAAATAGACTCCGTTTTAACCTTCTCAAGGACCGGGCGTAGCCACACTCGGTTCAACTAAAGTTGGAGAGACAGTCTTCCGCAAGCCATCTATGTGCAAAGCACGTCGAGGGAACCGGTCTCGCGTAAGAGTATGCGTAAGGTTGGTCCGGATCGTCTCATCCAACAATACCGCCGAACCAAAGTATGACATGCTGGTAGGCAGTATGACTTATATCGCCCACAACTCACTTGTGTTCTACTCGTGCAAATAACATCAAACCATAAAACCAGGCTCGAATGCCACTGTTGGGGAACGTAGTAATTTCAAAAAAATTCCTACGCACACGCAAGATCATGGTGATGCATAGCAACGAGAGGAGAGTATGATCTATGTACCCTTGTAGATTGCAACGGAAGCGTTTGACACAACGTAGAGGAAGTAGTCGTACGTCTTCTTCCCGGTCCGACCGATCCAAGCACCGTTACTCCGGCACCTCCGAGTTCTTAGCACACGTTCAGCTCGATGACGATCCCCGGGCTTCGATCCAGCAAAGCATCGGGGAAGAGTTCCGTCAGCACGACGGCGTGGTGACGATCTTGATGTACTACTGACGCAGGGCTTTGCCTAAGCACTGCGACAATATGACCGAGGTGGAATTTGGTGGAAGGGGGAACCGCACACGGCTAAGGAACGATCTCAAGGATCAACTTGTGTGTCTATGGGGTGTCCCCTGCCTCCGTATATAAAGGATCCAAGGGGGAGGGGCTGGCCGGCCAAGGGTGGCGCGCCAGGAGAGTCCTACTCCCTCTGGGAGTAGGATTCCCCCCCCCCCCAATCCTAGTTGGAATAGGATTCCTCAAAGGGGGAGAGAGAGAGAGGGGGGCCGGCCACCTCTCCTAGTCCTAATAGGACTAGGGGAGGGGGGAGGCGCGCAGCCCATGAGGGCAGCCCTTTCACCTTTCCACCAAGGCCCATGTTGGCCCATTTGGCTCCCGGGGGGTTCCGGTAACCCTCCCGGTATTCCGGTAAAATCCTGATTTCACCTGGAACACTTCCGATGTCCAAACATAGGCTTCCAATATATCAATCTTTACGTCTCGACCATTTCGAGACTCCTCGTCATGTCCGTGATCACATCCGGGACTCCGAACAACCTTTGGTACATCAAAATGCATAAACTCATAATAACTGTCATCGTAACGTTAAGCGTGCGGACCCTACGGTTCGAGAACAATGTAGACATGACCGAGACACATCTCCGGTCAATAACCAATAGCGGGACCTGGATGCCCATATTGGCTCCTACATATTCTACGAAGATCTTTATCGGTCAGACCGCATAACAACATACGTTGTTCCCTTTGTCATCGGTATGTTACTTGCCCGAGATTCGATCGTCAGTATCCAATACTTAGTTCAATCTCGTTACCGGCAAGTCTCTTTACTCGTTCCGTAATACATCATCCCACAACTAATTCATTAGTTGCAATGCTTGCAAGGCTTAAGTGATGTGCATTACCGAGAGGGCCCAGAGATACCTCTCCGACAATCGGAGTGACAAATCCTAATCTCGAAATACGCCAACCCAACATCTACCTTTGGTGACACCTGTAGTACTCCTTTATAATCACCCAGTTACGTTGTGACGTTTGGTAGCACCCAAAGTGTTCCTCCGGCAAACGGGAGTTGCATAATCTCATAGTCATAGGAACATGTATAAGTCATGGATAAAAGCAATAGCAACATACTAAGCGATCGGGTGCTAAGCTAATGGAATGGGTCATGTCAATCAGATCATTCAACTAATGATGTGACCTCATTAATCAAATAACAACTCCTTGTTCATGGTTAGGAAACATAACCATCTTTGATTAATGAGCTAGTCAAGTAGAGGCATACTAGTGACACTCTGTTTGTCTATGTATTCACACATGTATTATGTTTCCTGTTAATACAATTCTAGCATGAATAATAAACATTTATCATGATTTAAGGAAATAAATAATAACTTTATTATTGCCTCTATGGCATATTTCCTTCACGATCCACTATTGAGTGCTGGCGTGATACACGCCACCAGTCGGACAAGCGGGCGGGACCCGCTATGGACCACCCAGCACCGGGGGGCTCCGACGGCCTACCTTACGAGGTGGGCTGCCCGGCCTTTACCCACGAGCTGTGGCAGTTCCAGTGGCCGTCCCACCACACGTTCAAGCCTGATGTCGGCAAGAAGTACACTGGCAAGACCCATCCGTCCGAGTTCCTCAGCATCTACACCATCGCGATGCAGGCTGCCGGAGCTCGCGACGACAAGGTGCTTGCCAATTATTTCCCACTGGCACTGAAGCCCAACGTTATGTCTTGGTTGATGCACTTGCCACCGGATTCCATTTCTTCTTGTCGGATCTGTGCCATGAGTTCGTTGGCGCCTTCACAGGAGGCCACCAAGCTCATGGCCAGGCCAGTCATCTGCATATCATTCCCTAGAAGGAAGGGGAAACCCTGCACAAGTACATCCAGAGTTCAGCCGGGTGCAGTACAACATCCCCGACTTTCATCCCACCGCTGTGATCAGCGCGTTCCATCATAACATGTGCAACCGCAAGATGCGCGATGACCTTCTCCTTCGACGCTCAGAAGCCGCTGAAGTGGTCCAGCACGCCCCTCGTCTTTGACGCTGAGGACCACCCTGACCGCACAACCGCGGTCGAGTGTTTGCCATTGTTGGTCTCACCAACGATACGCAACCTCAAGGTGAACAAGTTGTTGGTCGATGGCGGGGCCGGCCTGAAATTGATCTCGCCCGTCGTGATTAAAAGGCTGCAAATTCCTGATGGAGACCTCGAGGAATCGGGCACATTTCAAGGGGTCAATCCAGGGAGGAGCCAGCCGAAGGGGATGGTCACACTACCCGTGACATTTGGAGGAGAGTTGAACTACAAGACAGAGAGGATCGTCTTCGACGTGGCCAAGATCCCCTTGCCCTACAACGGGATCCTCGGCCGCCCGGCACTAGCCAAGTTCACGGCGACGTCACACTACGCCTACAACATGCTAAAGATGCACTGGCCGTTGACCATCATCTCCATCCCTTCCGACAAGAAGGACGCGCTTATTTGCGCCGACCAACTCCACCAGGAAGCAGTTGTAGCAGATGCCATCAAGGCACTTGCTCCTGCTGCCGAAGGCCCGAGAGGGAAGAAGAAGCCCGGCAAGACCTCTCGCACCCACTCCGGCAAGTGCACCTCCTCGGAGTGTTGTGCTACCGTCGAGGACGTGCCAGAGAGCTCTATCGGCAAGAGCAAGAAATCTAGAGCTGAGCCACCGCAGGCCAAGAAGGTGTCCGTCAGGGAGGATGGCATGGGAGGGGCCTTCACCATAGGTTCCACCCTCGAACGCAAATAGGAAGGCGCGCTCGTCACCTTCCTGCGGGCGAATGTCGACGTGTTTGCGTGGCAAGCATCCAACATCCCCGGTGTTCCCAGGGAGGTGATTGAGCACCACCTAGCTATCTGTCCTCATGCGCGGCCCGTCAAGCAGAAGGTCAGGAAGCAGGCTCTGGAGAGGCAGGAATTCATCACAGAGGAGATTAGGAAGCTGGAAGCGGCAGGTTTGGTGAGAGGAGTGCTCCACCCGACGTGGTTGGCCAACCCGGTTGTGGTGCGCAAGGCAAATGGGAAGTGGAGGCTGTGTATTGACTACACAGATATCAATAAGGCTTGTCATAAGGACCCCTTCCCGTTGCCGCGCATTGACCAGATTGTTGACTCCACGGCTGAGTGTGATCTGCTGTCATTCCTCAACGCCTACTCGGGCTACCACCAAATCTTCATGACAAGAGAGGATGAAGAGAAGACAACATTCATCACCCCATGCGGTACGTATTGCTTTTTACGGATGCCTTTCAGGTTGAAGAGTGCTGGCTCAACGTTTGCAAGAGCAGTCCAAATTGGTTTTGAACCCCAGCTCCATAGAAATATGGAAGCATACATGGATGACATAGTGGTCAAAACCAAGGACGGGGCAACTCTTGTGCAACATCTGGAAGAGACATTTGCCAACCTGCGCAAGATCAACCTTAAGCTGAACCCTGAAAAGTGTGTCTTCGTTGTTCCGTCCGGCAAGCTTCTCGGATTCTTTGTGTCGCAGCACGGGATCGAGGCAAACCCAGACAAAATCAAGGCTATTGAGCAGATTGAGGCGCCCAAGTGGATCAAAGATGTGTGTCGGCTCACCGGCTGCGTCGCCGCCATGAGCTGATTCATCTCCAAGTCCGCCGAGTGTGCCCTTCCCTTTTTCAAAATCTTGAAGAAGGCAGGCCCAATGGAGTGGACCCCAGAAGCCGAGCCGGCGTTGCATGATCTGAAGAAATACCTTTCCTCCATGCCAATACTGGTTGCACCTAAACCACAAGAGCCGTTGCTGATGTATCTGGCGGCGACGAATCAAGTGGCCAGCGCCGCACTGGTGGCGCAGAGGGAGGTCGACGAGGAGGCAGTGGCGACGGCAGAAACAGCGGATGGCAAGCCAAAGATTTCCTCGGTAGGGCCTGATGCAGGCAAGGCAAGGCCCCTGATACATCCATTTTGTATCATGCTTTTATATCGATATTTATTGCATTATGGGCTGTTATTACACGTTATGTCACAATACTTATGGCTATTCTCTCTTATTTTAAAAGGTTTACATAAGGAGGGAGAATGCCGGCAGCTGGAATTCTGGGTTGGAAAAGGAGCAAATATTAGATACCTATTCTGCGCAACTCCAAAAGTCCTGAAACACCACGGAAGTGATTTTCAGAATATATAAAAAATATCCAGCGGAAGAAGTTCACCATAGGGGGCCCCACCTGGTCACGAGGGTGGGGGCACGCCCTACCCCCCTGGGCGTGCCCCCCTACCTCGTGGGCCCTCCGATGCCCATCTTCTGCTATATGAGGTCCTTCATCGAGAAAAATTAAGAAGCAACCTTTTGGGATGAGACTCCGCCGCCACGAGGCGGAACCTTGGCGGAACCAATCTAGGGCTCCGGCAGAGCTGTTCTGCCGGGGACACTTCCCTCCGGGAGGGGGAAATCATCGCCATTGTCATCATCAACGCTCCTCTTCGAGAGAGGGCAATGTCCACCAACATCTTCACCAGCACCATCTCATCTCAAAACCCTAGTTCATCTCTTGTATCCAATTCTTTTCTCCAAGTCAGGGATTGGTGCTAGTAGGTTGCTAGTAGTGTTGATTACTCCTTGTAGTTGATGCTAGTTAGTTTATTTGGTGGAAGATCATATGTTCAGATCCTTTATGCATATTATTGCCCCTCTGTTTATGAACATGAATATGCTTTGTGAGTAGTTACGTTTGTTCCTGAGGACATGGGAGAAGTCTTGCTATTAGTAGTCATGTGAATTTGGTATTCGTTCGATATTTTGATGAGATTTATGTTGTCTAGCCTCTAGTGGTGTTATGTGAACGTCGACTACATAAGGAAGGCATTGGGAAGTAATAAGTACATGATGGGTTGCTAGACTGACAGAAGCTTAAACCCTAGTTTATGCGTTGCTTCGTAAGGGGCTGATTTGGATCCACATGTTTCATGCTATGGTTAGGTTTACCTTAATACTTTTGTTGTGGTTGTGGATGCTTGCAATAGAGGTTAATCATAAGTGGGATGCTTGTTCAAGTAAGAACAGCACCCAAGCACCGGTCCACCCACATATCAAATTATCAAAGTACGGAACATGAATAATATGAACGTGATGAAAACTAGCTTGACAATATTCCCATGTGTCCTCGGGAGCGCTTTTTCTTATATAAGGCTGCGTTCGGTTTGCGGGTATAGAAAACACTGGACCAGAAAACAGCAAAGGAATATGATTGATTGTACAGTACCAGACCATAGGGTTATAGAGCAGAGGAAGAAAAGCATGCGGGGTGTTCGAAGCATAGGTGTAAAAAACTTTGTTACTGACGAAGACTGTGTACACAGTGGCAGATTCTATGATATTTTTCTATCCACATGTACTCTGTGAGTTTGTCTCTTTCCTCATGCATGACTAGTATAGTTTAATTTTTTATTTGGAGCCGTGGTGCCTTGCCTCGGGCATCCGCCCGAAAATGAGGTTCTACTGGATTTGAAAAATCCTCTGGAATGAGCCCTCCAAGACAGGGCTTCCTTCAAATTTCTGTACCAATTTCCTATGAAACGAACGGGTCAAAGGTAGACAAAACTACAGGTTTTCAAACCTGTAGATTTCCTTTGATTTTCCTGCAGACCGAACGGGGCGTAAGAGTTTGTTCCAGCTTGTCCTTTGCTACAAAAAGCATTGGGACACCTTGCTACACTTTATTTACTTTTGCTACTTGTTGCTCGTTACAAATTATCCTATCACAAAACTATCTATTACCACTTATTTCAGTACTTGCAGAGAATACCTTGCTGAAAACCGCTTATCATTTCCTTCTGCTCCTCGTTGGGTTCAACACTCTTACTTATCGAAAGGACTATGATAGATCCCCTATACTTGTGGGTCATCAAGACTCTTTTCTGGCGCCGTTGCCGGGGATTGAAGCGCCTTTGGTAGGTGGAATTTGGTAAGGAAAACTTTATATAGTGTGCTGAAATTTTCTGTCACTTGTTGCTATGGAAAGTAATCCTCTGAGGGGCTTGTTCGGGGTATCTTCACCCCAACCAATAGAGCAAAGAGTTGCTCCTCAACCTACTGAACCTACTAAAAATGAAAATGTTTCCTTTGAATTTCCTTCGGGTATGATAGAAAAACTTCTAGCTAATCCTTTTACAGGAGATGGAACAAAGCATCCTGATGAGCACTTAATATATGTGGATGAAGTTTGTGGATTATTTAAGCTTGCAGGTATACCCGATGATGTTGCTAAGAAGAAGGTCTTCCCTTTATCTTTTAAGGGAGACGCATTGACATGGTATAGGCTATGTGATGATACGAGATCGTGGAACTATAGAAGATTGAAATTGGAATTTCATCAAAAGTATTATCCTATGCATCTTGTTCATCGTGATCGCAATTATATATATAATTTTTGGCCTCGCGAAGGAGAAAGCATCGCTCAAGCTTGGGGGATGCTTAAATCAATGTTATATTCATGCCCCAATCATGAGCTCCCAAGAGAAACAATTATTCAAAACTTTTATTCTCGGCTTTCTGAAAATAATCGCACCATGCTCGATACTTCTTGTGCTGGCTCTTTTATGATGAAGACTATTGGATTTAAATGGGATTTATTGGATAGAATTAAACGCAACTCTAAAGATTGAGATCTCGACGAAGGTAAGGAGTCAGGTATGACACCTAAGTTTGATTGTGTTAAATCTTTTATGGATACCGATATTTTCCGTAAGTTTAGCACTAAATATGGACTTGACTCTGAGATAGTAGCTTCTTTTTGTGAATCTTTTGCTACTTATGTTGATCTCCCTAAGGAGAAGTGGTTTAACTATCATCCTCCCATAGAAGTAAAAGTAGCTACACCAATTAAAGTTGAAGAAAATACTGTCACTTATAATGATCCTATTGTTCCTACTTCTTACGTTGAGAAACCACCCTTCCCCGTTAGAATAAAGGATCATGCTAAAGCTTCAACTGTGGTTCGTAAAAGCAATATTAGAACTTATACACCTCCTGAGCAAGTTAAAGTTGCACCCAATATTGCTATTGTTAAAGATCTCATGACTGATAATATTGGTGGGCATGTTATTCAATTCTGCGATGAAACTGCTAGAATTGCTAAACCTTGTGCTAAAGATAAACATAGACCTGTGGTAGGTGTGCCTGTTATCTCTATTAAAATAGGAGATCATTGTTATCATGGCTTATGTGATATGGGTGCTAGTGCTAGTGTTATACCTTATGAATTGTATAAAGAAATTAAGCATGAAATTGCACCTGCTAAGTTAGAAGATATTGATGTCACAATTAAACTTGCCAATAGAGATACTATATCAGCGATGGGAATTGTTAGAGATGTTGAAGTCTTGTGTGGGAAAACTAAATATCCTGCTGATTTTCTTGTTCTCAGTTCCCCACAAGATAGCTTTTGTCCCATTATATTTGGTAGACCCTTCTTGAACACTGTTAATGCTAAGATAGACTGCGAAAAGAATGTTGTTACTATCGGCTTGGATGATATGATTCATGAGTTTAATTTCTCTAAATTTAGTAAACAACACTGTGAAGAAGAATTGTCAGATCGTGGGTTCCGGCAAACCCTTAAGGTTCAAACTCTGGGGTGCACGTGGAGATTCTGCCCACCACCTCTTCGTCTCACCAGGATCTAGACTACCGAAAGAACAACACAAAGAACACAGAGTTTATACTAGTTTGGGCCACCGTTGTGGTGTAATACCCTACTCTAGTTTTGTGGGTGGATGGATTGCCTCTTGGGCCGATGATGATGATGATCAGTACAAAGGAGAACTGCCTCGCGAGGGCCTGTTCTTGGCTAGGACGATGAACTGCTAGGGAAGTTCAGCCGCCCTTCTCTCTCTCTCTCCTTGCTCGGATTCCGGATACTAGATACCTCTACCCTGGGGGTGGCTAGTCCTATTTATAGGCAAAGGCCGTGGGCCTCTCCCCAAATATTGAGCGGGAAGGGCGCCAGCAATTGGCCAATTCGAAGGGGAACATACAGTACACTTATCCTGACCAAAGTTGGTCCTCGCCTGCCAAAGGCCTGTGGTGACGCCGCTCTGGGCTCCACGATGAGCTCATTCCCACCGTTGGACTGGTCTTGGTCTTGTTGCACCGAAATGGGTGCCTTTGCTTGATCCTCTCGCCTGCGCTTGCCCCCTTTGCACCAAAGAGGAAGGGGGAGGACACTGTGCGGTCTGGCGCCCGCGTGGCGCCCTTGGTCGTCACGGCTTGCGTCATGGGCACCTCACGAGGTACCCTGCCTTGATCTCTCCGCCTCCTCATGAGCCAGCCTGAGGAGGCTGTGCCTGAGGAAGCACTTCGTCGTCCTCCCCGCGAGGCTTGGCCCCTCGCGAGGGTCTTGAGCATCGTGTTGATGAAGATGGGTCGTACTGGGCCTCCATTCGAGCCACGCCGTGGGCCGCAGGCAGGCAAGTCTGGGGACCCCCGATCCCAGAACGCCGACAGTAGCCCCCGGGCCAAAGGCACGCCCGGACTTGGCCGTGCCGAGAGGTGAACGGGCAAGGGCGAAGTGCCGCGGGCCCTGATAGCCTGCGGCCTTGGGCGCCGCATGGCGGTTTGACAGGACGTGGGCGTCTTCGCTTCCCCACGATGCTCTGGCAACTGTGTGACTTGACTAGTCCCTGCATGCGTAGATATGGGTCATTATTACCTACGATCGTGGTGCTCGACGGTTGGCCTTCTTCGGCTATAAGTATGGGGCCGCGTAAGCTCCGCCAGTTCGCCCCTTCCTGCTTCTCTTCTTCTTCCTCTCTCTTGCCGCCTGTCGCTCACATGTCTCCAAAGAGGTTCTCAGCCGTGGAGAAGGGGAAGGCTAGTCGGGCGGGGCCCGACTCCCCCCCGGCCAAGCGCGGTCGGGGTCGTCCCCGCAAGTATCCCGCGGTCCCCGCTGCGGCTCCTCGTAGTCACAGGGATGGTTCTCCACGTGGCGGTGAGCGCTCGGCTGCCAAGGGGAGGCAGGCTGTGACTGCGCGGCCCCCCAGGCCGCGCTTTCGCTTGGCGGAGGTGCTGCCGGAGTTCGTCTTGTGGTCGGCGGACCCGACCAACACCTGGCTCCAGCTCCCTCGCTTCTTCATCGGCGAGTTGCCGGCCAGCGCCCAGTGTGGCTTCTGGCTTCAGGCTGACGGTTGCTGCAGCAGGGCCTCCTGGGTTTCTCTTGAGGTCTCCCCTTCCGGGAATGGGGCCCTGACTCGCGGCTGGCAGACGTTTGCCCGCGCGCGCGGCCTGAGCCAGCGGTGCACCCTGCACTTCAAGTTCGACGGCGACGGCACCCTCTATGTGAGGGTGTTTGGGGAAGATGGTCGCCGCGCAGGATGCTGCCTCGAGGGCGACGACCGCGGCCAGGGGCCTCGCTCCGACGACGATTGAGGACACAGCGCCCGCTCCGATGGCGGCGCCCGGCACTCTTCGGGCTCCACCAACTCTTCTTCAGGCGGCTCCTCCAGCGGTGGCCGCAGCCAGCCCCCTCGCCGTCGCACCTGCCTGGGGGTGGCTATTCATCCGTCTGTCGCCGTGCCCCGGTGAAGCGCGAGAGGGAGTCCGCCTGAGCCCCGGAGGCATCTTGCGCCGCCTCTACAGGCCGATGCGAGGCGGGCCGTTCCGGGCTCGCCTTTTCCTTTTCCTTGTTGCTTCCTGTGCAAGACAAAACAACTGCATGGAGCCCCGTGGGGGCGTGTTTAAGAATCATTGCCGTTGTAGCCATTACCTTGACTTTGTTGTTTCGCCTCTCAACTATTTGCCCTTGCATAGGTAGTTTTCGGCCCCAGCCGGGGGGGCGACCGACCCAGGCCCCGTGTGCGTGTTGCGGTGCCCGAGGGGCACGGACTGGAGGGGTGCTCCTGAAGAGGGCCCGGGCCGTGAAACCTTTAAGCGGATAGGGCGGAAACGCTCACGAGGGCATTCCATCCCTCGCGAGGCCTTTCATGAGAGGAATCAAAACGGGGAGCGAAAATCAACGAACCACAAATTGGCAACGGCGATAGTTTCGATAAGATTTCAGATGCAAATAAACACGTCAACTGCAGAAAGCAAATAAAAAGCCGCGTCCGGCACCTAATCTAGTCTACGACGCCTTCTCACCAGCGCGGAGCTAAGTGCTGGCACTGAGCGTGGGAGGGAGCCCCAGGGCCTGAGGCCGGCGCTCCTGAGACTCCGGGGCATGTACAGCCCCACTCATTATTACGTGAGAGTGTCACGGGGCGGCGAGCTTCACAGGCATTGGCCTTCTTCACAGGCTCCGGGCCTTTCTTCTTAGAGGTGATCAGCTTCACAGGCACTTGCCTTCTTCACAGGCTCTGGGCCTTTTCCAAAAAGGGAAGGTCTTCACAGGCGTTCGCCTTCTTCACAGGCTCAGGGCCTTTTCCAAAAAAGGGAAGGTCTTCACAGGTGTTCGCCTTCTTCACAGGCTCTGGGCCTTTTCCAAAAAGGGAAGGTCTTCACAGGCATTCGCCTTCTTCACAGGCTCTGGGCCTTTTCCAAAAAGGGAAGGTCTTCACAGGCGCTCGCCTTCTTCACAGGCTCTGGGCCTTTTCCAAAAAGGGAAGGTCTTCACAGGCGTTCGCCTTCTTCACAGGCTCTGGGCCTTTTCCAAAAAGGGAAGGTCTTCACAGGCGTTCGCCTTCTTCACAGGCTCTCGGCCTTTTCCAAAAAGGCAAGGTCTTCACAGGCGTTCGCCTTCTTCACGGGCTCTGGGCCTTCTAGGGGTAGAACCTCCGGAGGTGCTGGTTGTTCCACGTGTTCTGTATCGGCTCCCCCTCTTGGGTCTCCAAGCGCACGGAGCCTGGCCTGGAAACATGAACAACCTTGAACGGGCCCTCCCACATGGGAAAGAGCTTATGCAGCCCCTCCCTGGAGAGAACCCGTCTGAGCACGAGGTCTCCTACCTCGAGGGTCCTGGGGCGGATGTTGCGGCAATGATATCGTCGCAGCGCCTGCTGGTACCTCGCCGCTCGCAACGCGGCTTCCCGGCGGCGTTCCTCCCCCAGTACAAGGTCCATCCCCCGCATGGCGTCCTGCTGCGCTTCGTCGAACGCTAGGACCCGTGCGGAGCGACACCTGACCTCGTGAGGGAGGACCGCTTCAGCTCCGTAGACCAGGAAGAACGGGGTCTCCCCAGTTGGTTTAGTCGCGGTCGTGCGGATGGACCACAATACGGACTGCAGCTCGTCGTACCAGCCTCTGCCGCAAGCCTCCAGCTTCTTCTTGAACGTCCTGGTCTTGAGGCCTCTCAGGATCTCCGCGTTGGCCCGTTCGGCCTGCCCATTGCTCCGCGGGTGCGCCACCGAAGCGTAGCATATCTACGTCCCAAGGTTAGCATAGTATGTTTCGAAGAGATTACTGGTAAACTGTGAACCGTTATCTGTGATGATGCGGTTCGGCACCCCGAACCGGCTCACGATACCCCTGATGAACTTGACCGCGGAGCCAGCGGGGATGGTACAGACGGCCTCCACTTCTGCCCACTTGGTGAACTTATCAACGACGACGTAGAGGTAGCGGTAGCCCCCTGGCGCCCGAGGGAACGGGCCCAGAATATCCAACCCCCAAACTGCGAAGGGCCATGAGAGGGGTATAGTCTGCAGGCCCCCCGCCGGTTGATGGATCTGCTTAGAATGAAACTGGCAGGCCTCGCAAGCCTTTACTAACTCGACTGCATCGTTGAGCGCGGTGGGCCAATAGAACCCGCTACGGAATGCCTTGCCGATGAGGGTTCGTGATGATGAATGATGCCCGCAGTCTCCGCCGTGTATGTCCTCTAGTAGTTCCTTTCCTTGCTCCCGGGAGATGCAGCGTAGAGACACATCATTTGGTCACTTCCGATAGACCTCTCCATCTCTGAGGCAGTATGCCATGGCCTGCCGCGCCACACGCTCCGCTTCCTCTTCCTTCTCCAGTAGGGTCCCTTGTGTTAAATAACTCCGGAGTTCTGTGATCCAGCACTCCTCCCGAGGTTCCATCGTCAGGAGGAGACGCGCTCCTGAGGTCGGTCCGTAGATCGGGGCTCCCGAGGCTGGCGGCCGAGGGAGCTCCTCTCGAGGCTGAGCGACGTTTGACAGCGTCGGCTGTGCTGAGGGTTTGAAGAGCCGCTCTTCGAAGACGCCTGGTTCCTGTGGCAATCGCCTGGATGCCCGTACGGCTATGTCGTCGGCCTCCTGATTGGTGCCACGGGGCACGTGCTTCAGCTCCAACCCCCAGAACTGTTTTTCCATCCTACAGACTTCCGCTAAATAGGCTTCCATATGCTCGTCATTCGGCTCGTTGTAACATCCCAAATTTTCAATTTGGAATGTTATACATTAGATCATCATGCATATCATATTTTCTTGCATTTTGTCGATCCTAGAAATTTCACGCAACTCAAGGACCCTCGGAGAGAGTTGGAGATTTTGTTATTTTTCATATTTGAGTTTTCTCAAATTTTGAGACAAAGGGATCATTGGTTTTGTCGGAGTTATTTGCATTTTATTTGGATAGGGAAAAATGCGCGTTTTTTTGCCCGGAGAAAAGTTCATTTTGTTCGACTCATTTTTAGGAGTCGGGGAAAATTTACTTTATTAATTTTGGAGTCCGGTAGATTTATTTTTTTGTGTTTTTCCGCATGCGAAACCGATTTAAAAAAAATCTGCAGCGCCTTGGGCCAAAGGCCCAAGCCAGCCGGCCAGGAGCTAGGCCATCGCGCGCTGCGCACCTAGCACGCAGGAGGAGCCGCCGCCGTTTGCCTCTTTAGGAAAATCCTAGTAGTACTTTTGTACTACTTTCGTTATTCCGTTTTTGTTTCTAGATCTTTCCTTTCCCTTCTTCCTTTCCTATTCCTAGTCTAATTCTTGATCCCTCCTCCAAGTAAACCCCTTCCCTCCCCAATATAAATACCCAAGCACCCCCCTCTAAATCATCAAACCCAAAGCCACAAGCCTCACCCGCGCCACACCCCGCGCACCTCACCCGCGCCACACCCCGCGCACCTCACCCGCGCCGCCACCGCCAGCGCCGCCGCCGCCGTTGCCACCGCCGCCGCCGCACCTTGCCACCGCCGCCGCCGCACCTTGCCACCGCCGCCGCTGCACCTTACCACCGTCGCCGCCTCACCTCGCCGCCGCCGCCCAACGCCGCCGTTCGCCGGAGGTAGCCGCGCCGCGTCTCTTTCTCTTCATCGGATCGTTTTATTCTAATCGTTCCGATTCTTTTCTTCTTTTCCGATTCGTTTTTTTTTTCGGTTCTTCTCTAAACCGTTCCGGTTTTCTAGATCGGTTTTTCGTTCGGTTTTATTTTCCGAAACCCTAGATCGGATTAGTTTTCTTCTCCGATTTAGTTGCCTCGAGACCGTTCGCCGGACCGTTCGTCTTAACGAACGTGATCACCGGATTCTTCTAGGTTAACGAATGTCCGTTCGTTCAACCGTTCTTCCTTTTCTTCTCGACGGATTTATTCCGCGATCGCGATCTCAGATCCGATCTTCGTTCTAGTTTATCTTCTCACTCGTTTATCAGAATCAGGTGATTCAAGCGCCTGGAGTTTCGTTTCGAAACCGCCGTTCCGTCTAATCAACTTAAACAAAGTTTTGCTACGGTAAAATTTGACCTAGTTTCACTTTGCTAGAACCGAGTTGTTTTCTTTCGCCGTTTGCTTTCCGTTGCTTGGTTCGATTCGATTCTTTTTGCAACCGGAGTTCTTAAGTTGAACTTTCTGGTTAGATCTTTTATTTGAGTTTTACCTGTGCATTAGATGAGTACTTATTGTATGCTTGTTGTTTGTCTGCGATAGATCACCCGGAGTGCGCCGCCTGTTATTTTGAAGCTCTAGGTTTCGCGGATCCTTAGCAAGGCAAGTAACACTTTGATCATACCTTTTCTACTACCCAGTTTTATTGCATTAGATCAATCCTCAAACACTGCATGATTAGGATCTAATTAACTTGTGGGATGGGAAGTAGATGAGGTAGTACCTATCACCTGTTTTACTTATGAAACCTTTGGGAGTTACTTCTACGTTTGTTTATTATGCCATGCTATGCTAGTAGACGTGGATTGGGTGAGTGATATACATGACAGATGTGAGTATTGTTAATTAATGGTTTATCTAAGGTGGCAACTTAAATACACATCTGGGTGGATTGAGGCACCTGGTTTCTATCAGGACTTGCCTGTTTCTTTTGGACCGCCACCCAGGCTCAAAGGGATCATAAGATCATTCATGCTAGTAACTTCCGTGTGCAGCCACAAGCCATTATGGGCTCTGGCGTAGTTGACTAAGTCGTGCGAACTCTTACAGGGTAGACTAGCAGATGTAGGGGAAAGTAGGTGTATCGGTCTATCCAAACGTAAGGTGCTAGCCTTGTGAAAGACTATGTCTCGGTCATCCGTTTCTCAAACACCATGTAGTGCGAGAAACCAAACGGAGGCGATCGAGTCTTGTGGGGAAAAGTGCGCAAACCTCTGCAGAGTGTACAAACTAATCATGATTAGCCGTGTCCCCGGTTATGGACATCTTGAGTATCTAGTTCTTGAATATCATGTGAATCTCATCATGTTACTCTAATTAATATTGTTGGGTTATTAATGATTACTTTTAATTGGGATCGGAATGCTGTCAACCATTCTCGATGTTTCAACCACCATGATAGTTACATAAATTTATTCCTTTGCAGTAGGGAAAAACTGGCTTTACGCAAAACAGTAACCATAGAGCTTTTCCACTAGCCAGATATGCATGTAGTATAGGCTTATCATTCATTATTCTCTATGTGTTACATTGCCAGCATATTCCATGTGCTGACCCATTTCGGGCTGCAACTTTCATGTTGCAGACTTTTCAGACGACGTGTAAGGTGCTTTTAGGTCGTGGTTCTATACTCAGTGATGCCGTTGGAGTTGATGGACTCACTTATCTTCCAAGTCTTCCGCTGTTATCAATATTAGATGGCCTTAAGCCATATTTATTGTAATAAGTTCTCTTTGAGACATCGATGTAATAAGTGTGTGATTGCTACTCTGCTATAAATCCTTCGAAGTACTGTGTGGTGTCAGCATTACTGATCCAGGGATGACACCGGAGCACAGAGACTTGACCATCTGAGGTCGGGTCGCTACACTCGTATACCTTGTTGGAGAAGTTGACAAGGAGCTGCGCGTCGCCCTTGACGGTGAGGCGTTTCACCCCCAGAGCTATCGCGGCTTTTAATCCAGCTATTAGACCCTCATATTCTGCTATGTTGTTGGAGACCTTTTCACCATGCTGGAAACAGAGCTATACAGCATAGTAGAGCTTATCCTGAGTGGGTGATATCAGCACCGCGCCAGCCCCCGCGCTGTGCCTGGAGAACGCCCCATCGAAATACATGACCCAGCCTTTAGGCGCCTCACTCCCTGGAGAGAGGGACCGATCCTCGTTGTCCTTGAGGCTTGGTGCCTCCGCCCATTCATCCACGAAATCCGCTAACGCTTCTCCTTTGATGACCCTAGTTGTGCTGAACTCGAGTTGAAACGCCTGCAGTTCTATGTTCTACTCGGCGACCCTTCCTGCTGAGTTAGGGCTCCTGAGCACTCTCTCCAGGGGGTACGATGAGACGACCTTAATGGGATGGGCTTGGAAGCAGTGACGCAGCTTGCGCGAGGCCACCAGTAGCGCAAGGAGGAGCTTCTGAGGCATTGGGTACCGTGCCCTCGCGTCCCGCAGCACCGTGCTGACAAAGTAAACTGGATGCTCAACCAGGCTGAGAGCATCTGGGGCTCCGGCGCCCTCGGGAAGCGGACCATCCGAGCGTGTGGCTTCTCCTGCCTCTGGTGTGCTCTTCTGCAGCCGACCCTCCTCAACAGCGGCGGTGTCTTCTGCAGGCTTCTCGTGCTCCCGCCTTGCCCTGCCTCGGGTTGCCGCTGCGGTCTTGGTTTGGCGTTCCTCCCTAACCGCCACCAGGGCTGCGCTGGTGGAGTAAAGAGTGGCGGCGAGGTAGAGCAGCAGGGGCTCTTGAGGGCGCGGAGCCACCATGACCGGGGGACTGGTCAGGTACCTCTTGAGGTCTTGAAACGCCTTATCTGCCTCTTCAGTCCATTAAAAGGGCCCCTTTTTCTTCATCAGCTGAAAGAAAGGCAACGCTCGCTCCCCTAACTTGGAGATAAAACGCCCTAGTGCGGTCACGCGCCCAGTGAGCTTCTGCATCTCTCTGAGGGTCTTTGGCAGACTCATGTCCTCGACCGCCTTGACCTTCTCTGGGTTGGCCTCGATGCCATGATGGGACACGAGGAAGCCCAAGAGCTTGCCCGAGGGGACGCCAAACACGCATTTCTCCGGGTTGAGTCGCAAGCTTACTGCATCGAGGCTCGCGAAGGTCTCCTCCAGGTCTTGTATCAGGGTCTTGGCCTCCCGAGATTTTACCACAATGTCATCAATGTAGGCTTCAACATTCCTTCCGAGTTGCGGGCCCAAGGTGATGTGCATTAACCGCTGAATGGTAGCTCCTACGTTACGCAGTCCGAACGGCATGCATGTATAGCAGTATACCCCGCACGGGGTCAGGAAGGCGGTCTTTTCAACCTCTTCCACCGCCATTCTGATCTGGTGATATCCGGAGAAGGCCTCTAGGAAGCATAGTAGGTCGCACTCTGCGGTGGAATCGACGATCTGGTCGATGCGGGGGAGCGGAAACGGATCTTGCGGGCATGCCTTGTTGAGATTGGTGAAGTCGACGCACATGCGTTCCTTCCCCCCCTTTTTAGGCACAACGACGGGGTTGGCCAACCAATCCGGGTATCGGACCTCGCGAATGACCCCAGCGGCTTCTAGCTTGCGCATCTCTTGGACAATGAAGGCATGCTTCTCTGCGGACTGCCGCCTGGCCTTCTGCTTCACGGGGCGCGCATTCGGGCACACGTTGAGGTGATGCTCGATGACACTCCTGGGAATCCCTGCCAATTGATCGGGCTCCCAAGCGAACACCTTCTTATTTGCACGCAGGAACCTGACCAAGGCCTCCTCCTGCTCAGGCTCAAGGTTGGCGCCTATGGTGAAAGTGGCACCGGAAGACCCGTCCTCGTCCAGGAGTATCTGCTTGGTTTCTACCTTGTCCTGGGTGAACAAATGCTTTTTCTTGGCAGGCACAGCCCCCTTGGGCTCAGGGGCCTCCGCGTCGGCAGGCTGCACCGACGCCGCCGCCTTGAAGGCGGCTCGAGTACTCGCAAGGCGTCCCTGGTGTCTCTGTGCACGGTGATGGTACCGCTGCTCCCGGGCATCTTCATGAGGTTGTACGCCGGGTGCGTGGCGGCCATGAACTGAGCCAGCGCCGGGTAACCGAGGATGGCGTTGTAAGGGAGGCCGATGGGGGCGATGCCGAAGTCAACCATCTCCGTGCGGAAGTTGTCGTAGGTGCCGAAGGTTACCGGGAGCCGGATCTGTCCCAGGGAGTCTGACGATCCGCCCCCGACGCCCGAGAAAGATCGACTGGGCCGCAGCCGCTCCCGGGGTATGCAGAAGAGATTGAAGGCCTCGACCGAAAGCACACTGAGTCCCGCGCCGTCGTCGATGAGGGTTCTGGTGACGGCCACCTGGCAGACGGTGGGGGTGCACAACAGGGGGAGCACGCCCGAGCCCGCCAAGTTGGTGGGGTGGTCCTCCGAGCTGAAGATCAGATCGTCCTCGCGTGCTACCCGGTCCGAGGAAGCCCCCTGCCGTGTGGAAGCGGTGCTGAACCGGCGGGCAAACGGCTTGACGTGGCGACTCGTGGGCAGCGCTTGCGAGCCGCAACGACTGGAGGCGTCGACGTCGTGGCGTAGTCGCCCCGTCGCACAGGCGGATGCTGGGGTGGTGCTTACTGCTTGTTCCCCGCCGGGCTGGCGGCGGTGCCGATGGAGGGCGATGAGGGACGACGAGGACGCCCGCCGGCGAGGGCCACTGGGGCGACATGGGCCTGACCGGCGCCGTACATGGGTGCGGCGGCCGGAGAAAGGCGGAGCGGTGGAAGACAGATTCCGGCGCACCCCTACCTGGCGCGCCAAATGTCGGATCGTGGGTTCCGGCAAACCCTTAAGGTTCGAACTCTGGGGTGCGCGTGGAGATTCTGCCCACCACCTCTTCGTCTCACCAGGATCTAGACTACCGAAAGAACAGCACAAAGAACACAGAGTTTATAATAGTTCGGGCCACCGTTGTGGTGTAATACCCTACTCTAGTTTTATGGGTGGATGGATTGCCTCTTGGGCCGATGATGATGATGATCAGTACAAAGGAGAACTGCCTCGCGAGGGCCTGTTCTTGGCTAGGACGATGAACTGCTAGGGAAGTTCAGCCGCCCTTCTCTCTCTCTCTCCTTGCTCGGATTCCGGATACTAGATACCTCTACCCTGGGGATGGCTAGTCCTATTTATAGGCAAAGGCCGTGGGCCTCTCCCCAAATATTGAGCGGGAAGGGCGCCAACAATTGGCCAATTCGAAGGGGAACATACAGTACACTTATCCTGACCAAAGTTGGTCCTCGCCTGCCAAAGGCCCTGTGGTGACGCCGCTCTGGGCTCCACGATGAGCTCATTCCCACCGTTGGACTGGTCTTGGTCTCATTGCACCGAAATGGGTGCCTTTGCTTGATCCTCTCGTCTACGCTTGCCCCCTTTGCACCAAAGAGGAAAGGGGAGGACACTGTGCGGTCTGGCACCCGCCTAGCGCTCTTGGTCGTCACGACTTGCATCATGGGCACCTCGCGAGGTACCCTGCCTTGATCTCTCCGCCTCCTCATGAGCCAGCCTGAGGAGGCCGCGCCTGAGGAAGCACTTCGTCGTCCTCCCCGCGAGGCTTGGCCCCTCGCGAGGGTATTGAGCATCGTGTTGATGAAGACGGGCCGTACTGGGCCTCCATTCGAGCCACGCCGCGGGTCGCAGGCAGGCAAGTCTGGGGACCCCCGTTCCCAGAACGCCGACAAGAATTACGTAGTAGGGATGAAATTATTGGTCTTGCTTCTATTGCCGTACCTCCTAGTGATCCTCTATAACAATATTTGCTAGACCATGAAAATGACATGTTTATGAATGAAAGAAGGGAAATAGATGAAGTATTCCTTAAACAGGAACCTTTTCTGAAACACAATTTGCCTGTTGAAACCCTAGGGGATCCTCCTCCACCAGGGTGATCCCGTGTTTGAGCTTAAACCGTTGCCTGATAATCTTGAAATTGCATATCTTGATGAAAAGAAGATATATCCAGTTATTATTAGTACTAACCTTTCAGAGCATGAAGAAGAAAGATTATTGAAAACTCTGAAGAAGCACTATGCTGCTATTGGATATACTCTTGACGATCTTAAGGGCATTAGTCCCACTCTATGTCAACATAAAATAAGTTTGGAAGCAGACGCCAAACCAGTTTGTGATCCTCAACGACGTCTGAATCTTAAAATGAAAGAAGTGGTAAGAAAATAAATATTAAAGCTTCTGTAGGCAGGTATAATTTATCCCGTTGCTGATAGTCAGTGGGTAAGTCATGTCCATTGTGTCCCTAAGAAGGGAGGCATTAATGTTGTTCCTAGTGATAAAGATGAACCGATTCCACAAAGAATTATTACAGGTTATAGGATGGTAGTTGATTTCCGCAAATTAAATAAGGCTACTAAGAAAGATCATTACCCCTTACCTTTTATCGATCAAATGCTAGAAATATTATGCAAACATACACACTACTGCTTTCTAGATAGTTATTCTGGTTTCTCTCAAATACCTGTGTCGGCTAAAGATCAATCAAAGACTACTTTTACTTGCTCTTTTGGTACTTTTGCTTATATACGTATGCCTTTTGGTTTATGTAATGCACCTGCTACCTTTCAAAGATGCATGATGGCTATATTCTCTGACTTTTGTGAAAAGATTTGTGAGGTTTTCATGAATGACTTTTCTGTCTATGGATCCTCTTTTGATGATTGCTTGAGCAATCTTGATTGATTTTTACAGAGATGTATAGAAACTAATCTTGTCTTGAATTGGAAAAAGTGCCACTTTATGGTTAATGAAGGTATTGTCTTGGGGCATAAAGTTTCTGAAAGAGGTATTGAAGTTGATAAAGCCAAGGTTGATGCTATTGAAAAGATGCCATGTCCCAAGGACATCAAAGGTATAAGAAGTTTCCTTGGTCACGCCGAATTTTATAGGAGGTTCATTAAGTACTTCTCAAAAATTTCTCAGCCTCTGACTAATTTATTACAAAAAGATATACCATTTGTCTTTGATGATGATTGTGTAGAAGCATTTGAAATACTTAAGAAAGCATTGATCTCTCCACCTATTGTTCAACCACCTGATTGGAATTTACCCTTTGAAATTATGTGTGATGCTAGTGATTATGCTGTAGGTGCTGTTCTAGGGCAAAGAGTTGATAAGAAATTAAATGTTATCCATTATGCTAGTAAGACTATAGACAATGCTCAAATAAATTATGCTACTAGTGAAAAAGAATTCTTAGCAGTTGTATTTGCTTGTGATAAGTTCAGACCTTATATTGTTGATTCTAAAGTAACTATTCACACAGATCATGCTGCTATTAAATATCTTATGGAAAAGAAAGATACTAAACCTAGACTTATTAGATGGGTTCTCCTGCTACAAGAATTTGATTTGCATATTGTTGATAGAAAGGGAGCTGAGAACCCCGTTGCAGACAACTTGTCTAGGTTAGAAAATGTTCTTGATGACCCACTACCTATTGATGATAGCTTTCCTGATGAGCAATTAAATGTTATAAGTACTTCTCGTATTACTCCATGGTATGCTGATTATGCTAACTACATTGTTGCTAAATTTATACCACCTAGCTTCACATACCAGCAAAAGAAAAAGTTCTTCTATGATTTGAGACATTACTTTTGGGATGACCCACATCTTTATAAAGAAGGAGTAGATGGCGTTATTAGACGTTGTGTACCCGAGCATGAACAGGAACAGATCCTATGCAAGTGTCACTCCGAAGCTTATGGAGGACACCACGCTGGAGATAGAACTGCACATAAGGTATCGCAATCCAGTTTTTATTGACCTACTCTCTTCAAGGATGCCCGTAAGTTTGTCTTATCTTGTGACGAATGCCAAAGAATTGGTAATATTAGTATACGTCAAGAAATGCCTATGAATTATTCACTTGTTATTGAACCATTTGACGTTTGGGGCTTTGATTATATGGGACCTTTTCCTTCCTCTAATGGATATGCACATATTTTAGTTGCTGTTGATTATGTTACTAAGTGGGTAGAAGCTATTCCAACTAGTAGTGCTAATCATAACACTTCTATTAAAATGATTTAAAAAGTTATTTTTCTGAGGTTTGGAGTCCCTAGATATTTAATGACTGATGGTGGTTCACAGTTTATTCATGGTGCTTTCATTAAAATGCTTGCTAAGTATGACGTTAATCATAGAATTGCATCTCCTTATCACCCACAGTCTAGTGGTCAAGTAGAATTGAGTAATAGAGAGCTCAAATTAATTTTGCAAAAGACTGTCAATAGATCTAGAAAGAATTGGTCCAAGAAACTTGATGATGCATTATGGTCCTATAGAACTGCATATAAAAATCCTATGGGTATGTCTCCGTATAAAATGGTATATGGAAAAGCATGTCACTTACCTCTCGAACTAGAACATAAGGCATATTGGGCTATTAAAGAGCTCAACTATGATTTCAAACTTGCCGGTGAAAAGAGGTTATTTGATATTAGCTCACATGATGAATGGAGAACCCAAGCTTATGAAAATGCCAAGTTGTTTAAAGAAAAAGTTAAAAGATGGCATGACAAAAGGATACAAAAGCGTGAGTTTAACATAGTGATTATGTATTGCTATACAACTCTCGTTTAAGATTTTTTGCAGGAAAACTTCTCTCTAAATGGGAAGGTCCCTATGTTATCGAGGAGGTCTATCGTTCCGGTGCCATAAAGATCAACAACTTCGAAGGTACAAACCCGAAGGTAGTGAATGGTCAAAGAATCAAACATTATATCTCAGGTAATCCTATAAATGTTGAAACCAATATTATTGAAACTGTAACCCCGAAGGAATACATAAGAGACACTTTCCAGAACGTTTCAGACTCCGAAAAGGAATAGGTATGTGGTACGGTAATTAAACTGACTCCAAAACAATTTTTTTGGCAATATTTCTCTGTTTTGGAATATTTAGAAAAATAGCAAAATAAGTAGCAGTCCGGGAAGGACACTAGGGCCCCACGAGGGTGGAGGCCGTGCCCGCTACCTCGTGAGCACCTCGTGTGCCTTCTGGACTCCATTTTCTTGCACGATACGTATTTTTGTTGGTAAAAATTCATTATATATTCTCCCGAAGGTTTTGACTCCCGTATCACGCAAATCTCCTATGTTCTTATTTTGGGCTGTTCTCTGTCAAGGTTGTCAAGGCCAGGCATCATGTCGTCCCCCTCCTCCAACATTGATGACAAAGATGCTTGGCTAATGAATATAGAGCTGAAGAGGGAAGAACCCATGGAGATCAACAAGGATGAAGCGATCAAGAAGGCCATGGAGAACCAAGCTCCGGCAGCAGAAGACATCCTTCAACTTGATCACAATCTTCTCAGCCCAACTGAGGTCGAAGCTTTCAAGATGATTGAGTTAACTCGTATCCAAAACAAGTATCTCACAAGTGAAAATATTTTGTTGAAGGAGCATATTGTTGCACTCAAGGGCATTATCCGCAAGCTGGAAGACCTCTTACGCTCGATGTGGGACTATCCATCACCTCCACCTTCTTCACCAACAAAGGAGATATAATCACATGGGTATGGGCACTCCCCTTGGCAACTGCCAAGCTTGGGGGAGGTGCCCCGGTATCGTATCACCATCACACTCCTATCTTTACCGTTTTTCTTAATTCGATCCTATTAGTAGTATCTTGATCTAGTAGAATAAAGTTTATGGCATGATCTAGTTTTGAGTTTTGCTTTATGTTCCCTCTTTGTAATCGAGTCCGCAGGCTATATAATAAAGATTAGTGTTGAGTCAAGGGCTTGATTTTCTTGCTATGATCTTGAGTGAATAAAAGAAAAGAGAAAAATAATAAAAAGAAACAAAAGTTCATATTGATCTTATTGAGAGTAATGACTTCACATAGAGTATGATGATTAAAAGTTGTTGGGAGTTGGCAGGCATAGCTTTGGTTATCGTTGCAATTAATAGGAAGTAATAAGTAAATAGAGGTTCACATATAAATATACTATTATTGACATCTTTTATGATTGGGAGCACTCATTAAAATATGACATGCTAAAGAGTTGATGTTGGACAAGGAAGACAACATGATGAGTTATGTTTTCTTATATCCGAGATAAAGTATGTTGTCATGGATCCTCCAACATGTTGAGCTTGCCTTTCCCCCTCATGCTAGCCAAATTCTCAGCACCAAGTAGAGATACTACTTGTGCTTCCAAATACCCTTAAACCAGTTTTGCCATGAGAGTCCACCATATCTACCTATGGATTGAGTAAGATCCTTCAAGTAAGTTGTCATCGTGCAAAGCAATAAAAATTGCTGTAATTATGTATGATTAATTGGTGTGGTAGAAATAAGATTTATACGATCTTGTGATGTGGAAGTATAAAAGCGATGGACTGCATAATAAAGGTTCATATCACAAGGGGCAATATAAAGTGACGTTCTTTCGCATTGAGATTTTTATGCATCCAACCATAAAAGCACATGGCAACCTCTGCTTCCCTCTACGAAGGGCCTATCTTTTATTATTATCTTCTACCTTATGCAAGTGTCATGGTGATCTTCACCTTTCCTTTTTATTTTATCCTTTGGCAAGCACGGTATGTTGGAAAGATTCTGATAAATGTACCTAATTGGATGTAGGGGAGCATGAGTTATTATTGTTGACATTACCCTTGAGGTAAAAGGTTGTGGGCAAAATTATAAGCCCCTATCTTTCTCTGTGTTCGATTAAAACTCCGTAACCACAAGTATTGCATGAGTGTTAGCAATTATGAAGGACTAGATGATAGTTGAGTATGTGGACTTGATTTTAAGCTCTGACATAGACTCTTTCTGATGTTATGATAAATTGCAATTGCTTCAATGACTGAGATTATAGTTTGTTGGTTCTCAATAAAGTTTCTCATTCATACTTTTGCATTGTGAATAGATCATCACTTGAACATAAGTAATCATATGACAATATCTATATATGTTGCTGTTATGAGAATAATCATGATGCTCTCATGTTCGTATTTTATTTTTATTGACACCTCTACCTCTAAACATGGGGACATATTTATCGTTATCGGCTTTCGCTTGAGTACAAGCAAGGTCTAAGCTTGCGGGAGTTGATACGTCCATTTTGCATCATGCTTTTATATTGATATTTATTGCATTATGGGTTGTTATTACATGTTATGTCACAATACTTATGGCTATTCTCTCTTATTTTACAAGGTTTACATAAGGAGGGAGAATGCTGGTAGCTGGAATTCTGGGCTGGAAAAGGAGCAAATATTAGAGACCTATTATGCGCAACTCCAAAAGTCCTGAAACTCCACGAAAGTGATTTTTAGAATATATAAAAAATATCCAGTGGAAGAAGTTCACCAGAGGGGGCCCCACCAGATCACGAGGGTGGGGGGCGCGGCCCCTACCTCGTGGGCCCCCTGTTGCCCCTCCGATGCCCATCTTCTGCTATATGAGGTCTTTCGTCGAGAAAAAATTAAGAAGCAACCTTTCGGGACGGGACTCCGCCGCCACAAGGCGGAACCTTGGCAGAACCAATCTAGGGCTCCGGCAGAGCTGTTCTGCCAGGGACACTTCCCTTTGGGAGAGGGAAATCATCGCCATCGTCATCATCAATGCTCCTCTCATCGGGAGAGGGAAATCTCCATCAACATCTTCACCGGCACCATCTCATCTCAAAACCCTAGTTCATCTCTTGTATCCAATTCTTGTCTCCAAGTCCGGGATTGGTGCTAGTAGGTTGCTAGTAGTGTTGATTACTCCTTGTAGTTGATGCTAGTTGGTTTATTTGGTGGAAGATCATATGTTCATATCATTTATTCATATTATTACCCCTCTGATTATGAACATGAATATGCTTTGTGAGTAGTTACGTTTGTTCCTGAGGACATGGGAGAAGTCTTGCTATTAGTAGTCATGTGAATTTGGTATTCGTTCGATATTTTGATGAGTTGTATGTTGTCTAGCCTCTAGTGGTGTTCTGTGAACGTCGACTACATAACACTCCCCCATTATTTGAGCCTAGAGGAAGGCATTGGGAAGTAATAAGTAGATGATGGGTTGCTAGAGTGACAGAAGCTTAAACCCTAGTTTATGCGTTGCTTCGTAAGGGGCTGATTTGGATCCACATGTTTCATGCTATGGTTAGGTTTACCTTAATACTTTTGTTGTAGTTGCGGATGCTTGCAATAGAGGTTAATCATAAGTGGGATGATTGCTCAAGTAAGAACATCACCCAAGCACCGGTCCACCCACATATCAAATTATCAAAGTACCAAACGCGAATCATATGAACATGATGAAAACTAGCTTGACGATATTCCCATGTGTCCTCGGGAGCGCTTTTTCTTATATAAGAGTTTGCTCCGGCTTGTCCTTTGCTACAAAAAGGATTGGGCCACCTTGCTGCACTTTATTTACTTTTGTTACTTGTTGCTCGTTACAAATTATCCTATCACAAAACTATCTGTTACCACTTATTTCAGTACTTGCAGAGAATACCTTGCTGAAAACCGCTTATCATTTCCTTCTGCTCCTTGTTGGGTTCGACACTCTTACTTATCGAAAGGACTACAATAGATCCCCTATACTTGTGGGTCATCTGCCCCCGGCAGAGTCTGATACCACCAAGGCAGTGCTCGCACAGTCAAGTGAGGTGGTGCAGAAGAAGAAGATGATGCAACACCCGGTTTACTTTGTCAGCTCCCTCTTGCAGGGGGCTAGGTTGAGGTACTCCGGTGTGCAGAAATTGCTCTTCGGCCTCCTTATGGCCTCGAGAAAGCTGCGTCACTACTTCCAAGCCCACGTGATCACTGTCGTCACCCACCTCCCATTACAACAGATACTACATAACCCAGATGCGACCGGAAGGATTGTTGAATGGGCCCTGGAGTTGTAGAGTTTTGGGTTGAAGTTTGAAAGTACCTCGACAATCCAGAGCAGGGTCTTGGCGGAGTTCATTGCAGAATGGACCTCAACACCCGATGAACAAATCCAGGAGACCGCTCTCCTCGGCAAGGAAGCAGACCGCGACTGGATCATGTACTTTGATGGGGATTTCTCGCTGCAAGGCGCCGGTGCCGGTGTGTGATAACCCACAAGTATAGGGGATCGCAACAGCTTTCGAGGGTAGAGTATTCAACAAAAATTTATTGATTCGACACAACGGGAGCCAAAGAATATTCTCAAGTATTAGCAGCTGAGTTGTCAATTCAACCACACCTGGAAACTTAGTATCTGCAGCAAAGTGTTTAGTAGCAAAGTAATATGATAGTGGTGGTAACGGCAACAAAAGTAAAGACAGCAAAAGTAATATTTTTGGTATTTTGTAGTGATTGTAATAGTAGCAGCGGGAAAGTAAATAAGCGAGAACCAATATATGGAAAGCTCGTAGGCACCGGATTGGTGATGGATAATTATGCCGGATGCGTCAGTCATAACATAGGGTGACACAGAACTAGCTCCAATTCATGAATGTAATGTAGGCATGTATTCTGTATATAGTCATACGTGCTTATGGAAAAGAACTTGCATGACATCTTTTGTCCTACCCTCCCGTGGCAGCGGGGTCCTATTGGAAACTAAGGGATATTAAGGCCTCCTTTTAATAGAGAGCCGGAGCGAAGCATTAGCACATAGTGAATACATGAACTCCTCAAACTCTAGTCATCACCGGGAGTGGTCCTGATTATTGTCACTTCGGGGTTGCCGGATCATAACACATAGTAGGTGACTATGGACTTGCAAGATAGGATCAAGAACTCACATATATTCATGAAAACATAATAGTTTCAGATCTAAAACCATGGCACTCGGGCCCTAGTGACAAGCATAGCAAAGTCATAGCAACATCAATCTCAGAACATAGTGGATACTAGGGATCAAACCCTAACAAAACTAACTCGATTACATGATAAATCTCATCCAACCCATCACCGTCCAGCAAGCCTACGATGGAATTACTCACGCACAGCGGTGAGCATCATGAAATTGGTGATGGAGGATGGTTGATCATGACGACGGCGACGAATCCCCCTCTCCGGAGCCCCGAACGGACTCCAGATCAGCCCTCCCGAGAGGTTTTAGGGCTTGGCGCCGGCTCCGTAGCGTAAAACGCGATGATTTCTTCTCTCTGTTTTTTTCTTCCCGAAAGCCAATATATAGAGTTGGAGTTGGCGTCGGAGGGTGTCCAGGGGGCCCACGAGGTATGGGGCGCGCCCTAGAGGGGGGGCGCCCCCCACCCTCGTGGACAGGGTGTGGGCCCCTGGTCTTCATCTTTGGCAAGGATTTTTTATTGTTTTTTCTAAGATGCTCCGTGGAGTTTCAGGACATTCCGAGAATATTTGTTTTCTGCACATAAAACAACATCATGGCAATTCTGCTGAAAACAGCGTCAGTCCGGGTTAGTTCCATTCAAATCATACAAGTTAGAGTCCAAAACAAGGGCAAAAGTGTTCGTAAAAGTAAATATGACGGAGACGTATCAACTCCCCCAAGCTTAAACCCTTGCTTGTCCTCAAGAAATTCAGTTGACAAACTGAAAGAGAAAAAGTAAAAATTTTACAAACTCTGTTTGCTCTTGTTGTTGTAACTATGTCAAGCCAGCATTCAAGTTTTCAGCATATATCATAACTAACCACATTTGCAATAATTCTCAGGCCTCATAATTACTCATATCGATAGCATAATCAACTAGCAAGCCATAATAATAAATCTCGGATGACAACACTTTCTCAAAATAATCATAATATGATATGACAAAATGGTATCTTGCTAGCCCTTTCTGAGACCGCAAAACATAAATGCAAAGCACCTTTAAAGATCAAGGACTGACTAGACATTGTAATTCATGGTAAAAGAGATCCAATCATAGTCACACCCAACATAGATTAATAGTGATGAATGCAAATGACAGTTGTGCTCTCCAGCTAGTGCTTTTTAATAAGAGGGTGATGACTCAACATAAAAGTAAATAGATAGGCCCTTCGCAGAGGGAAGCAGGGATTTGTAGAGGTGCCAGAGCTCGGTTTTGAAATAGAGATAAATTATATTTTGAGCGGTATACTTTCATTGTCAACATAGCAACTAAGAGATGGCGATATCTTCCATGCTAAACACATTATAGGCGGTTCCCAAACAGAATGGTAAAGTTTATACTCCCCCTCCACCAACAAGCATCAATCCATGACTTGCTCGAAACAACGAGTGTCTCCAACATACATCAGGTCCCATGGGGAGTTTTGTTTGCAATTAATTTTGATTTAGTTTGCATAAAGCATGGGACTGGGCATCCCGGTGATCAGCCGTTTTCTCGTGAGTGAGGAGCGGAGTCCACTCCTCTTGAGAATAACCCGCCTAACACGGAAGATAAGGACAGCCTTGGTTGATACATGAGCTATTCGAGCATACAAAACAGAATGTTTATTTGAAGGTTTAGAGTTTGGCACATACAAATTTACTTGGAACGGCAGGTAGATACCGCATATAGGAAGGTATAGTGGACTCATCTGGAATAACTTAGGGGTTTAAGGGATTGGATGCACAAGCAGTATTCCGGCTTAGTACAAGTGGAGGCTAGCAAAAGACTGGGAAGCGACCAACTAGAGAGCGACAACAGCCATGTACATGCATTAAAATTAATAAACATTGGATGCAAGCATGAGTAGGATATAATCCACCATGAACATAAATATCGTGAAGGCTATGTTGATTTGTTTCAACTACATGCGTGAACATGTGCCAAGTCAAGTCACTTAAATCATTCAAAAGAGGATACCACCCCATCATACCACATCATAATCATCTCAATAGCATGTTGGCACGCAAGGTAAATCATTATAACTCATAGCTAATCAAGCATGGCACAAGGAACTATGATCTCTAATTGTCATTGCAAACATGTTTATTCATAATAAGCTGAATCAAGAACGACGGACTCATCATATTTACAAAAAAAAGAGGTCGAGTTCATACCAGCTTTTCCCATCTCAGTCAGTCCATCATATATCATCATAATTGCCTTTCACTTGCACGACCGAACGGTGTGAATAATATTAAGAGTGCACGTGCATTGGACTAAGCTGGAATCTACGAGAATTCAATAAATAGGAGAAGACAAGGCAATATGGGCTCTTGGTTAATTCAACAATAAAGCATATAAGAGACACTTCAACAGTTTAATCAGGGTCTTCTCCTACTAACCCCCAAAGAAAAGGAAAGAAATAAAAACTATTTACACGGGAAAGCTCCCAACGAGCAAAAGAAGAACGGGAAATATTTTTGGGTTTTCTTTTTAATTACTACTACAGCAAGAAAGGTAAACTACTAATAATTTTTTCTTTCTTAAGGTTTAACAAACACACAAGAAGAAAGCAGGAAAAAGAAAATAAACTAGCATGGATATTACAGTGAAAGAGTATGAGAAATACGTACTCCCCCAAGCTTAGGCTTTTGGCCTAAGTTGGTCTATTGCCAGGGATAACCTGGCGGATACCCGTAGGTGTGGCTGGGGTCATACTGTGATACAACAGTTATCGCCTGCTGAGCCGCAGCGTGGAGTCGGACTGCTTCCGCTCTCCTCTCGTAATCATCTGCCTCCTCTCTGGTAATAGTGTATCTTCGTTTTGTCTGAAGATCAAAGAAGGCAGGAGCAGGGAGAGTAATACGGACAACGTGTCGTTTGTTAAAAATTAAATGATATAGGAGAGGTGATTCAGGCCTCTCGACAAACTGGTGCGAAGCCATAGAGTTATAATCTAATATGAAAGAGGCAACTCCGTATCACCCTCTCGGATGTCTATCTCAAGAAAATTAGCTAAGTGGGTCGCATAAATTCCTCCAAAGAAATCTCCATTATGTCTATTATGATGCAACCTACGAGCTACAATGGCTCCCATATGATAAGATTGGTCTCCTGACACAGCACTCCTAAGAATGCTGAGGTCAGGGACACGCATGTGACATGCTTCATCCTTAGCATTTATGCATCTACCGGTGAAAAGAGCAAAATAATGTATAACAGGAAAGTGAATGCTCCCTATGGTAGCCTGCGTTATATCTCTAGATTCCCCTACAGTTATACTAGCAAGAAAGTTTCTGAATTCAGATTTAGGGGGATCCCTAATACTGCCCCAAAAAGGAAGTTTGCAAGCAAGAGTGAAATCCTCTAAGTCCATGGTATAAGATTTGTCATAAAGATCAAACATGACTGAAGGAGAATTACGCAAAGATGAATACTCAAACCTCCTCACAAACGAACTTGTGAGATCATGGTACTGGGGGCATTTGTTAGCCTCAAAATCCTCAAGACCGGCATTGCGCAAATATGCTTTGAATTCTTCTTTAATTCCCGCACGGTCCATAAAATTTTCCGATGGTCATTCGCAAGGCCGCACCGGAGCGTCTCTTGGTGGATCCTCGTCAGCATCACGCATAGCAATTCTGGGTCCTTGCTTCCTTGAACAACCACCTTGGAACATCTTCCTAAGCATATTGCTTTTCTCTGAAAAAATTCTGAAATTTTTAGTAACTTGAAACAAAAGTGAACCAACCTCAATAAAACTGGTAGCAACTACTCCTACAAGTGCCTAGAACCTATATCAAGCATTAGAACTACTTGGAACCATAAAAATTTGACATGCAAGTTCAAGAACATGGTCACCTGTGCAGCAAAAATTTGCAAAGAATAAAGCACTAGAACAAAAACTAATTGGATCAATGGAGGAGTCACATACCAAGGAACAATCTCCCGAAGCAGTTTTGCGAGAGGTTCTTTGAGCAAGGAGATCGAAAATCATAGCAAAAGTGGCTGGAAATCGTGCTTGACTTGGTTTTTCGGGTTTGTGTGAGGCAGAGGAAGAAGATGGGTGCTGCGAGAAGTGGAGGAGGGTCACCGTGGGCCCGCGAGTCAGGGGGCGTGCCCTAGAGGGGGGGCGCCCTCCACCCTCGTGGCTAGGTGGCATCTCCTCCCATGGTAATTTTTGCACAATAAATCCTCAAATATTCCCTAAAAAATCATATTAAATTGGCATGTTATTCTGAGGACTTTTATTTTCGGGATATTTTTATATTGCACGGATAAGACAGGAAACAGACAGAAAAATACTATTTTTACTTTATTTCAACTAAAGAACAGAGAATATAAAGAGGGTACAGAAGGTTGTGCTTCTAATTTCATCCATCTCATGCTCATAAAAAAGAATCCACTAACAAGGTTGATCAAGTCTTGTTAACAAATCCATTTCGATAATCATGAAACCGGAGAAATTTCGAATAACACTAAGTTACCTCAACGGGGATATGCACATCCCCAATAATAAGTATATCATGTTTTCTTTTGACAGTAGGAAGAGGAAATTCAAAACCTCCGAATATAATCAATGGAATTTTTCCAATAGAGTTGATACTGTGGACTTGAGGTTGTTTCCTCAGAAAGTGTACCGTATGCTCATTACCATTAACATGAAAAGTGACATTGCCTTTGTTGCAATCAATAACAGCCCCTGCAGTATTAAGAAAAGGTCTTCCAAGAATAATAGACATACTATCGTCCTTAGGAATATCAAGAATAACAAAGTCCGTTAAAATAGTAATGTCTGCAACCACAACAGACACATCCTCGCAAATACCGACAGGTATAGCAGTTGATTTATCAGCCATTTGCAAAGATATTTCAGTAGGTGTCAACTTATTCAAGTCAAGTCTATGATATAAAGAGAGAGGCATAACACTAAAACCGGCTCCAAGATCACATAAAGTAGTTTTAATATAATTTCTTTTAATGGAGCAAGGTATAGTAGGTACTCTGGGATCTCCAAGTTTCTTTGGTATTCCACCCTTAAAATTATATTAGCAAGCATGGTGGAAATTTCAGCTTCCGGTATCTTTCTTTTATTAGTAATGATATCTTTCATATATTTAGCATAAGGATTCGTTTTGAGCACATCAGTTAATCGCATACGCAAAAAGATAGGTCTAATCATTTCAGCAAAGCGCTCAAAATCCTCATCATCCTTTTTCTTGGATGGCTTGGGAGGAAAAGGCATGGGTTTCTGAACCCAAGGTTCTCTTTCTTTAACATGTTTCCTAGCAACAAAGTCTCTTTTATCATAACGTTGATTCTTTCATTGTGGGTTATCAAGATCAACAGCAGGTTCAATTTCTACATCATTATCATTACTAGGTTGGGCATCATCATGAACATCATCATTAACATTTTCATTAGGTTCATGTTCGTTACCAGATTGTGTTTCTGCATCAGACATAGAGATATCATTTGGATTATCAGGTGGTTCAGCAATAGGTTCACTAGAAGTTTGCACAGTTCTATCATTTTTCTTTTTCTTCTTCTTAGAAGAACTAGGTGCATCAATATTATTTCTCTGAGAATCTTGCTCGATTCTCTTAGGGTGGCCTTCAGGATACAAAGGTTCCTGAGTCATTCTACCAGTTCTAGTAGCCACTCTAACAACATAATCATTTTTCTTACTATTCATTTCATCAAGCACTTCTTTTTGAGCTTTAAGTACTTATTCTACTTGAGTGGTAACCATAGAAGCATGTTTACTAACAAGTTTAAGTTCACCTCTAATATTAGCCATATAATCACCCAAGTATTTAATCATATCGGAATCATATTTCAATTTTTTACCAAAATAAGCATTGAAATTTTCTTGTTTGACAATAAAATTATCAAACTCATCAAAGCATTGCCTAGCAGACTTATAGTGAGGGATATCACCTTCATCAAATCTATAGAGAGAATTTACCTTTACTACCTGTGTCGGGATATCGGGATCAGGAGGTTCTTCAGTAAATAAGTGATTGAGATCATATGTTTCTTCGACAGGCGGTAAATTAAGACCATGTATTTCTTCAATAGGAGGTAAATTCTTAACATCTTAAGCTTTAATACCTTTTTCTTTCATAGATTTGTTTGCCTCTTGCATATCTTCGGGACTGAGAAATAGAACACCTCTCTTCTTTGGAGTTGATTTAGGAATAGGATCATTAATTGGAGCAGGAGCTGGCTCAGGAGGTGCCCAATTATTTTCATTTGTCAACATATTATTCAATAGAATTTCAGCTTCATCTGGTGTTCTTTCCCTGAAAAGAGAACCACCACAACTATCTAGGTAATCTCTAGAAGCATTGGTTAGTCCATTATAAAAGATATCAAGTATTTCAGGTTTTTAAGAGGATGATCAGGCAAAGCATTAAGTAACTTGAGAAGCCTCCCCCAAGCATGTC
The DNA here is from genome assembly GCA_032464435.1 of Aegilops umbellulata. Lineage (NCBI taxonomy): Eukaryota > Viridiplantae > Streptophyta > Magnoliopsida > Poales > Poaceae > Aegilops > Aegilops umbellulata. The sequence continues at coordinate 185,507,079 of CP136059.1, forward strand.
GGAGACTCTCTTCTTTAATTTGCACAAAGTTGTATATTTCCCTTAAAGCAGCTTGTTTCTTATGAGCAGGGAAATATTTAGCAGAGAAGTAATAAATCATATCCTGTGGACTACGCACACAACCAGGATCAAGAGAATTAAACCATATCTTAGCATCACCCTTTAATGAGAGTGGAAATATTTTCAGTATATAAAAGTAACGCGATCTCTCATCGTTAGTGAACAGGGCGGCTATACCATTTAATTTAGTAAGATGTGCCACAACAGTTTCAGACTCATAGCCATAAAAAGGATCAGATTCAACCAAAGTAATTATATCTGGATCAACAGAGAATTCATAATCCTTATCAGGAACACATATAGGTGAAGTAGCAAAAGCAAGGTCAGGTTACATTTTATCTCTAAGTGATTCTTTGTTCCACTTAGCAAATAACCTTTTTAGCTCATATCTTTCTTTGCAAGCTAAAATAGCGGCAGAAGATTCTATATCAAAAAGATAACCCTCAGGAATAACAGGCATATTTTCATCATCACTTTCATCATCGTATTCAGATTCAATAATTTCTTTTTCTCTAGCCCTAGCAATTTGTTCATCAAGAAATTCACCAAGGGGCACAGTAGTATCAGGCATAGAAGCAGTTCCATCATAAGTATCATGCATCATCAATAACATGTGACATATCGGAACGAATAGCATAAGCAGGTTTAGGTGTCGCAAGCTTACTCATAACAGAAGGTGAATCAAGTGCAAGGCTAGATGGCAGTTCCTTACCTCCCCTCGTAGTTGAGGGATAAATTGTTGTCTTAGCATCTTTCAAGTTCTTCATAGTGTCCAGCAGATATAAATCCCAAGTGACTCAAAGAATAGAGCTATGCTCCCCAGCAACGGCGCCAGAAATTAGTCTTGATAACCCACAAGTATAGGGGATCGCAACAGCTTTTGAGGGTAGAGTATTCAACCCAAATTTATTGATTCGACACAAGGGGAGCCAAAGAATATTCTCAAGTATTAGCAGCTGAGTTGTCGATTCAACCACACCTGGAAACTTATTATCTGCAGCAAAGTGTTTAGTAGCAAAGTAATATGATAGTGGTGGTAACGGCAACAAAAGTAAAGACAGTAAAAGTAATATTTTTGGTATTTTGTAGTGATTGTAACAGTAGCAGCGGGAAAGTAAATAAGCGAGAACCAGTATATGGAAAGCTCGTAGGCACCGGAATGGTGATGGATAATTATGCCGGATGCGGTTCATCATGTATCAGTCATAACATAGGGTGACACAGAACTAGCTCCAATTCATGAATGTAATGTAGGCATGTATTCCGTATATAGTCATACGTGCTTATGGAAAAGAACTTGCATGACATCTTTTGTCCTACCCTCCCGTGGCAGCGGGGTCCTATTGGAAACTAAGGGATATTAAGGCCTCCTTTTAATAGAGAGCCGGAACAAAGCATTAGCACATAGTGAATACATGAACTCCTCAAACTCTGGTCATCACCGGGAGTGGTCCCGATTATTGTCACTTCAGGGTTGTCGGATCATAAAACATAGTAGGTGACTATAGACTTGCAAGATAGGATCAAGAACTCACATATATTCATGAAAACATAATAGTTTCATATCTGAAATCATGGCACTCGGGCCCTAGTCAAGCATTGAGCATAGCAAAGTCATAGCAACATCAATCTCAGAACATAGTGGATACTAGGGATCAAACCCTAACAAAACTAACTCGATTACATGATAAATCTCATCCAACCCATCACCATCCAGCAAGCCTACGATGGAATTACTCACGCACGGCGGTGAGCATCATGAAATTGGTGATGGAGGATGGTTTACGATGACGACGACGACGAATCCCCCTCTCCGGAGCCCCGAACGGACTCCAGATCAGCCCTCCCGAGAGGTTTTAGGGCTTGGCGGCGGCTCCGTATCGTAAAACACGATGATTTCTTCTCTTTGATTTTTTCTCCCTGAAAGCCAATATATAGAGTTGGAGTTGGCGTCAGAGGGTGTCCAGGGGGCCCACGAGGTAGGGGGCGCGCCCCTTTTTCTAAGATGTTCCGTGGAGTTTCAGGACATTCCGAGAATATTTGTTTTCTGCACATAAAATAACATCATGGCAATTCTGCTGAAAACAGCGTCAGTCCGAGTTAGTTCCATTCAAATCATACAAGTTAGAGTCCAAAACAAGGGCAAAAGTGTTTGGAAAAGTAGATACGACGGAGACGTATCAGTGTGCAGCTTATCGCACCCACTGGAGAGCACCTCAAGTATGTGATCCAGATACACTTTCCAGGGAGATGTCCACAAACAACACTGCTGAGTATGAGGGGCTGCTTGCCGGTCTCAGGATCGCGGCGGACCTCGGGGTGAAGAAGCTCATCGTCAGGGGTGACTCGCAGCTTGTCGTCAGGCAAGTCAACAAGGATTACCAGAGCCCATTAATGGAGGCCTACATAGATGAAGTGAGGAAGATGGAGGAGCGCTTTGACGGTATCCAAGCAGAGCACGTTCCCCAAGCGGAGAACGACATCGCCGATTACCTTTCGAAGCGTGCTGCATTCAAGCTACCTATGGAACCAGGTACCTTTTTGCTCCGGTTAACTCAGCCATCCGTCGAACCGTCAACGGGGCAGAACAAGCGGAGGAAATCAGGTCTTGGCAAGTACTTTCCCACCGAGCCCTTGGGGCCACCGACAAGGATGTTGTCGTGCACACTGAGCCTGCCAAAGAGCAACTGGCTTCGGCAGAGCATCAAGCCCTGGCCGTGGAGACAGCCGCTCCCATGGAAGAAGAGATGCGTTTGGTCCTTGTCGTCGAGCCCCAGGCTCTGGCATGGGCGTAGCATACCGTCCGATTCCTCCAAACAGGGGAGCTTCCTGAGGAGCAGGAAGAAGCGGAAAAAGTACCCTGTCGGTCTACCCTGTACCAGTTCGTCGATGACGTCCTGTACAGGAGAAGGCCGAACGGTGTGAAATTGAAGTGCATCCCCCGGGAGGAAGGACTGGAGCTGTTGGCGGAGATACATGGAGGCATATGTGGCTCCCACATAGTGTCGAGGGCCCTTGCCGGCAAGGCGTTCCGGCAAGGTTTCTTCTGGCCCACCGCCCTCCAGGATGCGACGACACTAGTAACCAAGTGTGAAGCGTGTCAGTTCCATTCAATGAAGCTTCATCAACAAGCTCAAGCCCTTCAAACAATCCCTCTCTCCTGGCCATTCTCGGTCCGGGGGCTCGATATACTGGGCCCTTCCCCCGTGCTGTCGGGGGCTTTGAGTACTTGTATGTTGCAATCGACAAGTTCACAAAGTGGCCGAAAGTGGAAGCAGTGAAAAGGTGACAGCACAGTCAGCCGTCAAGTTCTTCAAGGGACTGGTCTGCCGCTTTGGTGTGCCAAGAAGAATCATCACCGACAATGGCACACAGTTCACAAGCCACACCTTCATGCAGTATGTTCAGGACCTTGGCAACAAGGTCTGTTTTGCTACCGTGGCACACCCCCGGAGCAGGCCAAGCTGAGAGGGCGAATGCTGAAGTGTTGCGAGGCCTGAGAACGAAGACCTTTGACAGGCTGTACAAGAGCGGAAGGCGCTGGATTGATGAGTTGTTGGCGGTTCTTTGGTCGATCAGGACGACGCCAAATCGAGCCACCGGTCAGACACCCTTTTCTCTAGTATACGGGGCGGAGGCAGTTCTCCCCAAGGAACTCATATACGGGTCACCTCGAGTGCTCGCTTATGATGGTCTTGAGTAAGAGCAGTTGCGGCAAGATGACGCAACGCTCCTTGAGGAAGATCGTCTTTGGGCGGCGGTGAGAGCAGCACACTACCAGCAAGCCTTGCACCGCTACCATAGCCGCAAGGTTCATGCCCGAAGCTTTGAGGAAGGCGACCTTGTTCTTCGGCGTGTTCAGTCAGCCAAGAATACCAACAAGTTGACGCCAAAGTGGGAAGGCCCTTATCGGGTAATACAAGTCACCAGGCCTGGCGCAGTCCGCCTGGAGACCGAAGATGTTGTTCCAGTGAGCAATTCTTGGAACATCGAGCATCTTCGCAAGTTTTACCCATAAGGCGCGGCTTGCCGGGCCCCCCGGCAAGCCACCTTTTGTACAAGCTTTGCCGGCAAGGCATGTAACCCTCTGTACAAAGCCAGGCGCAGACCCTGAGCATAAATAAACGAAGCGTTGGCGCCCTAAGTTATAGCATGCATGCTAGGTTGAGTCTCTTCCTCGGTTAGGGTTGATAGTGCTTAGCAGCGACTAACCCCTAGCCTAGAGGTCGTGTGTGCGTATCTTCTGTTTTCTTTGGTTCGCAGGGCACTTCTGCTGAGCCACTTGGGAAAAGGAGAATGAACTGGTGCTCCGACCCCGGCAAGGCAAGGTTGCCGGGGGCTGAAGATATAAGGATCCAACCACGGCGATACAAGGTCACCGGGGGCTGCGAATTTAGATAAGTTTTTCATCCCCCTGCTGTACGTTTCTGTATGGAACTGGGACATGTGAAGCCTCATTTATATCTTAAAAACCATCGTGCTCCCTTTTCCCTGTACCCGAGAGTTACTTCCTGGGTCGGAATTTGGTAGTAGTTGCGGTGGCAAAGTGATGAACGAGGAGCCTAACTCTACTTCACCCCTGCAACGCCAAAAGCGAGAGAATGGTCGGCTGAAGAAGAGAAACAGCAAGGCCTGTTGCCGGGCGATAACGTTTATTATGGAAATAACAAGGATTCATCCTTGGCATGGGCCTCGCTCACGCACGAAGAACCTGACAAGCACCCTTTTTCGTTAAAAACGTCCCATACAGGTACAGTTCGTACAGAAAGAAAAACATGAACAAGGGGGATTACAAGCTTTAAATCTAACAAGACCCGAAGGCTTACAGACTAAAAAGAGATGAGGTGCCCGTAGTCCCTTTCTTGTCCCTCTCCTCAGAAGATGGAACAGTACAGCAAGACGGTAAAAAGAGCGCCTAAGTGAGGTGCGAGGAGCAGAAAGCTGGAAGATGAGGCAGCGGCTTGCCAATACGCGACGAAGGCGTCGGTGCCCGCGTACTCCGATTTTACGGCCGCCACCCGCCTTCCTCGCCTTCTCCGGCCCTCGTACGCCAGCCGCCTAAGGAGACGACGGGGAGCACCCCGAAGGAGAGCTTGGTGAGGATGGCCCTCGGCGGGGCGCATGGCCGAGGGAGGAGTGGCGCGGTCAGTCGAACTCGGAGTCGGCATCCTGCCGCTCGACTCCCTCGTCGCCATTGTCGTTGTCCTCCTCGTCTCTCCCGCTCGAGGAAGAGTCTGTCGGATTTCGGGTTCCGGCAGACCCTTAAGGTTTGAACTCTAGGGTGCGCGCGGAGATTATGCCCTCTACCTCTCCGTCTTGCAATGATCTAAACTACTGAAAGAACAACACAATAGACACAGGGTTTATACTAGTTCGGGCCACCATTGTGGTGCAATACCCTACTCTAGTTTGTGGTGGGTGGATTGCCTCTTGGGATGATGATGATGAACAATACAGGGAAGAACAGCCTCGCGAGGGTCTGTTCTAGGCTTGGGGGATGAACTGCTAGGAGGAGTTCAGCCACCCTTCTCTCTCTCTCTCTGCTGCCTGAGTCTTTCTAACTGGTTTCTCCATGATGCGATTCGTAGATCGCTCGATCCCCCTACCCTGGGGGTGGCTAGTCCTATTTATAGGCAAAGGCCCTGGGCCTCTTCCCAAATATTAAGCGGGAAGGGCGCCAACAATTGGCCAATTTGAAGGGGAACATCTGGTACACTTATCCTGACTAAAGTTGGTCCTCGCCTGCCAAAGGCCCTGTGGTGACGCCGTCCTGGGCTCCACGATGACCTCCTTCCCACCGTTGGACTGGTCTTGGTCTCGTTGCACCGAAATGGATGCCTTTGCTTGATCCTCTCGCCTGCGCTTGCCCCCTTTGCACCAAAGTGGAAAGGGAGGACACTGCGCAGGCTGGCGCCCGCCTGGCGCCCTTGGTCGTCATGGCTTGCGTCATGGGCACCTCGCGATTGATCTCACCACCTCCTTGTGAGCTAGCCTGACGAGGCCGTGCCTGAGGAAGTGCCGTGTCGTCCGCCCCGCGAGGCTTGGCCCCTCGCGAGGGTCTTGGGTCTTGTGTTGATGAAGTTGGGCCGTGCTGGGCCCCTTTGAGCCACGCCGCAGGCCGCAGGCAGGCAAGTCTGGGGACCCCCGTTCCCAGAACGCCGACAGTAGCACCCGGGCCCAAGGCGCGCCCGGACTTGACCGTGCCGAGAGGCGAAAGGGCAAGAGCGAAGCGCCACGGGCCCTAACAGCCTGCGGCCTTGGGCGCCGCGTGGCGGTTGATTGGACGCGAGCGCCTCCACTTCCCCACGACGCCTCGATGATCACGCGGATTGGACAAGTCCCTGCATGCAAATCGTGTCATGATTACCTGTGATCGTGGAGGCCGATGGTTGGCCTCCACCGGCTATAAGTACGGCACCGCGCGTGCCCTTCCAGTCCGTCTCTCCTTGCTTTCTCCTTCGCCTTGATTCTTGCTCCTTCTTGATGTGATGGCTCCGATTCGCCGGTTTTCTGCAGCGGAGAAGGGAAAGGCTCTTCAAGAAGGGCCAGACCCGCTCCCGCCGAAGAAGCGATCTGCCCTTCGCAGCCGAGACGAAGGAGACCGTCAGGTGGTGTCAAGGCCTTGGTACGAGCGGCCTCCGCCGGGGTTTCCGCTTCCCTTGTTTACCCACGTCGAGGGCCTCGGAGGGGGCGATGTCGATCCCCGTGGCCGGCACCGCCGGGTCACGAAGTTGTGGGTCGTTCCACCTGGAGTCCACGCCGAGGGCTCCTCCCGTGAGCTCGTGCTCCACGCCGCCATGCCTCGGTGAACTTGGATTCGATTTCCTTCCTTCTTCGCCTCCTTATTCCCGCAGGGAAGACTCCTGGAGTTATGGCTGCAGCACGCCGACTGCAGCACTCCCGCGACCGAGGCAGAGGTCGCGATCCTTGCCTCGGGCGAGGTCTTCATGACTCGCGGCTGGGGCGAGATCGCTCAGGGTTACAGAGCAAGGGGCGCCCTCACGACCCACCTGGAGTATGATGGCGCTTCGGTGATGTTCTTCAAGGTCTTCGACGCGAACGGGCGCCGGCTGGAGTGCTGCCCCAGGAGAGGTGGCATGGACCCTGCCATGGTGAGGGCTGGGCCGGCCGACCGCTCCCTGGACAGCTCCACAAGCGACGGAAGCGCCGGAGGATCCAGCGATCCCAGCGAGATCTTCGCGACCCCAGAGACGAGCGACGACAGCTATGAGCCCGCGAGCCAGCGCCGCTCCCGGAGCAGGGCTGGCTCACTCGGCCGCCGCCGACTCTGATTTAGATGGGGTTGGCGCTGGTGCCTGATGGCCCACTGTTCATGATGGCATCGTTTGCAGGGGCGCGTGTAGATAGCATCCCTTAGGATCCGTTTCCTGCAAGGAATCATACTGCGCCCAATGGGGGCTTGTAAGGTGTCTGTGATCCTTCTTGTTAATATGTGACTTTTGCTATGGAACTGTGCGAGTCGTTAATTCCGTCGTAGCTTAGTCTTCCCTTTCGAACCTCGCGAGGGCTTGTGCTCTGCGTCGACGGGTCCCAGTCCCAAGGCGGCGTCAGCCGTCGCTGGTATGCCAGGTCGCGATGCCGTGGTCAAGGCCAGGAGGTGAGTGACCCGGGGTCCGGTAAGAGCCGCTGAGTCACGATGCTCAGGAGGTCCCCTTTGGCGCCCAAGCAGCCATCGCTCGGTGAGAAAGGGGGGGTGACGTCGCTAGCACGGAATTGCGTTAGGTGCGGGGGTGATGCTACGGTAGCCGGTGTTTTCGGGCGGTGACTTATCTTGTTAATCAGGGGTTACTCTTGGTGTATCGCCGGGTCTGCGCGGCAGCTGGAGCGGAGTTGCTTGATGAGGTCCCCGCGTGCCCTTTCCCCCTCGCCTTTGCTCCCCTTTGTGCTCTACGTCCTCGGGTCCCGGCCCTCTAGCTGGTCTCAGCCGTCGCTGGTATGCCAGGTCGCGATGCCATGGACAAGGCCAGAGGGTGAGAGCTGGAGTGCCGGTAGGAGCCCTGAGTCGCGATGCTCAGGCTCCCCCCTTTAACGTGCAAGCGGTTCGCGCGGACGAGGATGAAGAGAGCTCTACGAGGGCCTCGGCTTGCGCAATTCCCTCAGGGGATCCTGCAAGCTCACCACAGAAGGAGGAAAAGGTTGCCACGATGGCTATTAGTCGGTCGTTAGTTGCTCTAGTTGGCGCAGGTGAGGTGTACTTGGGCGCCCGTGAGCCAGCGCGGGGCTCACGGAGCCCTACCTCTAGGCGGGTTGCGCCTGGCTCTAGGCCGTATCTTGATATGTGTTCCTGCAGATTGGGTTAGATGCCGGCACTCTATGTCCTCGGGTACCGGCCCTCGAGCTTGTCTCAGCCGTCGCTGGTATGCCAGGTCGCGATGCCGTGGAGAAGGCCAGAGGGTGAGGGCTGGAGAGCCAGTAAGAGCCCTGAGTCGCGATGCTCAGGTACCCCCCGTTTAACGTGCAAGTGGTCGACATTGAGAAGAAGAGGTGCCGTGAACAGGCGTCAAGTAATCAAGCATGATAGGCGAATGCATAGTTTGAAATAAACGCAAGGAAGATACACGCCACTGGGCCTGGCCCGAGCGGCCTGGGGATGATGCAGCCCGAGGGCCGCCCCCAACAAAGCAAGCTAATGATCGAAAACTAAAAAGGGATACATGCCGCAGGGACGGACCCACGCGGCCTGGGAATGAAGCAGCCCTGGGGGGGCATTCCCTGCCGGAAATGAAGCTTGAAATATGTCACCTGGAGTTGTCGCAGACGAAGTGGTGTTTGTGTAGTAGACTCGGTGGGCTCCGGGAGCCGATCCTCACGAGCCCCCAGGCCCAGGGGCCTAAGGAGGCTCCAGAGGCGCTGGTGGCTCCTCGTGAATCATCTCCATCTCCGCCAGGACTGCGGAACGTCTGTCTTCCTGAGTCTCCTTGATGCCCCTCATGAGGCGCTGGTACGCAGCAGCCATGCTCGGCAAGCCGTATGGCATGCGAACATAGTTGTGGGGTGGACCTCCACAACGCCCCACTTGTGAGGGCCAGAGGCGCTCCGTCGTGGCGACTTGATTGAGCCCTGGTATGTCGACGCAGATGCGCAGCCCACCATCCTCGCCTGGATGGGGGGCCACAGCTGGTAGACGGCGGCAACCTCTCATGATTCTTGACTCTTGTAGTTCTTGAACGGCCTTGTTAACGAACTCCTGCTGGTCTGACCTTCCTTGCCTTGCTCCTTCTTGAGGGAAATGTGCTTCGAGGCACGCCTCCACGTGGTGCCCAAGCGCCTCCCTCGTGACCCTGGCCAGGTCGGTGGCCCTCCAGGTGAGAGCCCCCGAGCCCTGCCTGAGGAGGGCGCCGAGCGCGCTTTCCTATGCGATGGATGGAGGGTACCCTTGGGCAGACGCGGGCCCTGAGGGGCCTGCCTCCTGAGGGGCTGAGCCTGACGATGTCTTCTTCTTCTTGGGGGTGGTCTCGGGAAGCCTCCTGCTTCCGCGATCTGGGTCTTCTAGTGATGCGGCCTGAAAGGCTCGCTCCAGGGAACACACTGCATCCTTTTCTTCACACGGCACCGTGATGACTCCACCACTTCCTGGCATCTTGAGGACGTTGTAGCCATGATGAGTTACGGCCATGAACTTGGCCAGCGCTGGGTACCCGAGGATGGCGTTGTACGGCAGGCGGATATGAGCGACGTCGAAGTCAATGAGCTCGGTGCGGTAGTTGCTGCGGGCCCCGAAGGTGACCTGGAGGCGGACCTGCCCGATCGGGATCGTGGAACCGTCGGTGACTCCGGAGAAAGGCTTGGTTGGCTGAAGCTGGTCATAGGGCACTTGAAGATTGTTGAATGTTTCCACGTACAGGACGTTGAGCCCTGCTCCGCCATCGATGAGGGTCCTGGTGACCAGTACGTTGCTGATGACTGGGGAGCAAAGCATCGGGAGGACCCCGACCGTGGCCGCGCACTTGAGCTGATCCGCTGAGCTGAACGTGATGGTGCACGCCGACCACCTGAGAGGGCACATTGCTTCGAGCCTGGGGAGGATTGCATTCACTTCGCGGGCAAACTGCTTGAAGATGCGTTGGGAGGCTGGGGCTTGAGCTCCGCCCAGGATGCAGGCAATTGCGCGCTGCTCCTGGAAGCCCCCAGCTCCCTCGTCTTGGTGGCGGTCCTCGTTCCTCCTTGGCTGAGGCAGTAGTGAGGGGAGGCCTGCGTTGCCCTGCAGGCGATCCTCACGAGGCTGATCCCTCCAATCCCCCTCGTGAGGCAGGTCCCGCCAGCGGTCCTCGCGAGGTTGATCACGCCACCCTTGGTGCGGGCCGCGGTCTTCCCAGCGTCCTGGGTTTCTTCCTCCTCCTCGGTCGTAGCCCCGGTCAGCGCGGTCAGGGCGCCGGCAGATCCTTCCTTCTCGCACGGCGCGGAGCTCTTGGCATTCATTGGTGTTGTGGGTGTGGAGGTCGTGGTACACGCAGTATCGGCTGCCCCTGGAGGATTCGGGCACATCCTTGCCCGGCTTGGTATCAGGCTCTGCTGCGAGCACGGCAGCCCCCTTGCGCTTCACGTCCTTGGCCTTGGGTTTCTTCTCCCCTGGGTCCGCGGTGGGCAGCTCGAGGAGGGAGAGACGCCCCTCCTCAGCCTTGGCGCACTTGGTCGCCAAGTTGAACAGCTCCAGGGAGGTGCACAGGTCTTCATGCATCACCAGCTCCTCCTTCATCTTGACGTCGCGCACACCGTCGGAGAAGGCTGAGATGATGGCTTCCTTGGACACCTTGGGGATATTGAGACGCGCGCTGTTGAAGCACTGGATGTACTTTTGCAGGGTCTCTCCGGGTTGTTGCTTGATGCGGCGCATGTCGCTCACGGCGGGCGGTCGGTCACGAGTACCTTGGAAGTTGGCGATGAAGCGGGTGCGCATCTGGTCCCAGGAAGAGATCGTGCCTGGGGCCAGGTTCAGGAGCCAGGTACGGGCTCCTTCCTTGAGCGCCATGGGGAACCAGTTCGCCATGACCTTTTCGTCCCCGCTGGCAGCTTCGATGCCAGCTCGTAAAGCTGGAGGAACTCGGCGGGGTCAGTCGTGTCGTCGAAGCGAGGAGGCAGGTCTGGCTTGAACTTGTCGGGCCACACAACGCTGTGCAGCTCGGTGGTGTAGGCGCGGCAGCCGGCCGTGGCCACAGGAGGCTTCGGTCGAGGGGGAGCTTGGCCTTGAGGGTCCCCATGCGCTGCAGCCGGAAGCAGCGCGGGGTCTTGACGTGCTGGAGCTGGAGCAGGGTCGCGGCGAGCCAGAGCAGGAAGCGCTCGGGCAGCCTCTTGCGGTCGAGGGACTTCTTTGCAGCTCCGTTCTTGCTGGGCTGGCGCCTGACGGAGCGGGTTCCTCCCAGGGGCCACGCGCCTTGGGGCCACGGCGTCTTCTTGGAGGGGAGGTGGCTGGTACGCCCTCGGAACTTCATTGCCAGCGCATGGCGGGGTGCGGCGCAGCGGAGCGGACGGTGCAGGAGAGCCCCCTGCGGCGCGGACGAGCTCGGCAACGCGGTCGAGCCACTCTTCGTAGACGTCGTCGACGGGACAGTAGCGCAGGAGCTCGTTTGCCGCGATGAGTGCAGCTCGAGCCTCCAAGGGCACGCGGAGCGCGTGGGATGAAGAGCCAGCTGGCGTGAGCGACGGAGTAGCGGTGCGGCCGTCTCGCCGCACGGACGGGTGTTGAGACGACCCTTGCTGCTCGTTCCCCGCCGGGCCGATGGCGGCGTTGACGGCGAGCGACGGGGATCGACGAGGACGCCCACCGACGGGAGCCGTCTAGGCGACGCGGGAGTCGATGGCGGCCCGGCGCTCGGCGCGGGCCCGACGGGCGTCAGACATGGACGCGACGGTCGGAGGAGAACGAAGCGGTGGAAGACAAATTCTGGCGCACCCCTACCTAGCGCGCCAAATGTTGGGTTTCAGGTTCCGGCAGACCCTTAAGGTTCGAACTCTGGGGTGTGCGCGGAGATTATGTCCTCTACCTCTCCGTCTCGCAAGGATCTAAACTACTGAAATAACAACACAATAGACACAGGGTTTATACTAGTTCGGGCCACCATTGTGGTGCAATACCCTACTCTAGTTTGTGGTGGGTGTATTGCCTCTTGGGCTGATGATGATGAACAATACAGGGAAGAACAGCGTCGCGAGGGTCTGTTCTAGGCTTGGGGGATGAACTGCTAGGAGGAGTTCAGCCGCCCTTCTCTCTCTCTCTACTGCTTGAGTCTTTCTAACTGGTTTCTCCCTGATGCGATTGCTAGATCGCTCGATCCCCCTACCCTGGGGGTGGCTAGTCCTATTTATAGGCAAAGGCCCTGGGCCTCTTCCCAAATATTGAGCGGGAAGGGCACCAACAATTGGCCAATTTGAAGGGGAACATCTGGTACACTTATCCTGACTAAAGTTGGCCCTTGCCTGCCAAAGGCCCTGTGGTGACGCCGTCCTGGGCTCCACGATGACCTCCTTCCCACCGTTGGACTGGTCTTGGTCTCGTTGCACCGAAATGGATGCCTTTGCTTGATCCTCTTGCCTGCGCTTGCCCCCTTTGCACCAAAGTGGAAAGGGAGGACACTGCGCGGGCTGGCGCCCGCCTGGCGCCCTTGGTCGTCATGGCTTGCATCATGGGCACCTCGCGAGGTACCCCGCCTTGATCTCTCCGCCTCCTCGTGAGCCAGCCTGACGAGGCCGTGCCTGAGGAAGTGTCGTGTCGTCCGCCCCGCGAGGCTTGGCCCCTCGCGAGGGTCTTGGGTCTTGTGTTGATGAAGTTGGGCCATGCTGGGCCCCCTTTGAGCCACGCCGCAGGCCGCAGGCAGGCAAGTCTGGGGACCCCCGTTCCCAGAACGCCGACAGAGTCTTCATCATCGAAGGAGCTCTCCACATAGCACTTCAGACGAGTTACAAGATCTCCGAAGACCTTGACAGAGAGCAGGCCGCCCTCCATTAACTTGAAGTAGAGGACGAGCCCCACCGTCAGGCTATGGATGGGGGCAAACGTCTTCCACCCGCGACGAAGATACATGACATGAGGAGCAGGAAAGTCGACGTCGACTTGCGTGCCGCCAGTTCCGCAACCCCTCATGTGCAACCTGAGGGTCTGGGGTGGATCGAGCTCCATCTCCACTGCGAAGGGGGTGGGGAGACGGAGACGATGATGCGGTGGCCGGCGCAGCCTGATGAAGAACTCGCGGGGCCGGTCCCGATGTGACCCTGCATCGCGGGAGGCATCGCTGGCAGAGGCACGACTGCCGCGCCACCTTGTGCCCCTCTCCCAGACCACCGCGGCGACCTCGGCCATGGCCCCTCCCCCTTCCTCTTGTGGCTTGCTCCGCCGCCACGGGCTTGAGGGGAGGAGGGATGCGCTGACGAGCAGCGACCCTCGCTGCCACCGTCGAAGGCCCAGCACCTCCTCTCGCCATGACAGGTGGAAGAAACAAGCAAAGATGAAGGAGGATGGATACTAAAGAATGTGGGGTGGCGCCCTCTCTCCTCCTCTTTATAAAGGGGTAGGTCGAGACCCAGCCGCCCCACTCAGCCAATCCAGCCGGCGGAGGCGCAGAGAATCCGGACCGACCTGCTGCCCCAATCGGCAACGACCCGGTTTCCCGCCTCCATAGCCCGCAAGTTGCATGAAGGACGCGTGGCGAGCATGCAGGGTCGAAAGGACGGGTGAGGCAACCGCTCCCTGCCCCATGACCAGGGGGCGTGGGCGCCTTAAAGACTGCGACCCGAGTCCATCCAGTAAATGAGCCACGCCTCCACGCCTTCCTCTTTTTACGGGGAAGACGCGAGCCGCCTCTTTACCATGATGTGACGCATTGTCACAGCCCAGTTCTGGCCTTGCCTGTCTTGCATTAGCCTCCGTGCATCATGTCTAAAATTTCATGAAACTTTGAAATGGGGGCTGATAAACCCTAGCACTAAAACAATTCAAATAGGTTCAACCAAGAGAATATTTTTTCAATGAACCCAAATGGCCTTAAAAAAATGTTCACCATTCTTGGGAAATGCTGGAAACAGTAACCAGAGATATTGCACATTTTTCCATGACATTTGGATTATTGAATTAATTCATATTGTATTTGCATATGGGCATTTAAAAACTATAAAATAATTTAAATGCTCAAATAATCATAAACTTAAATGTTTGCTATTGGATATTTTCCAAACAGTGGGCTTGAGCAAGTTTCATGATTTTTGGGATAGCATTGGTATTTTTAATAAAGCCCTAAAGATTACAGAGAAATAGAAAAACAAAAACAATTAACACAGAGAGAGAGACACCCACTTGGGCCAGTTTTACCTGGCGCTTACCTGGCCGACCCAGCTGGTCAGCCCACCTGGCGGCCCAACCCACCACCGCCACCCTCCTTGTCGTCTTCCTCCTCGGACAGTAGGACAGGGCGTGTGCCCGACGCGCGCGGCGCCACCTCCACCCTGCTCGCCTGCCTCCTCGACGGCCTGGACGGCTCCAGACGATGCCACGCGGCCCCCTCGGACCCCTCTCACTCTCTCCCTGAGCTCCTCTCCTCCTCTGCTCCCTCGCACGCAACCACCGAACGGGTTCGTCGCCGCCGTTCATCACCACCGCGGCCACCGGCCAACACTAGACCCATGGACCAGCCCCCGAGCTCCACCGTGCCACCCTAGTCCTCTCCGTCATCTCACATGGCCGGAAGAGCTCCTACGCGTTGTCCCCGACCATTTCTTCATCGTCGGCCGCCGCGGATCTCCATCGCCGACTCGCCGCCGTCCGAGCTTCCCCGAGCAAGCTGAGGCCACTGCTGCACTCCATGTGAGCTTCTGCGTCGAACCCCCCTCTTCCCCGCGTCATTTGCTCGCCGTAGACGTCGCCCCCTTGATGACCGTAGCACGCCGCCGCCCGAGCTCGCCGTCGACGTAGCTCCGGTGACCATTTGGTCACCCCGGCGAGCCCAACATACTTGTGGCATCCCGTAAAGCATCCCTAGCGCAAGCACCCGCCCGTTTGCACGCCGCAGCAACCAACCCGTGGTCAGCCGAACTCCGGCGGCCGCAACCGAGCTCGCCGCCGTCGATTCCGGCCACCTGACGCCCTCCCACTGCCACCGCTGGATGCGGCAGCTCCCCAGCTACGCGTAGCACGTCTCCGCCGCCGATTTGGTCACCGGAGGACCAAATCCGAGGCCCTCCGCCGCGTTTAGCCTCGCCGGCGGCTAAACGTCGGCGAGTTGACCCCGCTGACCAGGGGGTTTGACCCCTTTGACCTCGCCGGACTGACAAGTGGGCCAGGCCCCTGCTAATTTAGTTAGATGTTAATTAAACTTAATTAGCTGCAGACACTAACGTGTGGGCCACCCTTGCTGACATTTTAGTTAGGATTAAATTTACACTAATAAATAGGAATTAGTTAGATGAGTCACTGACTGATGGGTCCCAGCCGTCAGGTTTCACTTGGGCTGGCGCCTTTGACCTGCTGACGTCACCCCGACGTCATGCTGACGCAGTATTACGTTTTCTGGATTTATTTTTATTCAGGAAATTTCAGAAAATCCCCCAAACTTCTAAAATTCATAGAAATTCAACCGTAACTCCAAATGAAATAATTTATATATGAAAAATTATCAGAAAAATTCAAGGAATCCATCTGTACCATTTTCGTGCATGTTGGAACAACTTAAAGTTGCTGTTTAGGGCAATTCAATTAAATGGCTTTTAAGAAAGCATATGGAGTTTGAATTTGAACCTAGTGTTCAAACCAACTCCATTTAACTTGTTGCTAGTTGCATCAGGCCAATCAACAGCATATTGCCATGTCACATTCATGCATCATATTGTTGCATGGCATTGATTGTGTTTCTTCCTTGTTTGTCGGTATTGCCCCTCTCGATAGACGTGGTTTCGACGATGAGATCGATGACACCGATGAAGAACTATATTATCTTCAGAAGTGCTAGGCAAGCAAAACCCCCTTGTTCATTCCGATACAATCCCACTCTCTCGCTCCTGCTCTCTTTTACTGCATTAGGACAACATCGTTTCAACTGTTACATGTTGCGGTAGTTGAACCCCTTATCCTCTGCATGACCTGCCATTGCCACAGTAAATAGATGAAACCCACTAGCATGAGTAGGAGTTGTTTGAGCCCTGATGTGCCTACTCATTCATGCTTGTTTGTCATGCCTGCTATTGCTTAGAGTTGAGTCAGGTCTGATTCATCGGGGATGAATTGGAATGTGGTGAACATGTCCTACTGTTGAGAGCTAAGTGTGTGAACACGATTTGGTAAAGGTAGCGGTGAGAGGCCATGTAGGAGTACATGGTGGGTTGTCTCATTGCAGCCGTCCTCAGGAACTGAGTTCTGTGTTTGTGATCCATGAACAGTTACTACCACACATTGGGTTCCGGTAACTCGACCCCTCTCGACTTATTAATCAACTTGATCTCTGTCCAGGAGTTGCAACTAGTTTCTGGTGTTTGTAGGTAGTGTTAGTAGTCTACCAAGTGGCACCCGGTACAGGTGGGCTTGGGACAGACTAGGCACAGTGGCACGGTGTACCAAGTGGCACCCAGATGGTGGGCTTGGGAACCCTGCTCACATCGTTTGGGGCCGTGAGCGACACCCCGGCCGGATCTCCTTGCGGATGGAACCCGAATAGGCGATAAACCTGGACTAGAGACTTGTGTGGTTAGTCAGGTCGTGGCCGACTCCCTCGCCCGGCTTCCGCTTGAAGGTCGCCGAGGTACATGACGTGTACAAGACGATAAGTGGCGAGAGCATGTGTGAAGAAGTACACCCCTGCAGGGTTATCATTATCTATTCGAATATCCGGATTCCTCGGATATGGAAACTTGGACCCCTTGCATAGTTCATAGACAAGTGAAAGTGGATACTCTAAAATGCGCAAGATAAGCATGAGTTCTATGGATGGCCTTCTCGTAGGGAGACGGAAGTGGATCCATAGTGGTGTATTGATATGGTGAATATGTGGACTCGTGTGCGCCACCTCAAAACAGTTACTTGCAGTCGTAGTTCAGGTTAGCCACTGAGTCAAAGCTGGCTTGCTGCAGTTAAACTCCACCACCCCCTTTATTGATACCGATACATGTGTAGATAGTTCTGATGTAAGTCTTGCTGGGTACATTTGTACTCACGTTTGCCTATTTTATGTTTTTGCAGAGAGACTTCAGTCTCGCTAGTAGTACCGCTTGGACTTCGACGTTTAGCTTGTTACCTCAGCTACGATCTTGTGCCCTCGGCAGGATCTGGTAGATAGTCAGGCTTCTCAGCCTTTTTCATTTGTAGATGTCTATACTCAGACATGTTAAGCTTCCGCATGTGTTTGACTTGTATGCTCTGAATGTTGGGTCATGAGACCCATGTTTGTAATATCTGGCTCCACGGAGCCTAATGAATAAATACTTTGAGTCGTAGAGTTATGTTGTGATGCCATGTTGTATCTACTCATATCGGGCATATTGTGTGTATGATTGAAATGCTTGGTATGAGTGGGATCCGACTATCTAGTTGTTTATCCTTGGCAGCCTATCATATGGGGAAATGTAGTCTAGTGCTTCTGAGCGATAGTAGTCCGCTACAGCCCGGTTCACCGGAGTCCTGCTAGCCCAGCACTACTGCTCGGAACACTTGACTGGCCGGCATGTGATTCACTTCGCTCCTGTGTCTGTCCCTTCGGGGAAATGTCACGCGGTGACATCCGAAGTCCTACCTAGCCTGCTACAGCCCGGGTTACCGGAGTCCTGTTAGCCCAGTGCTACAGCCCGCATTCACACGTTGATGACCGACATGCTCGATGTGACCCACGTATGCCTGTCCTCATAGGTTAGCGCCGCTTTGGGTTCATGACTAGCCATGTCGGCCCGGGTTCTCTGTCATATGGATGCTAGCGACACTATCATATACGTGAGCCAAAAGACACAAACGGTCCCGGGCCAGGTAAGGTGGCACCCGTGGGAGTACCGTGCATGAGGCCGCAAAGTGATATGATGTGTTACATGCTGGATCGATGTGGCTTAGGATCGGGGTCCTTACAGCATTGGTATCAGAGCCTGACTGCCTGTAGGATTACCAAGCCAAACTGGTCGAAGTTGTGTCTAGAGATGCTTTAGTTATGTAAGGGAATTGATTGGGGAAGGGAACGTAAGGCTCTTTTTTACTCCTTTACCTCATGGCCTTCTGATCTGAGTCATCCTCTTCTTTTCTACGGGGGTTAAGAACTAGGCCTTCTCTTCTATCTCTCAGGATGACGTGTTACTAAACCGTAGTTACCTAAGATTGTTGGACTCAAGCCTCAGTTCAGTTCCTACTACTTCTGGATGTTGTTAGTTGATCTCAGAACCTTGTTATTGTGATGTTGAGTGGTCATGCCACTATTTTGCAGGATGTCTCAAATCATTTTGAGCATTTACAGCCGTTATGCTGTCCGAGTCATCCCAGGTTTCTAACTAGTCTGATGCATTTGCAAATCCTTTCCTTCCATTCCCGATGTCCTTTTGGTCAGAATAAGCACACTAATCGGTCTGTTGAGGTACTTCATTGCCTTGACATATATGTTGGAGCTATTATTATGACCCTAGGTGTCTTAGGGAGTCATCTAGTAATCTAGCAATGCTATGTGTTCCCAGTGTGATAAGTCTGGCCACTATTCTCGAAAGCATCCCGTGATGCCGTTTAGTAGTAGGTATTCTACTCCTGGGTTTTGAACCCGAGATTCACCCTACTTACCTCATGTCGATAGTGTTTGCTAGTTCCTTTAGGATATTAGTAACCTTTGCATTAGTCCTCGAGGTCCGTGGTACTTCCTTCTTCCAAATACTACGAACCGCTTATGGCAGAAGTTCTTTGAACCAAAAGATCACAACCAGGGTGTTCTTGAGGAGTACTCCACCCATATTGTGATTCTGCCAGTTCTACCTTTCTGCATGGGTTATCCGGAAGAAATATGTTGAACTCGTTCGACATATTAATCTACGCATCCACAACTCAGAAAGTTATATGTTCCTTTGAGTTGTCCCCCTTCAGTTATATTCCGACCTTCATCTATCAGTTGATAGTCAGGAATAGTTGTGCATTCGTGTTTATCGATGCCTATTATTCTTGTGGTCCGTCAAGCCATTCCATTCCGGAATGACTAGGAGAAACAAACTCCAGTACCTCATCCATATCCAGGATTGGATCAAAGCAGTTGTATTCCACAGATCAAAATGCCAATCCAGCTTTTGTTATGTTCTACCTTGGAGTGTTACCATCTTTATGTCAAGAGTGTCATGAGAATTGCACCACCTCTTATGAATTCTTGACGCAGTAATACTTCTTGCCATCATTGCTCATTCCTCGGTTTCCGTGTTGCCACAGCCGGAATGCCGACAAGTGAACCATGATGTGTGAAATCAATACTCCTAGCAACTCTGTTGCTTGGTAGTTAATGGACAATAATCTCATTCTTAGCGTGTTGGTTATTAAATCATCATCCTAAGATTGATCGTGCTACCTAGTCCTTATTTCTGGTGCACTCTTCGATCGATGAGTTAGGATTATTCAATCCCCTGCTTATTTGATCATGTCATCTTGCCCTGAAAAGCAAGATTGTTCTTGAGCTTAGTAACATACCGGTGGTTCGTGATGTTTCGAATATCTTCTCGAAAGTATTACCAGGTTGTCACCTGGCCGTTATGTTGAGTTCGTGATTAAGTTGGTTTTCCAATAAACCACTCTTTCTCCAAGAATCTGTGTTGGATACCCCTGAGCTAGTTGGTTGAGCCAAACAACAACTTGGAGAGTTGGAAGATGAAAGCTTGTCTGACTTAGTTCATCACTAGGGGATATCTTTTTGTGTGTGTGTTGAAGAAAGATAATATCTTCATCGTTTAGTCCTCGTGATCAGTTGTTGGATCTATTGCCTTGTCAAAACTTTGACTTGAGTATGGGCTATCGTCAAGTCAAATCAGAACCAACGATGTTTGTAATGTTGTCTTACCCGTGGTTCATCCCTCGAGCATACACCATTACATCTTTTGGTCTGACCATTACTATCACCGTGTTCACATGATGGTGGAAGTCCAGTGATATGGAAATTCCGATGAGTTGTTGTTGAGCCATCAGCAGCATTTTGTCTCCCCCATGATTCATGTTGAACATTGGGCTAGTGTTGAAAACTTTGTAAGCATTGCCTTCATGTTCCGCTCATGAGGTATATGTTTGGATGAAAGAAGATACTTCCTCTAGTTCACGTGCATTTGATGAAAGTTGCCGCCGTGAATTCAAGAAAGCTTGTTTTTGCTCCCCCTGGAATCATCCCAAGTCAGTCATGCATATGTGCGAAGTATTCTGTGGTCTGGAGATTTGCAACCTTCATTCTATATGTATCCCTAGCACACCAAGCCACTGAATGACTTGTTCGAGGAGAAGAACTTCCTTCTTAAGAAGCATGCCTTATGCAAGGACTTTGTTATCCGCAATGGTGGTTCCCCACCTGAACTCGGTAGTGTTTTGTTGTAAGACTTCTACGTGATCATGCTTGTCTTGGACATCATGTTCACATGTATGTAGCAGAACCAGCTCATGTTTTGGAGCTTGCTATCGTAGTTCATTCCCGAGAATCTCGCAACGTCATCTCATCGATTTGTGTTTCAACCTTTCTTTTCGGACATGCTGGGTCTGAAGTATCCTATTACCAATCGGATCTGAATCTCAGGCAGAGATGATGGTTGGAATATTCCCAACAATTGCATTTTGTTCCCAGCTTGCACTGCCGTTGTGCCATTCTACCTTGGGTCCCCTCCATTTCCGGTGATAAGCAAAAGTCATCCATTGCGTTGTCTTCAACAAGGTAGTACACATCATCCATTCTGGTATGGGTATGCCATCCCTTCGAATTCGTTCACACGATCGTTTGTGATTGCCTTAGGCTGGAATAAAGAGTTCCAATGATCTCAGAATCAAAAGTAATTCTTTTTGCCACTTAAGGGATTATTTCTGCGAGTCACCTTCCTTAAGATGTCTCGTTCTGGTATCATGGCAACTCAAATCCTCGCTACGTTGACATCCGTTCACCACCCTCTTAGTTGTGGAAT
The DNA here is from genome assembly GCA_032464435.1 of Aegilops umbellulata. NCBI lineage: Eukaryota > Viridiplantae > Streptophyta > Magnoliopsida > Poales > Poaceae > Aegilops > Aegilops umbellulata. The sequence goes on from CP136059.1 coordinate 185,528,229, forward strand.
TGTTGTCTACCTAAGGAACCCTCGTCATCTGTTCCACTCCATCCCTCTATATGTATGTATCGTGTCTCATCTCGACAGATGTCGCTATGTGTCATTTTGTGAGTTGATCGTCGGTTGCTCGATCTTCGAGAAGATCGATTCCTCGAGAGTTTCTTTTCTTCCATTGTCATGTTGATGTAGTTCTCACAGCAAGACGCCAAGATCAAGGTGATGCAATGAATCAACATCTTCGAGAAGGGAAGTGGGATCGAGAAGTTTGTGATAGCTTGCGACCCCTCTGTCTTCCCACCTCATGTCTTGAATCTCGGGACGAGATTCTTGTTTAGTGGGGGTGAGCTATCACAGCCCAGTTCTGGCCTTGCCTGTCTTGAATTAGCCTCCGTGCATCATGTCTAAAATTTCATGAAACTTTGAAATGGGGGCTGATAAAACCTAGCACTAAAACAATTCAAATAGGTTCAACCAAGAGAATATTTTTTCAATGAACCCAAATGGCCTTAAAAAAATGTTCACCATTCTTGGGAAATGCTGGAAACAGTAACGAGAGATATTGCACATATTTCCATGACATTTAGATTATTGAATTAATTCATATTGTATTTGCATATGGGCATTTAAAAACTATAAAATAATTTAAATGCTCAAATAATCATAAACTTAAATGTTTGCTGTTAGATATTTTCCAAACAGTGGGCTTGAGCAAGTTTCATGATTTTTGGGATAGCATTGGTATTTTTAATAAAGCCCTAAAGATTACAGAGAAATAGAAAAACAAAAACAATTAACAGAGCGAGAGAGAGACACACTTGGGCCAGTTTTACCTGGCGCTTACCTGGCCGACCCAGCTGGTCAGCCCACCTGGCGGCCCAGCCCACCACCGCCACCCTCCCTGTCGTCTTCCTCCTCGGACAGTAGGACAGGGCGTGTGCCCGACGCGCGCGACGCCACCTCCACCCTGCTCGCCTGCCTCCTCGACGGCCTGGACGGCTCCAGACGATGCCACGCGGCCCCCTCGGACCCCTCTCACTCTCTCCCCGAGCTCCTCTCCTCCTCTGCTCCCTCGCACGCAACCACCGAACGGGTTCGTCGCCGCCGTTCGTCACCACCGCGGCCACCGGCCAGCACTAGACCCATGGACCAGGCCCCGAGCTCCGCCGTGCCACCCTAGTCCTCTCCGTCATCTCACATGGCCGGAAGAGCTCCTATGCGCTGTCCCCGACCATTTATTCATCGTCGGCCGCCGCGGATCTCCATCGCCGACTCGCCGCCGTCCGAGCTTCCCCGAGCAAGCTGAGGCCACCGCTGCACTCCATGTGAGCTTCTGCGTCGAACCCCCCCTCTTCCCCGCGTCATTTGCTCGCCATAGACGTCGCCCCTTGATGACCGTAGCACGCCGCCGCTCGAGCTCGCCGTCGACGTAGCTTCGGTGACCATTTGGTCACCCCGGCGAGCCCAACGTACTTGTGGCATCCCGTAAAGCATCCCTAGCGCAAGCACCCGCCCGTTTGCACGCCGCAACAATCAACCCGTGGTCACCCGAACTCCGGCGGCCGCAATCGAGCTCGCCGCCGTCGATTCCGGCCACCTGACGCCCTCCCACTGCCACGGCTGGATGCGGCAGCTCCCCTGCTACGCGTAGCACGTCTCCGCCGCCGATTTGGTCACCGGAGGACAGAATCCGAGGCCCTCCGCCGCGTTTAGCCTTGCCGGCGGCTAAACGCCGGCGAGTTGACCCCGCTGACCAGGGGGTTTGACCCCTTTGACCTCGCCGGACTGACAAGTGGGACAGGCCCCTGCTAATTTAGTTAGATGTTTATTAAACTTAATTAGCTGCAGACACTGACGTGTGGGCCACCCTTGCTGACATTTTAGTTAGGATTAAATTTACACTAATAAATAGGAATTAGTTAGATGAGTCACTGACTGATGGGTCCCAGCCGTCAGGTTTGACCTGGGCTGGCGCCTTTGACCTGCTGACGTCACCCCGACGTCATGCTGACGCAGTATTACGTTTTCTGGATTTATTTTTATTCAGGAAATTTCAGAAAATCCCCCAAACTTCTAAAATTCATAGAAATTTAACCGTAACTCCAAATGAAATAATTTATATATGAAAAATTATCAGAAAAAAATCAAGGAATCCATCTGTACCATTTTCATGCATGTTGGAACAACTTAAAGTTGCTGTTTAGGGCAATTCAATTAAATGGCTTTTAAGAAAGCATATGGAGTTTGAATTTGAACCTAGTGTTCAAACCAACTCCATTTAACTTGTTGCTAGTTGCATCAGGCCAATCAACAGCATATTGCCATGTCACATTCATGCATCATATTGTTGCATGGCATTGATTGTGTTTCTTCCTTGTTTGTCGGTATTGCCCCTCTCGATAGACGTGGTTTCGACGATGAGATCGATGACACCGATGAAGAACTATATTATCTTCAGAAGTGCCAGGCAAGCAAAACCCCTTGTTCATTCCGATACAATCCCACTCTCTCGCTCCTGCTCTCCTTTACTGCATTAGGACAACATCGTTTCAACTGTTACATGTTGCGGTAGTTGAACCCCTTATCATCTGCATGACCTGTCATTGCCACAGTAAATAGATGAAACCCACTAGCATGAGTAGGAGTTGTTTGAGCCCTGATGTGCCAACTCATTCATGCTTGTTTGTCATGCCTGCTATTGCTTAGAGTTGAGTCAGGTCTGATTCATCGGGGATGAATTGGAATGTGGTGAACATGTCCTACTGTTGAGAGCTAAGTGTGTGAACACGATTTGGTAAAGGTAGCGGTGAGAGGCCATGTAGGAGTACATGGTGGGTTGTCTCATTGCAGCCGTCCTCAGGAACTGAGTTCTATGTTTGTGATCCATGAACAGTTACTACCACACATTGGGTTCCGGTAACTCGACCCCTCTCGACTTATTAATCAACTTGATCTCTGTCCAGGAGTTGCAACTAGTTTCTGGTGTTTGTAGGTAGTGTTAGTAGTCTACCAAGTGGCACCCGGTACAGGTGGGCTTGGGACAGACTAGGCACAGTGGCACGGTGTACCAAGTGGCACCCAGATGGTGGGCTTGGGAACCCTGCTCATATCGTTTGGGGCCGTGAGCGACACCCCGGCCGGATCTCCTTGCGGATGGAACCCGAATAGGCGATAAACCTGGACTAGAGACTTGTGTGGTTAGTCAGGTCGTGGCCGACTCCCTCGCCCGGCTTCCACTTGAAGGTTGCCGAGGTACATGACGTGTACAGGGCGATAAGTGGCGAGAGCATGTGTGAAGAAGTACACCCCTGCAAGGTTATCATTATCTATTCGAATAGCCGGATTCCTCGGATATGGAAACTTGGACCCCTTGCATAGTTCATAGACAAGTGAAAGTGGATACTCTAAAATGCGCAAGATAAGCGTGAGTGCTATGGATGGCCTTCTCGTAGGGAGACGGAAGTGGATCCATAGTGGTGTATTGATATGGTGAATATGTGGACTCGTGTGCGCCACCTCAAAAGAGTTACTTGCAGTCGTAGTTCAGGTTAGCCACTGAGTCAAAGCTGGCTTGCCGCAGTTAAACTCCACCACCCCCTTTATTGATACCGATACATGTGTAGATAGTTCTGATGTAAGTCTTGCTGGGTACATTTGTACTCACGTTTGCCTATTTTATGTTTTTGCAGAGAGACTTCAGTCTCGCTAGTAGTACCGCTTGGACTTCGACGTTTAGCTTGTTACCTCAGCTACGATCTTGTGCCCTCGGCAGGATCTGGTAGATAGTCAGGCTTCTCAGCCTTTTTCATTTGTAGATGTCTGTACTCAGACATGTTAAGCTTCCGCATGTGTTTGACTTGTATGCTCTGAATGTTGGGTCATGAGACCCATGTTTGTAATATCCCGCTCCTCGGAGCCTAATGAATAAATACTTTGAGTCGTAGAGTTATGTTGTGATGACATGTTGTATCTACTCATATCGGGCATATTGTGTGTATGATTGAAATGTTTGGTATGAGTGGGATCCGACTATCTAGTTGTTTATCCTTGGCAGCCTATCATATGGGGAAATGTAGTCTAGTGCTTCTGAGCGATAGTAGTCCGCTACAGCCTGGTTCACCGGAGTCCTGCTAGCCCAGCACTACTGCTCGGAACACTTGACTGGCCGGCATGTGATTCACTTCGTTCCTGTGTCTGTCCCTTCGGGGAAATGTCACGCGGTGACATCCGAAGTCCTACCTAGCCTGCTACAGCCCGGGTTACCGGAGTCCTGTTAGCCCAGTGCTACAGCCCGCATTCACTCGTTGATGACCGACATGCTCGATGTGACCCACGTATGCCTGTCCTCATAGGTTAGCGCCGCTTTGGGTTCATGACTAGCCATGTCGGCCCGGGTTCTCTGTCATATGGATGCTAGCGACACTATCATATACGTGAGCCAAAAGACGCAAACGGTCCCGGGCCAGGTAAGGTGGCACCCGTGGGAGTACCGTGCGCGAGGCCGCAAAGTGATATGATGTGTTAAATGCTGGATCGATGTGGCTTAGGATCGGGGTCCTGACACGCATGCATGTGGGAACCGTCCCACGCATGCCGCCCACGTCACGCGCATCCCTCCATGTCGTGCATTCAATGCGGGTCATGGGGAAGCGCAGCAGACAGAAAGTTACTGCGGTAAAAACCGCCCCGCCTGCCCGTGCACCGTTTTGGGCCTGGCCCAACAACGTGTCGCGCTTATGTGTGGCCCAGGCCTGGGGGCTCCTGTCGATGTACAAAAGAAGGGGCACACCTTTGTACCCCTTTACCTGTGCACGGACAGTCGGAGCTGCGCCCATGGCTGCACCAAGCAGAGCAGGGGAGGTGAACCAAGGTGAAACCGAAGCCCAAGACAGCCAGAGCAACGCCAAGGCCGAGAGCACAAAGAGCAGAGAGGCGAAGCAGGTTCCCCCAGCAAGATCCTTGCCGGGGGCAGCCTCCGCGACCCCGGCAAGGCCCTTGCCGGGGCGGCTCATCCAACACCAGCGGAGCGCACCACCCTTGAGCCCACAGTCTCCAACCCCATCAACCACGTTGGGCCGGGGCTCAGCAGGCACCTCCATGGTGGCATGCAGATCTTTGTGAAGACAAGAAATATTCAAGATCAGATGAGGATTAAAACACAACGATCCTCGGCAAGATCATTGCCGAGGAGAGGCACAAGACCCCCGGCAAGATCCTTGTCGGGGACGACGGCACACCACGGCAAGGCCCTCATCAAGGACGCGAGCAGGGCCACTTCCAGGCCCGCATCAGCCAAGTCTCCACTGCCGTTCGCATGCAGCTGCCAGCCCAACCAGCTGGACAGGCACCTGCGTGGCAACATGCAGCTTCCAGGCCAACTCAGCAAGCGCCCGTGTGGCGGCATGCAGATCTTCGTGAAGACCTTACCACCGCGCCACCTCAGCTGCCTGCCTGCCTACATGGCGCCGCATGCATCGCTGGCCAGGGTGCGTGTCGAAGCAAGGAGGAGCGGCGACGGACGGGACAGGCCTCGTTCCTGTCCCCAATAAAGCAAGGGGACACCTAAGAGATGCATTAAATGCGTCTTGTCCTGTAATACGGGCGATAAGCTCGTCGCACTGTACGCCTTTCCACCTCCTGTGTGCCACGGTGGCAGCCCCTTTCGACTATAAAAGGAGGCCCATGGCATACTGGAGAAGGATTCGACTCTTTGGAATGACCCAGCCACCGTAGCTAGTTGAAGGGCTCAAGAACACTCAATACATCCACCAAAGCAGGACTAGGGTTTTACGCATCCTCGCGGCCCGAACCTGGGTAAACGATCCTTGTGCTGATTACTAATCCTGCTCTTCTTGCAACCCTGCGCCCCGGCAACCGTAGTAGGGATTCTTGTGATCCCATAGGTGTCATTTCCCACCGACAGTCGGTCTACTTTTCACGGACGTGATGCCTATATACATGATCATGCCTAGATATTCTCATAACTATGCTCAATTCTATCAATTGCTCGACAGTAATTTGTTCACCCACCGTAATACTTATGTTATCTTGAGAGAAGCCACTAGTGAAACCTATGGCCCCCGGATCTATTTTCCATCATATTAATCTTCCGTCAACTAGCTATTTTTTTCACCGTTTATTTTGCAATCTTTACTTTTAATCCTTATCATAAAAATACCAAAAACATTATTTTATCATCTATATCAGATCTCACTTTTGCAAGTGGCCATGAAGGGATTGACAACCCCTTTATCGTGTTGGTTGCAAGGTTCCTATTTGTTTGTGTAGGTACGAGGGACTTGCGTGTGGCCTCCTACTGGATTGATACCTTGGTTCTCAAAAACTGAGGGAAATACTTATGCTACTTTGCTGCATCACCCATTCCTCTTCAAAGGAAAACCAACACAGTGCTCAAGAGGTACCAACAAATGTCCACTAAATAACTAAACCTAAAAAACAGATCTAGGTTTTCAAAAAAACGATCTAGGATTTAAAAAAATGGAAGAAAAAGCAGCGGCCTTTACCGGCGGTTTCCGGCTGTTGTCGGCTCCGGCGATGGTGGGCAACTCCGGCGGTTTCTGATGTATGGAATCATGTTACCCTATTTTCCATATATTTTATTTTTGGAGAAAAATAATTTGAATAAAAACCAATTAACTCCAAATTGAACATAATTTTCAAAGGGGCTTTAAATTGGTATTCTTTTATACTACTAACTCATATTTCATATGTTTTGAAGAAGTCATTTTATCTTATCTCATGAAAATCATTGAGTTGCATAAATTTTTTGAATTGGAAAATATTTCCAGATGAAATTCGAATATTTTCAAAAACCATTTTTCATTTATTTAAATGGAAGAAGTCATGTCATCTTCTCTCTAGGGTTTTGTATTTGAAAAGAAATTGAATTAACGGAGATTAGAAATGCAAAATTGAAAGTTTGGGAAAATCCTTTTATTCCCTCTCATTTAACTTTCAAAAATTTCAGATTTCACTTAGTTTCACACAATCAATCATAACTATCTATTTAATATAAAATTCCAAAATTTAGAATTCTGGGATGTTACAAACATCTTGGTGGCATGACATTACATCAAGCAAGGTTTCATGTTTTTCTGATCATGTTTAATTTTTTTGGAATTAAAATGCCATGGCACTCCATGCATTTGTCCATGCTGTGAGACCAATATGTTTGAAAATTCCTTCTAATTTACTGCACATGGAATTAACTCCCACACAAGTACACAAATATGATTTTTCAAACCGTTATGGTTAGCCGTTGCATGTTGATGTAATTCAATTTTCAATTACGGTCATTAAATGGCTAGAAAATCACTTGAATGTCTTTAAAAGGTCAAATGACCCCTGAAATTTTCCAAATTTTTACATGACAGTTGTATTAGTGCACATTAAACGTAGAAAAAAATTGAAGGCCGTAAGAAGAAGCGATCTTCCGTTCATCATCAGACATGCATTGTTCCCTCTTGGAACCACGAGCCTTCTAGTGAGTTGATCCGGTTTGTGAGGGGTGTGTGTCCAAACTTTTGTCAAACAGACCAAGTTTTTTACCACATCATCTTGGTGGCATGACATTATATCAAGCAAGTTTTCATGTTTTTTTGATCATTTTTCTAATTTTTTGGAATTAAAATGTCATGGCACTCCATGCATGTGTCCATGCTGTGAGACCAATATGTTTGAAAGTTCCTTCTAATTTACTGCACATGGAATTAACTCGCACACAACTACACAAATATGATTTTTCAAACTGTTATGGTTAGCCGTTGCATGTAGATGTAGTTCAAATTTGAATTACGGTCATTAAATGGCTAGAAAATCAATTAATTGTCTTTAAAAGGTCAAATGGCCCCTGAAATTTTCCAAATTTTCACATGACAGTTGTATTAGATCATGTTAAATGTAGAAAAAAATTTGAAGGTCGTAAGAGGAAGCTATCTCCCTTTCATCATCAAACATGCATTGTTCCCTTTCGGAACCACGAGCCTTCTACTGAGTTGCTCTAGTTTGTGAGGGTGTCCAAATTTTCGTCAAATAGGCCAATTTTTTTACCACGTCATCTTGGTGGCATAACATTACATGAAGCAAGGTTTCATGTTTTTCTAATCATTTTTAACTTTTTGGAATTAAAATATCATGGCACTCCATGCATGTGTCCATGTCGTGAGACCAATATGTTTGAAAAGTCCTTCTAATTTACTGCACATGGAATTAACTCGCACACAAGTACACAAATATGATTTTCAAACCATTATGATTAGGCGTTGCATGTAGATGTAGTTCAGATTTGAATTACGATCATTAAATGGCTAGAAAATCACTTAAATGTCTTTGAAAGGTCAAATGACCCCTCGAATTTTCCAATTTTTCACATTCTAGTTGTAGTAGTGCACGTTAAACATAGAAAAAATTTGAAGGCCGTCAGAGGAAGCTATCTCCTGTTCGTCATCAAACATGCATTGTTCCCTCTCAGGACCACGAGCCTTCTAGTGAGTTCCTCTGGTTTCTGAGGGGTGTGTGTCCAAACTTTTGTCAAACATGCCAATTTTTTTACCACATCATCTTGGTGGCATGACATTACATCAAGGAAGGTTTCATGTTTTTCTGATCATTTTTTAATTTTCTGGAATTAAAATGCCATGGCACTCCATGCATACATATGCATGTTTCCATGTTGTGAGACAAATATGTTTGAAAATTCCTTCTAATTTACTACACATGGAATTAACTCGAACACAAGTACACAAATATGATTTTTAAAACCGTTATGGTTAGGCGTTGCATGTAGATGTAGTTCAAATTTGAATCATGGTCATTAAATGGCTAGAAAATCACTTAAATATCTTTAAAAGGTCAAATGACCCCTAGAATTTTCCAAATTTTCACATTACAGTTGTAGTAGTGCACGTTAAACGTAGAAACATTTTGACGGTCGTAAGAGAAAGCTATCTCATGTTCGTCATCAAACATGTATTTTTCCCTCTCGGAACCACGAGCCTTATAGTGAGTTGCTCCGGTTTGTGAGGGGTGTGTGTCCAAACTTTCGTCAAACATGCCAATTTTATACCACATCATCTTGGTGGCATGACATTACATCAAGCAAGGTTTCATGTTTTTCTGATCATTTTTTAATTTTTTTGGAATTAAAACGCCATGCCACTCCATGCATACATATGCATGTGTCCATGTCGTGAGACCAATATGATTTAATATTCCTTCTAATTTACTACACATGGAATTAACTCGCACACAAGTACACAAATATGATTTTTCAAATCGTTATTGTTAGCCATTGCATGTAGATGTAGTTCAAATTTGAATTACGTTCATTAAATGGCTAGAAAATCACTTAAATGTCTTCAAAAGGTCAAATGACCCCTGAAATTTTCCAAATTTTAACATGACAGTTGTATTAGTGCATGTTACATGTATAAAAAATTTGAAGGAAGTAAGAGGAAGCTATCTCCCGTTCGTCATCAAACATGCATTGTTCCCTCTCGGAACCACAGGCCTTCTAGTGAGTTGCTATGGTTTGTGAGGGGTGTGTGTCCAAACTTTCGTCACACATGCCAATTTTTTTAACTACATAATCTTGGTGGCATGACATTACATCGACCAAGGTTTCATGTGTTTTTGATATTTGTTTAAGTTTTTGGAATTTAAATGCCATGGCACTCCATGCTTAATTGTACGTCATAGTCGTTAGACCAATATGTTTGAAAATTCCTTCCAATTTACTGCACATGGAATTAAATCACACACAACTACACAAAATATGACTTTTCAAACCGTTATGGTTAGCTGTTGCATGTACATGTAGTTCAAATTGCAATTATGGTCATTAAATGGCTAGAAAATCACTTAAATGTCTTAAAAGGTCAAATGACCCCTGAAATTTTCCAAAATTTGACACGACACTTGTATTAGTACTACAAATTTTCTCGTAAAACACCATCCGTTGCCACTTTACTCCAAATTCACCTTTCACAGCTAATAAAAAATATCTACAACATCACACACAGTTGTTTTCTAGGAACCATTTGCGATGAAAATATCTAGGTCTATTTAAGTCTTCCTCCTTAAGCTTCGCCGGCTCGTCTGCTCGAGTGCCGGCAACCCGCGAATCCTCGAATCTCGATCCCCATTCCTGCACCCCCTGCTTGCAAAGACGACGCAGTGGAAACGCTTCGTGAAGGCCCATACGATGGTCGTGTCCCCCCCGAGCGCCGCCGCCTATGCCGAGAGCGCGGCCGCCTAAGCCAAGAGTGTCGCCGCATTCGCATCAAGCGCGGTCGCTTTCGCCGAGAGGGCGTCTGCAGCAGCCAACATGGCAGCTGTAGCAGCCGGACGGCTGCAGCAGCTACTTCGATGGCGGTTGCAAACACTGAGAGCGCTCGAGCTGCCGTCCGTGCCACCGATGTCGCCCTGGCCCGGGTCGAGGCCATCAACGCCAAGATCAAGGATGCACACGCCAAGATATTCTAGTCCACCTTTGACTCCAGCATGCAACCCACGTCCGAAAAGGCGGCAGTGGCCATGGAGCACATGCTTCCTCATGAGGTCACCGAGCGGGAGCTGGACATGCAGGAGGGGGCGGAGATCGAGGAGCACCGGGAGGAGGAGTTGCGTGTGGCCGAGGTCGAGGTAGATAAGAGTCTGTCCGTCGAGGAATCGGCGGTGGAGTACCAACGCGCGCTCTGGCACAACCACTACTACGAGTACTACAACCTTGAGGGCGGCACCAAGGACGAGGACGAGGACGAGGATGCGGTCGACTTCAGTAGGGGGACGCGGAGTCCACCAATGGCGGCAAGTCGCCAGGACAAGTCATCAACGTCTCATCTCACACCGGCGATGCATAGGCCGGCACGGCGGTAGATTTGTTAAAATTATGCGTACTTAGGCTTTGATTTTAATGATGGTCTTTTGTTAGAGAAATGTTTAGATCACCTGGCTCTGTTTAATTACAAAAATTGCTTGACTCAGTAAGTGTGGTCCGTCTGTTGTACGCCCTTTTGTGTGCCCAAATTAGCAAGCGATGTTAAATTATGCAATGACATACCTGGGGAAATTTCCACCAAAATTTGAATTATCAAACTAGATTATTGACTCTAGTAAACCCTTTGGGTGTTGGTCACATGACGATGTGAACTATTGGTGTTAAATCACATGGCGATGTGAACTAGATTATTGACTCTAGTGCAAGTGGGAGACTGAAGGAAATATGCCCTAGAGGCAATAATAAAGTTATTATTTATTTCCTTATATCATGATAAATGTTTATTATTCATGCTAGAATTGTATTAACCGGAAACATGATACATGTGTGAATACATAGACAAACAGAGTGTCACTAGTATGCCTCTACTTGACTAGCTCATTGATCAAAGATGGTTATGTTTCCTAGCCATAGACAAAGAGTTGTCATTTGATTAACGGGATCACATCATTAGGAGAATGATGTGATTGACTTGACCCATTCTGTTAGCTTAGCACTTGATTGTTTAGTATGTTGTTATTGCTTTCTTCATGACTTATACATGTTCCTATGACTATGAGATTACGCAACTCCTGTTTACCGGAGGAACACATTGTGTGCTACCAAACGTCACAACGTAACTGGGTGATTATAAAGGTGCTCTACATGTGTTCGCGAAGGTACTTGTTGGGTTGGCGTATTTCGAGATTAGGATTTGTCACTCTGATTGTCGGAGAGGTATCTCTGGGCCCACTCGGTAATGCACATCACTATAAGCCTTGCAAGCATTCCAACTAATGAGTTAGTTGCGGGATGATGTATTACGGAACGAGTAAAGAGACTTGCCGGTAACGAGATTGAACTAGGTATTGAGATACCGACGATGGAATCTCGGGCAAGTAACATACCGATGACAAAGGGAACAACGTATGCTGTTATGCGGTCTGACCGATAAAGATCTTCGTAGAATATGTGGGAGCCAATATGAGCATTCAGGTTCCGCTATTGGTTATTGACTGGAGACGTGTCTCGGTCATGTCTACATAGTTCTCGAACCCGTAGGGTCCGCACGCTTAAAGTTTTGATGACGGTTATATTATGAGTTTATGAGTTTTGATGTACCAAAGGTTTTTCGGAGTCCCGGATGTGATCACGGACATGACGAGGAGTCTCGAAATGGTCGAGACATGAAAATTGATATATTGGAAACCTATATTTGAATATCGAAAGTGTTCCGGGTGAAATCGGGATTTTACCAGAGTACCGAGGGGTTACTGTCGGTGTACTAAAGTAGGGGTACCTTAGTATCCCGAACTTGTGCACGGGCAGTCGTAGCACCCCACGGCAAGGCTTGCCAGGCGATCGCCAAGACTCTCCGTGGTCCCTTTTTGGGCCATCCAAGAACAAAGTATCTGAGCCAAGGCCCCGACAGGAGGAGCCTGCCGGGAAGGCCACCCGAAGAGAGCCCGGCCCCGGCAAGAGGAGCTTGCCGGGATGCCCGCTCGAAGCACAAGGCCCCGGCAAGAGGAGCTTGCTGGGAAGGCCGACCGAGGCACGACAAGATACTTGCTGCGACGCGCTCCGCGTCCCGGCAAGGACCGGTGAGCGACGAGCTCCCGGGCGCGACAAGGCATCAGCCGCGGCAAGGCACTTGCCGCGGCAAGTCACCACCCCGCGCCTGCGCTCCAGCTCATCCACCCACGCGTCGCTCTGGGGCCATTCCAGGCGTACGTGGCGAGAGGCTGCGCAGCCAGGGGCATGCGGTGGCGAAGCAACGCTGACAGAGTAGCCATCGTGGCAAACGGTGGCACTCCTGACGATCCACTTCCCTGCTCCGTCTGGGCGATGTGGACGGGCATTTAATTCCCTTGTCCCCTGCCGTCAGAGTTAGGTATGATAGCACTGTACAGCCACTGTGCAGGCAACAGTACCCACTACAGCATTCTCCCATTTTTGCCCCCACCTGCGCTGCCACCTGTGGGTAACCCCTTGAGCATATAAAAGGAGGCCCCAAGCGCACGTAGGAAGAGGACACCCATCGCTACGCTCTCTCTCGCCAGCAGCTCGCGTGTACTGTAGCACCACACGCTCCCGAGCAAGAACACAATACAATCCACAAAGCAGCAGTAGGGTTTTACGCATGCTTGCGGCCCGAAGCTGGGTAAAATCCCTTGTGTGCATCGCCTCGATCCGCTCTTCATGCGACCTCCGCCCCCCGCCGAACCAAGAAAGGGGCTCGGTCCCCATAGGTGTTCGAGGAAGCCGATTCCCCCCGACATCTTTGGCGCGCCAGGTAGGGGGCGTCGAAGTTGTGCGAACCTGATCCGGCGTCTGCACGGGCTAGATCTCCATCATCTTTCTCGACATGCCACCGAAGAAGAAGACTCCAGAGGTGGCTGATCCATCCGCGTCGAACCCACCGCCCTTGGAGCAAACGGGTGGTGGGGATGGCGCCGGCGGCGGAACGGGCGTCGTCGAGCCAGATCATGATGCCACGGCGTCCGAACATACGCTGACACCTCTCGGTGCAGGTAAGCCCTGGTATGACCAGGCAACCTTTCGCTCTATTCCACGGAGCGGAGGCAGTTAGCCCCACGGATCTCGCATGCGGGCCACGTCGAGTGTTCTCTCACGCCGAGCTCGAGCGAGAGCAGCTGCGTCGAGATGATGCGCTGCTCCTCGAGGAGGACCGTCTTCAGGCCGTTGTGCGAGCTGCTCGCTACCAGCAAGCCTTGCGCCGCTTTTATAAGCCGCAAGGTTAGTGCCAGAAGTCTCGAGAAAGTGGGAAGGCCCTTACCGGGTGAAACGAGTCGATAGGCCTGGCGTTGTCCGCCTTGAGACCGAAGATACCGCTCCGGTGAGCAACTCCTGGAACGTTAGGCATCTTCGTAAGTTTCGCCCGTAAGGCGCGGTTGTCGGACCCCGTCCGAAAACCACCCTTCTATACAAAGTCTTGCCGCTGTTGCATGTGATCCTTTGTACAGAGCCAGGCGTAGACCCTGTGCGCAGATTGGGTTCATGTGCTCCGCGCACCTTGTCGATCTCATGCTCTTTATTCTTTGCATGCATTATCTGACACTCTGTGCAACACTGCCCCCCGGTAAGCGACGGCGAGCCCCATGTTTCGCCTTACCGGAAAGTGACCTTGCCGGGCAGCGAGCCACGGAAAAGCTAAGTTGCCAAAGTTTGAGCAATTGAGTTTTTAGAATTTTGAAGTTATCTTCCTCGAATGACCGTACTTTGTATGGAAAACCTGTGCGCGGAGGGACCGGCTCGTGGCTAGTTGCGCCCTTACTTCGTTTCGAGTCCGCTCAACGACTTAAGTGTGCTACAACCAGAGTGGCATCCTTACTTTGTTTCGAGCTCGCTCGGCAGCTTAAGTGTGCTGCGACTGCAGTCGCAACACTTACTTTGCTTTGAGCCTGCTCAACAATTTAAGTGAGCTGCAGCTAGCCGCGGCAAGGTTTCTTGCCGGTAGTGGCGCCGCTGGCGGGCTGCTGATGTCCCGCACTCAGAGCCCGCGGTAAGGCGGAGGCCTACGCCGACAAGTCCCCAAAAGCATAGGGCAAAAACATACAGAGCACGGAGTCAAGTAGAGGAAATAACAGTGCAATCACTACCTAAGATAAAGTTATATTACAAAGATAAGCTTGTCGCAGCCCTAATGAATCGCTTTCATGACTTGGCCGGCAGCGACAAGAAAAGAAAAGGGGAGGCGGCCTAATCCACGCGGTCGCCCTCGATCCTCTTGATCCCGGCCACCTTCTCCACGATGGGCGCGACGAGGGCCCTGATCTCCTCGAGGTCAGCATCTGCCGGCAGGGATTTGAGGACGTTGGTGAGCCTGATGCCGGGGTTGCGGAAGGCGATCTTCACCAACACCTTCTCGAGGGCTCCAGCGATGGCGTCGCGCGTCTCGCCGGCCAGCTGCTCTGGGATCGCATTCCGGAGATGCTGAAGGGCCGCCACCATGCCTTTGAAGAACGAAGTGAGCTTGGCGCTGGGTGGGACATTTCCGCTGGAGGGATACTCGTGACCCTCCATCCCCAGCAGCGTCAGCTCCTTGTCGATGGAGGCGGCGATGTCCACGAGACCCTCGGTCCAGTGCTCCACCGTCGCCTTGAATTCGTTCTGGGTGACCGCGGCGCTCTCCAACAACGCCTCGTTGTCCGCGACCTCCTTCCGCAAAGACACCTCTTGCTCCTTGGCGCTGTCCAGCGCCTTGGACAGGGTGTCCAGCTTCAGCTCGAGATCGGCGTTGGAGTCCTTGGCTGCGTCGAGCTCCTTCATCTTCTCAGCAAGGGTGTGGGCACCCTTCTCGCGCTCCTGCTTGAGCGCGGCGAGCTCCTCACCGCTCGCCTTGAGGTCGGTGTCGAGCTGCGCCACCTTCGCCTCCAGTGCCTCCTTGGCGGTCTCGGCAGCCGCGGCAGCATCTCGCGCCTCCTTGAGGGGTCCGCCGAGCGCTTGCTCGCGTGCGGCGACCTCCTCCTCATGGCTGGCGAGGCTGGCTTTCTGCTGCGCCAGCTCGCCCTCCCGCGCGGCTAGCCCCGCGGCGGCAAGCCTTTGCTGCTCTTTGGCTTTCGCCTTCTCGAGGATGAAGGCCGTCCGCGCCTCGTCGAGCTGCCTCCGCTCCTCCGCCAAGGATCAGAGGGCCTCCTGGTTGAGCTCTCGGAGCTCCCCGGCACGCTTCTCCATGTCCGCTCCCGGCTTCGCGACAAGCGCTTCCTGGCGTTCCACCTGGGCTTGTCGGGCGCGGTAGAGTGACACCAGCTTCCGGAGCAGCCGCTCCTCCTCAGGCTCGCCGCCGCTGCTGCTTGGCGCATCAACCAGCGTCAGCCCGGCGGAGGCGAGCACCTCTCCATCCAAGGTCTCCCCCTCGACCGGGGCCCTGGAAGTCGACTCCCAGGGGAGCTTGATGAAGATATCGTCGCCGGCCTTCAGGTAGGCGCCTGGCTGGGCCTCCTCGGGGCCCGACGACGCTGCGGAGGCGGGATCGGCGGTCAGCGCAGCGCCTGGCGCTCCTGCGGCCTCAGGGCCGTCAGTACGATCGCCGGCCCCCTCGCCCGCGGCTGTTGCGGCAGCCTTGGCGGCCTCCTCGCCGGCCAGATCTTCACCACCATCCGTCTCTCCGGTGGCGGCCACGTCGTCAGTATGGCCGCGCGCGTCCTCCTCGATGACGACCTCGGTCTCCATCGGGTCCGTGGCGGGCGGGTCTGAAGGCCGAAAGAGGGGGGGAAGTCAAGCAACTATCCAAAGAAGAAGAACTTCAGGGGAGTTTCGAGGCAAGAAGGTTACCTGGGCCAGGGTCTGCAGTCACGGTCTCCGTCGCCAAGGGGCCGCCGGTGCCGTCCCTCGCCGGGGACTGCTCCCTCGCCGGAGACTGCTCCCTTGCCGGCGACTGCTCCCTCGCCGGAGACTGCTCCCTTGTCGGGGACCGCTCCCTTGTCGGGGATTCTTCCCTCGCCGGGGAACTCCCCCTTGGTGGTGTGGTTGTAGCGGGTGGCACACCAGGGGTGGTCTCCGGACGCTCCTGGTGGGGCTGCTCTGCTCCTGCACAAATCGTCAGCCAGATGTCAAGAAAAACGAAGGGTACCCGGGCGCGCCCAACGGCAGAAAGCAAGCCATATGCTTACGCTGGGGGCTGCGCTGGGGGCTGCTCAGAGGATCGGTTGGCGGCTCCGACAAGGTCATCTCAGGCGCGCCCCCTGCCGTCACGGTGGGCTCGTCGTCGAGGATGACCACCGGGACCTTGGCTCTCTTTGCCACCCTCTGAGCCAGAGTCCTGAAAAGGGGCAAATTCAGAGGAAGGAAAATGAGATGCGAGGCGCAACTACAAGAATTGAAGAAACACAAGAACAGCGGGGATCTTACTCCTCTCCCTCTTCCTCGTCGGAGCTAAGCGCGGAGAAGTCGAAGACTGGCCCGCTTCTGGCGCGAGGAGGCGGAGGAGTAGGCTCCCTCGGCCGCTTGGCGGAGGCAGTGGTGGCGCTAGCCCGAGACGGCTCTGCCCCGGCCGCCGCCGTGGCGCGAGGGGCGGCAGGAGCAGAAGCAGCGGCCTGCGAAGACCCCGCTCCTGCTAAAACAGCGGAGCGCGTCACGCGGCGCTGCGGCTGTTGGCTCGCTTGCCGTACCACCTCCCCGGCCTTGCGGAGACGCCTCCGTGGTTGAGCCGGGGGCTCCGCTTGCAACGAGCTGCCCGAGGGTCGGGAGGAAGAGGCGTCAGCCTCCAGCAAGCCGCGCGTGCCCTCGGTGGACTCGTCCGCCCCTGCGTCGTGCCCGGCAAGCTCTTCCTCGCTGGCAAACTCCGCTCGATCGGCAAGGCTTTCCGCCTCCGCTGCGTCCGCCGCCGCCAATGTGAAGCCAAATTCGCCCGCGGCCGCGGCTGCCGCCGCCTCTTCCATCCTGGAGGCGATGCGCGCCAACTCCGCGTCCGTGGTGTCTCGGGTGAGGCCCCTCTGCTCTTCGGCGTCGACTGGCCTCTCCACCAAGTCGTCGAAGAACGCCCGCACGACTTCATCGGCGGGCTCCTGCCAAGTGGAGTCGATCCCGTGCGAGTCGCACAGCGGCATCATTGCAAGGATGCGGCTGAGCGATGAATTGTTGCACAACGGGACGACGCCTTGCGGCAGCCTGAACCATTCGGGGTGGTCGGGGTCGTGCTTGAACAGCGCCCTGAGCGTCCCGTCAAGCTCCAAGACGGTGAAATTGAAGTTGAGGCCAGGGCGCAGCCTTATGATGTCCGCCGCATTCTGGAACTCCCAGGCGGGCCTCCCCTTCTCCTGCAGGGGAGCGATGCGGCGGCAGAGGAAATCTGCGCCAACGGCGCCAACTGTGAGCCCAGCACGCCTGAGCCGCAGGATCCGGGTGATGGCAATCTGCAGCTTGTCGTCGTCCGGAGCCACGACGCTCCAATCCCTGCCGCGCACCACAGGAGTTTGACGCACGGCAGTGAATGGCTGCGGGTTCTCCTCGACGATCAGGCACCAGTCTGCTCTCCATTCCTCCCATTTGCTGCGGAGCTCTCCCTCCAGATAAGCATCCTTCTTGCCGAGCTTCGAGATCCAGGCGATCCCGCCGGAGAGGGGCTCTCCTCTCTCTACTCGAGGCGTGAAGAAGTGGCGGAAGAGAGCTACGTTTGGAAAGACTCCGGCGAAATTTTCGCAAAGATGTGCGAAAATTGCCATGGTCAAGACAGCATTGGGGGTGAAATCAAGGAGGTGCAACCCGTAGGTGTTCATGATGTCGCAGAAAAATTCAGAGAAGGGCGGGCAGAGCCCGCAATAGAAGAACAGAGCAAAGAAGGGATACCCGGTCGGATACTCCTTCTGGGCGACGGCGGGAAGAACCCTCGTGCGCGGGTGCGCTCGCGTCCCCGTCGACTAAAAGAGGTAGTATTCCTCCCTCAGGACCAACGCGTCGAGTTCAGGAGGGAAGGTCGCCTGCTCCTTTCGCAGCGCCTCAAGCCGCTGCGCCTCGGCCGACTTCACGGCCTTCCCCTTCCCCTTGTCGCCCTTCGGGGCCATGGCGGAAAGAGGGAGGGAGGTCGACGGCGTTGGTAGCACTGGTGGCGGCGGAAGGGGGGCGGAGCGCGGCTTCTCTTGGGAAGTGGCGGAGGTTTTCGAGGAATTGCAACTGGCGGGTGGGCGGACTGCCCCTGTTTCCCCTGCTTATAAGGGGAGGAGGGGGGCGCTTCGCCTTTCCGAATAAACAAATCGCCTGCGACGTGACGCGCGCCTGCGGGGTTCGGCCCCGCGCACGCCACCCACGTCACGCACGCCTCTCCCCACGATGCCGCGTTCGACGCGTGCCGTTCGGGGAAGACGTGGTGGGCGCAGAAGCAGATGCAACGTGACCCAGGCCGCGCGTGCCCGTGCACTGTTTTGGGCCTGGCCCAACAGCGCTCGGCACCGTGTATGGCCCAGGCCCGGGGGCTCCTGTCGGTGTACTAAAGTAGGCGTACCTTAGTATCCCGAACTTGTGCATGGGCAGTCGTAGCACCCCGCGGCAATGCTTGCCAGGCGATCGCCAAGACTCTCCGTGGTCCCTTTTTGGGCCATCCAAGAACAAAGTATCTGAGCCAAGGCCCCGACAGGAGGAGCCTGCCGGGAAGGCCACCCGAAGAGAGCCCGGCCCCGGCAAGAGGAGCTTGCCGGGACGCCCGCTCGAAGCACAAGGCCCCGGCAAGAGGAGCTTGCTGGGAAGGCCGACCGAGGCACGACAAGATACTTGCTGCGACGCGCTCCGCGTCCCAGCAAGGACCGGTGAGCGACGAGCTCCCGGGCGCGACAAGGCATCAGCCGCGGCAAGGCACTTGCCGCGGCAAGTCACCACCCCGCGCCTGCGCTCCAGCTCATCCACCCACGTGTCGCTCTGGGGCCATTCCAGGCGTACGTGGCGAGAGGCTGCGCAGCCAGGGGCATGCGGTGGCGAAGCAATGCTGACAGAGTAGCCATCGTGGCAAACGGTGGCGCTCCTGACGGTCCACTTCCCTGCTCCGTCTGGGCGATGCGGACGGGCATTTAATGCCCTTGTCCCCTGCCGTCAGAGTTAGGTATGATAGCACTGTACAGCCACTATGCAGGCAGCTGTACCCACTACAGCATTCTCCCATTTTTGCCCCCACCTACGCTGCCACCTGTGGGTAACCCCTTGAGCATATAAAAGGAGGCCCCAAGCGCACGTAGGAAGAGGACACCCATCGCTACGCTCTCTTTCGCCAGCAGCTCGTGTGTACTGTAGCACCACACGCTCCCGAGCAAGAACACAATACAATCCACAAAGCAGCAGTAGGGTTTTACGCATCCTTGCGGCCCGAAGCTGGGTAAAATCCCTTGTGTGCATCGCCTCGATCCGCTCTTCGTGCGACCTCCGCCCCCCGCCGAACCAAGAAAGGGGCTTGGTCCCCATAGGTGTTCGAGGAAGCCGATTGCCCCCGACAGTTACCGGAACCCCCCGGGGGCTTAATGGGCCATAGTGGGCCTTAGTGGAGAAGAGGAGAGCTGGCTAGGGCAGGGCCGCGCGCCCCTCCCCCTCTAGTCCGAATAGGATAAGGAGAGGGGGGCGGCGCCCCCCTTTCCTTCCTCTCTCCCTCCTCTTTCCCCCCTTCTCCTAATCCAACATGGAAGGGAGGGAGTCCTACTCCCGGTGGGGGTAGGACTCCTCCTGGCGCGCCTCCTCCTGGCTGGCCGCACCTCCCCCCTTGCTCCTTTATATACGGGGGCAGGGGGCACCCGAGACACAACAATTGATCAGTTGATCTTTTAGCCGTGTGCGGTGCCCCTCCACCATAGTCCACCTCGATAATACTGTAGCGGTGCTTAGGCGAAGCCTTGCGTCGGTAGAACATCATCATCGTCACCACGCCGTCGTGCTGACAAAACTCTCCCTCAACACTCGGCTGGATCGTAGTTCGAGGGACGTCGTCGGGCTGAACGTGTGCTCAACTCGGAGGTGCCGTGCGTTCGGTACTTGATCGGTCGGATCGTGAAGACGTATGACTACATCAACCGCGTTTTGTAACGCTTCCGCTTTCGGTCTACGAGGGTACGTAGACAACACTCTGCCCTCTCGTTGCTATGCATCACCATGATCTTGCGTGTGCGTAGGATTTTTTTTTAAATTACTACGTTCCCCAACACTCCTCCCATTACTTCCCTCATGGATTCAGCATGCTAATTGAAGGAGGATGCATCATTGGCCGTTCAACATTTCGGGAACCGCTACCCTCTCCCTCGTCTGCATTAAAGCCATATCAGGAACTGTCCTGGTTTACTAGTAGCTGTCAAATCGAATAGTACTGCGCCCCCGCACACGCCTGGCTGAACACGCCTCCTTGCCTCCATAAAACGCCTCCATTAAACCTGCATGCAAACCAAGAAACCTACTCTGGCCACACGTCTGTTCATGAGCGGGCCGGAATTAAATGCAACACCTGCCGAGCACCTTCGTCCGCACTCAGTTTAAATGAGGCCATACGCCGGCCAACCTCCTATTGTCCGCCCTCTATTTAAACGAGGCCAGACATCGGGAAACAATCGCACCCCTTCGCTGCTACCCCATCTCCTCCTTCACCATTTTCTCCACTCTTCCGATGGCTTCTGAGGAGCCGTTCTCCGACATAGTACCCGGTTGGGTGGCCCGCTGAGCCCTCCGGATACGAGCGAGGCCGCTTGCTGCTTCACCTACCTCGCCTGGCCCGACGGAGCCAGTTGCCTCCCCAACCGGCGCGTGGTTCAGCAACTCGCCGCTCCAATTTAGCTCAATGAGGAGTGGCAAGTTGCTCCATGCCGGCACGGTGGTGAGCACGACGGCATGGGCGTCGTCGCTGCCGCGTCGTATCATGCCACAAGTGTCTGTGGTGGCCGTGTCTCCCGTGCCTGCGGCAGCGCCATGTAGGCAGAGACAGAAGCCGGGTGCATGGAGAGCGACGAGTCGGTGGCCAGCTTCTCCGTGTTCGCCGCCATCATCGACGAGAAGTAGAACACGGGAGGCCGCTGCCGCTTGGGTCCCATGAAGGCCACCGCCGAGGCGACGACTGCATATACAGATGGTTTCTTGGCTGCTTCGTCTCTTGCGAGGACCTTCGTTGACCCCACAAGTGTCTGCCGAACATGAGGAAGACAAAGGGATCCACGGGCGGCCATTTATATTAGGTATTAATTATACCACGAGAGCCGGATTAGCACCGCTTAGTTCATGTAAATGTAATGAAATCCGTCATGTTTATATGAAGATCTGGCTTTTTTATACGAAATTCTTCATGCTTATATGAAGTAAGTTCGTGTTTGCAGGAATTTCCTCTGGTTGGTTAGAGTTGTGAAAATGTATGCCACTGGCGTTGGATGTCGCCCTCCGCGGAAGGAAGCGGGAGGAAATTTGCCGGTTGCCTTTGGAGAAAAATAGAGTCACATCCAATCCGTTTGAGTTAATTGCGTGTATGATTCTCCCTCTACAAAATGTTAATTGCATCCTTAATCTTGTATTCTAAGTACTCTGTGGGCTCCACTGTCAGTACAGTGTACATGACTTGCAGGATGGCTACAGATTCGTATAGAAAATTAAAAAGAAACAAATCCATCCTTAATATTGTATTCTAAGTACTCTATGGGTTCCACTATCAGTACACTAGCGAAAGAAGTATATATAAAAATAAAAAAATAAAGTTTAGGACATAATTCAAACTCGGGTCATCCCGTTGCGAGCATCCGGCCCGGACCAGTACACCAGATGTTCGTTGTGGATGATGCAATAGATATATCTCTATAGCAATGTGCCCGCACGTTGCAATGGATCCAAAGTAGAATAATACATATTCACAAATTTGAAAGACTAGTAAGATTACTTTTGATATACATATCACTAAAAATATCTTATGTTTCACTCCAAATGTATTCTTTGGGCTGTTTTAATGAGGTAAGGGAGGACTGTGGTTGCATCCAAGATGCTAAGGGGTTTTGTGTAAACTGGAGCAGAGAAGTGGGGATTTTTGCAAAAAAAAACACAACTTACATCACAGCCATTAGATGCAGATCTAATGGTCATAAATGGCGGATGGCAGACACACCATCATCACCAACTGAGTCTTTTATAGGAGTAGAGATATCTATATCTATCTCTACTCTTATAAAAAACAGAGTTGGTGATGATGGTTGCTACCTCTTGAGCACTGCGTTGGATTTTCCCGGAGAGGAAGGGGTGATGCAGCAAAGTAGCATAAGTATTTCCCACAGTTTTTGAGAACCAAGGTATCAATCCAGTAGGAGGCTATGCGTGAGTCCCTCGTACCTACACAAAACAAATAGCTCAACGCAACCAACGCGATTAGGGGTTGTCAATCCCTTCACGGCCACTTACGGGAGTGAGATCTAATAGAGAAGATAGATAATATTTTTGGTATATTTGGTATAGAGATGCAAGGTAAAAAGTAAAAGTCAAAGTAAAAAAGCAAAGCAATAATAAAGTGATGGAGATTGATATGATGAGAATAGACCAGTGGCTTCTCTCAAGAGCATAAGTATTCTACGGTTGGTGAACAAATTACTGTTGAGCAATTGACAGAATTGAGCATAGTTATGAGAATATCTAGGCATGATCATGTATATAGGCATCACGTCCAAGACAAGTAGACCGACACCTGCCTGCATCTACTACTATTACTCCACTCATCGACCGCTATCCAGCATGCATCTAGAGTATTAAGTTAAAAATAGAGTAACGCCTTAAGAAAGATGACATGACGTAGAGGGATAGTTTCATGCAATATGATAAAAACCCCATCTTGTTATCCTCGATGGCAACAATACAATACGTGCCTTGCTGCCCCTACTGTCACTGGGAAAGGACACCGCAAGATTGAAATCAAAGCTAAGCACTTCTCCCATTGCAAGAAAGACCAATCTAGTAGGCCAAACCAAATTGATAATTAGAAGAGACTTGCAAAGATAACCAATCATACATAAAATAATTCAGAGAATATTCAAATATTATTCATAGATAGACTTGATCATAAACCCACAATTCATCAATCTCAACAAACACACTGCAAAAAGAAGATTACATCGAATAGATCTCCACGAGAGAGGGGGAGAACATTGTATTGAGATCCAAAAAGAGAGAAGAAGCCATCTAGCTACTAACTATGGACCCGAAGGTCTGAGGCAAACTACTCACACTTCATCGGAGGGGCAAAGATGATGTAGAAGCCCTCCGTGATGACGGCCCTCTCCAGCGGAGCTCCGGAACAGGCCCCAAGATGGGAACTCGTGGATACAGAAGGTTGCGGCGGTGGAATTAGGTTTTTGGCTCCGTCTCTGGTTGTTTGGGGGTACGTAGGTATATATAGGAGGAAGGAGTACGTCGGTGGAGCTTCGAGGGGCCCACGAGGCAGGGGGCGCGCCCTAGGGGGGGCTCCACCCTCGTGACCGCCCCGTGGCTTTCTTGACGGAGGGTCCAAGTCTCCTGGGTCTTATCTGATGAGAAAATCACGTTCCCGAAGGTTTCATTCCGTTTGGACTCCGTTTGATATTATGTTTCTCCGAAACACTGAAATGGGCAAAAAAAACAGCAATTCTAGGCTGGGCCTCCGGTTAATAGGTTATTCCCAATAATAATATAAAAGTGGAAAATAAATCCCAATATAGTCCAAAACAGTAGATAATATAGCATGGAGCAATCAAAAATTATAGATATGTTGGAGACGTATCAGGCATCCCCAAGCTTACTTCCTGCTCGTCCTCGAGTAGGTAAATGATAAAAAGAGAATTTTTGATGCGGAGTGCTACTTGGCATAATTTCAATGTAAATCTTCTCAATTTTGGTATGAATATTCAGATCCGTAAGATTCAAGACAAAATTTCATATTGACATAAAAATAATAATACTGCAGGCATACTAACTAAGCAGTTATGTCTTCTCAAAATAACATGGCCAAAGAAAGTTCATCCCTACAAAATCATATAGTTTAGTCATGCTCCATTTTTGTCACACAAGAATGCTCTCATCATGCACAACCCCGATGACAATCCAAGCAATTGTTTCATACTTTAATAATCTCAAACTTATAAACCTTCACGCAATACATGAGCACGAGCCATGGATATAGCACTATGGGTGGAATAGAATATGATGATGGGGTTATGTGGAGAAGACAAAAAAAGGAGAAAGTCTCACATCAACGAGGATAATCAATGGGCTATGGATATGCCCATCGATTGATGTTAATGCAAGGAGTAGGGATTGCCATGCAATGGATGCACTAGAGCTAGAAATGTATGAAAGCTCAACGAAAGAAACTAAGTGGGTGTGCATCCACTTGCTTGCTCATGAAGACCTAGGGCATTTGAGGAAGCCCATAGTTGGAATATACAAGCCAAGTTCTATAATGAAAAGTTCCCACTAGTATATGAAAATGACAAAACAAGAGACTCTCTATTATGAAGATTATGGTGCTACTTTGAAGCACAAGCGTGGAAAAAGGATAGTAGTATTGCCCCTTTTTATTATATATATATATTTTCTCTTTTTTAGGGCCTTGTTTTTTTCTTTGGCCTTTTTTTATTTTGGACAATACTCTATTAAATGATGATCATCACACTTCTATTTATTTACAACTCAATGATTGCAACTCGATACTAGAACAAAGTATGACTCTATATGAATGCCTCCGGCGGTGTACCGGGATATGCAATGAATCAAGAGTGACATGTATGAAAGAATTATGAACGGTGGCTTTGCCATGAATACTATGTAAACTACATGATCATGCTAAGCAATATGACAATGATGGATGTGTCATGATGAACGGAATGGTGGAAAGTTGGATGGCAATATATCTCGGAATGGCTATGGAAATGCCATAATAGGCAGGTATGGTGGCTATTTTGAGGAAGATATAAGGAGGTTTATGTGTGAAATAGCGTATCATATCACGGGGTTTGGATGCACCGGCGAAGTTTGCACCAACTCTCAATGTGAGAAAGGGCAATGCACGGTACTGAAGAGGCTAGCAATGATGGAAGGGTGAGAGTGCGTATAATCCATGGACTCAACATTAGTCATAAAGAACTCATATACTTATTGCAAAAATCTACAAGCCATAAAAAACCAAAGCATTACGCGCATGCTCCTAGGGGGATAGATTGGTAGGAAAAGACCATATCGCTCGTCCCCGACCGCCACTCATAAGGAGGATAATCAAATAACACCTCATGTTATAAATTTGTTACATAATGTTTACCATACGTGCATGCTACGGGACTTGCAAACTTCAAATCAAGCATTTCTCAAATTCACAACCACTCAACTAGCACGACTTTGATATTATCACCTCCATATCTCAAAACAATTATCAAGCATCAAACTTTTCTTAGTATTCAACGCACTCAAAAGAAAGTTTTACAAATCTTGAATACCAAGCATATTATTATTATTAAGCAAATTACCATGCTAATTAAGACTCTCAAAATAATCTAAGTGAAGCATGAGAGATCAATAGTTTCTATAAAACAAATCCACCACCGTGCTCTAAAAGATACAAGTGAAGCACCAGAGCAAAACTATAAAGCTCAAAAGATATAAGTGAAGCACATAGAGTATTCTATCAAATTCCAATTCATGTATGGATCTCTCAAAAGGTGTGTACAGGAAGGATGATTGTGGTACACTAACAAATAAAGACACAAATAATACAAGACGCTCCAAGCAAAACACATATCATGTGTTGAATAAAAATATAGCTCCAAGTAAAATTACCAATGGAAGTAGACAAAAGAGGGGATGCCTTCCGGGGCATACCCAAGCTTTGACTTTTTGGTGTCCTTGGATTATCTTGGGGGTGCCATGGGCATCCCCAATCTTAGGCTCTTGCCACTCCTTGTTCCATAATCCATCAAAAGATATCACCCAAAACTTGAAAACTTCACAACACAAAACTCAATAGAAATCTCGTGAGCTCCGTTAGCGAAAGAAAACAAAATACCACTTCAAGGTACTGTAATGAACTCATTCTTTATTTATATTGGTGTTAAACCAACTGTATTCCAACTTCTCTATGGATTATAAACTATTTTACTAGCCATAGATTCATCAAAATATGCAAACAACACACGAAAAATAGAATCTGTCAAAAACAAAACAGTCTGTAGTAATCTGTAACTAATGCAAACTTCTGGAACTCTAAAAAATCTACCAAAATAAGAAGACCTAGAAAAAAATTATTGATCGGCAGCAATTTGAATCAGTATTTTATCACATTCTGGTGATTTTTAACAAATGTTTTCATGAATAGAAAGATTCTGGAAATTACAGCAAGATCAAATAACTATCATCCAAGAAGATCCTATAGGTCTAACTTGGCACAAACACTAACTAAAACACAAAACCACATGATTATTTATTTTCCTAAACAGAAGCAAAAAAAACTAAAAATAAAATTGGGTTGCCTCCCAACAAGCGCTATCGTTTAACGCCCATATCTAGGCATAAAAGCGAGGATAGATCTAGGTATTGCCATCTTTGGTAGGCAATCCATAAGTGGCTCTCATGATAGATTCATATGGCAATTTTATTTTCTTTCTAGGGAAGTGTTCCATGCCCTTTTTTAATGGAAATCTAAATCTAATATTCCCTTCCTTCATATCAATAATTGCACCAACCGTTCTAAGGCAAAGGTCTACCGAGAATAATAGCGCAAGAAGGTTTGCAATCTATATCAAGAACGATAAAATATACTGGCACATAATTCCTATTTGCAACAATAAGAACATCATTAATTCTTCCCATAGGTTTCTTAATAGTGGAATCCGCAAGATGCAAGTTTAGAGAGCAATCATCAAAATCACGGAAATCTAGTAAATCACACAAAGTCTCGGGAATAGTGGAGACACTAGCACCCAAATCACACAAAGCATAAAACTCATGATCTTTAATTTTAATTTTAATACTAGGTTCCCACTCATCATAAAGATTTCTAGGGATAGAAACTTTCAACTCATGTTTTTCTTCATAAGATTTCATCAAGGCATCAACGATATGTTTGGTAAAGGCTTTATTTTGGCTATAAGCATGAGGAGAATTTAGCACGGATTGCAACAAGGAAATACAATCAATTAAAGAGCAACTTAAATAATTAAATTCCTTGAAATCCAATATAGTGGGTTTAGCAACATCTAGGGTTTTATTTCTTTCAATCCCACTTTTATCAATTTCATCATCAAGATCTAAATACTCCGATTTTTTGGAACGCCTTCTAGGTAAAGGAAGATCATATTCAGTTTCATCAAGATTCATATTGCAAAACAAATATTTAATAGGGGACACATCAATAACTTTTAGATCTTCATCTTGATTTTCATAGGAATCCGGTTTAGCGGCCATCTTATTGACTAAGGTAGCTTGCATATCCGAAATTTCGGCAGTTAATTTTTCAAGACGAGCAATTTGAGATCTTACACCATAAAATTCTTTAGACATATCATCAAGCTCTTTGTTCATATAACCCATAAAACTTTTTTGTTCCTTAAGCTCGTTTCTGAAGAAATTAATATGCTCAAATTGCAAAACCATAAACTTCCTGACGTTGTTTTCAATCTCTTCTAGTTTTTTAAGGTGAAGATCACCAAATCTAGGAAGAGCCATCGTGACAACCAAACGACCCAACTCACGAGCAAACAGAAGGCAACTGAGAAAAAGGCAAATGGAAAAGAGAGGGCGAATAAAACGGCAAGGGTGAAGTGGGTGAGAGGAAAACGAGAGGCAAATGCCAACTAATGTAATGCGAGAGATAGGGATTGTGATGGGTACTTGGTATGTTGAATTTTGCACAGACTCCCCGGCAATGGCACCAGAAATTCTTCTTGCTACCTCTTGAGCACTGCGTTGGATTTCCCCGAAGAGGAAGGGATGATGCAGCAAAGTAGCGGGAGTGAGAAATTAATATGTTCATACCTTGGTTCTCAAAAACGCGATTAGGGGTTGTCAATCCCTTCACGGCCACTTACGGGAGTGAGATCTAATAGAGAAGATAGATAATATTTTTGGTATTTTTGGTATAGAGATGCAAGGTAAAAAGTAAAAGTCAAAGTAAAAAGCAAAGAAATAATAAAGTGATGGAGATTGATATGATGAGAATAGACCAGTGGCTTCTCTCAAGAGCATAAGTATTCTACGGTGGGTGAACAAATTACTGTTGAGCAATTGACAGAATTGAGCATAGTTATGAGAATATCTAGGCATGATCATGTATATAGGCATCACGTCCGAGACAAGTAGACCGACTCCTGCCTGCATCTACTACTATTACTTCACTCATCGACCGCTATCCAGCATGCATCTAGAGTATTAAGTTAAAAATAGAGTAACGCCTTAAGAAAGATGACATGATGTAGAGGGATAGTTTCATGCAATATGATAAAAACCCCATCTTGTTATCCTCGATGGCAACAATACAATACGTGCCTTACTGCCCCTACTGTCACTGGGAAAGGACACCACAAGATTGAACCCAAAGCTAAGCACTTCTCCCATTGCAAGAAAGATCAATCTAGTAGGCCAAACCAAACTGATAATTCGAAGAGACTTGCAAAGATAACCAATCATACATAAAAGAATTCAGAGAAGATTCAAATATTATTCATAGATAGACTTGATCATAAACCCACAATTCATCAATCTCAACAAACACACCGCAAAAAGAAGATTACATCGAATAGATCTCCACGAGAGAGGGGGAGAACATTGTATTGAGATCCAAAAAGAGAGAAGAAGCAATCTAGCTACTAACTATGGCCCCGAAGGTCTGAGGTAAACTACTCACACTTCATCGAAGGGGCAAGGATGATGTAGAAGCCCTCCGTGATGATGGCCCTCTCCGGCGGAGCTCCGGAACAGGCCCCAAGATGGGATCTAGTGGATACAGAAGGTTGCGGAGGTGGAATTAGGTTTTTGGCTCCGTCTCTGATCGTTTGGGGGTACGTAGGTATATATAGGAGGAAGGAGTACGTCGGTGGAGCTTCGAGGGGCCCACGAGGCAGGGGGCGCGCCCTCCACCCTCGTGACCGCCTTGTGGCTTTCTTGACGGAGGGTCCAAGTCTCCTGGGTCTTATCTGATGAGAAAATCATGTTCCCGAAGGTTTCATTCCGTTTGGACTTCGTTTGATATTCTGTTTCTCTGAAACACTGAAATAGAAAAAAAAACATCAATTCTGGGCTGGGCTTCCGGTTAATAGGTTAGTCCCGAAAACAATATAAAAGTGGAAAATAAAGCCCAATATAGTCCAAAACGGTAGATGATATAGCATGGAGCAATAAAAAATTATAGATACGTTGGAGACGTATTAATGGTGTGCCTGCATCCTACAATATAGGTCGTCCAATTTATATCTGACAGATTGGAAGGAAACTATGGCAGTTTTGCAAAAAGATACCAACACCCCTCTCCACATTTGCAAATAAGGCCTTCCCTCGTTCATCCTTTTCTCTCACAAGATAAACTACTCATACAAATGCATCTTGATGTTCCTTGCAACGCACGGGCATCTTGCTAGTATACTCTTATAAAAAACAGAGTTGGTGATCATGGTGTGCTTGCCATCCTGCAATATAGGCTGTCCAATTTATATCTTATGGGTAGGAAGGAAACTATTGCAATTTTGCAAAAAGATACCCACACCCCTCTTCACATTTGCAAATAAGACCTACCTTCGTTCATCCTTCTCTCTCATAAGATAAACTACTCTCACAAATGCATCTTGATGTTCCATGCAATGCACGGGCATCTTGCTAGTTTCTTTTTAAATAGTTACTGCGATAAGTGGGCTGAAGTGATATATTTTGTGTTTGCCCCGAATGATCTCAAATTCACTAGTAGTAACAAAGAAAAGGTTGCCTTGTTAATTAACAGAAAACGGGGTAAAACTATCACATGAGTCCGGTAAAAACAAGGCACAATGGGTTCAGCTGTCATCGTCGCTACAGCTATGCGCGCGTGAGAAGTCTACATATCGAGGGTGCAACGGAGAGAAAGACGTATCGAGTGTGTGTGAGCGAGGCACATAGACACAACTAGTGTGCGCACGCGCGCGTGTGTGTGTTTGAGAGAGAAGACAATTGATCAATTAAGATCAAGATCGAGTTTTCACCCTTCTACTGTCATAGTTGGGGGTGGGGAGGGGGAGGGAGAGAAAGACGTATCGAGAGTGTGCGCGCGGTAGGCACAGAGGCACAACTAGCGAGTGTGTGTGTGTGTGTGTGTGTGTGTGTGTTTGAGAGAGAAGCCAGTAGATAGATTAGTATCAAGATTGAGGTGTCACCCTACTCCTTCGGTGTCGGGAAGTGTGTGTGTGTGTGTGTGTGTGTGTGTGTGTGTGTGTGTGTGTGTGTGTGTGTGTGTGTGTTCAGTATCAAGATCAAGGTGCCACCCTACTCCTTAGGTGTCGGGAAGTGTGTGTGGGTGGGTGGGTGTGGGGGGGGGCGTGCAGTGACACTTAGATATATGGAGAAGGGGTTTGTTTGATACCTATCTATATTAAGGGATAGGCGATAGATAGCATGTATGCGAGGCATCTTAAAGCATCACGGGGATAAACAAGCGGTGTGCATGCAAGTGCCGGATAAAAATGAAGAGAGAAATAATGTCGTGTGTGTGTGTGTGTGTGTTTGTGTTTGTGTGTGTGTGTGTGTGTGAGAGAGCGAAATCTCAAAACAAAATGTGCTTTGCTGGAATCCCATTGTATGTATTCATATGGTTCAGGGACTCGTTAACCTTAGGCATATGTGTGCGAGACATAGTTATACTTTGAGACATTAGTGGCGGTGGGTGGGCGGAATTAAAGGAGTGGGCGTGTTCGACAGAGAGAGTGTGTGTGTTTTTGTGCGAGAGACTTGTAGGACGGGGTAGAAAGACGAATTCTAACCTTAACAGAGGGAGAGAAATACACAAAGTGCGCATGTGTGTGATTCCGATGCACACAGAGAAATGAGATGTGTATGCGTGTGAGAGAGATTGCACAATTCATCCACGTATCACTATCTAGCGATCGTGGACGTGCATCGCTTGAACATAAATCAGTATCTACTTCATATCATGGCCAAAGATACAACATCAATTCAACGTTATAAAGATTGGACACTCAATATCGTATTTTTTTTCCAAATAGTACTTTCAATTGTGCATGCCAAAGCTACAATGATGTTTCTTCGAACAACCACTATAGTTATCATGTACATGCACCAATGTTAGTTTTGCATTCAAATTCATTAGTCTTGGATGATTTAAGGTTCTATTATGAAGTAACATATGTAATATTCATATAGAATTCAACGGGTATGCAATTTATGAAATGGAAACCATGTGATCATATGAGGTAACAAGTAGCGGACTACAATATCCATTTCTTTTTGTGCCTCTATATTAAAATTAACATATCAATGCATTATGTTTAAAATAAATAACCAATGGCACTAAATTATATATTTGCACGACAAATACATAGGTTGAGCGTTTGATCCATTTTTTTGTGAACGCGCCTCTACACCCGTAGGATTGGCCGCACCCGTGTGAACGTCCAAGTTATCGGTGCATCATCCCGAGTTATTGTCTCTTTTCTGGGGTGGAATTCATGCCAGTTATTAACTGCTGACGTGTGCCCCGTGTACACAGTCTCGCCTGACCTTCCCGCTAGCACTATCCAAAATTAGTTTAAATTGGATACAAATGATCCCGCGGGCGGCAAAATCTCCCGGCTCCTTCTAAAATTTCCGCCACATAGTCTTTAGCATGCAAAATTCCCCTTTTGTCCTTGATGCACGGAGAACAATAGTTATAATACGGCCCCCATTTACATAATAGGTCGGGGCTGCTTTGGTAACTTTTGGTTCCCCCTATCACACGACACCCCCATTTCCTCTCCCCATCCCGCAAAAATGACTACTCCACAGCACTAGAGCATCTTACATCACGCCGTCCATACTTCATCGGCCTTTCTACCCCTCCCTTCTCAAACCTAGATTGCTCATCCACCGGCGTACCACAGCCCATTCACTGCCAGTGGCGTCCACCTCGCCTGATCTGCTTCTGCGACCGCATCTACCCCTCCCACCTCCCCTAGAAACAATTAGACTACTCATCCACCACTATATCACAGCCCATTCAATGCCGGCCTTCTCCACAGTGCCGAATCTGCTTCGCCGGTACTCTCGCCAACCGCAGTGCATCTGCAACGGCTCCTTTGTACTCCCCACCGGAGATGCTTCGTCCACACCGCCGGAGCCGCCGCACCGATGCCCCCGTTGACGGCCTATGGTCCTCTTCGCCGACACCTTCCTCAACCCTACTGGAGCCGCTTCTCCGACACCTCCTCAACCCTACTGAAGTAGCTTCGCCTATACCATTCTCAACCCTACCGGGGCCGCTTTGCCAACGCACAAGTCCACGGCCTCAGATCTGCTTCGTCGCACCCTCGTCCAACCTACCGGAGCAGCTTCTGACACCCCATCCACGGCCACAGATCCGCATCATCGACACCATCCTGAACCCAACCACCAGAGCAGTTCACCGACGCCATCGTCCACGGCCTCAGATCCGCTTCGCCCACACCGTAGTCCACCCTAGCGGAGCCGCTCCACAAACACCCTACTCGACGGTTCTAGATCTCCTTACTGAACCCCGTCAGCTAGCGCAGCGTCATCACCCTTGACATTTCTAGCCTGATTCCCACCATCTGGCAAGATGCCAAGCACCCTCCACGGCCTAGGTACTTGTCATATTTGAACCCGTCCAGCATCACCTACCTGATGTACTTCAAATATACTAATAGGTCACTGTTACATGTCATGCTGCTGGCAAAAACTACAAGGATGATGTTTCTTCTGGATCTAACAGCTTGGCCAACCAAGATCCTGGACTGAGGCATTGCTATAATCTTGTAAGTGTGTCTCTCTCTTTTTATTGTTGTGTGCCTGCCATCGTGCTTTGCTAGGATTTTCTACCAGTAATCCCTTTTTGCAGACAATGATTTCCACTAGTAGCTGCTAAATTAGAGATGTAGATGTCATACATGATACACCCTCCGTACCTAAATATAAGTCTTTCTAGAGATTCCACTATAGACTACATACAGAGCAAAATGAGTGAATCTACACTCGAAAATGCAACTATATACATATGTATGTGGTCCATACTGGAATCTCTACAAAGAAATATATTTAGGAACAGAGGTAGTACATTACACAAAATCGTAGGTGGCATGTAGGAATTCCAGTGCACTACATTAGGCCCCCTTAGAGTGCCTGCTAGTCCAGCACACAGAGTCATGGCTAGTTTATGCTACGCACACAATCATTAATTGGTGGTTTAAATATGCGCAAGGGATATGCAATGTATTATCATCTAGAGATATCTGAAATTGGCCGTCTCAACTAGCAAATAGGGTTACACAATGAAAAGGTATAAGATGTACGTTGCAATTTCATGGACCATCGCAAAAAAAAGGAGAGGCAGTGGTGAGCCTATACAATGTGCTATGGTAGGTCACTCCGACCGGGTTCTTTTGCAGGATTCTCCCAGAATCTGCCCCTCCCTAGCTTCTGCTATAATCTTTGACCCCCATTTGTTTTACAATCCTAACTAATTAGACCCTAACTAGATAGGATTGTAAAACAAATAGGGCTCAAAGATTCTGGGAGAATCTAGGTAGGGGTCATATTCTAGGAGAACCTGGCAAAAGAACTGGGCCTCCATTGCAATCATCGTGACATGTTATTTGTATGTTAGTTCTATTGGGCAAGTTTCTTAGGGACAGTTATTTCGAGTTATCCTAAGAAAATAAGCACCTTTGGATACAAGCTCCAGATAATAAGCCAACCAGTTCTTTTCATTGCTTGCCTTTTCAGCTTATCTGTGGTATGATCAGTGAAAAGTCTAGATTGCATTATATTTTGTCATTTTGCTGCCCATATGAAAATTAATTTGAGTCGCAAACATGACAAATTGAACCCAGTGCAGTAATTAATATGATAGGAAAACATAGCATCAATATTTGTTCAAAATGCAAATACAAAGTTACCATCTACTTGGCACAATCTACTTTGGTCAATGTCTTCCATAGAGATCCCATTACCAATTTAAATGAAGAACTCAGGACCTAAATTGTAAATGTTGAACAATTATTTATCGAAATTCGATGGTCCAAGTGGTTGGTTATTATCATATAGCAGCACCACCTGAAAGCATCATATAGTAGCAACATCAGCTCATAGCAACTCATATCAGCAGCAGCTAGCAATTCATCATATACCATGCATCGGCTCCGAATCATGATTTGGGTCAATAGTTGGGTTTGCCCGGCTCCTATGTTTTGGTGCCTTAAGTTCCGCTATATCGGCTAAGGTAGCACTAGGAGAACCACTGCGATTGTGCCCCGGTTCAGCTGGGTTAAGCACCTCAGTGGAGAAAGCTAAAATTGACTGTCATGATAAGGCGAGAGACAGGTCGTTGTTCGAGAGGTTTTTCGAGTCCTTAAAGGCTTATGCCACTTCGAGCGAGGAGCTGGCTCTGTCCGGCCAAAGGCGTGGATAGCGCCCCGAATTCGGTCTTCCGAACTAGGGGCTTCGCCGAAATTTAAAATTATAAAGTTCTATGTCTAAGTGAGAGTGTTCAAGCATTATAGTCCGATTGCCTGGTTCGTTGTGCTGAGCGCCTCCCTCGAAGGACCCAACCATGGGAAAAAGAGCGCTCAGGTTTATCCCAAACACCCCAGCACTAGCGGCATGGGGGCAGAAGCCGACGACTGGCCATCTCTCAAATTTTGATAAACGGCCGCACCGAATATAATATTTTAAATTCCATAAGCATTGCTTAGCGCATATGAACAAGTTTTCAGCGCACAAGATAAACACGAGCGAGTTCATTCAAATATTACATCTCTACTACATTCACCCGCAATAAGGCGGGCACCGGCAAGAACATCCTTGTAGTAGTTCTCGGGCTTGCGATGCTCCTTCCCCTGCGGCGGCCCGTCCTTCACCAACTTCTCTCCGTCAAGCTTACCCCAGTGCACCTTTGCACGGGCAAGGGCCCTCCAGGCACCTTCGATGCAGGCGGAACGCTTGATGACCTCAAGCCGTGGACAGGCCTCCACCAGCCGCCGCACCAGCCCGAAGTAGCTCCCAGGCAGGGCCTCTCCGGGCCACAGCCGAACTAAGAAGCCCTTCATGGCTTGTTCGGCCGCCTTGTGGAGCTCGACCAGCTGTTTCAGCTGATCGCTCAAAGGCACAGGGTGTCCGGCCTCAGAATACTGAGACCAGAACACACTCTCCATCGAGCTGCCCTCTTCGGCTCGGTAGAATGCGGCGGCGTTGGATACACTGCGGGGAAGATCTGCGAACGCCCATGGAGAACTCCGGATTCGGGTAAGTGACAAGTAGTTTACTTTTATATTCCTACTTTGCATTAAGAATGCCTTACCCGCTGCTATCTTTTTCATCTCCTCCAACTCTTGGAGGGCCTTTTGGGCTTCGGCCTTGGCACCCTTGGCGGTCTCGAGGGCCGACGCGAGCTCGGATGCTTGCGCCTTTGACTCAAGCTCCAAGCTCTCATGTTTTTCCATGAGATCCTGCAGCTCTTGCTGCACCTCGCCAACCTGAGCCCCAAGCCTCTCTCGCTCGGTGCGCTCCTCGGCCGTTTTCTTTTCGGCCTCAGTGAGCGTCTGCTTGAGGGTCGCCACCTCATTTGTGGCCCCTACAATAAGCAGCACGATCCTGTTATTTTTTGCAATCACGCCTCTCTATAGGCAACCTTTTTCTTTGTAGGGTATTTCTTACCTTGTTTTTCCTCGAGCTGCCGTTTGGCAAGGCCGAGCTCTTGCTCGGTCTGCCCGAGGTCCTTCTTTAGGACTTCCACCTGTGTAGTAAGTGCGGCGGTGGATAGCAGCGAAGCCTGCATATGCATATTGACTCTTTATTGTTAGACTCCTGCGAAAATTAATAGATCCTCTATTCGGCTTTTCTTTTCAAACGCCGAACAAAGCATCAGGGGCTACTGTCTATGCGGTCATATTTTGACATATTTCTACTTACCTCGAAGCCTGTCAGAAGGCTAGCGCAAGCTTCAGTTAGTCCGCTTTTGGCGGACTGAACCCTTCGGATCACCGTACTCATAATAGTACGGTGTTCCTCGTCGATGGAGGCGCCGTCAAGCACCTCCAGCAGATTGTCCGGCACCTCCGGTTGGACGGAGGCTGCCAGCTCAGAAGGCTTGCTCCTCTTGGAAGGAGTTCGCCTACCGCGAACCGGGACTGTTGGAGAGTTCGGCGCGGCGTCCGGCGCAAAGCCGGACTCGGAGCCCTGGGGGGTCTTGTCCCCTTTACTCCTGGGGTCCGGGAGGTCGCCTTTCGGCTCCTCCAGGACCACCTCCTCCTGCTCCGGAGCTTGTTTTGACGCCACTTCGGCGTCGTCTGTAGTGCGGGGGGAGACAGCGGGCAGAACTAAGTTCACGTCCGACGTATCCAGGGAGCCGCTCGACGAATCGTCGAGTTCGGCCCGGGGCGGGCTGCATAAATCACATTCGACATTAGGGAGAGCTGTGCATTAAAAGGAATATCATGAGTCACTCTGGTATACGAATACTTACGATTTCGCCGGACGCTTGGCCCTGTCCGGCCACTCCTCTCCACTCTCTGCGGCGTAGTGGGAGTAGTCCGGCGGAGGGGTCTTCCTCTTCCTAGACCCCTCGGCCTCCCATGATGGGGCGGCCTTCTTCTTCTTTTCTCCCCCCACTGGGGAGGGAGAGCCTTTTTCTTCCTCCTTCTCATTTTCGTGAGAGGAGGGCGCCTCGGACTCGTCAGACAACGAGTCCGACACCACCAAGTTATGGGCACTCTTTCGAGTCCCGGTGGTCTTCTTCTTCTTGACCTTCTTTTTCGGCACCACGTAAGGTGTCGGAGTCAGCAGCTTCACTAGGAGAGCTGGGGCTGGGTCTTCGGGCAGGGGAGCCGGACAGTTAATTGGTCCGGATATCGCCTGCCAAGCCTGTCAAAGGTAAGGGAGTTTAGATCCCGCATAGAGTTAATCTATGAAAAAGAGCTTAATAGTCCTGTCAAAGGCATAGATGGCTTACCTCGCCAGCGTGACGCTGCGTACTGTATCCGCGGTCCTCGGAAGCGGATGCAGGGGCTCCGACGCCTTTGATTAGCACCTTCCAGACGTCTTCATACGACGTGTCGAAGAGCCTGTTGAGGGTTCGGTGCTGCGCCGGGTCGAACTCCCACAAATTGAAATCCCGTCGTTAGCACGGGAGGATCAGACGAACGAGCATGACCTGGACTATATTGATCAGCCGGACTGGCTTGTCAACCAGGGACTTGATGCAGGTCTTCAGTCCGGTCACCTCTTCCTCGTTGCCCCATGACAGGCCCGTCTCTTTCCAGGACACAAGCCGCGTGGGGGGTCCAGATCTTAATTCGGGGGCTGCGACCTATTCCGGATCGCGGGGCTCGGTGATGTAAAACCACCCGGCCTGCCACCCCTTTAGGGTCTCCACAAAGGAGCCCTCGAACCAGAGGATGTTGGCTATCTTGCCAGCCATAGCGCTTCCGCACTCCGCTTGGTTGCCGTGCACCACCTTGGGCTTGACGTTGAAGGTCTTGAGCCAAAGGCCGAAATGGGGGCGGACGCAGAGGAAGGCCTCACACACGGCGATAAATGCCGAGATGTTGAGGATGAAGTTCGGGGCCAGATCTTGGAAATCTAGGCCATAGTAGAACATGAGTCATCGGACAAATGGGTGAAGTGGAAAACCCAGTCCGCGGAGGAAGTGGGGAAGAAAAACTACCCTCTCATGGGGCCTTGGGGTGGGGAGGAGCTGCCCCTCATCAGGAAGTCGGTGCGGTTTATCCTTGGACAGGTATCCGGCTTTCCTTAGCTTTTTTACTTGAGCCTCTGTGATGGAGGAGACCATCCACTTGCCTCCCGCTCCGGACATTGCTGGAGAAGGTTGAGGTGGGAAGAGCAGGCTTGGCGCTGGAGCTTGAGTGCCAGAAAGATGGATTGGCAAAGGAGGAAGAAGGCGTAGGTGAAAAGGTGGATCCTTATGCCCTTATAGGGGCGGATGTGGTTATGCATCCCCACCTACCTAATAAAACTCGCTTGCCTCCCAAGCGCCGTGGTAAATGGCAAAGTTGGGTTACCCACGTCCGTATTGATGAGAATCCCGTTAAAAGGGGCACACGATCTCTGCTTGACAAGACGTGCCAAGGAAACCGCCTCGCTAAACGCGCTGAGGTGGAAAAGTGAAAACAATGTATATAAAGAGCTTGGCCGCAGTGTGTTGATGCACTAGGGAATACGTCAGCAGATTTGATTTGTGTTAATATTATTCTCTCTATGGCAATATGTGGAAACTTATTTTGCAGAGCCGGACACTATTTTTGGTGACTACAATCTTCTATGAAGGACTTGGAGGAGGAACCCGCCCTGCAATGCCGAAGACAATCTGCGCGCCGGACTCGTCGTCATTCAAGCCTGGTTCAGGGGCTACTGAGGGAGTCCTGGATTAGGGGGTGTTCGGATAGCCGGACTATACCTTCGCCGGACTCCAGGACTATGATGATACAAGATTGAAGACTTCGTCCCGTGTCCGGAAGGAACTTTCCTTGGCGTGGAAGGCAAGCTAGGCGATGCGAATACTCAAGATATCCTACCATTGTAACCGACTCTGTGTAACCCTAACCCTATCAGGTGTCTATATAAACCGGAGGGTTGTAGTCCGTAGGGGAGAACGATCATCATACACAATCATACCATAGGCTAGCTTCTAGGGTTTAGCCTCCTTGATCTCGTGGTAGATCTACTCTTGTACTACCCATATCATCAATATTAATCAAGCAGGAGTAGGGTTTTACCTCCATCGAGAGGGCCCGAACCTGGGTAAAAACATCGTGTCCCTTGTCTCCTGTTACCATCCGGCCTTGACGCATAGTTCGGGACCCCCTACCCGAGATCCGCCGGTTTTGACACCGACAGATAGTCTTTTCATTTATTATTATTCTATGGTGTGAAATTGCCAGCATATTCCATGTGCTGACCTACACGGCTGCAATGTCTCATGTTGCAGACTTTTCCGACGAAGATTAAAGGTGCAATAGGTCGTTGTTCTGCACTCGGTTTGCCGTGGAGTTGGATGGACTCATTTACCTTTGAATCTTCCGCAGTTATTTTTATTTAGATGGCCTTTGGCCATATTATTGTAATAAATACTCTTTTGAGAACCTCGATGTAATAAAGTGTGATTGAACTCTATTATAATTCCTCGAGTACTGTATGTGTCAGCATACCGATCCAGGGATGACACTTAAGCACAGAGACTTCGATCCATTTTGGGTCGGGTCGCTACAGCAAGTCACTCAAGCGATCAATCATATAGGCATTACGTTTCAGTTGTTTCATAACATGAGCATTGAGGTGACCTTGCTTGATAATGTAGTTGTAAAATTCATACAAGCATTGACTAGGATATTTATTATAAGGAATGTCACCATCATCAAACTTTACAAGAGAATTTACTGATACGTCTCCAACGTATCTACTTTTTCCAAACACTTTTGCCCTTGTTTTGGACTCTAACTTGCATGATTTGAATGGAACTAACCCGTACTGACGATGTTTTCAGTAGAATTGTCATGGTGTTATTTTCGTGCAGAAATAAAAGTTCTCGGAATGACCTGAAAATCCACGGAGACATGTTTTGGAAATAATAATAAAAACACTGGTGAAAGAATCAGCATTAGGGGGCCCACACCCTGTCCATGAGGGTGCAGGGCACGCCCACCCCCCTAGGGTGTGCCCCTGCCTCGTGGGCCCCCTGAGACTCCACCAACCTCAACTCCAACTCCATATATTCACGTTCAGGGAGAAAAAAATCAGGGAGAAGGATTCATCACGTTTTACGATACGGAGCCACCGCCAAGCCCTAATCTTCCTCAGGAGGGCTGATCTGGAGTCCGTTCGAGGCTACGGAAAGGGGAATTCGTCGCCATCGTCATCGTCAACCATCCTCCATCACCAATTTCATGATGCTCACCGCCATGCGTCAGTAATTCAATCGTAGGCTTGCTGGACGGTGATGGGTTGGATGAGATTTACCATGTAATCGAGTTAGTTTCGTTAGGGTTTGATCCCTAGTATCCATTATGTTCTAAGATTGACGTTGCTATGACTTTGCTATGCTTAATGCTTATCACTGTGGCCCGAGTGCCATGAGTTCAGATCTGAACCTATTATGTTTTTATGAATATATGTGAGATCTTGATCCTATCTTGCAAGTCAATAGTCACCTACTATGTGTTATGATCCGGCAACCCCAAAGTGACAATAATCGGGACCACTCCCGGTGATGACCGTAGTTTTAGGAGTTCATGTATTCACTAAGTGCTAATGCTTTGGTTGTGCCGACTGCACTGTCGCCGCTGCAAGTTGAGGATGTGTCTGTGATCCGTCAATGCAAGGATCAAGTCACCGAAACCATGGTCTCATGTTGCATCATGTTTTCACTAAGCGCGCCGAATCCCGCGGTGTTTTGTCGCTACTGCTAGTGCTACTTTCGAGTCGTATCCATCAACCATACGGACTACTACTACCACAAAGGACCGACAGGGTCTGTACTACTCACGTGGGTTGAATGCTAATTTCAGCTTTTTGGAATTATTGTCTCCGATAACAGGCACAAAAATAATTACGCTTCAGGGGAGATACTACAGCAGGTGGCCCAATGCACACATCGTTCAGAGTTTTCACCGATTTAAAACTACTTGCAGCAAAATCTTGGTTCGAGACTGACGAGAGTGGCCATGAGAGTTCACCAGAGTGGCCATGAGAGTTCACATGTCATTACAACGATTTTTGAGCCGCCCCAACTTCAACTTCAGGGGTTCAAACCGGCAATTCCCTTCCAATGTTAAAACTACGTAGCAGCGTTGATGCGGTCTGATGAATGCAAAATCTCTGAAACTCGGCACACCCAACGGGTTGTTGATTCTCCTTCCTCCTGGACACAGGCAGCTAAGTCCACAATCGACATGGGTTGCTTGCATGTATCCTTGAAATTCTGGATAAACCGGGCCCTCAACTCAGCCCATTACCTAATAGAATTAGCTGCTAAACTTTTCAACCAAGTGCGGGCCATCCCCTCTAGCATCATGGTGAAGTATTTAGCACACGCCGCATCATCCACATCCGGCATCTCCATGGCCATCTCATAGCTTTCGACCCATGTCTCGGGGGATAAATCGGCGGTGTAATTCAGTACTTTGCGCGGGCCTTTGAAATCCATGGGCAGACGCACGTTGCGCAGTGGTGGGACGAGACACGGTACTTCCAAAGAGCTGGAAGTAACTCCTGGTTCCACTGACGTGGTTGGACGAACCAGAGTAATTTGACGGGTGTCGGTGTCAAAACCGGCGGATCTCGGGTAGGGGGTCCCGAACTGTGCGTCTAGGCGGATGGTAACAGGAGGCAAGGGACACGATGTTTTTACCCGGGTTCGGGCCCTCTCGATGGAGGTAAAACCCTACTCTTGCTTGTTAATATTGATGATATGGGTAGTACAAGAGTGGATCTACGACGAGATCAGAGAGGCTAAACCCTAGAAGCTAGCCTATGGTGTGATTGTTGTTGTTTTGTCCTACGGACTAAACCCTCCAGTTTATATAGACACCGGAGGGGCTGGGGTTACACAGAGTCGGTTACAAGGAAGGAGATCTACATACCCGTACTGCCAAGCTTGCCTTCCACGCCAAGGGAAGTCCCATCCGTACACGGGAAGAATTCTTCAATCTTGTATCTTCATAGTCCAACAGTCCGGCCAAAGGTTATAGTCCGGCTGTCCGGATACCCCCTAATCCAGGACTCCCTTAGTAGCCCCTGAACCAGGCTTCAATGACGATGAGTCCAGCGTGCAGATTGTCTTCGGCATTGCAAGGCGGGTTCCTCCTCCAAATACTTCATAGAAGATTTTGAACACGAGGATCGTGTCCGGCTCTGCAAAACAAGTTCCACATACCACCGTAGAGAGAATAATATTTCCACAAATCTAATCTGCTAACGTATTCCGTAGTGTGACAGCACACCACAACCAAACCTTCTCTTTTTTTACAGCCAACCTTAGCACGTTTTGCGAGGCGGTTTCCTTG
Organism: Aegilops umbellulata; assembly: GCA_032464435.1. Classification (NCBI taxonomy): domain Eukaryota; kingdom Viridiplantae; phylum Streptophyta; class Magnoliopsida; order Poales; family Poaceae; genus Aegilops; species Aegilops umbellulata. The sequence continues at coordinate 185,570,889 of CP136059.1, forward strand.
GCACGTCTTGTCGAAGCAGAGATCGTGTCCCCTTATTGCGGGATTCTCATCAATACAGACGTGGGTAACCCAACCGTGCCATCAATTACGGCGCTTGGGGGACGAGCGGGTTTTACCAGGCTGGTGGGGACGCATAGTTCCGTCCGCCCATATAAAGGGATAAGGATTCACCTTTTTCCATCCACGCCTTCTTCCTCCTTTGCTCATCCATCCTCGCACACTTGAGCTCCATCGCCCAAGCTCACATTTTCTTCCTCAACCTTCTCCAACCATGTCCGGAGCGGGAGGCAAGTTGATGGTCTCCTCTGTTACGGAGGGACACATCAAGAAGCTGCGGGGAGCCGGATACCTGCCCGATGATATCGCACACCGGCTCCTAGATGCGGGGCAGCTCATCCCCACCCCCAGGCCCCACGAGAGGGTAGTGTTCCTTACCCATTTCCTCCATGGACTGGGATTCACTCTCCACTCATTTGTCCGGGGCTCATGTTCTACTATGGCCTGGACTTCCACGATCTGGCCCCGAACTTCATCCTCAACATCTCGGCGTTTATCGTCGTGTGTGAGGCCTTCCTCCGCATCAAGCCCCACTTTGGCCTATGGCTGAAGACATTTAATGTTAAACCAAAAGTGGTGCGCGGCCAGCAGGCGGAGTGCAGAGGCGCCATGGTGGGCAAGATGCCCAACGCCACATGGCTCGAGGGCTCCTACGTGGAGACCATAAAGGGGCGGCAATCGGGGTGGTTCTACATCACCAAGCCGCGTGACTCCAAATGGGCAGCGGCCCCCGAGTTTTGATCCGGAATCCCCACGCGGCTCACCTCCTAGAAAGAGAAGGACCTGGCCTGGGGTAGTCCGAGAGAGTTGACCGGACTCCAAACCTGTATCGAAAACATGGTGAGCAAGAAGCTCAATCTTGTCAACATAGTCCAGGTCATGCTCATCCGCCGGATCCTCCCGTGTCAACAACGGGCGTTCAAATTGTGGGAGTTCGACCCGGCCCAGCACCAAACTCTGAGCGAGCTCATCGACACAACACACGAGGATGCTTGGAAGGTGCTATTCAAGGGCGCCGAGGTCCCCCCCCCTCCCCTCACCGAGGATCGCGGATTCAGCCCGAAGCGCCAAGCCAGCGCGGTAAGCCATTTTACCTCTCATAGGGTATTCATTTTTCATAGTTTAACTATGTGCCGGATCTGAGCTTCCATGCCTTTAACAGGAATTGGTGGAGACATTGAGCTAGATTGATTGTCTAGCCCCCCTGCCCGAAGACCCTGCAGACGCCCTCCTGCCGGAGATGCTTACTCCGGCTCCTTATGAGGTGCTGGAGAAAAAGGTCAAGAAGAAGGCTACGGGAACCCGAAAGAGTTCCCGGCGCCAGGTGCTATCGGACTCATCGTCCGATGACTCCAAGACGCACTCCTCCCGTGGAAACGAGGAGGAGGTAGATAAAGGTTCTTCCCCTCCAGCCGGGGAAGACAAGAAGAGGAAGGCCGCCCCAACTGGGGAGGCCGAAGGGTCCAAGAGGGGAAGGACTCTCCCTCTGGACTACTCCGCTACTGCCGCCGACAGCGAAGACGAGTGGCCACCCAGGGCCAATGAAAGTGCAACTATCCCTAGGTGGTTTTGGTAATTCATAACAACATATAGCTCATTGAGCTAATGCTATTCCAAGACAATTATTTCAGGAAAGCTCAATGATTGGCATGGCATGGATGGTGAAAGTGGAACCCTCAAAATGCTAAGGACAAAGGATTGGATCAAGCTCAAAAGCTCAAGACTCTTCATTTTACATTTTAGTGATCCAAGATCACATTGAGTCCATAGGAAAAGCCAATACTATCAAGGAGGGATGAGGTGTTGCTTAATGAGCCTTTTGCTTCATGTGCTTAATGATATGCTCCAAAATCCTCAGCTACTTTCCCATATCCACAAATGACCTAAACCCTAAGCCAAACTCAGTCCTACCGATTCTTTCTATCCGGCGCCACCGAGTTTCACATGTCATAAGCCACTGCCACACCCTAGTAAATCGGTTCTACCGATAGGGATCCCGGTCTTACCGAGATGGGATTGCAATTTCTCTGTTTCCTTTTCGTAACTTTTCGGTCTCATCGAAAGAACGGATCGGTCCCACTGAGATTGCAATGTAAACTCTCTGTTTCCCTTTTGTAACTTTTCGGTCTCACCGAAAGAGCAAATCGGTCCCACCGAGTTTACCTGACCAACTCTCTGGTTAGCCTATTACCAAATCGGTCTCACCGAGTTTGTGTAATCGGTCTCACCGAGATTACGTTATGCCCTAACCCTAACCATATCGGTCCAACCGAGTTGCATGTCAGTCCCACCGAAAACCTCTAACGGTCACTAGGTTTACTATTTTGGTCCGACCGAGTTTGTTGAGTCGGTCCCACCGAGATTGGTAAATTGTGTGTAACGGTTGGATTTTGTGTGGAGGCTATATATACCCCTCCACCTCCTCTTCATTCGTGGAAAGAGCCATCAGAACACATCTACACTTCCAACTCATATGTTCTGAGAGTGAACCACCTACCCTTGTGTTGAGGCCAAGATATTCCATTCCTACCATATGAATCTTGATCTCTGGCCTTCCCCAAGTTGCTTTCCACTCAAATCTTCTTTCCACCAAATCCAAATCTTGTGAGAGAGAGTTGAGTGTTGGGGAGACTATCATTTGAAGCACAAGAGCAAGGGGTTCATCATCAACACACCATTTGTTACTTCTTGGAGAGTGGTGTCTCCTAGATTGGCTAGGTGTCACTTGGGAGCCTCTGACAAGATTGTGGAGTTGAACCAAGGAGTTTGTAAGGGCAAGGAGATCGCCTACTTCGTGAAGATCTACCGCTAGTGAGGCAAGTCCTTCGTGGGCGATGGCCATGGTGGGATAGACAAGGTTGCTTCTTCGTGGACCCTTCGTGGGTGGAGCCCTCCGTGGACTCGCGCAACCGTTACCCTTCGTGGGTTGAAGTCTCCATCAACGTGGATGTAGGATAGCACCACCTATCCGAACCACGGGAAAAACATCCGTGTCTCCAATAGCATTTGAATTCTCCAAACCCTTCCCCTTACATTCTTGCAAGTTGCATGCTTTACTTTCCGCTGCCTATATACTCTTTGCATGTTTGCTTGAATTGTGTGATGATTGCTTGACTTGTCCTAAAAGTTGCTAAAATCTGCCAAGAACTAAAATTGGGAAAAGGTTAAGTTTTTATTTGGTCAAGTAGTCAAATCACCCCCCTCTAGACATACTTCCAATCCTACAAGTGGTATCAGAGCTTTGGTCTCCATTTGCTTTGATTTCCATAGCTTTTGGTGGTCATAGCCTTGGTTTCACAACCTAGGAGAGTATGGCGTCTAGCGAGGGAAATTATCACCGTAGAGGTCCTTACTTTGATGGTACTAATTTTGCTAGTTGGAAGCATAAAATGAAAATGCATATTCTTGGACATAACCCCGCCGTTTGGGCTATTGTGTGTGTTGGTTTGCAAGGTGACTTCTTTGATGGGAAAGAACCAAACCGTGAAGCTACCGCGGATGAGTTGAAGATGCTACAATACAACGCTCAAGCTTGTGATATTCTCTTCAACGGATTGTGCCCCGAAGAATTCAACAAAATCAGCCGTCTTGAGAATGCAAAGGAAATTTGGGATACTTTTATTGATATGCACGAAGGTACCGACTCCGTCAAGGAATCCAAATTGGATGTGCTTCAAAGTCAACTTGACAAGTTCAAAATGAAGGATGGTGAAGGTGTCGCTGAAATGTACTCTAGGCTTGCTCTCATCACAAACGAGATTGCCGGCTTAGGGAGTGAAGAGATGACCGATAGATTCATCATCAAGAAGATCCTAAGAGCCTTGGATGGAAAATATGATACCGTGTGCACATTGATCCAAATGATGCCCAATTACAAAGATCTCAAGCCAACGGAGGTCATTGGAAGAATTGTTGCTCATGAGATGTCGCTCAAGGATAAAGAGGAACTTCACAACAAATCAAGTGGTGCCTACAAAGCCTCATGTGAAGCCCCCACATCATCGAGTGAGAAATAAAACTTCAATGAAGAATTGAGCTTAATGGTGAATAACTTCAACAAGTTCTACAAGAGTAGAAGCAAAGATAGAAGCTCCAAGTCAAGGTCCTACAATGAAAAAAGATCTTCTAGTCGAGGGCGAAACTGCTACAATTGTGGAAGACCCGGACACTATTCCAATGAGTGTACGGCTCCCTACAAAAGAAGAGAGGATTATCCAAAAAGAAGAAGCAAAAGAGAAGAATCGCCATCAAGAGAGAGAAGGAGTAGAGATGATCGTTATGAACGAAGATACTCACGGAGAAGCAAGGATTCAGAAATAAAGGAAAAATCATCAAGGAGCTACACAAAACGAAGACATCAAGCTCATGTTGGTGAATGGGAATCCGGCTCCGACTTCGACAACCACTCCGAGAGAAGTTATCACTCCGATTCCGAATATACTCAAGATGAAGGTGTTGCCGATCTAGCACTTGTGTCAACGAACTCCTACGACATATTTGACTCACCAAATGAAGGAATTGGAAGATGCTTCATGGCCAAAGGTCCTAAGGTAACTCACCCTGAGTATGTTGATTTTAATAGTGATGAAGATAACTTGTTAGGTGATGATGATTTACTTGTTGACAACTCTAGTGATGAATACTATGATGAAATGTCAATTAATCATGCTAATCAAGATAAAACGAATGACAATGATAAGGAGAAAATTGAGGCTCTAACTAAAGAACTAAACACTCTTAAGTTAGCTCATGAAACTATCTTCGAAGATCATCGAGAACTTTTAAGAGCTCATGAGAAGTTACGCTTTGAAAAGCTCAATCTTGAGCAAGAGCATGAGTTTTTAAAGGAAAACAATGAAGATCTCCGCAAGAAAAGTTCTTCTTACATTGCCAAGAGTTTACTCTTATCCACTTACATGCCTCCAGTCAAGTCTAGTAACAAGAACAAGAAAGATTCTTCCTCTAGTAGTAACAATGATCATGTTAAATCCAATATTGTTGTTTCTAGTAGTTCTCTTGATTCCACTAATGATTCTCTTAGCCAAGTTACACTTGAGCAAGAAAATAGCTTATTGAAGGGAATCATAGAGAAAAGAGTGTACAAAAGCCTTGCCGGTAGTAAGCAATTCGAGGAAATGTACGCAAGCAAGGAAGGCACCGGAAGAATCAAGGTGTTGGCTTTGAACGAAAGATCAATGCCAATGGAGTTGAGTGGGAAGAAGATCAATACCCCAAGACAAAGTTTGTTCCACAACAAGAGAAGTATGATCCTACTTCTTTCAAGGGGACACAAACTCAAGTTGATCTTCCACCACAAGACTACAAGCAAAAAGGCAAGGACAAGCTTCAAAGGAAATTGATGCATTTGAAGAAGCTCCTAAGACCTTAGTCAAGTGGATTCCTAAGACTACTTCAAGTTCCACTTCATCAAGTACGACTACAACTCCAAGGATTCCCATCAAGATGGTGTGGATCCAAAAGAAGAAGAACTAGAGAGTTCTTGAGGGTGACTCCGCCAACATACTTCACTCTTATCATTTTGGCAAGACCAAGTGCAATCAACTTCCACATCTTGCACTAGTTCAAGGAGTCACAAACCCTCTTGTTGGTAAGTCAAGGGACAAGGTAACCTAAAAGCTTTCATAGACATCATCTTGTGTGTGCATCACTCTATGTCTATGGATATCCTTGTTTGTTCCTTGTGGGACTAACCCATGTAGGTATTGAAATTGCAATTCACACAAAAGGATAGCTCCAAGTGATCTACATCAACATTGATCATCCACATCTTCAACATCTACATCAAGTCATCATCGACAAAACCCAAGGTTAGTTCATCCCTCTTAGGGGGGATATCACATCTAGGGGGAGCTTTACTCTAAGACTTGAGTTAAAGCAACTCTAATGATGTGAACACAACAATGCTTTATGTAAAAGTGGTAACCCCACTTGAGCTTAAACGATGAGTATGACCTATGATCAAGTGTTCTCATTTGACTCCTAAGTCAATATACTCATATATAGATGACCTAGTCATCGCCAATTGCTTGATAGATGCTAGAATTGGTTGTGCATGCTTTGTCACATATTTCAATTGCCATTTTATTGTGTGAGCATGTTGGTTGCATATTTTATTCATTCGAGGACATCCACTTGTTGTTTTGATTGGTTGGCTTTATTTTTCTTTTGCCAAGTGGATGGACAAGAATGCCTAAGAACCTTCTCTAGCTATCTATGCTTTTCTCGTCTCAAACTCTATTCATGCTACATCACTAAATTGATCAAGTCAGATTCGAACCACTCTATGTGAGGAGCACTCGGAGTCCCCGATTCGTCATAGACTTAAATTTCCAAAACCTCTTTGTGATTCTCGGTCTGACCGATACCCCACTTTCGGTCTTACCGAGATCATTAAGTTGATCTATGTTTTTGATCTCGGTGCAACCGATTTGAACCATTCGGTCACACCGAGTTGCAATAACTGTATACAGTTTTGCATCTCGGTGCCACCGAGTTGTTCCACTCGGTCACACCGACAGGGTCGGGCTATATATAGACACGGGCAAAAATTTGGAAATTTCTCCGAACCCTTTCGCCCGCGCAATAGCTCGCTCTGCCTACGTGGTCTCCGGATCGTCTCCTCGCCGCCAGCCGCCTCCAGTCGCTGGTCTCCGTCGCCGTCAACGGGATTCAACCCCGCCATTGCCGCCGTAGCGAGTCTCCTCCGAACTAGGGTATGGACTCGATCTTTGTGCTATTCCCCAATCCGATTCCTAGCACATTGTGATCATATTGATTCTAACCACGTTTGATAAACTCCTATCCAGTAAATGAATTCGTAGAATAGGTTTGATTCTTAAATTTTAGGGTTAGGTTTCCGCCGAAACCATCTCGGACCCACCGAGTTGAAAAACTCGGTCCCACCGATTTGGCTTATGCCATTGCACAAGTGAGACTCGGTCTGACCGAGTATTGCTAATTGGTGTGACCGATTTTGGAACTTTGTGAAACCCTAGCAGTCTCGGTGCCACTGAACTGTGACTCGGTCTGACCGAGTTCACCAGTTTAGGTTCCAAAACTGCTTCGGTATCACCGAGTTTAAGAAATCGGTAGATCCGAAATGATTTCTGTGGGAAACTAAAACTAAGTTTTCGAATCATTCTTTTGCAAAAATCTCTGCATTTTGTGATGCTCATCCACTCTACCTCATCTATAAACTATTCACAGGGTCAGCAGTCAGCTTGTTCATCATGTCAGACCAGAGTGATAGCCAGAACATGTCAGAACAGCCAGTGCAGATGAGTGAGGGCACTAGTCCCTCCAGTTCTTCAGATGAAGGCAGCAGGAGCACCCCTAGCAACCTGCCAAAAGCTGCCACAAGACAAAGGAAGAAGAGAACCTCAGAATCAGAGGATGAGGACTATGTGGCAGAAGAGGAAGCAACTTCCAAGAAAGTTGTGCTCAGGAAGGAGCATGGCTCAAGACAGAGCACCAAGCCAGGCTTAAAGGTCAAAAGGCCAGCAGGCAGGCAGCCCATGCCAAAGGCCAGAGCCTCAACAAAGATTCCTGAGAAGCCTGCACCCAAAGAGTCAGTTGCTGCTGAAGGGAAGAAGGAAAGGAAAAGAGGCAGATGGTGCAAGAAAGTTGATCCCATGGCTGAATTTGAACAGCATTCTTCTGATGAGGAAGAAGAAGAAGAGATTGCTGCACCAGCACCTAAGGCACCCAAGCTAATGAGTGATGCTATCAAATCAGGGGCTACTGCATCTAAGCCCAAGGAAGCACCCAAGGCAGCATCAAAGGCCAAGACAGCTCCAAAGAGAAATACAAGGAGCATCCCAGCAGCTGAGAAGAACAAGGCCCCAGTGCTTGACACTGCAGAAGAAGAGGAAGGCCAAGTTCTCAGAAAGTTGAAGCCCAAGATCCCAGACCACAATGATGCTCATCCTGTGGCTGAGGATATGAAGATCAGAAGAGACTCAGGACTGAGAAAGTGGAGAGCAGAGGATCCATATGCTACCAGGAGGAGGACTGCTGTTGACTACAGGTTCCACACTAAGGAACAGCAGGACTTCTATGAGACAGTCTTATTGGACAAGAAGCCCATTGTGTGTGATATGAGATTGGTCGACTGGGAATACATCAAGGACAATGAAGAGCACTATCCTGGAGTGCAAGACAGCTTCAAGGCATGTGGAGTAGCTGACTTTGTTGGGCAGAAGCTCACAAAGTGGAATGAAGAGCTGATCATGCAGTTCTACTCCACAGCACATTTTTATCCAGATGGCAGAATTGTATGGATGTCTGAAGGTACGAGGTACCAATCAACAGTTGCTGAGTGGGCACAGCTCATCAATGCCCCAGAGGAGCATGAGGATGACCTAGACATTTATGCCAAGAAGAAGATGGACCACAACTCTATGTCAAATATGTACAAAGAGATCCCAAACAAGGCACTTGACACTTTCAAGTTTGGATCAGTACATTATCTTCTGTCAGGATTGCCAACCATCAATTGGATACTGAGGCACACCTTGTTGCCCAAGTCAGGTGATCACAAGATGATCAGAGGCCATGCAATCAACTTGCTTCATATATTTGATGTGCCACAAAAATTCAAAGTCATGAGCCTCATGGCAGAAACAATCAAGAGGACTGCAGCAGACCAGAAGAGGAGCTATGGATATGCCCCTCAGATCCAGGAGTTGATTAACTCCAAGATGGGCACAGGCATATACCTCTTGGACAAGGAACATTTGCCTATTCATCCATATTTTGAAGATAATGAAGTTGTGATGAACAAGGATGAACCATCTTTAGCCCATGCACAAGCACAGAAGGAGAAGGCAAGGAAGGAGAAAGCTGCAAAGATGCCAACTCAAGAGGAGGCATCTAAATATTTCTTGAAAACCAAGCAAGAGCAGCTCAGTTACTTGATTGCATCCACCCTGAGGATAGAGAAAGGACTGGCCACCCTCAATCAGAATCAGGAGAGCTTAGAGAGAATCGTAGAACAAAAGTTATATGACTTGGATGTCAAAGTGACAGAGATTCAGTCTGCAGTGGAGCAACTACAAGATGATATGCAGGAGAGGAAAGGAAAGACTACCACTGATGCATTTGCCAGAGTGCCACGAACTCAGAGGTCCAGTGCAGTGCCAGTTCCTGACACAAGAGCCATCGCCTCAGCTCCAGCCACAGCACCAGCCCAACCAGCTCCAGCATCTACTTCAGCTCCAGCTCCAACCATGTCTACAGAAGCCTTCGTCCTTGGAGTGATCCAGACTCCACCACCACCAGAAGATCAAGCCTGAGTGTCGATTTAGCACTATGCATTTTCTAGGAACTTTTTGGTAACTTGTTGCCAAAGGGGGAGAAAATGTATAGATCATAGGCTTCGAGAGAGAGAGTTTTGTTTTTCTCTCTTGCTTTATTTGGTGGTTTTTCAAACATTGTTTGCTTTTGGTCGAGACACTTTGATATGCTTGTGAGACATTGATGATCATGTGCTTGATCATAAGCTACACTTATGCATGATTGATATATCTTATCTATCTTATGTGATCATTCACTTTTCCTTGGTGATGAGTGCATGTATCTCATTATTATCATTTTGAGCGCTCCACCAAGATGTATGTGACATGGAAGAGTAACCCATAATTCTAACTCTTTGTGCATTTGCAGTCCAAAGCAAATTTTAAATATGCACAAATTTAGGGGGAGCTCTTACTTATCACATACTTCTCAAAGCGACGATATAATTCATTGTTATTATCATTTGTCGAAGCTTTGATCTATATGTTGTCATCAACTACCATAAAGGGGGAGATTGAAAGTGCAACTATCCCTAGGTGGTTTTGGTAATTCATAACAACATATAGCTCATTGAGCTAATGCTATTCCAAGACAATTATTTCAGGAAAGCTCAATGATTGGCATGGCATGGATGGTGAAAGTGGAACCCTCAAAATGCTAAGGACAAAGGATTGGCTCAAGCTCAAAAGCTCAAGACTCTTCATTTTACATTTTAGTGATCCAAGATCACATTGAGTCCATAGGAAAGGCCAATACTATCAAGGAGGGATGAGGTGTTGCTTAATGAGCCTTTTGCTTCATGTGCTTAATGATATGCTCCAAAATCCTCAGCTACTTTCCCATATCCACAAATGACCTAAACCCTAAGCCAAACTCGGTCCTACCGATTCTTTCTATCCGGCGCCACCGAGTTTCACATGTCATAAGCCACTGCCAAACCCTAGCAAATTGGTTCTACCGATAGGGATCCCGATCATACCGAGATGGGATTGCAATTTCTCTCTTTCCTTTTCGTAACTTTTCGGTCTCACCGAAAGAACGGATTGGTCCCACCGAGATTGCAATGTAAACTCTCTATTTCCCTTTTGTAACTTTTCGGACTCACTGAAAGAGCAAATCGGTCCCACCAAGTTTACCTGACCAACTCTCTGGTTAGCCTATTACCAAATCGGTCTCACCGAGTTTGTGTAATCGGTCTCACCGAGATTACGTTATGCCCTAACCCTAACCATATCGGTCCTACCGAGTTGCATGTCAGTCCCACCGAAAACCTCTAACGGTCACTAGGTTTACTATTTCGGTCCGACCGAGTTTGTTGATTCGGTCCCACCGAGATTGGTAAATTGTGTGTAACGGTTGGATTTTGTGTGGAGGCTATATATACCCCTCCACCTCCTCTTCATTCGTGGAGAGAGCCATCAGAACACATCTAAACTTCCAACTCATATGTTCTGAGAGAGAACCACCTACCCTTGTGTTGAGGCCAAGATATTCCAGTCCTACCATATGAATCTTGATCTCTAGCCTTCCCCAAGTTGCTTTCCACTCAAATCTTCTTTCCACCAAATCCAAATCCTGTGAGAGAGAGTTGAGTGTTGGGGAGACTATCATTTGAAGCACAAGAGCAAGGGGTTCATCATCAACACACCATTTGTTACTTCTTGGAGAGTGGTGTCTCCTAGATTGGCTAGGTGTCACTTGGGAGCCTCCGACAAGATTGTGGAGTTGAACCAAGGAGTTTGTAAGGGCAAGGAGATCGCCTACTTCGTGAAGATCTACCGCTAGTGAGGCAAGTCCTTCGTGGGGGATGGCCATGGTGGGATAGACAAGGTTGCTTCTTCGTGGACCCTTCGTGGGTGGAGCGCTCCGTGGGCTCGCGCAACCGTTACCCTTCGTGGGTTGAAGTCTCCATCAACGTGGATGTAGGATAGCATCACCTATCCGAACCACGGGAAAAACATCCGTGTCTCCAATAGCGTTTGAATTCTCTAAACCCTTCCCCTTACATTCTTGCAAGTTGCATGCTTTACTTTCCACTGCCTATATACTCTTTGCATGCTTGCTTGAATTGTGTGATGATTGCTTGACTTGTCCTAAAAGTTGCTAAAATCTGCCAAGAACAAAAATTGGGAAAAGGTTAAGTTTTTATTTGGTCAAGTAGTCTAATCACCCCCCCCCCCCCTCTAGACATACTTCTGATCCTACAGCCAAGCCCCTGGCAAGATCGTAAGTATTCGGACACCAGAGCAACTCGTGGCACCGTTTAATTGCGCAGTTTCTTCTGACACCCGACATGGTTATGCAGTCCGTCCCGGACCCATATCGACGTATCCTTGTCGAGCGGCTCGTTGGACCCGTCAGCCATGAGCAGCGGAGGATCACTTCCGACTGCTTCCACCCCTCGCCCTACGGACAACACCGAGGTGTTGTCTCCAAGGGCACCAAGCCGAGGGGAGGTAGTCTTGCAGGCGCCACAAGGCGACCTTCTGGACTGCAGGCGCAAAGGGAGCAGGGCTCCCAAGGGTTCCAAGTTCGGCCCTGGGCCGAACACTGCACCGGAACCCCCAGTGGTTCCGGACTCCGGCAGGCGGCCCCCACTAAGAGGGGCAAGCCTACCGTGCTGGTGACCTCCGTCCAACCGGAGGCACCAGATAATTTGTTGGAGGTGCTTAACGGCGCCTCCATCGACGAGGAGCATCACACTATTATGAGTGCGGTCGTCCAGAAGGTTCAGTCTGCCAAGAGCGGACTGAATGAAGCCTGTGCCAGCCTTCTAACAGGCTTTGAGGTATGTATTAAAAATATATGAAAATATTACCGCATAGACAGTAGCCCCTGATGCTCTGCTCGGTGTTCACAAAGAAAAGCCGAATAGAGGATCTAATAATATCCGCAGGAGTCTAACGTAATTATGTCGATACGCGTATGCAGGCTTCGCTGCTGACCTCTGCCGCACTGACTGCGGAGGTTGATGCGCTGAAGCAGAACCTCGAGCGGTCCGAGAAAGAGCTCGGCTTTGCCAAGAAGCAGCTCGAGGAGAACCAAGGTACGTAATGCCTTGTCTATGTGTGTATATATAAAAAAGATGCAGTTGCAAAAATGATAGGATCGATATTGATGTGCTAGGGGCCACGACCGAGGTGGCGACCCTGAAGCAAGCACTGTCCGAGGCCGAAAACAAAGCGGCCATGGAGTGCAGCGAGCGGGGGAAGCAAGAGGCGCGGGTTGCCAAGGTGCACATCATATCACTTTGCGGCCTCACGCACGGTATTCCCACGGGTGCCACCTTACCTGGCCCGGGACCGTTTGCGCCTTTTGGCTCACGTATATGATAGTGTCGCTAGCATCCATATGACAAAGAACCCGGGCCGACATGGCTAGTCGTGAACCCAAGGCGGCACTAACCCATGAGGACAGACATACATGAATCACATCGAGCATGTCGGTCAACAACGTATATATCCGGGCTGTAGCACTGGGCTAACAGGACTCCGGTAACCCGGGCTGTAGCAGGCTAGGCAGGACTCCGGATAACACCGCGTGACATTTCCCCGAAGGGACAGACACAGGAACGACGTGAAACACATGCCGGCCAGTCAAGTGTTCCGAGCAGTAGTGCTGGGCTAGCAGGACTCCGGTGAACCGGGCTGTAGCGGACTACTATCGCTCAGAAGCACTAGACTTACATTTCCTCATATGAAAGGCTGCCAAGGATAAACAACTAGATAGTCGGATCCCACACATACCAAGCATTCCAATCATACACACAATATGCTCGATATGTGTAATTACAACATGGCATCACAACAAGACCCTACGACTCAAAGTATTTATTCATTAGGCTCCGAGGAGCGAGATATTACAAACATGGGTCTCATGACCCAACAATCAGAGCATACAAGTCAAAGCACATGCGGAAGCTAAACATGTCTGAGTACAGACGTCTACAAATGGAAAAGGCTGAGAAGCCTGACTATCTACCAGATCCTGCCGAGGGCACAAGATCGTAGCTGAGGTATCAAGCTAAACGTCGAAGTCCAAGCGGTACTACTAGCGAGACTGACATCTCTCTGCAAAACATAAAATAGGCAAACGTGAGTACAAACGTAATTAGCAAGACTTACATCAGAACTAACTACATATGCATCAGTTTCAATAAAGGGGGTGGTGGAGTTTGACTGCAGCAAGCCAGCTTTGACTCGGTGGCTAACCTGAACTACGACTGCAAGCGACTCTTTTGAGGTGGCGCACACGAGTCCACATATTCACCATATCAATACACCACTATGGATCCACTTCCGTCTCCCTATGAGAAGGCCATCCATAGCACTCACGCTTATCTTGCGTATTTTAGAGTATCCACTTTCACTTGTCTATGAACTGTTATAGGCAACCCAGAAGTCCATTACCGCGGACACGGCTATTCGAATAGATGATGTTAACCCTGCAGGGGTGTACTTCTTCATACATGTTTCCACCACTTAGCGTCTGCACACGACATGTGCTCGGCAGACTTCAAGCGAAAGCCGACGTGGGTGTAGACCACGACCTAACCAACCACACAAGTCTCTAGTCCAGGTTTATCGCCTATTCGGGTTCCATCCATGAGGAGATCCGGCCGGAGTTTCGCTCACAGCCCCAAACGATGTGTGCAGGGTTCCCGGAAGACCAAACGGGCGCCCGGTACACCGTGCCACGTGCCTACCGCAACACAGCCCACCCCTACGGTCAGCGCTGCGTGCGGCCCCCAGCATACTACAAACACCAGAAACTACTTGCAACTCCTGGACAGAGAACGTGAGGGGTCGGTAAGTCGAGCGGGGTCATATTTCAGGGCCCAATGTATGGTAGTAGCTGTTTCATGGATCACAAACACAGAAATCAGTTCCTGAGGACGGCTTCAATGAGACAACCCACCATGTACTCCTACATGGCCTCTCACCAATACCTTTACCAAATCGTGTTCACACACTTAGCTCACACACAGTAGGGCATGTTCATCACCATTCTAATTCATTCCCGATGAATCAGACCCGACTCAACTCTAAGCAGTAGCAGGCATGACAAACAAGCATGAATGAGTAGGCACATCAGGGCTCAAACAACTCCTACTCATGCTAGTGGGTTTCATCTATTTACTGTGGAATGACAGGTCATGCAAAGGATAAAGGGGTTCAGCTACCGCAGCAAGTAACACATGAATCGTTGTTGTCCTAATGCAATAAAAGAGAGCAGGAGCGAGAGAGTGGGACTTTATCGGAATGAACAAGGGGGTTCTGCTTGCCTGGCACTTCTGAAGATAACATTGAGTCTTCATCAGTGTCAACGATCACATCGTCGGAACCACGTCTATCGAGAGGGGACAAACACCGGCAAACACAAGAGGAACCACAATCAATGCAATGCACATTCATATGAATGATATGTCATGTTAAGGTACTGAATTGACCTAATGCAGTAGTAAGCCAAGTTAATTGGATTGGAATTCAAACAAGGTTAAACTCCAACTCCAAATGCTATTTCATAAATTGTCCTAATCATGATTCATCCTATTCAGTGAGGTTAACTTGTTCAATCATGCATGAAAGTGCCATAAACAGATTCTTCATATTTTTCTGATCAAATTTCATATATAAATTGTTTGATTTGGAGTTACGGTTGAATTACTATGAATTTCTGAAGTTTAGGACATTTTCTGGAATTTCCTGAATTAAAATTAATCCAGAAAATGAGTTATGGCGTCAGCACTACGTCATGCTGACCTCAGCAGGTCAACAGAGCGCGGTCCAGGTCAAACCTGACCAGTGGGGTCCACTGGTCAGTGACACACGGCTGGCATGAGTCACTGACGTGTGGGGCCGGTCAAAGGCCACGTCAGCAAGTCAAACTGACGTGTGGGGCCAGCTGGGTTAATAACTAATCTAAACAGAACATAAACTATGTTTAATTAGTCAGTGGGGCTCAGCTGTCAGTGTCACTAGGGGTTAATTAGTAGAAGTGTTAATCGCTAATGGCGTTGCCACGTCAGCTGGGTCAAACCCGGGTCAACTCGTCGGAGTTGACCGCGGCTCATCGCCGGTGACGCCAGAGACGGCGGAGGGCGTCGGGATTCACCCTCAGGCGACCAAAAGAGCGGCGGAGGGGCTCTACGAGACGCCCAGGCTCGCGCGCATCCAAAGGAGGCAGCGGGAGTCGCCGGGGTGCAGTGTAGCGGTGGCGGCGACGGGCGGAGCGGCGGCCGGAGTTCGGGCGAGGTTGGAAATGGTGCTGTGGGGCACGGCGGAGCGAACTGGTGGGTGCTACGGCCTCCTGGTGATGTGCTGAGCACAGTGACGCGCTTGTTTTCGAGCTTATGCGTTTGTGGCCACGGCGGCGACATGGCCGGCGGAGCCGAGCTCTCGGCCGTGATGGCCAACGGGGTTAGGGGGCAGCTCGAGCGACATGCCTAGGGGGAGAAGGAAGAGGAGCTCACAGCGGTCACGTCGAGATGGTCAACGAGCTCGGGGAAGCAACGACGGCGACGAATCGACGATGACGGCCCTCGGTGCCCGAGGAAGAAGAAGATGATGGCGCCGGCGTTGCAGGGCGTCCGGTGATGCTTGGCTCGGCGAGGACGAAGCTGGCGACGATACGGATCTCGGGAACGCGGAGAGGGGGCGAGGGAGTGGCTGGCCGCGGTGTTTCTCAGCGGAGTGGCCATGGCAGCTTCGGCCATGAGAGGAAAAGAGCAGGGGAGTGAGAGGGAGAGAGCAGGGAGGCAAGGGAGCGGCCGACGGGGGGGGAGCAGGGGGCCCCGAGCGGCGCCGAGGAGGGCTTCGAGGCGCCTTGGTGAGGCAGGCGGGCAGGGAGGAGGCGTGGCGCCTCGCGCGCGTGTGCGCTGTCCCGCTTCTCCTCTGCCTTCTGGCAAGAGGAGGGGGATGACTGGCAAGGTGGGGGTGGGCTGGGCCTCTGCTGGGCTGCCAGGTAAGCCCAGGTGAGGTTCTGTTCTTTTTTTTAATTTTTCTGTTTTGTTTCTCTTTCATTTTATTTTGCCACTATTTCCAAATTCAAAAGAATTTCAAACAGTGCCAAGACATTCTGAAATAATTTATGTTACCTCTGTGGACTATTCCAAAAGTACATAAAGCATTTCGAGGCATTTGAAAATATATTCATTATATATTATGGATACATCTCCAAATTCAAATAGATTATTTATTTAAATTCAGAGACCAAATAATTCCTTAAAAATGTTCCAGAATTTTGGTTTGATATATAACTCTTGCCAAAATTCACAAAACTATTTTTAGGGCATTTTGGATTCACAGAATGCAATTTAAAGGGTGCTTGCCCTTCTTTTAATTAGATGTCTGAGGTTTCAACAATCCTCAACTCAAGTTTCAGGAATTCAGGCATGATGCAAGATGCTCTCAATTGCAACTAATACAAGCAAAGTCTAGGGTCGTGACAACTCACCCCCACTAAATAAGAATCTCGTCCCGAGATTCAAGACGTGAGGTAAGAAGCCAGAGGGACACAAGCTAACACAATCTTCATGATCCAGGTTGCACTTCACAAGGTTGTTGATTCGTTGCATACATTGATCTTGACAGCCTCGCTTTTGAGATCTTCATCCACGTGATGACGACAGAAAGAAATTATCCTAGGATTGATCTTCTCGAAGATCGAGCTATACAAGATCAACTCGCGGGATGAGATGTTGAAACATCTCGAGTTGAGACACAAAACACATCGAGAGGGATGGAAGAACAAACAACGAGGTATGATTTGGTGGCGAAAATTCAACGCTTAGAGAGATGGTGGATTGTGTCAAGGTGGCGAGGAAATAATTGCCACGATTCCATAACTGGCACCTTGGGGGAGGTGACTCGTAGAACTTTTCCCTTAAGTGGCAAAAAGAATTACTTTTGATATAAATATCATTGAAGCTCTTTATACCAGCCTAAGGCAATTCACAAATGATCGTTTGAATGAATTCGAAAGAATGGCATACTCAGTTTGGAAATGAAACTACGGCTATAGAACAACGCGGCAAATGGAAGGCACATTCGAGTTCACACCAAGGATATAACCTAGTGACTGAGCGTGCTCTCAAGAACTTGAGCATTTCCATATTCATCAGGGTTTTACCAACATCCGTGCCGAGGATCCTGGCAACACATCATACTACCATGATGAACGGTGATGGAGGATGCAGATGCAAAGGAGGACATCGCTTTCTCAGATTTTTCCTTAGCAATGCCAAAGAAACCAATCTGGATGATCGACCGAGAGACATTTAGCACTCCACTCCTAATGTTCTCCTTGATGTACTAGGTACCACGGTCAATGCTTAAAAGCATCAACATGGCCATCAAGTAAGGGTCGGACTTCGGAAGGACAAAAATCTATAATGAACAACTATTGGAATAAATTCTACGAGATCCTTATGGGGAGGTGGCCAACTTTCTCAATCAAGATATTACAATAATAAGTCTTCCGGTTGGGTGTGTTGGCCACAACATCCACTTAACCGGGTTACAGGGAGACCAATATTATAGTTCTTAAGGAACGTTCCAACCATCATATCTGCTTGAGATTCAGATCTGGTTGATGTCAGGATATTCCAGACTCATCAAGTCTAGAAAGAAAAATGAAAGTTCGCAACACAATTCGACGAGATGACGTTGCGAGATTCTCAGGAAATGAACTACGATAGCGAGCTCCAAAACATGAGTTGGTTCTGCTACAAACATGTGAACACGATGTCCTAGACAAGCATGACCACATGGTAGTCTTATAATAAAACACTACCGAGTTCTGGTTGGGAACCATCATTGAGGATAACAAAGTCTTTACGCAAGTCCATGGATTAGATCCCAAGCATAGACTTCTTTTCCTTGAACAAATCAATCAGTGGCTTGATGTGCTAGGGATTACACACGGAGTGGAGGTAATTAATCTACCAAACCATAGAATACTTCGCACGAATGCATGACTGACTTGGGATGATTCCAAAGGAAGCAAAACAAACCTTTCTCAAATTCATGGCGGCAACTTCCACCTAATGCACGTGAATTCGAGGGAGTCACTTCTCCCATCCAAGCATATGCTTCATGAACGGAACATGAAGGCATTGTTTACAAAATTTCCAATACTAGTGTAATGTTCAACAGGAATCATGGGGGAGACAAAATGCTGCTGATGGGCTCAACAACAACTCATCGGAATTACCATATCACTGGACTTCCACCATCATGTGAACACGGTGATAGCATTGGTCAGACCAAGGATGTAATGGTGTATGCTCGAGGGATCAACTACGAGTAAGACAACAATATGAACATCGTTGGTTCTGATTTGACTTGACGATAGCCCATACTCAAGTCAAAGTTTTGACAAGACAATAGATCGAACAACTGATCACGAGGACCAATCGATGGAGATATCATCTTTCTTCAACACACACACACACACACAAAGATATCCCTTAACATGAACTAAGTTAGACAAGCTTTTATCTTCCAACTCTCCAAGTTGTTGTCTAGCTCAACCAACTAGCTCAGGGATATCTAACACAGATTCTTAGAGGAGGGGTGGTTTATAGGAAACCAACTTGATCACGAACTCAACATAGCGGTCAGGTGACAACCTGGTAACACTTCCGAGAAGATATTCGGAACATCACGAACCACCGATATGATACTAAGCTCGAGATCAATCTTGCTTTTCAGGGCAAGACGATGTGATCAAAAGAGCAAGGGATTGAATAATCCTAACTCATTGATCGAAGAGTGCACCAGAAATAAGGACTAGGTAGCACGATCAATCTTAGGATGATGATTTAGTAACCAACACGCTAAGAATGAGAATATTGTCCATTTACTACAAGCAACGAGTTGCTCAGAGTATTGATTTCACACATCACGAATCACTTGTCGGCATTCCGATTGCAACGACACAAAACCGAGGAATGAACAATGATGGCAAGAAGTATTACTGCGTCAAGAATTCATAAGAGGTAGTGCAATTCTCATGACATTCTTGACATAAAGATGGTAACACTCCAAGGTAGAGCAGAGCAGAAGCTGGATTGGCATTTCGATCTGCGGGACACAATTACTTTGACCCAATCCTAGAAATGGATGAGGCACTGGAGTTTGTTTCTCCTAGTCATTCCCGGAATAGAATGGCTTGACGGACCACAAGAATAATAGGCATCGATGAACACGAATGCACAACTATTCCTGACTATCAATTGATAGACTAGGGTCGGAATACAACTAAGGAGGGACAACTCAAGGGGACATATATCTTTTCTGAGTTGTGGATGCATAGATTAGTATGTCGAGCGAAGCTCAACATTTCTTCCAGATAACCCATGCGGAAAGGAAGAATTGGCAGAGTCACAATTAGGAACGGAGAACTCCTCAAGAGTACTCTGGTTGTGATCTTTTGGTTCAACAGAACTTCTGCCATAAGCAGTTCATGGTATTTGGAAGAATGATATACCACGGACCTCGATGACAATCGCAAAGGTTACTAATGTCCTAAAGGAACTAGCAAGCACTATCAACATGAAGTAAGTAGGGTGAATCTCGGGTTCGAGAACCCAGGAGTAGAATACCTACTACTAAGCGGCATCACGGGATGCTTCCGAGAATGGTGGCCAGAATCATCACACCGAGAACACATAGCATTGCTAGATTACTAGATGAACCACTAAGACACCTAGGGTCATAATAATAGTTCCAACATATATGTCAAGGCAATGGGGTACCTCAACAGACCGATTAGTGTGCTTATTCTGACCCAAATGGACATTAGAAACAGAGAGAAGGGATTTGCAACTACATCAGACTATTTAGAAACCTGGGATGACTCGGACAGCATAACGGCTGTAAATGCTCAAAATTATTTGAGACATCCTGCAAAAACTGGTGGCATAACCACTCAACATCACCATATCAATGTTCTGAGATCAACTAAGAACACATGGAAGTAGTAGAAACAGAACAGAGGCTTGAATACAACAATCCTAGGCAACTACGGTTTAGTAACACGTCATCCTAAGAGATAGAAGAGAAGCCTAGTTCTTAATCCCCGTAGAAGAGAAGAGGTTGACTCAGATCAGAAGGTCATAAGGTAAAGGAGTAAAAAGAGCCTTATGTTCCCTTCCACAATCAATTCCCTTACATAACTAAAGCATTTCTAGACACAACTTCGACCAGTTTGGCTTGGTAATCCTACAGGCAGTCAGGCTCTGATACCAACGCTGTCAGGACCCCGATCCTAAGTCACACCGATCTAGCATGTAACACATCATATCACTTTGCGGCCTCACGCACGGTATTCCCACGGGTGCCACCTTACCTGGCCCGGGACCGTTTGCGCCTTTTGGCTCACGTATATGATAGTGTCGCTAGCATCCATATGACAAAGAACCCGGGCCGACATGGCTAGTCGTGAACCCAAGGCGGCACTAACCCATGAGGACAGACATACATGAATCACATCGAGCATGTCGGTCAACAACGTATATATCCGGGCTGTAGCACTGGGCTAACAGGACTCCGGTAACCCGGGCTGTAGCAGGCTAGGCAGGACTCCGGATAACACCGCGTGACATTTCCCCGAAGGGACAGACACAGGAACGACGTGAAACACATGCCGGCCAGTCAAGTGTTCCGAGCAGTAGTGCTGGGCTAGCAGGACTCCGGTGAACCGGGCTGTAGCGGACTACTATCGCTCAGAAGCACTAGACTTACATTTCCTCATATGAAAGGCTGCCAAGGATAAACAACTAGATAGTCGGATCCCACACATACCAAGCATTCCAATCATACACACAATATGCTCGATATGTGTAATTACAACATGGCATCACAACAAGACCCTATGACTCAAAGTATTTATTCATTAGGCTCCGAGGAGCGAGATATTACAAACATGGGTCTCATGACCCAACAATCAGAGCATACAAGTCAAAGCACATGCGGAAGCTAAACATGTCTGAGTACAGACGTCTACAAATGGAAAAGGCTGAGAAGCCTGACTATCTACCAGATCCTGCCGAGGGCACAAGATCGTAGCTGAGGTATCAAGCTAAACGTCGAAGTCCAAGCGGTACTACTAGCGAGACTGACATCTCTCTGCAAAACATAAAATAGGCAAACGTGAGTACAAACGTAATTAGCAAGACTTACATCAGAACTAACTACATATGCATCAGTTTCAATAAAGGGGGTGGTGGAGTTTGACTGCAGCAAGCCAGCTTTGACTCGGTGGCTAACCTGAACTACGACTGCAAGCGACTCTTTTGAGGTGGCGCACACGAGTCCACATATTCACCATATCAATACACCACTATGGATCCACTTCCGTCTCCCTATGAGAAGGTCATCCATAGCACTCACGCTTATCTTGCGTATTTTAGAGTATCCACTTTCACTTGTCTATGAACTGTTATAGGCAACCCAGAAGTCCATTACCGCGGACACGGCTATTCGAATAGATGATGTTAACCCTGCAGGGGTGTACTTCTTCATACATGTTTCCACCACTTAGCGTCTGCACACGACATGTGCTCGGCAGACTTCAAGCGAAAGCCGACGTGGGTGTAGACCACGACCTAACCAACCACACAAGTCTCTAGTCCAGGTTTATCGCCTATTCGGGTTCCATCCATGAGGAGATCCGGCCGGAGTTTCGCTCACAGCCCCAAACGATGTGTGCAGGGTTCCCGGAACACCAAACGGGCGCCCGGTACACCGTGCCACGTGCCTACCGCAACACAGCCCACCCCTACGGTCAGCGCTGCGTGCGGCCCCCAGCATACTACAAACACCAGAAACTACTTGCAACTCCTGGACAGAGAACGTGAGGGGTCGGTAAGTCGAGCGGGGTCATATTTCAGGGCCCAATGTATGGTAGTAGCTGTTTCATGGATCACAAACACAGAAATCAGTTCCTGAGGACGGCTTCAATGAGACAACCCACCATGTACTCCTACATGGCCTCTCACCAATACCTTTACCAAATCGTGTTCACACACTTAGCTCACACACAGTAGGGCATGTTCATCACCATTCTAATTCATTCCCGATGAATCAGACCCGACTCAACTCTAAGCAGTAGCAGGCATGACAAACAAGCATGAATGAGTAGGCACATCAGGGCTCAAACAACTCCTACTCATGCTAGTGGGTTTCATCTATTTACTGTGGAATGACAGGTCATGCAAAGGATAAAGGGGTTCAGCTACCGCAGCAAGTAACACATGAATCGTTGTTGTCCTAATGCAATAAAAGAGAGCAGGAGCGAGAGAGTGGGACTTTATCGGAATGAACAAGGGGGTTCTGCTTGCCTGGCACTTCTGAAGATAACATTGAGTCTTCATCAGTGTCAACGATCACATCGTCGGAACCACGTCTATCGAGAGGGGACAAACACCGGCAAACACAAGAGGAACCACAATCAATGCAATGCACATTCATATGAATGATATGTCATGTTAAGGTACTGAATTGACCTAATGCAGTAGTAAGCCAAGTTAATTGGATTGGAATTCAAACAAGGTTAAACTCCAACTCCAAATGCTATTTCATAAATTGTCCTAATCATGATTCATCCTATTCAGTGAGGTTAACTTGTTCAATCATGCATGAAAGTGCCATAAACAGATTCTTCATATTTTTCTGATCAAATTTCATATATAAATTGTTTGATTTGGAGTTACGGTTGAATTACTATGAATTTCTGAAGTTTAGGACATTTTCTGGAATTTCCTGAATTAAAATTAATCCAGAAAATGAGTTATGGCGTCAGCACTACGTCATGCTGACCTCAGCAGGTCAACAGAGCGCGGTCCAGGTCAAACCTGACCAGTGGGGTCCACTGGTCAGTGACACACGGCTGGCATGAGTCACTGACGTGTGGGGCCGGTCAAAGGCCACGTCAGCAAGTCAAACTGACGTGTGGGGCCAGCTGGGTTAATAACTAATCTAAACAGAACATAAACTATGTTTAATTAGTCAGTGGGGCTCAGCTGTCAGTGTCACTAGGGGTTAATTAGTAGAAGTGTTAATCGCTAATGGCGTTGCCACGTCAGCTGGGTCAAACCCGGGTCAACTCGTCGGAGTTGACCGCGGCTCGTCGCCGGTGACGCCAGAGACGGCGGAGGGCGTCGGGATTCACCCTCAGGCGACCAAAAGAGCGGCGGAGGGGCTCTACGAGACGCCCAGGCTCGCGCGCATCCAAAGGAGGCAGCGGGAGTCGCCGGGGTGCAGTGTAGCGGTGGCGGCGACGGGCGGAGCGGCGGCCGGAGTTCGGGCGAGGTTGGAAATGGTGCTGTGGGGCACGGCGGAGCGAACTGGTGGGTGCTACGGCCTCCTGGTGATGTGCTGAGCACAGTGACGCGCTTGTTTTCGAGCTTATGCGTTTGTGGCCACGGCGGCGACATGGCCGGCGGAGCCGAGCTCTCGGCCGTGATGGCCAACGGGGTTAGGGGGCAGCTCGAGCGACATGCCTAGGGGGAGAAGGAAGAGGAGCTCACAGCGGTCACGTCGAGATGGTCAACGAGCTCGGGGAAGCTACGACGGCGACGAATCGACGATGACGGCCCTCGGTGCCCGAGGAAGAAGAAGATGATGGCGCCGGCGTTGCAGGGCGTCCGGTGATGCTTGGCTCGGCGAGGACGAAGCTGGCGACGATACGGATCTCGGGAACGCGGAGAGGGGGCGAGGGAGTGGCTGGCCGCGGTGTTTCTCAGCGGAGTGGCCATGGCAGCTTCGGCCATGAGAGGAAAAGAGCAGGGGAGTGAGAGGGAGAGAGCAGGGAGGCAAGGGAGCGGCCGACGGGGGGGGAGCAGGGGGTCCCGAGCGGCGCCGAGGAGGGCTTCGAGGCGCCTTGGTGAGGCAGGCGGGCAGGGAGGAGGCGTGGCGCCTCGCGCGCGTGTGCGCTGTCCCGCTTCTCCTCTGCCTTCTGGCAAGAGGAGGGGGATGACTGGCAAGGTGGGGGTGGGCTGGGCCTCTGCTGGGCTGCCAGGTAAGCCCAGGTGAGGTTCTGTTCTTTTTTTTAATTTTTCTGTTTTGTTTCTCTTTCATTTTATTTTGCCACTGTTTCCAAATTCAAAAGAATTTCAAACAGTGCCAAGACATTCTGAAATAATTTATGTTACCTCTCTGGACTATTCCAAAAGTACATAAAGCATTTCGAGGCATTTGAAAATATATTCATTATATATTATGGATACATCTCCAAATTCAAATAGATTATTTATTTAAATTCAGAGACCAAATAATTCCTTAAAAATGTTCCAGAATTTTGGTTTGATATATAACTCTTGCCAAAATTCACAAAACTATTTTTAGGGCATTTTGGATTCACAGAATGCAATTTAAAGGGTGCTTGCCCTTCTTTTAATTAGATGTCTGAGGTTTCAACAATCCTCAACTCAAGTTTCAGGAATTCAGGCATGATGCAAGATGCTCTCAATTGCAACTAATACAAGCAAAGTCTAGGGTCGTGACACAGCAAGAGCTCCAGGCTCTCATGAAAAAGTATGAGAGTTTGGAGCTTGACTCGAAGACGCGAGAGTCCGAGCTTGCCTCGGCCCTTGAGAGCGCCAAGCATACTAAGGCCAAAGCCCAGAAGGCCCTCCAGGAAATTGAGGCGATGAAGAAGATAGTGGCGGGTAAGGCATTCATTATGCAAAGCAAGCATGTGAAAGTAAATTACTTGTTACTTACCCAAGTCCGGAGCTCTCCAGGAGCATTCGCAGATTTGCCCCGCAGTGTGTCGGATGCTGCAAAGCACTACCGAGCCGACGAGGGGAGCTCGATGAAGAAGGTGTTCTGGTCTCAGTATACTGAGGCCGAACACACGGTGCCCTTAAGCGACCAACTGAAGCAAGTGGTCGAGCTCCATAAGGCGGCCGAACAGGCCCTGAAGGGTCTTATAGTCCGGCTGTGGCCTAGAGAGGCCATGCCAGGGAGCTACTTCGGGCTGGTGAGGCGGCTTGTGGATGCCTGTCCTTGGCTTGAGGTCATCAAGCGCTCCGTCTGCATCGAGGGCACCCGCAGGGCGCTTGCCCGTGTTAAAGTGCACTAGGGCAAGATGGACGCTGAGAAGCTGGTGAAGGATGGGCCACCGCAGGGCAAGGAGCATCGCCACCCGGAAATGTACTATGAGGGCGTCCTGAATGGTGCCCGCCTTATGGCGAATGAATGTTTCAAAGATGTAATATTTGAGTGAACTCGCTCGTTTGATCATGTACGCTGAAAACTTGTTCATATGCGCTATGCAACGCTTGTTTGAATTTAAAATATTACCTTCTGTACAACCGTTTATTAAATCTAAGAGATGGCGAGTCGTCGGCTTCTACCCCCATGCCATGAGTGTTGGGCTGTTTGGGATAAATCTGAGCACTCTTTTTCCCATGCTTGGGTCCTTCAAGGGAGGTGCTCAACACAACGAACAAGGCAATCGGACTACAATGCTTTATCACTCTCACTTAGCCAGAGAATTCTATAATTTTAAATTTTGGCGAAGCCGCTAGTTGTTGGGGGAAATCTGCCTCCACAAACACCTATGGGGACCGAGCCCCTTTCTGGTTTGGTGGGGGGCGGAGGTTGCGCGAAGAGCGGATCGAGGCGATGCACACAAGGAGATTTACCCAGCTTCGGGCCGCACGGATGCGTAAAACCCTACTGCTGCTTTATGGTTTGTATTGTGTTCTTGGGAGCGCTGAGTGCTACAGTACACTCAGGCAACTAATCAGACCGAGCGTGAGTGGTCTGCTTCCTCCTTCTCCCCCTCACGTTGCGCATGGGGCCTTCTTTTATATGCGCAAGGGGTTACCCACAGGTGGCAACGTAGGCGGGGGTAAAACTGGAAAACGCTGTGTTGGGTACAGTTGTTTGCACAGTGCTATCATACCTAACTCTGACGGCAGGGGACAAGGGCATTAAATGCCCGTCTAGGTCGCCCAAACAGTGCAGAAAAGGGGCCGTCAGGGGCGCCACCGTTTGCCACGACGGCCACCCTGTCAGCGTCGCTTCGCCACCGCATGCCCCTGGCTGCGCAGCCTCTCGCCACGTACGCCTGGAACGGCCCCAGAGCGACGCGTGGGTGGATGAGCTGGAACGCAGGCGCGGGGTGGTGACTTGCCGCGGCAAGCGCCTTGCCGCGGTCGATGCCTTGTCGCGCCCGGGAGCTTGTTGCTCACCGGTCCTTGCCGGGACGTGTGGCGCGTCGCAACAAGTCTCTTGTCGTGCCTTGGTCGGCCTTCCCAGCAAGCTCCTCTTGCCGGGGCCTTGTGCTTCAAGCGGCCGTCCCGGCAAGCTCCTCTTGCCGGGGCCTTGCTCTCTTCGGGTGGCCTTCCCGGCAAGCTCCTCCTGCCGGGGCCTTGGCTCAATTACTTCCTTCTTGGATGGCCCAAAAAGGGACCATGGAGAGTTTTTGGCGGTCACCTGGCAAGCCTTGCCGCGGGGTGCTACGACTGCCCGTGCACAAGTTTGGGGTACTAAGGTGCCCCTACTTTAGTACACCGACAGGAGCCCCCGGGCCTGGGCCATACACGGTGCCGAGCGCTGTTGGGCCAGGCCCAAAACAGTGCACGGGCACGCGCGGCCTGGGTCACGTTTGATCTTCTTCTGCATCCACCACGTCCTCCCCGAACGGCACGCGTCGAACGCGGCATCGTGGGGAGAGGCGCGCGTGATGTGGGTGGCGTGCGCGGGGCTGAGCCCCGTAGGCATGCGTCACGTCGCAATAAAGGGGGACGGTTCGCGCTATCTTCATAAGTGGAGGGAGGCGTGGAGGCACGGCTCGTTTGCTGGACGGGGCTGAGGCACGGTTTCCGAGGTGTCCACTCCCCGCGATCACGGGGCGCGGGGAGGTCGCCTCATCCGTCGCCTCGGTCCTGCACGCTAGCCACGCGGCTCCCATGCACCTAGGGTCGCGGACGGTGGAGGCAGGAAACCGGGCCGAGGCAGCAGGCCGGTCCCAGTCGCCTGCTCTTCCTGCGTCTTGATTGGCTGAGGAGGGGGGTCGAGCCCCCACCCTGCTCCTTTATAAAGAGCAAGAGGGGGGGCGACGGAAACCCACACTCCTCCATCTTTGCTTCTCTTCAGCTTCTGATCCTCTCTCTCCATTCACCATGGAGAAAGGGAATCCTGGTCCTTCATCGGTGGCGGCGAGGGTCGCCGCTAGGCAACGCGCCCCTCCTCTCCTTGCACCCACGGTGGCAGAGCCAACCGTTAGGGGAAGGGGGAGGGGGCGAGGTCATTGACGAGGCCGAGGCGCTCAGGGACGAGGCGGACGGGGCGACGCGCCGGCCTCGCCTCCGCCAGCGGCCCCTCTTCTTACGGCAGTCCACATCGGGGACGACCCCTGCGAGTTCTTCGTCAGGCTGCGCCGGGGCCTCGTCGCCGCCTCCGCCTCCCGGCCCCCTTCGCAAGCGTGATGGAGGTGGAACAACCCGAGACACTAAGACTGCGCATGAGGGGCTGCGGGATCAGCGGCACGCGGGTCCATGTTGAGTCCCCAGCCCCCGGCGTGATGTATCTTGGTCGAGGGTGGAAGACGTTCGCCCGTATCCACAGCTTGATGGAGGGGTTCACCCTCCATTTTAAGTTAATGGAGGGCGATCTCCTCTCCGTCAAGGTCTTCGGGTGCTTCGGGATCCGGGCCCGGTGCTGCGTGGATAGCTCCTCCGACAGCGAAAGCTCCTCCTCGAGCGAGAGTGACGAGGAGGGGAGCGACAGCGACGACGAGGGTAGCGGTCGTCGGGATGACGGGTCCGACTAGGCGTCGGTCGCGGCTCCGCGTGGCACCGGCCACCCCATCATCCATGTCGCCGGCTCCTTGAGCTTCCCGGGGTCGTCTCCTTGGCGGCTGGCATGGCGAGGCTGCGGAAGAGGAAGAGGGCTGGCGGCAAGGCCGTCAAGTCGGAGTACGAGGGCGAGGTGCCCTCGACAGCGTGCTGACGTCCTGCCGCCCCGTCGAGCCCTGCTTCCGGAGCCGCCACCACCACCTAGCCTTCAGACGGTCCCCGGGGCGTTCTGTTGGTGTCTTCTGCCACCCGTAGCTCGTCTAGGCGCCCCTTTTGCCCTTTTCCCCTCCTTGTCCTACCTCCTGAGGAGAGAGACAAGAAAGGGATTACGGGCACCTTATCTCTTTTTAACTTGTAAGCCTTCGGGCCTTAATTGCATTTAAAGCTTGTAATCCCATCTCTCATGTTTTTCATTCTCTCTGAACTGTACCTGAGTGGAATGTTTTTAATGAAAAGGGGATGTTTGCCGGGCCATTTGTCTCGCGGGTAAAACCCACGCCAAGGAGCGAATCCTTTATATCGTTAAGATAGACACTTCTTTGCCCGGCAACAGGCCCTGCCGTCTTCCCGCGCCACTCGACCTTCCTCACGCCTTTGGCGGAGGTAGGGATGAGGCGGGTTCGGGCTCCTCATTCCGTTCCTTTGCCGCCGCGGCTACCACCAAAACTGGCCCCAGGAACGCGCTCCGGGGCCCAGAGTTAAGGGAGCGCGGTAGCTTTTTAGGAAGGAACAAGGTTTTCGCATTCCTCAGTCCATAAGAGAATGCATGACAAGGGATGAAAAACTTATCTGGGATTGCAGCCCTCGGCAACTTCGGCTCGCCGCGGGCGAATCTTTGTACTTGCAGCCCCCGGCAACACTGGTTTGCCGGGGACCAGATGCTGGTCCGCCCTTCTTTTCTTCTTTGTCCTTAAGCGGTCTGGCCAGGATATGCAAAACCCTGCGAACCAAAGGAAATGAAATAACAGGAAAAAAGGACGCAGACCCGACCTCTAAGCTAGGGGTTAGCAGCTGTTAGGCACTATCAACCCTAACCAAGGACGAGACTCGACTCATCATGCATGCTAAAACTTAGGGCGCCAGCGCTTCATTTACTGCTGCTCAGGGTCTGCGCCTGGCTTTGTACAAAGGATTACATGCAACAGCGGCAAGACTTGTACAAAAGGGTGGTTGCCGGACGGGGTCCGACAACCGCGACTTACGGGTAAAACTTACGAAGATGCTCAATATTCCAGGAGTTGCTCACCGGAGTGCCATCTTCGGTCTCAAGGCGGACAGCGCCGGGCCTCGTGACTCGTCTCACCCGGTAAGGGCCTTCCCACTTTGGCGTCAACTTGTTATGATTCTTGGCGGATGGAGCGCGCCGAAGAACAAGGTCGCCTTCCTCGAAGCTTCTGGCTTTAACTTTGCGGCTATGGTAGCGACGCAAAGCTTGCTGGTAGCGAGAGGCTCGCACAGCAGCCTGAAGACGATCTTCCTCAAGGAGCAGCGCGTCATCTTCACGCAGCCGCTCTTGCTCAAGCTCATCATAAGCGAGCACTTGAGGTGACCCGTATACGAGTTCCGTGGGGGTAACTGCTTCTGCTCCATAGACTAGAGCAAATGGTGTCTGGCCAGTGGCTCGATTTGGCGTCGTTCTGATCGACCAAAGAGCCACCGGCAGCTCCTCGATCCAGTTTCTTCCGCACTTGTGCAGCCTGTCGAAAGTTCTGGTCTTGAGCCCGCGCAGCACTTCGGCATTGGCCCTTTCCGCTTGACCGTTGCTCCGGGGATGAGCAACAGAAGCGAAGCAGACCTTGGCGCCGAGATCTTGGACGTATTGCATGAAGGCGCGGCTCGTGAACTGCGTACCGTTGTTGGTGATGATCCTGTTGGGGATCCCGAAGCGGCAAACAATCGACCTGAAGAACTTGACTGCTGATTGTGCTGTCACCTTCCTCACTGGTTCCACTTCCGGCCACTTTGTGAACTTGTCGATTGCGACGTACAAGTACTCAAAGCCCTCGACAGCTCGGGGGAAAGGGCCGAGGATGTTGATCCCCCAGACCGAAAATGGCCAGGATAAAGGGATCGTCTGGAGAGCTTGAGTTGGCTGGTGTATCTGCTTGGAATGGAACTGGCACGCTTCACACTTGGTTACTCGTGCAGTTGCATCCTGGAGGGCTGTCGGCCAGAAGAAACCTTGCCGGAACGCTTTGCCGGCAAGCGCCGATGTGGTGACCACATATGCCCCCATGTATCTCTGCCAACAGCTTTTGTCCGTCTTCCCGGGAAATACACTTCAATTTCACACCGTTGCGCCCTCTTCTGTACAGCGTGTTGTCGACGAACTGGTACATACTCGAGCGCCGGGCTACTATTTCCGCTTCTTCTTGTTCTTCGGGAAGTTCTCCGTTCTGGAGGAAATGGACAGTCTGATGCGCCCATGCTGGAGCCTGTGGCTCGACAACAAGGACTGAAGGCACATCTGCTGCTGCGGGAACGTCCGCTTCTACGGCGAGGATCTGGGGCTCAGCCGGAGCTTGACGTTCCCCGGCAAGCTTGCCGGGGCAAAACTTGTCGGGAGCACCTGCTTCTACGGAACAAACCCTGGGGTTTGCCAGAGCAGACGGCTCCTCAGTGCTCTTGGCGTCGATCTTGGGGACCTTCTTGGCGGCGGCTCCGGGGAGCTCTGCCGGAAGATAGTCGCCGGAGACCAACTTCCTCTTCTTGCTCTGTCCGGTTGATGGTGTCACGGATGGCTGAGTCAGCTTGAGCACAAAGGTTCCTGGTTCCACAGGTAACTTAAGTGCTGCGCACTTTGACAGGCCATCAGCGATGTCGTTCTCAGCTCTTGGAACGTGTTCCATTTGCAAGCCGTCAAAGCGCTCTTCTAGCTTCCTCACTTCATCAACGTACGCTTCCATCAACGGACTCTAGTAATCTTTGTTCACTTGGCGGACGACAAGCTGCGAGTCACCCCTGACAATGAGCTTCTTGATCCCAAGTTCTGCCGCGATCCTGAGACCGGCGAGCAAACCTTCATACTCTGCAGTATTGTTGGTTGCTTGCTCCTTGGGGAAGTGCATCTGGACTATGTACTTGAGATGCTCTCCGGTGGGTGCGATAAGCACCGCGCCAGCACCGGCGCCTTGCAGCGAGAAAACACCATCAAAATACATCAGCCACTCTTTGCTTGCTTCTTTGACGGGGATGCTCGTCTCTAGGATCTCTTCGTCTGGCGTCGGTGTCCACTCTGCTATGAACTCCGCCAATGCTCTGCTCTGAATAGTTGAAGTGCTCTCGAATTTGAGACCGAAGCTTGAAAGTTCCAGTGCCCACTCGACAATCCTGCCTGTTGCTTCTGGATTCTGCAGTATCCTCTTCAGCGGAAAGCGGGTGACAACTGTAATCTCATGTGCTTGGAAGTAATGGCGCAGCTTTCTCGAGGCCATGAGAAGGCCGAAAAGCAATTTCTGCACACCAGAGTACCTTGACCTAGCCCCCTACAGAAGGGAGCTGACAAAGTAAACTGGGCGCTGCACCATTCTCTTCTTCTGCACCTCCACTCGCTCCTGCGCAGATTCATCCTTGTCGGGGCCAGAGCTTGTCGGGGAAGCCTCTTGCTTGTCGCTGGACGCGCTTGCCACGGTTGCTAGCTCATCATCTGCCTCCCTCTCCGCTACTAACGCAGCACTAACCACTTGATTGGTTGCCGCCAGGTACAGCAACAACTTCTCTTGTGGTTTAGGCGCGACAAGTATTGGAGCGGAGGACAGGTATTTCTTCAAGTCCTGCAGCGCATCCTCCGCTTCCGGAGTCCATTTTACTGGACCCGCCTTTTTCAAAACTTTGAAAAATGGCAGGGCGCGTTCTGCAGACTTGGAAATAAACCTGCTGAGAGCCGCGACGCAGCCGGCAAGCCTTCGTACATCCTTGACGCGTGTTGGTGCTTCAATCTGCTCGATGGCCTTGATTTTGTCTGGATTGGCTTCGATTCCTCACTGAGACACGAAGAACCCGAGAAGCTTGCCGGAAGGGACTCCAAACACGCACTTCTCGGGGTTGAGCTTGAGGCTGATCCTGCGCAGGTTCGCAAAGGTCTCTTCTAAATCTTGAATCAGGGTTGCCCTGTTCCTGCTTTTGACCACTATGTCATCCATGTAGGCTTCCACATTTCTGTGGATTTGCGGTTCAAAAGCGGTATGGACAACCCTCGCAAACGTCGAACCGGCATTCTTTAAACCGAAAGGCATCCGTACGAAACAATACGTGCCACATGGAGTGATGAATGCGGTCTTTTCCTCATCTTCTTCAGCCATGAAGATCTGATGGTACCCTGAGTATGCGTCAAGAAATGAAAGCAGATCACATCCGGCTGTGGAGTCAACAATCTGGTCAATGCGCGGCAAGGGAAAGGGATCTTTGGGACAAGCTCTATTAACATCAGTAAAGTCGATGCAAAGCCTCCATTTCCCATTTGCTTTGCGCACGACAACAGGATTGGCCAACCACGTCGGATGGAGCACACCTCTGACAAGGCCTGCCGCTTCCAACTTCTTGATCTCTTCTGCGATGAACTCTTGGCGCTCCACCGCTTGCTTCCTGACTCTTTGCTTGACGGGCCGCGCATGGGGACACACGGCGAGGTGGTGCTCAATCACTTTCCTGGGAACACCGGGGATGTCAGATGGTTGCCAGGCAAACACATCGACATTCGCCCGCAGGAAAGCAACGAGCGCGCTTTCCTATTTGGGGTCGAGAGTGGCACTGATGGTGAAGGTACCGCCAGTGCCGTCCTCCTTGGCGGACACCTTCTTGGTCGTTGGCGAGGCTGCCATCGACTTCTTACTCTTGCCGGTGGAGCTCGATGGTGCGTCCTCGACGGTAGCGCAGCACTCCGAAGAGGTGCGCTTGCCGGAGTGGGCACCGGAGCACTTGCCGGGCTTGGCCTTCTTCTTCCCTCCGGGAGCTTCAGCGGCAAGTGGCTTGTGATCCATCGCGGCTGCTGCTTCCCGGTAGATCTTGTCGGCACAGATAAGGGCATCCTTCTTGTCACCGGGGACAGAGATGACGCTTATCGAGCTTGGCATCTTGAGCATGTTGTACGCGTAGTGGGAGGCCGCCATGAACTTGGCGAGCGTCGGACGGCCGAGAATTCCATTATAGGGCAATGGAAAATCGGCAACGTCAAAAGTGATCCTCTCTGTCCTGAAGTTCAGCTCGCTGCCAAATGTCACTGGCAACCTTATCTTCCCCTTCGGCTTGCTCCTTCCCGGGTTGATTCCTTGGAACGTGTCGGTATCTTCGAGCTCGCTGTCGAGGACTTGGAGTTTCTGGAGCACAGCGGAGGAGATCAGGTTCAAGCCGGCCCCGCCGTCGACTAGCATCTTAGTGACCTTGAGGTTGTGGACTGTTGGTGAGACCAACATCGGCAAGCACCCGATCGCAGTAGTGCGGTCAGGGTGGTCCTCAATATCGAAGATGATAGGCGTGCTGGACCATTTCAGAGGCTTGCGCGACTCGACGGGTGGTTCCGCTGCATTGACTTCCCGCGCCCACTGCTTGAGCTGGCGGTGAGAAGTAGGCAGAGAAGCACCGCCGTCTACGCACAAGACCTCTGTGGCTTTCTGAAACTCCTGCTCACTGGTCTCGACATCATCCATGTCTTCGTCTTCATCGTCGTCTTCGTCCTTGTCGCGGCCGCGGGGAGGTCTGTCTGCTTGCCGCTGCTTGTCCTTGTCGCGGCGTCCTCCCTGGCCGGGGCGCTTCATGCCTGATCCTCCGCCACCTCCCCGGGCTCTCTCCTTGTCGCGCCGCTCGTACTCAGCCTTTTGCAGCTCGACGAGCCGCTCGACCTGCTTACAGCTCTGGAGGTCATGGCCCTTGGTGCGGTGGATCTTGCAGTACTGTTTGTTGGTGCCGTCCCGCTTGTCGGCGACCGCCACAGCCTGGCAGTTGGCGCATCCGGCAACCTCCTTGCCGGAGCTACCAGCCTGGGCCTTCTTGCCGGCGCCTTCATCGCCGGACTGCTCGACAACCAGTACTTCTTGGCTCTTCTTCTTCATGTTGCTCCGCCGCCGGTTCTTCCTTGCTGGGGTGGTATCCTCACTGTCAGATTCTCCTGCTCCAGTGTTCTCTCCGGGGAGTTTCCTTCCTTCCTCGGCGCGTGCACACTTGTCGGCCAGGGCATATAGCTCGCTGACCTCTTTGATCTTGCACATCGCCATCTCCTCCCGCATCCTGCGGTTACGCACGTTCTGATGGAACGCGCTGATGACCGCGGCAGGGTGGACGTCTGGGATGTTGTAGTGCACGCGGCTGAGTCTCTGGATGAACTTGCGCAAGGATTCCCCTTCCTTCTGGACGAGCAGGTGAAGGTCGCTCGCTTGGCCATGGGGTTTGTGGCCGCCCGTAAAGGCGCCAACAAACTGGTGGCACAAGTCTGTCCAGGAGGTTATGGAGTTATCCGGCAAGTGCATGAGCCAAGATCTGACGTTGGATTTGAGTACCAGCGGGAAGTAGTTGGCAAGGATCTTGTCGTCTCACCCTCCAGCAGCCTGCACCGCAATGGTGTAGATGCTGAGGAACTCCGACGGATGCGACTTGCTGTCGTACTTCTCTGGTACGTCTGGCTTGAAGTTCTTCGTGCTGGGCCACTGGACTTGCCGCAGCTCACGGGTGAACGCAGGGCAGCCTACCGCGTACGGCAGGTCGCCTGGTCCCCCCGGCGCATGCATGTCGACAGAGGGCCCAGCGCGCTGGTCTGATTGACGCCGCGCTTCTCTCCGACGCTCGATGCGCGTACGAGCGTCCTCTTTCTCTCGTTCGTGAAGAACGTGACGTTGATCTCGACGAGTTCGCGGATTTGACGACGCGGTGGAGTCGTTGTCGTGATGGCTCCGGCGAGTCGGCGATCTTGGCCTTTGGGGCGGAGAATGCACGGTGGTCGCACCCCCACCGGTCTTGGCGCCATCGGTTCTCGCCTGGCCGACCTGCTACGGCTGCGACGCACTGTGCTTCCGCGGGGTGTCGCCGTTAGCGAAGCCGATGAGACTCTGTATCGTGGCCCTCTAGTCGTCGAGCTTGTCCGCCGTTGGAGGGTAGTCTAGGAGCAGTTGAGCTCGTGCTAGAGCTTCTGCTGGAGTGGCGGGCAGCGGTGGCGAGCGGCGCGTAGAGCGAGACGTGCTCGAACTTCTAACTACGTTAGAAGGAGCAACACCCGGACCAAGCAGTCGCGCCACGCTCGCGCCAGCACGTTGGTGTGTATGCTGGCCTTGAGCACCCTGGGATCCGCCAGCTCGATCTGGGTCCAGCGAGCGTATGGTACCGTGAGTGCCAAGACGCTGCTGGTCCCGTGCCTCCTGAGAGGGGCGCGGTGCATGTTCGGACGCCGTGGCACCATGAGCTGGTTCGACGACGCCCGTTCCGCCGCCGGTGTCGTCCCCACCACCTGTTTGCTCCAGGGGTGGTGGGTTCGACGCGGACGGACCAGCCACCTCTGGAGCCTTCTTCTTCGGTGGCATGTCGATGAAGATGATGGAGATCTAGCCTGTGCAGACGCCGGATCAGGTTCGCACAACTTCGACGCCCCCTACCTGGCGCGCCAAAGATGTCGGGGGAAATCTGCCTCCACGAACACCTATGGGGACCGAGCCCCTTTCTGGTTCGGTGGGGGGCGGAGGTTGCGCGAAGAGCGGATCGAGGCGATGCACACAAGGGGATTTACCCAGCTTCGGGCCGCACGGATGCGTAAAACCCTACTGCTGCTTTGTGGTTTGTATTGTGTTCTTGGGAGCGCTGAGTGCTACAGTACACTCAGGCAACTAATCAGACCGAGCGTGAGTGGTCTGCTTCCTCCTTCTCCCCCTCACATTGCGCATGGGGCCTCCTTTTATATGCGCAAGGGGTTACCCACAGGTGGCAATGTAGGCGGGGGTAAAACTGGAAAACGCTGTGTTGGGTACAGCTGTTTGCACAGTGCTATCATACCTAACTCTGACGGCAGGGGACAAGGGCATTAAATGCCCTTCTAGGTCGCCCAAACAGTGCAGAAAAGGGGCCGTCAGGGGCGCCACCGTTTGCCACGATGGCCACCCTGTCAGCGTCACTTCGCCACCGCATGCCCCTGGCTGCGCAGCCTCTCGCCATGTACGCCTGGAACGGCCCCAGAGCGACGCGTGGGTGGATGAGCTGGAACGCAGGCGCGGGGTGGTGACTTGGCGCGGCAAGCGCCTTGCCGCGGTCGATGCCTTGTCGCGCCCGGGAGCTTGTTGCTCACCGGTCCTTGCCGGGACGCGTGGCGCGTCTCAGCAAGTCTCTTGTCGTGCCTTGGTCGGCCTTCCCAGCAAGCTCCTCTTGCCGGGGCCTTGTGCTTCGAGCGGCCGTCCCGGCAAGCTCCTCTTTGCCGGGGCCTTGCTCTCTTCGGGTGGCCTTCCTGGCAAGCTCCTCCTGCCGGGGCCTTGGCTCAAATACTTCCTTCTTGGATGGCCCAAAAAGGGACCATGGAGAGTTTTTGGCGGTCGCCTGGCAAGCCTTGCCGCGGGGTGCTATGACTGCCCGTGCACAAGTTCGGGGTACTAAGGTACCCCTACTTTAGTACACCGACACTAGTGTTCGGAAGACCAAGTTCGGGGTGCTATACACGCCTAGGCCGGACAAAGCCGACTCCTCGCCCTAAGCGGCATAAGTCTTTAGGGACTCAAAACCTCTCGAACAGCGACCGACTCTCGCCTTATCATGACAGTCAGTTTTAGCTTTCTCTACTGAGGTGCTTAGCCCAGCTGAACCGGGGCACAATCGCAGTGGTTCTCCCAGTGCTACCTTAGCCGATATAGTGGAACGTAAGGTACCAAAACATGGGAGCCGGGCAAACCCAACTATTGACCCAAGACATGATTCGGAGCTGATGCATATAATGCGAACTTTTCGGGGTGCCGCACTTGTGAAAGTGTTCGGACTTCTCACGTCGTATTATGGGGTGCTTAAGCCCCTGGCGTATTAGCCGTACCAAAGTGTACGGGTGCTAAATGTCATGAATGAACATATATACATAAAAAGGAAGGAATAGAGAATGCAATAATAGACTGAAGCTATGCATTGTTTATTCGAAAAAGGTGCATTAAAAGCAGAACGATACAAATAGTGCGATAAGCAAAAAAATGGGACTATTTGACATGTCCCCTCCAGGGGCGAGCTGCGGAATGGTACTTAAAGCAGGTATTTTGCTCGTTATAGAGACCACCTGGGAGTTCCATAGTGTGACGTAGCTTTCTGCCTCCCAGATTGTTGTATCGTGTGTTCGGCGATTGTACTGCCGAACAGGTCTTCCAGAGAGTAAAGTCCTAAAAGTGAGAAAAAATGACAAAACCGGGAGCCCCTAGTGCGGTTGAGCCACAATTTGGGGCGTGCTTGGTCGTGCCCCTCCCCCTGTGCCCATGGTATTTTCAGAGCATAATTATGTACGCGTAGCACGGGTTTCGCCGTTTCGCTGGGGCTAGGGTTGGGGCCGCATTGCTACGCTTGCTCGGAACGTGCCAGGCGGTCTTGTTGTAGATTAATCCGAGCGCGCTTGACGGTGTCTGGACGTTTTGTCGCTGGACTGGAGAATTGCCTTGAGAGGCTGCTTTGTACTTCCGCTGCGAGGGCTGCCTTGTGCTCCTCCGTTTGGAGAGAGCACTCGGTGTTTACATTGACTGTGATGACCCCCCGAGGTCCTGGCATCTTGAGCTTGAGGTATGCATAGTGCGGCACCGCATTGAACTTTGCAAATGTGGTTCGCCCGAGCAGTGCATGATAGCCACTGCGGAACGGGACTATATCGAAGATTAACTCCTCACTTCGGAAATTATCCGAGGATCCGAAGACCACTTCTAGTGTGACTGAGCCTGTGCAATGGGCCTCTACACCTGGTATGACGCCCTTAAAGGTCGTTTTTGTGGGTTTAATCCTTGAGGGATCAATGCCCATTTTGCGCATTGTGTCCTGATAAAGCAGGTTCAGGCTGCTGCCGCCGTCCATAAGGACTCGAGTGAGGTGAAATCCGTCAATGATTGGGTCTAGAACCAATGCGGCAAATCCGCCATGGCGGATACTAGTGGGATGGTCCCTATGATCAAAAGTGATCGGACAGGAGGACCATGGGTTGAACTTTGGGGCGACTAGCTCCAACGCGTATACGTCCCTTAACGCACGCTTCCGCTCCCTCTTGGGGATGTGGGTTGCATATATCATGTTCACCATCCGCACTTGTGGGGGGAAACCCTTCTGTCCTCTGTTGTTCGGCGGCCGGGGCTCCTCCTCGTCGTTGCTATCCCCTATACCTGTGGGTTATCATTTACCTCTACCACCTGTGGTGGTGTGTCAACACCATGTATTTCTTCAATAGGCGGTAAATTCTTAACATCTTCAGCTTTAATACCTTTTCTTTCATACATTTCTTTTCCTCTTTCATATCTTCAAGACTCAGAAATAAAATTACCCCTCTTCTTCGAAGTAGGTTTAGGCAGTGGTTCAATAAGTGTCCAATCATTATCATTCCTCAATATATTATTCAATAGATCTTCAGCTTGTTCAACAATTCTTTCCCTGAAAATGCAACCAGCACAACTATCTAGATAGTCCCTAGAAGCATCGGTTACTCCATTATAAAATATATCAAGTATTTTATATTTCTTGAGAGGATGATCAGGCAAAGCATTAAGTAATTGGAGAAGTCTCCTCCAAGCTTGAGGGAGATTCTCTTCTTCAATTTACACAAAGTCAAATATTTCTTGTAAGGCAGCTTGTTTCTTATGAGCAGGAAAATATTTTTCAGAAAAGTAATATATCAAATCCTAAGGACTACACACACAACTAGGAGCAAGAGTATTATACCATATCTTAGCATCACCCTTTAACGAGAAAGGAAATGACTTAAGAATATAGTAATAGCGATTTTTTTTCATCATGAGCAAATAGGTGGCTATATCATTCAACTTAGTAAGATGTGCCACAACGGTTTCAGTTTCATAACCATGGAAAGGATCAGATTCAACCAAAGTAATGAACTCAGGATCAACAGAGAATTCATAATCCTTATCAGTCACAAAGATGGGTGAAGTAGCAAACTTAGGACCATATTTTATTCTAGCATTTAGAGATTTTCTTCCACCTTGCATAGAAATTTCTTAAGATCATCTCTATCATTACAAGCAAGAAAATCCCTAGCTACCTCTCCTTTCATAACATAACCCTCAGGTATCTTAGGCAATTCATATCTAGGAGAGCTAGGTCGAATAGGTGTTTCATAGTTTTCAGTTTCAGTAACTTCATCAGTTTCGGTAATCTCATCAGTTTCAGCATTCTCAATTTCTTTTGCTCTAGCAAGTTGTTCATCAAGAAGTTCACTTGGTGGCACATTATCATCAAGCAAAGTACTAACATCATTAATAGCATCATTCATAGCAGAAGTAGCATCATCAATTACTTGCCACATATCAGAATTAATAGCAGGTGGTGGTGTTGCAAGCTTACTCAAAACAAAAGGTGAATCAAGTGCAAAGCTAGATAACAGTTCCTTACCTCCCCTCGTTCTAGAGGGAACGATCTTGGTTCTATCATCCTTAAGATTCTTCATAGTGATCAACGGATATAAATCCCAAGTGACTCAACAAATATAGCTATGCCTTCCCAGCAACGGCGCCAGAAAAAGGTCTTGATAACCGACAAGTATAGGTCACTCTATGTGTTTGGGTTATTCTATTTGCATGGTTTGATTTATATGTTTTTTCGGTTTGTACGGTATTAATACTTTGGTAAATACGGTATGAAATTTAGATGGGTTCGGTTTCGGTACATACCAAATTATTTTGGTATGGTTTCGGTATATACCGTAAAAACCAAAGTTGACGCGAATTTGAAAATGACATATAATAGTTTGCAAATTT
The DNA here is from genome assembly GCA_032464435.1 of Aegilops umbellulata. Classification (NCBI taxonomy): domain Eukaryota; kingdom Viridiplantae; phylum Streptophyta; class Magnoliopsida; order Poales; family Poaceae; genus Aegilops; species Aegilops umbellulata. Next base: position 185,610,981 of record CP136059.1, read on the forward strand.
ATGACAGAAAACACATATCTTTTTTATACAAAGAGTACATAACTATATGTGAGTGTATATGCATGCATGGATTCTATGCTTATGGACGTGCTTAGCATTCTTTTGAAGAGAAGTATGACTACATTACAAGAAAAATGGATGCTCTTAAGAGGAAATCTAGCTTATGTACAAAAAATGAGTACTTGTATGGTTGTTCTCCCAAGATATATACATATTTTTTTACTTTGGTTTATTAAACCGTTCGTTTTTTTGGTATATACCATTAAAACTAGAATTCAAAACGGTATGAAAAGTTCATACCATACCAAAACCATAAATCATAAAAACCATAAAATTGGTTCGGTTTTTTTTCGATATGGTTTTTCAGTTTGGTTTAAAAATGCACAGGGTGAAGTATAGGGGATCGCAATAGTTTTATAGGGTAGAGTATTCAACCCAAATTTACTGATTCAACACAAGGGGAGCGAAAGAATACTTGTAAGTATTAGCAGTTCAGTTGTCAATTCAACCACACCTTGAGACTAAATATCTACAACAAAGTGATCAGTAGCACAGTACTATGGTAAATTGATAGTAATAGTAACGATAGTAATGGTAATGGAAACATCAGTAGCAGTAGTTTTATAGAAGTTGTGACAGTAGTAACATCAGCAGTAGCAATACCAACTTAGCAAAGATCAATACGTGAGAAGCTCATAGGCATTGGATCAGTGATAATGTTGGATAATATTCATCATGTAACAGTCATAACCTAGGGCGACACAGAATTAGCTCCAATTCATCAATATAATGTAGGCATGTATTCCGTATATAGTCATACATGCTTATGGAAAAGAATTTGCATCACATCTTCTGTCCTACCCTCCCGTGGCAGCGGGGTCCATAAGGAAACTAAGGGTTATTAAGGCCTCCATTTAATAGAGAACGGGAACATAGCATTAACACATAGTGAATACATGAACTCATCAAACTACGGTAATCACCGGAAATAATCCCAATTTATTGTCACCTTGGGGTATGCGGATCATAACACATAGTAGGTGCATACAACTTGCAAGATCGGATCAAGAACACAAATATATTCATGAAAACATAAAGGGTTCAGATCTGAAATCATGGCACTTAGGCCCTAGTGACAAGCATTAAGCATAGAAAATTCATAGCAACATCAATCTCAGAATATAGTGGATACTAGGGATCAAGCCCTAAAAAAATTAACTTGATTACATGATAAATCTCATCCAACCCATCACCGTCCAGCAAGCCTATTGTCGGTGTCAAAACCGGCGGATCTCGGGTAGGGGGTCCCGAACTGTGCGTCTAGGCGGATGGTAACAGGAGACAAGGGACACGATGTTTTTACCCAGGTTCGGGCCCTCTCGATGGAGGTAAAACCCTACTCCTGCTTGATTAATATTGATGATATGGGTAGTACAAGAGTAGATCTACCACGAGATCAAGGAGGCTAAACCCTAGAAGCTAGCCTATGGTATGATTGTTGTTCTGTTGTTCGTCCTACGGACTAAAACCCTCCGGTTTATATAGACACCGGAGAGGGCTAGGGTTACACAGAGTCGGTTACAATGGTAGGAGATCTACATATTCGTATCGCCAAGCTTGCCTTCCACGCCAAGGAAAGTCCCTTCTGGACACGGGACGAAGTCTTCAATCTTATATCTTCATAGTCCAGGAGTCCGGCTGAAGGTATAGTCCAGCTATCCGAACACCCCCTAATCCAGGACTCCCTCAGTAGCCCCTGAACCAGCTTCAATGACGACGAGTCCGGCGCGCAGATTGTCTTCGGCATTGCAAGGCGGGTTCCTCCTCTAAGTACTTCATAGAAGATTTCTAACACCAGGATAGTGTCCGGCTCTACAAAAATAAGTTTCCACGTATTGCCATAGAGAGAATAATATTTACACCGATCTAATATGCTGACGCATTCCGTAGCGTGACATCACACCATGGCCAAGCCTTTATTCGAATCGTTTTATTGTCCCACCTCAGCGTGTTATGCGAGGAAGTTTCCTTGGCATGTCTTGTCAAAGCAGAGATCATGTCCCCTTATTCCGGGATTCTCATCAATACGGCCGTGGGTAACCCAACCGGCCATTGATTACGGCGCTTGGGAGATAAGCAAGTTTTACCAGGCGGGTGGGGACGCGTAGTTGTGTCCGCCCATATAAGGGGATATGGATCCACCTTTCTCATCCACGCCTTCTTCCTCCTTTGCCTATCCATTTCCGCGCATTTGAGCTCCAGCACCCAAGTCCGCACTCCCCACCTCAACCTTCTCCAACCATGTCCGGAGCGGGAGGCAAGTGGATGGTCTCCTCCGTCACTGAGGGACACATCAAAAAACTGAGGAAGGCCGGATACTTGTCCAACAACATCGCGCACCAGCTTCCCGAAGAGGGGCAGCTCGTCCCCACCCCAAGACCCCATGAGAGGGTGGTGTTCCTCCCCCATTTCCTCCGTGGACTGGGTTTCCCTCTCCACCCATTTGTCCGAGGGCTCATGTTCTACTATGGCCTAGATTTCCACGATCTGGCCCCAAACTTTGTCCTCAATATCTCAGCGTTTATCATCGTGTGCGAGGCATTCCTCTACATCCGCCCCCATTTCGGCCTATGGCTCAAGACTTTCAATGTCAAGCCAAAGGTGGTGCGCGGCACCCAGGCGGAGTGCGGAGGCGCCATGGTGGGAAAGATGCCCAACGTCCTATGGCTCGAGGGCTCCTTTGTGGAGACCCTGAAGGGGTGGCAATTGGGGTGGTTCTACATCACCGAGTCGCGTGACCCTGAATGGGTCGCAGCCCCCGAGTTCCGATCCGGACCCCCTACGCGGCTCACGTCCTGGAAAGAGACGGGCTTGTCGTGGGGCAACAAAGGAGAGGTGACTAGACTGCAAACATGCATCCAAACCCTGGTGAACAAGAAGCTTAAACTTGTCAACGTAGTCCAGGTTATGCTCATCCGCCGGATCCTCCCGTGTCAACAACGGGCCTTCAACCTGTGGGAGTTCGACCCAGCGCAGCACCCAACTCTAAGCAGGCTCTTCGACACGACGTACGAAGATCTCTGGAAGGTGCTATTCAAGGGCGCCGAGGCTTCCACATCCGCTACCGAGGATCGCGGATTCAGCATGCAGCGTCACGCTAGTGCGGTAAGCCGTTTTTACCTTTTATAGGGTATTTTAGCTTTTCATAGTTTGACTTTATGCGGGATCTAAGCTCCCTTTCCTTTGATAGGATTGGCAGGCGAAGTCCGGACATATCAACTGTCTGGCTCCTTTGCCCGAAGACCCAGCAGACGCTCTATTGGCAAAGCTGCTGGCTCTGGCACCTTATGTGGTGCCGGAGAAGAAGGCCACGAAGAAGGCCACGGGGACTCGAAAGAGTGCCCGTCGTGTGGTGGTGTCGGATTCGTCATCCGACAACTCCGAGACACAATCCTCCCGTGAAGACGAGGAGGAAGAAGAAGATACCCCTCCCCCTCCAGCGGGGGAGGGAAAGAAAAGGAAGGCCGCCCCAACGAGGGAGGCTGGTGGGTCCAAGAAGGGGAAAACCCTTCTTCCGGACTACTCCACCAATGCCGACGACGGCGAAGAGGAGTGGCCGCACAGGGCTAAGCCCCTGGCGAAATCGTAAGTATCCGGATACCAGAGTAAGTCATAGTATTCCTTTACTGCACAACTTTTCCTTACGTCGAATACGATTATGCAATCCACCCAAAGACCGGCTCGACGTGTCATCGAGCGGTTCCCTTGACTAGTCGGACATAAATTCTCTTCCGATGGCTACCTCCCCCCGCCCTATGGATGACGCCGAGGTGGCGTCCCAGGAGGTTCCAAGCCAGGAGGAGGTGGTTCCGGAGGCGCCGCAAGGCGACCTTCCGGACCCCAGGTGCCAAGGGGATAGAACCCCTAAGGGCTCCAAGTCCGGCCCTAGGCCGGACACCACTCCGGAACCTTCAAAGGTTCCAGAGTCCGGCAGACGACCTCCTTCCAAGAGGAGCAAGCCCACTAAGCCAGTGGCCCCCGTCCAACCGGAGGCGCCGGACAATCTGTTGGAGGTGCTTAAAGGCGCCTCCATCGACGAGGAGCACCGCACCATTATGAGTGCGGTGGTTCAGAAAGTTCAGTCCGCCAAGAGCGGGCTGACCGAAGCCTGTGTCAGCCTTTTAATAGGCTTTGAGGTATGTAAAAAAATGTGAAAATATTACCGCATAGACAGTAGCCCCTGATGCTCTGTTCGGCGTTCAGAAAGAAAAGCCAAATAGAGGATCTAATAAAATTCGCAGGAGTCTAACAAAAGTAAGTCAATATGCGTATGCAGGCTTCACTGCTGGCGTCTGTCGCGCTGACTGTGGAGGTGGACACGCTAAAGCAGAACCTCGAGCGGTACGAGCTAGAGCTCGGCCTTGCCAAGAAGCAGCTCGAGGACAAAGAAGGTAAGAAATACCTTCTTAAATTTAAAAAGGTGCAATTGCAAAAAGTGACAGGACTAACGTGGCTATTATAGGGGCCACGACGGAGGTGGCAACCCTTAAGCAAGCGCTGTCCGAGGCCTAGAAGAGGGCGGCCACGGAGCGCATCGAGCGGGAGAAGTATGAGGCGCAGGTTGGCGAGGTGCGGCAAGAGCTCCAGGCTCTCATGAAAAAACATGAGAGTTTGGCGCTTGACTCAAAGACCCGAGAGTCCGAGCTCGCGGCGGCCATTGAGAGTGCCAATTCTGCCAAGGTCGAAGCCCAGAAGGCCCTTCAGGAGGTTGAGGCAATGAAGAAGATAGCGGCGGCTAAGGCTTTCTTTATGCAGAGCAAGCATGTGAAAGTCAATTACTTGTTACTTACCCGAATCCGGAGCTCTCCAGGAGCATTCGCAGATTTGCCCCGCAGCGTGTCCAATGCCACCGTGTTCTACCGAGACGAGGAGGGCAGCTTGACAGAGAAGGTGTTCTGGTCTTAGTATGCTGAGGCCGAACTCCCTGTGCCCTTGAGCGACCAGCCGAAGCAGCTGGTCGAGCTCCACAAGGTGGCCGAACAGGCCATGAAGGGCCTCCTAGTTCGGCTGTGGCCTGGAGAGGCACTGCCTGGGAGCTACTTCGGTCTGGTGAGGCGGCTGGTGGAGGCCTGTCCAAGGCTCGAAGTCATCACGTACTCCGTCTGCATCAAAGGTGCCCGTAGGGCGCTTGCCCATGCTAAGGTGCACTAGGGCAAGCTGGATGCGGAGAAGCTTGTGAAGGACGGGCCGCCGCCGGGCAAAGAGCATCGCCACCCCGAGATGTACTATAAGGGTGTTCTGGAAGGCGCCCGCCTAATGGCGGACGAGTGCTCGAAAGATGTAATTTTTTAGTAAAACTTGTTTATTTTGTCATGTGCGCTGAAAACTTGTTCATGTGCGCTAAGCAATGCTTTTTTAATTTAAAATATTACCTTCTGTGCGGCCGTTTATCAAATTTTGAGAGATGGCGAGTCGTCGGCTTCTGCCCCCATGCCACGAGTGCTGGGGTGTTCGGGATAAACTTGAGCGCTCTTTTTCCCATTCTTGGGTCCTTCGAGGGAGGCACTCAACACAACGAACAAGGCAATCAGACTATAATGCTTGAACACTCTCACTTAGCCATAGAATTCTATAATTTTAAATTTCAGTGAAGCCCCTAGTGTTCGGAAGACCAAGTTCGGGGCGCTATCCATGCCTGGGCCGGGCAAAGCCGACTCCTCGCTCTAAGAGGCATAAGTCTTTAGGGACTCGAAAACCTCTCAAACAGCGACCAGCTCTCGCCTTATCATGACGGTCAGTTTTAGCTTTCTCTACTGAGGTGCTTTAGCCCAGCTCAACTGGGGCACAATCGCAATAGTTCTCCTAGCGCTACCTTAGCCGATACAACGGAAAGTAAGGTACCAAAACATAGGAGCCGGGCAAACCCAACATTGGACCCAAGACATGATTCGGAGCCGATGCATATAGTGCTATAAGTTCGGGGTGCCGCACTTGTGAAAGTGTTCGGACTTCTCACACCGTGTTGTGGGGTACTTAAGCCCCTGGTGTATTGGCCGTACCAAAGTGTACGGATGCGATATGTCATTAATGAACATATATTCTTAAAAAAGAGTAATACAGTAATAGACAAAAGCTATGCATTATTTATTTGAAGAAGCTGCGATCACAGCAGAACGATACAAATGGTGCGATAAGCAAAATGTGGGACTATTTGACATGTCCTATCCAGGGGCGGACTGTGGAATGATATGCAAATCAAGTATACTGCTCGTTATAGAGACCACCTTAGAGTTCCATAGTGCGGCGTGGTTTTCTTCTTCACTGGTTCTTGCATCGTTTGTGCGGCAATTGTACTGTCGGCTTAGGCCTTCCGAAAAATGGAGTCCTGAGAGTAAGATAAAAGTGAGAAATCGGCGGCCCCTAGTGCGGTTTAAGCCGTGCTTTGGGCGTGCCGTGATGGTGCCCCTCCCCCTGTGCCCATGGTATTTCCAAAGCGTAGTTATGTACGCGCAGTACTGGTTTCGTAATTTCGTGAGGGCTGGGGTTGGGGCCGCATTGCTACACCTGCTCACAACGTGCCAGGCGGTCTTGTTGTAGGTTACTCCGAGCGCGCTTGACGGTGTCCAGATGTTTAGTGGCCGGACTGGAAAATTGCCTTGAGAGGCTGCTTTGTACTTTCGCTGCGAGAGCCGCCGTATGCTCCTCCGCACGGAGAGAGCGTTCGGTGTTTCCATTGATCGTAATGACTCCTCGAGGGCCTGGCATCTTGAGCTTGAGGTATGCGTAATACGGTACCGCATTGAACTTGGCAAATGCGGTTTGCCCGAGTAGTGCTTGATAGCCGCTGCGGAACAGGACTATGTCGAAGATTAACTCCTCGCTCCGGAAGTTATCCGGAGATCCGAAGACCACTTCAAGTGTAACTGAGCCTGTACAGTTGGCCTCTACACCTGGTATGACGCCTTTAAAGGTCGTTTTAGTGGGTTTAATCCTCGAAGGATCAATGCCCATTTTCCGCACTGTATCCTGATAAAGCAGGTTCAGGTTGCTGCCGCCGTCCATGAGGACTCGAGTGAGGTGAAATCCGTCAATGAATGGGTCAAGAACCAATGTGGCGAATCCGCCGTGACGGATACTAGTGGGGTGGTCCCTTCGATCAAAAGTGATAGGGCAGGAAGACCATGGGTTGAACTTCGGGGCGACTGGCTCCATCGCGTATACGTCCCTTAACGCACGCTTCTGCACCCTCTTGGGGATGTGGGTTGCGTATATCATGTTCACCGTCCGCACTTGTGGGGGGAATCCCTTATGTCCACTGATGTTTGGCGGTCGGGGCTCCTCCTCGTCGTCGCTATGTAGCCCCTGATCTCTGTTTTTAGCATGTAACTTGCATGCCTGCTTGAACACCCAACAATCCCTGTTGGTGTGATTGGCTAGCTTTTCGGGGGTGCCATGTATCTGGCACGAGCGATCGAGTATTCGGTCCAAACTGGACGGGCCCGGGGTATTTCTCTTGAATGGCTTTTTCCGCTGACCGGGTTTAGAGCCTCTAAATCCGGCATTAACTGCCGTATCCTCAGCATTGTCGTCGTTAATGCGGCGCTTGTGCTTGTTGCACGCGACCTGGCACTGTTGTCCTTGGTATCCGAATTGCCAGGGATCTTGGTTATGTTATTGCTACGAGCCAGCCAGCTGTCTTCTCCCGCACAAAAGTGGGTCATGAGCATCGTGAGGGCTGCCATAGATTTCAGCTTTTCCTGTCCAAGATGCCGGGCAAGCCACTCGTCGCGGATGTTATGCTTGAAGGCCGCTAGGGCCTCTGCGTCCGGACAGTCGACGAATTGATTTTTCATGGTGAGGAACTGTGTCCAGAATTGCCTGGCTGATTCCTCTGGCTGCTGAATTATGTGGCTTAGGTCATCGGCGTCTGGTGGTCGCACATAAGTGCCCTGGAAGTTGTCGAGGAATGCGGCTTCCAGGTCCTCCCAACAACCAATTGATTCTGCTGGCAAGCTATTAAGCCAATGTCGAGCTGGTCCTTTAAGCTTGAGTGGGAGGTATTTGATGGCGTGTAGATCGTCGTCGCGGGCCATGTGGACATGGAGGAGATAGTCCTCGATCCATACCGCAGGGTCTGTTGTGCCATCATATGATTCGATGTTTACGGGTTTGAAACCCTCTGGGATTTGATGATCCATTACTTCATCTGTGAAGCATAGTGGGTGTGCGGCACCTCTGTATTGAGCTATATCACGACGTAACTCAAGCGAGCTTTGTCTACTGTGTTCGGCCCGGCCAGATTCACTGTATTCGGCGTGACGATTACCGTCACGTGCCGTGGGGCGCTCACGCGATCCATAGATCGACCTTGTTTGCTTTGCCTTGTCGTCCAATATATCTCGCAGGTCTGGTGCATTCCCCCGTGCATTGGTATTTTTAAAGCGGCGCCGGGGTGCGGCTTGAGTGGAGGGCCGAGAGGCCTCTTTGTCACGGCCACGTGGTGGTCGGTCGGCCGCATCATGCGCTGGTGATGTAGGTGCTTCCTCCTTGAATCGGGGTAGCAACCTGCGCTTTGGGTAGCTCTTGGAGGGGCGTTCGAGTTCATACTCTTCCGCCGCTAGGACTTCCGTCCATTTGTCGGCTAGCAAGTCATGATCAGCTCTAAGCTGTAGCCGTTTTTTCTTGAGGCTACTCGCCGTGGCTATAAGCCTGCGTTTGAAGCGCTCTTGTTCGACATGATCCTCAGGCACGACAAATTCGTCGTCGTCGAGGCTTGCCTCGTCTTCGGAGGGAGGCATGTAGTTATCATCCTCGACCTCTCTGTCTGCCGCTCTCTCATGAGGGCTGGCTTATCCATCCTCCTGTGCTGAGTTTTGCTAGAGGGGGTTTTCTTCGGCACTGTCTGGAGTGTTATTATCTCCCGTGCCGGAATCACCGTTTTTGCTTTGGCGGGATTTAGAGCGGCACCGCTGACGCCGGCGCTTAGGCTGTTTCTTGGAGGGGTCACCTCTGCTGTTCCATCACCATCGCCCTCTTTTGGGGTATCCACCATGTATATGTCATATGACGAAGTGGCTTTCCAGTGCCCTATAGGCGCTGATTCCTGATGGTCTCCTGCATCGGCGTCCATACCGTCGATGTCTTCGGAGTCGTAGTCGAGCACGTCGGTTAAATCATCGACAGTGGCTACAAAGTGGGTGGTGGGTGGGGTTTGAATTTATTCATCATCCGCATCCCAACCTTGTTGACCGTAGTCCGGCCAGGGCTCTCCTGATAAAGAGAGAGACTTTAGTGATTTCAGAATATCGCCAAAAGACGAGTGCTGAAAGATGTCCGCGGCGGTGAACTCCATAATCGGCGCCCAATCGGGTTCGATCGGCAGGGGCGCTGGGGGCTCGGATTCCGGAAAGGAGTCCGGCACCTTTGAGTCACGGGCTTTGCAAGGGACAGAGCTGGTGTTCGGCTCGATCGCCGTAGAGATTTCGGCCTCCGAGGCAGCGTCCAACCACCCGTCCTCGATCGGCATGATCGGCTCCGAACTGAGGGTCGGGGCCGATGCGGACGCGGCCTCCAAGAGACTGTTCGGCGGCAGAGCTAAATCATGCCCTTCGTGACAGTGTGGCGCGCTCGGCTGTGGTTCGAATCCATCGAAGATCAAGTCTCCGCGGATGTCAGCCGTGTAGTTAAGACTTCCAAACCTGACCTGATGGCCAGGGGCGTAGCTTTCGATCTGCTCCAGATGGCCAAGCGAGTTGGCCCGCAGTGCAAAGCCGCCGAATACGAAGATCTGTTTGGGAAGAAAAGTCTCACCCTGGACCGCATCGCTGCTGATGATCGGAGAAGCCATCGGGCCTAAAAGTGACGACACAGAGGAACTCTCAATGAAAGCACCAATGTCGGTGTCAAAACCGGCGGATCTCGGGTAGGGGGTCCCGAACTGTGCGTCTAGGCGGATGGTAACAAGAGACAAGGGACACCATGTTTTTTCCCAGGTTCGGGCCCTCTCGATGGAGGTAAAACCCTACTCCTGCTTGATTAATATTGATGATATGGGCAGTACAAGTGTAGATCTACCACGAGATCAAGGAGGCTAAACCCTAGAAGCTAGCCTATGGTATGATTGTTGTTCTGTTGTTCTTCCTACGGACTAAAACCCTACGGTTTATATAGACACCGGAGAGGGCTAGGGTTACACAAAGTCGGTTAAAATGGTAGGAGATCTACATATCCGTATCGCCAAGCTTGCCTTCCACGCCAAGGAAAGTCCCTTCCGGACACGGGACGAAGTCTTCAATCTTATATCTTCATAGTCCAGGAGTCCGGCTAAAGGTATAGTCCGGCTATCCGAACACCCCCTAGTCCAGGACTCCCTCACCTATGAAGGAATTACTCACTCCCGACGGTGAGCATCATCAAATTGGTGATGGAGGAAGGTTGATGATGACGACAGCGTTGAATACCCCTCTCCGGAGCCCAGAACGGACTCCAGATCAGCCCTCCCGATGAAGAACAGGAGGTGGTGGCGGTGGCTCCACATCGTAAAACGTAATGATTCTTTATCTCTGGTTTTTTCTTGGCAAATAGGTACTTATGGAGTTGGAGCTAGGTTTGCGGGTGCTTCCAAGGGCCCACAAGCCTGAGGGGCGCTGATACGTCTGCAATGTATCAATAATTTTTTATTGTTCCATGCTATTATATTATCTGTTTTGGATGTTTAATGGGCTTTAATTGCTCTTTTATATTATTTTTGGGACTAACCTATTAATCGGAGGCCCAGTGCCAGTTTCTGTTTTTTTTCCTATTTTAGAGTTTCACAGAAAAGGAATACCAAACGGAATGAAACCTTCGCGATGATCTTTCTTGAACCGAAAGCAATCCAGAAGACTTGGAGTCGAAGTCTGGAACTCCACGAGGCGGCCACGAGGCAGGAAGGCGCCCCAGGGGGTAGGCACACCCCCACCCTCATGGGCCCCTCGTAGCTCCACCGACGTACTTCTTTTGCCTATATATACTCTTATACCCTAGAAACATCAGGGGGAGCCATGAAACCACTTTTCCACTGCCGCAACCTTCTGTACCCTTTAGATCCCATCTTGGGGCCTTTTCCCGCGATCTGCCGGTGGGGGAATCGATCATGGAGGGCTTCTACATCAACACCATAGCCTCTCCGATGAAGCGTGAGTAGTTTACCATAGACCTTCGGGTCCATAGTTATTAGCTATATGGATTCTTCTCTCTCTTTGATTCTTAATACAAAGTTCTCCTCGATGTTCTTGGAGATCTATTCGATGTAATACTCTTTTGCGGTGTGTTTGCCGAGATCCGATGAATTGTTGATTTACAAACAAGATTATCTATGAATATTATTCGGTTCTTCTCTGAATTCTTATATGCATGATTTGATATCTTTGCAAGTCTCTTCGAATTATCGGTTTAGTTTGGCCTACTAGATTGATCTTTCTTGAAATGGGAGAAGTGCTTAGCTTTGGGTTCAATCTTGCGGTGTCCTTCCCAAGTGACAGTAGGGGCAGCCAGGCATGTATTGTATTGTTGCCATCGAGGATAAAAAGATGGGGTTTATATCATATTGCTTGAGTTTATCCCTCTACATCATGTCATCTTGCTTAATGTGTTACTCCGTTCTTATGAACTTAATACTCTAGATGCATGCTGGATAGCGGTCGATGTGTGGAGTAATAGTAGTAGATGCAGAATCATTTCCATCTACTTGACACGGACGTGATGCCTATATTCATGATCATTGCCTTAGATATCTTCATAACTATGCGCTTTTCTATCAATTGCTCGGCAGTAATTTGTTTACCCACCGTAATACATGCTATCTTGAGAGAAGCCACTAGTGAAACCTATGGCCCCGGATCTCTTTCTTATTTTATTGCATCTATTTTATTTACATTGCATCTCGTTTACTATTTCACAATCTTTACTTTCCAATCTATACAACAAAAATACCAAAAATATTTACTTTACTATCTCTATTAGATCTCACTTTTGCGAGTGACCGTGAAGGGATTGACAACCCCTTTATCGCGTTGGTAGCAAGGTTCTTGATTGTTTGTGCAGGTACTAGGTGACTTGTGCATTGTCTCCTACTGGATTGATACCTTGGTTCTCAAAAACTGAGGGAAATACTTACGCTACTTTGCTGCATCACCCTTTCCTCTTCAAGGAAAAACCAACGCTACTGAGGGAAATACTTATGCTACTTTGCTGCATCACCCTTAGGCTTGTGGCCATCCTCTAGTAGTTTATTGAGCCGGTATTTTCTATATATTCTAAAATAATTCTCCATAAATTTTCAGCTCAATCCGAGAACTTTTATTTCTACACATAAACAACACCATAGCAATTCTGTTGAAAACAACATCAGCTCGGGTTAGTTCAATTCAAATCATGCAAATTAGAGTCCAAAACAAGAGCAAAAATGTCTGGAAAAGTAGATACGTTTGGGACGTATCAAAGCTCTGATACCAACTGAAGGGATCAATATGATCGACTAGAGGGGGGAGGGATGAATAGGCAACTAACAAGTTTTAACCTCTTTTGTAAATTTTAGGTTCAACAATAAGATAGATTTTCTAGATATGCAACTAGGTGGATAACCTAAATGAGAAGCAACACAAGTAAAGAAGTGCAAACAATAGTAGCCACACAATAATAACTTGCACAAAGTAAAGGCTTGAAATAACTGCAAGTGAAAACGATGGAGACGAGGATGTGTTGTCGGAATTCGCTCCTTTGGGGGAGGTACATCTCCATTGGAGAGGTGTGGAGGCACAATGTTACCCAAGCGTCCCTAGGACTACCTTATTCTCCTCACACCCTCGCACAATGCAAGGTGCGGTGAATCCACTAGCGGTGCCTTGTAAGGCGTCGACCAGAACCTTTACAAACAAGGTTGAGTCTCTCTCCACAAGTTAATGTGAGGCTCCCAACACCACCACATAGCTCAGCACGATGGAATGTTGCTCTGAGGTGACCTCTTCCATCTAGGGTGCCAAAACACCCAAGAGTAACAAGATCCACAAGTGAAAGTATGGGGGAATCAAATTTCCTTTGGTGGAAGTGTAGATCTAGGTCTTGTCCCTCACTCCCTAGCAAATCAACAAGTTTTGGTCGGCTAGGAAAGGACGTCATGCAAGAAATAGCTTAAGGCATCAACGAGAGAGAGAGAGAGAGAGAGAGAGAGAAAGAGGCAAGAGGTAAGGTGGAGGAAGAAGAACCCCCTCCTTCAATAGTCCTCCCCAAAGTCCAACCGTTGCGCTCAAAATAACACATGAGCGGTACAACCGCTTAGGCTAGCGGTACAACCGCCCGAGCGGCAAACCCTAGCCCAAAACGTATGCAGCGGTACAACCGGCCAGGCCACCAGTAGTACCGGGTATAGAACTACAACTGGAACTACCAGTCGGTTACCGCTAAACAACTTCTCCAAAACCAAAATGAATCACCCTTTCGCTGGTGGTAGGAGCGGTGTAAGAGGCGGTACAACCGCCTGGTAAGGCTGACGGTGACTGCTAAGTCCCCGAGCGGCAGAACTATTGCGAGGACCGAATGTACTGTGTATTTTGTAGTAGCCGGGACTACTGTTCGGGTACCGCTCAATAACCGCACCAAACCCGAAAGGAATCGCCCTTTGGGTGGTGGCTTGACCGGAATCATGCATTATGTTTGGTGGATCACCGTTATCTCATATTGTCTTAGGTCCTCATAGATGTCTTCACCTGCCATGTTAGAGGTCACAGATTCCCTAAACAATATGTGCTACCTGTGTAGGTCTTTACATCATGTTACCTAGCCCTTAAATTGTACAACACACATAGCGTTCACCATAGTATGACAACTTACTAGACAAATCATAAGACTACAAACATGAATGACGACATATAGGATAGGCACAAATAAATAATACCATTCACCTACATTTCCCACGCATATGAGAATCACTCACATATAGGAATAGAATAACCAATCATCATGGAGAATAAATCCATGAAAACTATATCGATAATACCATGAAGATCCACAATAACATTAATGATTAAGCAAGTCTTAATCGCCAGATGAATACGAATACTGTTATACACCCTAATCTTACAACTTGGAATTCCTCTTACAATGACGATGATGAAATGAAATGAGTATGATGGTGGAAGAAAAAACTAGAATGGTTCTTCTTCTTCTCTGGATCTCCGGTGGTTCTTCTTCTCCGGATCTCTTCTCTCTCTGTTATGGATGGTGTGGCGGCGGCTAGGTCTCTCTAATTGTGTGTTCTCCTTTATGAAAGTTGCTCTCGTAGATGAGGGGAGCTCCTGGCCCCTCATACGATTTGCCCATACAAGTGCACACGCTCGTATGGCTGGTCGTTTTGCGTTGTGGTGCGCCTGATGGTGAATCCTCCAACATGGAAAGTGTTCCATTTGGCTTGATTTGGAGTAATACTCCTTGATTTCCTTCCATATATGCTTTTTCGCCAAACAATGGAAAATGAGTTTCCTTCTCTCTCTAAGGATTAACGTTAGAAATAATCGAGAAATAATCAAAACTCGATGAAAACTAAGTCAAAAATCCTTATAAAAATTCACAAATTCTAGAGCCATCACACGAATATGGAGTCCTTGTCTTGAACGACAAGGCTTCTTGATTTTTCTTATCGGTCTCCATGGGCCGCCCAAAGTGGTATCGGATGGAACCGACATAGGGGTCCTCAGCCTGGCCCACCAGGCCCAGAGTCGACATGGTGAGAGCCCCCTAGACGGGACACCATCAGTAGCCTTTGAACCGGTCTTCAAGTCTGGTCGCACCATGGTTTATCCGAGCTACTCGTCATCTTCGATCGCCGATCTTGAAACTGGTCCAACGAGAACTTTCCCCGACTAGTATCTTCTTGCAGCCGAGCTCTGATGCCCGACTGCATCTGAGATGACGTAGACCACCTCAGTATTCTAGAAATGTTGAAGAAGTTCGATTGGGCTGCACGCCGAAAAAGTCTCCCGCACAGCTAGCCGCTCGCAGCCGACCTCCATGTTGGATTGTTTCCGAAATGGTGTGCACCACCTCGATCTTGATTTGTCGATGTCGATGGTCACTCTCTAAGGAAAAAAGTTGTCTCGACAAGCCAACTTCTGCGAGCCAATTTTTCATGAATATTTTCCGATTGGTGCAATGTATTCTATGTCGACATAAACAACCAGTATCCATAAATGTGTGTGCCGGCTTAAAATTCGGTATGCACCTAAATGGTAATAATAAAACCACTGATCCCAGTAACCCCTGAGACTCAGGCTGATTCAAAAAACAGCCCGAGGATTGAATTCTCACTTGGCAGCATACTTTAGAAAAAGAGGTGTGCAGTAGCCCTTGAGCTTCAAGTTGGGCGTGAAGGCTGGTTGAATCTAGCTATTGTCGGCTCGAGCCCCTGAGTACTTGATCCCCTTAGGATTGAATCCGTCTATTGTACTTCCCGAAGACTTGGCATAATTGCCTTAAATTTAAGTGGCAAAAGAAGTAAGGCAATCCGGCTATTGGCCGAGTACTTGAGCCGACAAAGGAGCAATAGGAAAAGGCTGCATAACGACTTAAGAAGAACACTTAGACTGTTATGACACAAATTAAAGTGAAACATTTAACCCCAAGTCTGGCTTGACTTGGGTAAATTACTTAGAACGATCAAAATGAACAAGGAGAAAAACATCTTTATTCAACAGATATAAAGCATGACCAAACTAAAAAAAACTAAAATTTGTACTGTTAAGCATGAAAGCAGCTTAGCTAGTTTTATGTTCGTGGTGTTGATGACACGGTCGAGTCTAGCGGATCTCCTATATCAAAATCTAATGACCCACCATCCATTTCCTCCTTCAAATAACCACCACTATTCCTTTTCCTCCTCCAGACGCGCACGTCTTTCTCCCTCCTCCCACATACCACCAACCAAACCATCTACTCACATCCCCGTGTGGCTAGAGGTGCTCCTGCATGCGCCTCGTCGCCTCCTGCCACCTTGGCCATCCCTCTAAATCTTGACGACATCGGATTATCTCTGACGAGCCCGCCCACCATCACCACACACACACACACACATACACACGCGCGCCCCAATCGTCAACCCTCCCCCCTCCGGCTGGGACGCTACTACTGTATCGTCCCCAACTTGTGGTTGTTCCAGTCCGAGCCTAGCCGTCGTGCCCACACCTCACTGCGATTAGCATTGTCTTGGCGCTAATGCCTAATTCAACTGATGTGAAATCTTTTTTAGGTAATACTCCTTCCGTCCCACAATATAAGACATTTTTGCAAGCTAGCAAGCTATGTTAGCTTGCAAAAAGCGTCTTATATTATGGGACGGGGGAATATTTTTTAGCCATATAAAATCAATGACATAACACTTTAGTGTGCAGTACTTAGGGCACATCTACATGTGCTTGAGCAAAACCGATTTTTTAGAGTTGTTTTCAGGTACTCCCTCCGTTTCTAAATATAAGTCATTTTAGAAATCTCCGTACGGACAACGTACTGATGTATATAGTCATATTTTAAAATGTAAATTCATTCATTTTGCTCCGTACGTAATCTATATTAAAAGGAGGCGTCTAGCGGGCGGCCGGCTGCCCGCTAGCGCGATGGAGCGGCCAGCCCCAAAAGGTAACTTTCTGTCCCCCTTGATCCCAAGAAGGAAAGTTCCTTCCGACCCGTGTCCCACACTCCCAACCAACAGAAAATCTTCCCCGTCGCTGTCATGCTCCCAACCACTACCTCCCCACACCTCCCACGCACCCCTCACCCACACTTCCTCCCCCCTTGGGTCGCCCTTCTTCTTCTCCAAGAAAGAAGGGGATCCCAGGCCTGGATCCAAACCCTACAGAGCTGCCATGGCAGAGCACAATTAGGTGAAAAAGCTTCAGTTCTAAGAAGAGGGAGTTTAGAGCCATACCAGGCAGCACCATTAGGTAACTTCCCTCTGGATCTGGCACAAATCTTCTCCATAGTTGGAGGAAGAAGGAACATGAAACAACAAAATAGAATTGAATCTGATCTTTGTATAATAAAACACTTTCCTGTGCAACTAGACATGGATCCAAGCCAACTATTGCCTGGATGTGTGCAAATAAACAAAAGGGAGTAGTTGCAGATGCAAAAATAGAAATGATGTAGTTCCTGTAAAAAAACATATATTTGTACAATTAAACATGAATCCAAGCCAACTTTTGCCTGAATGTGTGCAACTAAACACAAGGCAGTAGGTTTAGATATCAAAATTAACAGGATGTAGTGTATGTGCAAAAAAAAACAGATATTTGTGCAACTGAACTAACATCAAAGCTAACTTTTGCTGCAATGTGTGCAACAAACAAACCAGGCTAAAAAAGCACAAGAAGTAGTAACAATGAGAATACATAGTCTTGTCTCACACACATTGCAGTAGGGAAAATATGTTCCATATACTAAAGTGAAACAGCAAAAGATAGAAACTAAAATTTTGTCATCTAAATCTTCTTTGTACTTCCAATAGCACCGTATAAGAAGTGTATCATCAAATTATGTGCAGAATCTACATCAGCTCCTTGACTAAAATAAACCTGGACATGATTAAAACACAATTTGTGAGAAAAACACTGAACCAATCCCTGTTTTGTATGTCTGCAACTATTTAGTACAAACCGTGCAACTATTTAGTACAAACTGGGCAACTATTTAGTACAAACTGGGAAACTACTGAATATGGTTTGCAGGCGTTTTTTCCTTTGATCTTTGCACACAATAATATATGTGACTTTGTAGCTGAGAATTGTGTGCACAAAGCTATAGCAGCTCCCCCACCCCCATAACCTGTAAAACCTGAACATGATGCAAAAATGAAGCCTTATAGAAAATGAACTAGATCTGGGGCGTATCTGCGCAACTTAACCAACACAAGTGCATCTGACAACACCCCCATATCCATCTACTTATGGGGTTTGAATTTCAGTAGTTGGCATCTTCAATTCATATAAAAGTTGAAGATGCCAACTCATATAATTTCAGATTCATTTTGGTTTTGGCTAAAATTATGTATGAAAAATTCCAAAAAAAAATTTATGTTGGCTGTTGTGCAACTACATCATCTATTCTGTGCAACTATAAGTACTCCTGCACGCAGTTCATATTGCATGTTTGTGCAACTATGTAATGAATTTTGAAACTAACATGATGGATTTAGCATGTCTGAACACAAGAAATGGAAAAAATAGTGAATTCTTAAAGATTATAATTTTCCAAAAAAGTGATACAACTACATTCAAGTGCATCTGCAAACCTAGCAAAAGCAAACCTAGCAAAAATAGATGCATGTGAAAATATGAGGATGCCAACTATTGAATGGTTCTTGTGCAAGTAAAGAAGTTGAAGATGCCTCCCTCAAAAAAAGTTGAAGATGCCAACTCAGTTGGCATTGTTGTGCAACTATTAAAAAAAGTTGGGGATGTCAATTCTTGATTTGTTCTTATGCAACTAAAATAGTTGAGGATGCCAACTCATGTGATATTGTTGTGGGACTATTTAAAAAGATGAGACCGCCAACTCCCAATTGGTTCTGGTGCAACTATGAAAGTTGAGGATGCCAACTCATATGATATTGTTGTGGGACTATTTAAAAAGCTGAGACTGCTAACTCCCAAATGGTTCTGGTGCAACTATGAAAGTTGAGGATGCCAACTCGTATGATATTGTTGTGCAAATACTTGAAAAGTTAAGGATACCAACTCTTAATTGATTCTTGTTCAACTATAAAGTTCATGATGCCAACACCTAGCTGGTTCTTGTGCAACTGAGTAAAAAAACAATATCCCAAGTTTCTTTGTGTAGAAAAAAAGAAAATAAAAATGCCTAATACCATTTCATGTTACCTCAACACCTGCTGCTGACGATGTGCCACCTCCATATACAACTCCCACCTGCGCGGTGGCCTTCCATTTCCACCATTTCACAATGCAGAATCGAACAACAACCTAAAGGATGCATGGAAAAAATTACTTGTGTGTGTATGCAAAAAAAGGGAAATGCACCCACACTGCTTGCTCGATACTTACCTCATAATCCTCCGCCTCCCCATCGATATCAGCACGGCGCGACTGCCGCTCGGCGGGCTGTTTGGAGTTCCACCGAGAAGAACGGTTTGTAGACCCCTGCCTAGAACAAGCAAAACACAAAACGTGGTCGGAAAACCTGACAAATAGTTATTATAATTGCAAAACAAAACTGCTACAAGGATAACTGAAAAACGATGAAAAACCAAACATGACTCCTTGTAGCATCTCCTTCTACAACCATTTTTGGTCTATGAAAAAAAGGTGAATGAACAAATTAGTCGCAACAACCAAAAGTATAAAATAAAAAATGAGCAAAAACAATTGATATCAAAAGGAGTGCCATGAGGTAAGCAACTCATGCTGATTTCTCAAAGCACACCTACTAAACAAAAATATGTGCAACTTGATGCACTGTATGGCCAACTGGACACACATTAGTGTGCAACCAAAAAAATCAGCATACACACTGCCTGGAGATGATTAACTGGAGCCAAAACTAAACTAGCCGTCAACCGTGCAACTAGATAGCCCTCCCGTGCAACTGCATGAGTGTGGAAAAGCCAACCAGGATATGAATTTCTTAGATTTGCAAACTCTTGACACATACCCTGGGCAACAGGGCACACATGAGTGTGCAACCAAAAAACCACACACACTGTTTCAACATGGTTTACACAGTATATCCATCTAAATATCATCGATCGTGCAACCGGCTGACCCTCACCGTGCAACTTCATAAATTGGCTAGCCAACTAAGATACGTATATGTGCGATCCTACTATATTTGTGTGCATGTGCAACTATTACAACAAACTAGCCAACTGGTTAATTATATGCATGCAACTTAAGAGAAAACATAGAAACCACACAGATGCATTTTGAGGGTTGAGCAAAAGCATGGAAACTATCCTCTCAATACTCTTATGCACTTCTTTCCTTCTATTCCAATTCAAATCGTAGCAAAAATAATCACGAAAATGCCAGGCTGGGCACACCACGCCGGAATCCCTCGATGAATCTGCGTGATACGGACGTGACTCGCCATGAAACCCGTATCCTCCCCTAGAACACGCACCCTTGATTCCCTCTGACCAAACAGGAACTCGAAAAATCCACTGGATGTGATCAAGTAGTCATGGGCGGCACCTTCTCGTGAAATCTTCCTCATACTCGTCGTACATCCACCGGAAACCCTAGAACTCGGAAGGGGGAAATGGGGAAGCAGGAGATGCGAGGCAAAAAATGGCGGACGACCATACCTGCGATGGCGATGAAAAGAAGATCCCTGCCGCGCTCCCGCCCTTCATCTTCCGCGCGCCCCATCTTCGGCTGCAGTCGCGGCAGCGGTTGCCTCTTTCCGCGGATTTGGGGAAGAAATGGAACGAGATGAGAGGAAAATTGATGAGGGAAGGAGATAGAGGCGTGGCTCACCCTCCGTGCTGTCAACTCTCTCCATGACAAGTGGGGCCCGTGCCACCGGGTGTGTCCTGCGCGACGTGAACCGACTGGACTAGGAGAGCGGCGCTTGCGGGCGGGCCCAGCCACGTGCGCGTTCGATGGCCTCCCGACCAGGTACCACCTGACGGCGAGGGCCGCATGTGGATGATCGAGTGGCTCTTGTTCGGCCGCTCGTTTCACCTGAATGGTGCGCGTGCACTTTGAAGTATTTGGGATATTAGAATCTCTAGAAGGACTTATATTTAAGAATGGGAGTTTTTTTTTTTGAGCGGTAGGAACGAGGGAGAAAAGAAAATTGGCTGCTGCTACAACTATTTGGAGAATCCAGTCCAGCAGTGAATGGTCACGTCACTTTCAAGGCCCAGTCCGGAAAGCACACGCCAGCCAACTCACCACCCAGAACCAACCAAACTCCGACCACACGGAAACCCAACCTTTGCTTCCCCTTCCTTCCAATCCACCAGATCGACGATTCGCCATGCTCCCCCGTGCACCACTCCGGCCATGAGCCTCGCGCTCCATGGCGCCGCCCCGTGCTCGCGCCCTCCTCCTGCCGCTGGCGGCGGCCACCGTCCTAGTCGCCTCCACCATCTTCCTCTTCGCCGCCGCCGGCGCCAGCCGCTGGCGCCCCGCCGACACCGGCCTCCCCGTCCCGGCCACCCCCGCCGACTTCTCGGCCGTCCCTATCGGTGTGAGTGTAACATCCGCCGCCAAGGGTAAAGAGCTCTCCTTTCTTGATGAGAATGGCCGCCCCGACGACCCCAGCTCCGGCTCGGCGGCGGCTGCTGAACCTGGGAGATGCGACTCCCGCGACGCTGCCGTCAGGGTGTTCGTTTACGACATGCCGCCGGAGTTCCACTTCGGGCTGCTCGGCTGGGCGCCACCTCCCGGGAACGGCGGCGGCGTCTGGCCTGACGTCAGGGGCGGCACAGTCCCGCGCTACCCCGGTGGGCTTAACCAGCAGCACAGCGTGGAGTACTGGCTCACGCTGGACCTCCTGGCATCCTCGTCAGCAGCACCGTGCGGTCCGGCGGTGCGGGTTGCCGACTCTCGTGATGCGGACGTGATCTTCGTCCCCTTCTTCGCGTCCCTCAGCTACAACCGCCACTCCAAGGCCGTGCCGCCGGAGAAGGTAAGCAGAGACATGTCCCTACAGGAGAAGCTCGTCAGGTATCTGGTGGTGCAGCCGGAGTGGAAGAGGTCCGGGGGTGCCGACCATGTCGTCGTCGCGCACCACCCCAACAGCTTGCTCCACGCCCGATCGGCGCTGTTCCCAGCAGTGTTCGTGCTGTCTGACTTCGGGAGGTACCACCCCAGGGTTGCCAGCTTGGAGAAGGATCTCATTGCGCCATACCGACATATGGCGAAGACATTTGTGAATGACACGGCCGGGTTTGATGATCGGCCGACATTGTTATACTTCCGGGGAGCCATTTACAGGAAGGAGGTAATAACTAAATTCTGGTTCTGCACACTGCAAACTAAATTCTGTATAATCTATGACCATGAGACGCCAATCATGACATACTATAATGGCACTGCTTAATTCTCGCAGAAGCCTGCTGGTATTTGGCAAGTAGGTTTAGCTGATGCAGAGAATTGGTGAGATTTATATTGAGTGACATAATTCAGAATTTGGTAAATTGTCGTAATTGAATCATTAGGCTGAGACTCTATGATGGGTGGAGCGATCATTAGGCATTTCTTAGGTAAGATCCTAAGATTTCAGAATTCCAGCTTCGATGTGTTTTCAGTTTTAGCTGCACAAGTTACTGCTATAGTGCTACTACAAACTGCCATATTTTGAGTTGTGGCTGATGGTAGCAAATGTTATTAGTATTAAACTGTGTACATTATGCGCCAGCTAGTGCTTCTGAAACACGATGAGGCAAATTGGATAGCTTGTCGCCATCTAAAACTTAAAACCATCAAGGTGGTTCCCCTCACCTTGGTTGAGATGAATTAAATATACTCAGAATTTTTTTAGCCTTATGCATGAATCGGAACACAATTTGTGCATCCCCTTGATCGCTGGTAGATAGATGTTGTGCATAAGTTCTTATTTAATAGATACTCCCTCCGTCCCATGATATAAGATGTTATTACAACCATATATTGGTTGTAATAACATCTTATGTTGTGGGATGGAGGGAGTAGTATATATTAATACATGTTGCAGATTTTAACCCCATTATGTCTGTATGAGAAAACTAGTGCTTGGTGCCATGATATATCACATCATATTTTCTTTTCCAGGGAGGAAACATTCGGCAGGAACTATATAATATGCTCAAAGACGAGAAGGATGTTTTCTTTTCCTTCGGAAGCGTCCAGGATCATGGTGTCAGCAAAGCCAGCCAGGGAATGCACTCATCAAAGTTTTGCCTAAACATTGCTGGGGATACCCCGTCTTCCAATCGTCTCTTTGACGCTATAGTAAGCCACTGTGTCCCTGTTATCATAAGTGACGACATTGAGCTCCCTTACGAGGATATCCTAGACTATTCAAAGTTCTCCATCTTTGTCCGTTCCTCTGATGCTATTAAAAAGGGCTACTTGATGAGACTAATTAAAGGCATAAACAAGCATCGATGGACAAGGATGTGGAAGAGGCTCAAAGAAGTGGATAAACATTTTGAGTACCAATTCCCATCTCATAAGGATGATGCGGTTCAGATGATCTGGCAAGCATTGGCCAGGAAGGTGCCTTCAATCCGACTGAAGGCACATAGGTTTAGAAGATCTTCAAGATCTGAAAGAGGAAGGAAATAAACAGGAAGGAGGTGTATGTATTGATGATGTGCTCCAGATGATAGGGCAAGCAGTGGCTAGGAAAGGTGCCTTCGGTTCAGACGAAGTCACATATGTTTAGAGGATTTTCAAGATCTGAAAGAGGAACCAAATAAACAGGAAAAAGTGTGTATGTATCTTGCTTCTAGGCTAATCTAACACAGCATTCACTGACACTGGCGCATCAGTTGCATTTTCCCTTTGAGGAACATTGTAAATTAGAAGATTCAGGTTGAATGTTTGGTTATACCTTGGAACAAAAACAGATAGCTCAGACTTTTATTGGTCCAGTTGAATGTATGTTAGGAAGGCAAATGCTTATTGTTAATGTAACATATACTCCATCCGACAGATAGCTCAGAATGTATGTTTGCTCGGAGTTTTATCCCACTTCTATAATTTACTTCAAAATAGTCCCTGTTGCATAAATGGATAAAAATGGATTACTAAAATACGTCTTGATACATTCATTTCTCCAAAATGGATAAAAATGGATGACTAAAATAGTCTTGATACATTTGTTTCTTGAACAAATATTTTGATACATTCATTTCTCCGACAAATATTTTCAGACGAAGGGACTATTTTGAAGTAAGATCCATGCTAGCTGTTTCCGATGAAGTTGTGACCAAAGCGATTGATCTCATGTGAATTGAAATAGCTATGCAGACGACAAAGCACTGAACGATTCCCGGCGACGCAGCTCCAACCGATAGATATTAAGGAACGGGCCAAATCCAGTGATGAGGATGAGTGTTGCCGTGCATCGTGTGTTTATGTTGTGTATTCTGCTTCTCGCTTCAAAGGATTTTCATAGGAATTGTTGATGATTAGAATACTTACAGAACTTTTCTATGTTGGTAGTTTGATTCATAAGATCAAGTCCTATATGAACTTTTTCTAATGATTTTTTATACTACTTCCATTAAATTTTTAGCATTTACTCAAACCTTTTTGGAAAAAAATCTTCGTTTTTCCTATGATGCAGTCAAACAACCCAAAATCCTTCCTATACATTGAGATGAGACGACATTCCAATCCAATCTTATGTTCTTCCTATTCCGGCATTTATAGAATCCTGCAATTTAAAGAGGCCCTTAACATTACATGTAACCTCTCTTATACCACTCCAAAACCGCAGGCATATCTTTGAAATAATAAGACGCAGATTTCATGATTCAGCACATATAACTGAAAACGTTTACCCGTATCATAATAAAATTTAAAGAGTCAACGAAAGGATATATTATCATATAATTTCACAGATTTCATAGAAGTATACAACGGGCTCGCAAAACATATTCCAACGGTATTTCTTTGAATCTTCGTCATATATACAAATACAATTAATAATATTACAAGAGGATCCGCTAGTAACAGGCTGAATCTGCATGGCAGCCGTCAAGCAATCCGAGAAAGATTACAGCGCGCAGCTCATAAAAAAATAAGACACCTTATTATAGATAAACTATACTATCACAGCCTCCAGGTCATGTATTCGTCCCAAACAGAGAAAACTAGCACCTTCCCGCTTCCAAGAGAGCAATCAAAACCTCAAACCTGCAGAATAACAATCTGAATTCTGAGAAATTGCAACAAAATAGCAGATTACTTTATACTATATTAGACAAGAGATTTAACTCGAATCCGCAAAAAAATAACATACTTGATAGGCACTTTCGCACGAAACATATCCTACTGAACCAAAAACATACTACTGTACCCAATAACAATATCTTCTTAGAAGAAACTTGGTTAGAACCAAAGAAACCAAGGAATACAAATAGCAAGAACAAGAAAAACGAACAAAAGGAAATCGATCAGAAAAAGAATAAAACCCTTCGAAGAAAGCAAGAAAGTAATGGAGATTGTTTTGTTTGTTGGGTGAGCCCGCGCGGCCATCATCGCGCGCGCTCCGACCGCGGGCAGTCGTCATCGCTCGCCGCCGGCAGCTGCCGCGGATGCCGCGTCTCTCAACCCAAACGTCGCGCGCCACCTTCCCGCATGCCCTTGCCGGACCGCGGTGGCGGCGCGGCCGATGGGAGAGAAGACTCTGGCCGGCGCGGCGCCGCCGGACGGCTCGCTCGGATAAGATCAAGTAGTGTTCGGGTCGAAACCCTAGTTTCCTGCTCCTCCCATCGCGCCCTCTTATCGACGACAACAACCCACCGTAGGCCATAGAAAGCCCAGTACTTGGAGGCCCACATAAAGTCCAACCGATCAGCCCGGCCCATCACCTTCCAGCTTGGTCCCACATGTCATAGAAAGTGCTGCGCGAGCGAGGCCGAAACCCTAACGCCTCCACGCTATATAATCATTCTCTCGCCGCCGTGATCCCCTCTACGCGCCGCCACCCAAAACCCTAACCTGTGCCCGCCGCGCTCACAGCAGCCGAGCACACCGCCGCAGCCACCATGGCAGCCGTTCTCACCCGCCCTACGCCGGGCACCGTCCAGTGCTTTGGCCGGAAGAAGACCGCCGTCGCCGTGGCCTACTGCAAGCCCGGGCGCGGCCTCATCAAGGTCAACGGCGCGCCGATCGAGCTCATCCGCCCCGAGATGCTCCGCCTGAAGGCCTTCGAGCCGATCCTGCTCGCCGGCAGATCCCGCTTCAAGGACATCGACATGCGCATCCGCGTCCGCGGCGGAGGGAAGACGAGCCAGATCTACTCCATCCGCCAGGCCATCGCCAAGTCTCTCGTCGCCTACTACCAGAAGTACGTCGACGAGGCAGCCAAGAAGGAGGTGAAGGAGATCTTCGGCCGCTACGACCGGACGCTCCTCGTCGCCGACCCGCGTCGCTGCGAGCCCAAGAAGTTTGGCGGTCGCGGTGCCCGCGCGCGTTTCCAGAAGTCGTACCGTTGAGCTCCGGCGAGATCTCTTGTTGGGTATGGCGGCGGTGGCCTACTCCTGGCCTGCCTATCTATCTACCTTTTACCGCTAGTAGTTTGCCATGTTTTGGACCAATGAATTGGATATGATCTCTAAGAACTGTGAGTTGTCTGCAGTATCATGCCTAGTTGACGAAGGGGTTTTGTTATCATAATCTTATGTTAATGATGAAACAGAATGTTCTGTTTGAGCTTAAACTGTTTGCGATTTGATATTTAGTTGAATAGGTAAAATGCAGTATTCTTTAGAATCTGTGAATGATATGCCCATCATTTCTAGTAGCAAGTATTGCACAAAATGTTTTGCATGAACAACGCCTGATGCTGTGATCGTACCGATTCTTAGAATATGGTTCCTTATCTATGTGTTCTTCCACTTCCAAGATTAAGCATCTCCTTCAACTGTTGGTGATTGTTGAAGACCGTGCATGTTGCTATCAGCCTATCATCATTGATACTAATGTTGTGAATTTACCCTGTATAGCCGATTCATGACCATGTTTATGCACCATTGTTTTTTGGTGTTGTTTTTAGTTGAGCATTTATTTCTGGGTTAGGTTGAGGACCAGCACTTGCTCTGGTCTCTCTGTAGCTTGGTATTACGCCGCTGCCAGTTTTTGGGCAATTTCATGCCCAATCTGATACCCCCAGTGGCATGTTCATGTGAGTATTTATGTACTCCTGCCGTCCTAAATTATTTGTCACAGAAATGGATGTATCTAAAATGTATTTTTAGTTCAGTATAAAACAGTAACATAACCAAACTCTCTGGCCGTTTATATGGGAAGTTATGCCCTTGTGGTTAATGTTACATTGGGCTTATAATTTTGGGTAGTCTTTGTATGATTACACGGTGGGATCGTAATTTTGTTCAAGGCAATTTCTATATCCCCTACATGGCTGCATGACCTGTACACAATGCGCTTCTTATTGGGAAGTGGTTCTATCAGTCCGAGCGGACTGGAACTTTGCCCTCTGGGGTCTTAACCTGCACAACTGTTATTTCCCAGAAAATCACAAGGAAGAAACCTGCACAACTGTTATTTCCTAGCAAATCACGAGGAAGAAACCTCCCACCATCCGAGATCGGCCATGGCCGTCGTTCATCTCTACCCTACCTCATGTGGTGGCCGGGGCTGCCCCCCCACCCCAAGGCAAAACACAAGGAAGTAACCTGCTCACAACTGCCATGTCCGAGCAAATCACAAGGAAGAAACCTCCTACCATCCGTAATCGGCCATGGCCGTCGTCGACCTCTCCCTTTCCTTATGTGATGGTCGTGCCTTCAGCGCCCCCCCCCCCCCCCCCCCCGCTGTGTCCTCAATGCCTTAGCCCCAACATTGTGTCCTCAAAGCCTTAGCCTTTTTTCATGTCCTCGTCGCTGCAGGTCGAGCCCAACGTTGCTGCCTACCGGGCGAAGGTGTCGACAATGCAGAAGCTGCGATCGTAGCCGTGGGGAGCTGCAACCACCGAGGCTGAGAGATGCAAGCCTCTTAGACGCGGTGCACCCTTGCCGTGTGGGATGTTGTAACCTGTTCGCACATGAACATGTCGCCATGTACCCCCGACACCGAGAGTGATGTATCGTAGCTCACGTCGAAGGAGACCCAACCGAAAGGGTGTTACGCGTGTTACGCAAGCAATCCGACGGGCGCTTATTGTTGTCGAATACGAAGAATAAACGAGGAAAAAGAACTAAGGTAAAGGAGAAAATAAAAAAGATAAAAAGTGATTGATTGGTGTATCTTGTTGTTTATGAGGCGACTGGACTTCCAAATCTCGTTGAAATCCTTCCAAAATTAACCGGACTCGGATTTTTGTATGCCCCAGTTATACGACGTTGGATGGAGACTAATGGTTGGGGCGCCATCCGGTGACGCCTCCTGAGGCGTGACAGTGCGATGCCTGGTTTGCTGCCGCCCATTCTGCTGTCTTGTTTGGTCCGTTGTGTACATGAGCATTTATAGGAGGCACATGTCTAGAAGACGCTAGACATGTATTGCAACAAAAAAAGAATTAAACTGATTGTGGTGATAATGAGGATCACCCAGCTGGTCCAAAGGTAGTGTAGCACATATATTTATATTTATAACACATGAAAGAAGTCATGAGGAGATGCAGCTTGATGGAATAGAAAATGCATTAGAAGTTGCACCTTGCAAAAGGAAAAAAATCACTTATAATAGTACATAAAAGTTAGTAAGCTAGTTTTTTTACTGAAAGACTGTAAGGGAATACCCTACCGTATAATTGGTGCAACAAACCCAAATTGCAAGTACCGTGCCTTAACCTGGGTGGGTGGGAAGGCATCAGCCCCTTCCCACCACTAGGCTATGCCTTAGTCTGCAGTTAGTAAGCTAGTTAAGCAGTAACATGACAAAGTACAGTCTTGGATCATTATCTAATTCTATTAATTAGTGTGACTGTTACCGTTAAAATTACATTGAAAAAAATGTCCATTAGGCAGCTAACGCTTATGTATTGAGGCGATTAAAGAATAATAAGATGGCATGGCCTTAAAACTGATGGCAAACAGACAGTAGAGGAATCTCATGATGACGAATTATTTTACTGTCGGTAATTAAACACTACTTTAAATTGAGATCTCGACGTCAGATCTTTCAATAATGAAAACTTAGCAAAAAGGCAATGACTTCCTAGAGGAAAAAACACAAATGTAAAGACCAAAAAACTGGTATGACCTAAATACACAAGCAGTTACTAACCAAAGGTTACTAACAAAAGCCTGACAGAAATGTGAGGCGACAAGGCACCACCACAATGTAGCCAAAGCTTGGATTACATATATAGCATAAATGTGACAATGCACCACCAGTATATTTCTATCTACACTTGAATGTGTTCATGTGTCATCTTCTATTTTTTATGCCTGGTAAGAACCTCTGAATCCAAGCGACATCAAATACGTCCATAGCATCAAAACCTTAATAAATGGAATGGGTTTAGGGGTTGGGTGGAAATATGAGGTGGTCATTTAGCACAAATTATCAGCAATGCTTTCTCACAAGCCAAAGGCACAAAAAAAATATTGAATCTAATTCTCACAAAAGTAATGAGACAAAAGGGGAAGGACCCATTGGCCTTCTTTAATAGAAGCAAGAAACTCTGGTTTTATTGAATCTAATGCTTACAGGTAGGGACAATTAAGAACACAAGTAAAAAATATGTTTGCATACCAGGTATAACCCACGAACCAGTTCCTCTCGAAGCTTATTGTTCTCTTGAACACAAAATTCTTCTCCTCCATCAACTCCGCAATTAAAGCCAAGGGCTGCACAGATATAAATAAACGAGATCAGTGTGTTATCCTTTGGCATCTCCGAACAACATAAGGGGGGTAATATCTTCTACATAAGGTCCAGATTGCTTTGTTGATGACACTTGTAGAAATGCTGAAGAGAACTTGGTACACAATATGTACAGAACAATAACACATTGAAGTTACAACATAATGGATACCACCTCCCAAATTCAAGAAATTACACTCATACAATTTTTTTTCAAGAAATTACACAGTGCATAGGAAATTGTATTCTAATTAATAAGGAAAAAAATATGACCATCTAAATAGGAAAGAAAGACCACAGTAAATAGAAAGGTCATAGATGTCGACAGACAAAACATGATCAAATAACAACATTTTTTTTGTGTGAAATAGCAACAATAAATTTAATATATCAAGTGGGGTTAGAACTTGAAAGGAGTGAGAAGAACATGGTTTAATTAAGAAATGAAAAGTTTTCAACACATATATTGAGTGATAACATAAGATGGACAACACGTGCATGATACTGCAAAATGATGACATAAGACATAAATAGGCCAAGAAAAAAATGCAATTGAAGAATAAAATTGCATCACAAATTTCACCAAGAATGCTAAGATATATCGGAGGACCAAAGATGTATACATCATGGTGAACTATTAAAAATAACAATCTCAGTGTTCTTAAAAACACCAAAGTTTATTAGATGAGTCCTCTCTAGAAGTTGTCACTTAAGTAGCCAATAGGAATTACTTCGGTCTTTCGGATCATTCATGTTTGATGATGCAGGATTCACGTGCATGATACTATAATGATTTACGATCAATAGCATACAAGATTCACATGAAAGATTAAAAAAGGCTGATCATTTTTAATAGTTTATACCACTTTAGAGTAAGAGTTAGGCATAGCTTGTTGATTTTTTGTTGGAAGAGAGTTCACCTCACAAGGTATTGTTTCTGGTTCAGCAAGTTCTCTTGTTGTCTGCGAAGAAAGAACAACTCTCAACCATAGGATGATGGATCACTGACAAGGTCACAATTTAGTCAGTACAGGGCTAACAAAGGATGGCCGTGGGTTGTTATCTGAATACAGTTATAGTTTGACAGCAATAAGAAAACTTGATTGATGTTGTTACAACCGTAGCAGACACTTAAGATAAGATTTTATCTCTTGGTAACTCCCAACTGCCCAAATTTTTCTAATCAGAGCCCTCATTTATGGATGCCGGTTGCAACGGTGGAGCGTAAACAACCTTCAGCTTCACCTCGTTCACCACATTACCCGATTCTTTGGTGAACTACAAAAATACCTCACTAGGGTTACTCAAGGAAAACTGGCATCCTTGGGTGCGATTACAAAACACAGAAGTCAGCCTATATAACATGGAGTACCAGGTCTCTGCTGATATCCTTCGGTGCAATGACCCGGCTCACCACGGTGCTCTACACAAGGAACGCGCCCATTGCATATCCAGTGGCGCCTCCCGCTGCACTTGCATTGTTACTGAAAACAACAATTCAGAGAGTCTAAGCTTCAGTTTCGGAATTTGGAAGGATCAGTGGTAAAAAAATTGACACTCATGCAACTACAAGGCAAATATTGTAGCTCTCATTTGAAGGCAAGACACTGTAACTAAGTCTAGCTGCATATTTCAGAAATAGTTCAGCGAATTGCAAGACTTACATTGGCATGGACTCTCTCAAGTTGCGTAGTCAGAACAATTTGCTCAAAACTATGTGCTAAAAATTAAAATGAGTAAAACTTGCTTGCTTAAATGTTGGTACACCAATGGTTCATTGACCTGCCCCCATTGGGATTTAAATAAAATGCTAGTATATTATGGTCTCTGTTGGGGAACGTAGTAATTTCAAAAAAATTCCTACGCACACGCAAGATCATGGTGATGCATAGCAACGAGAGGGGAGAGTGTTGTCTACGTACCCTCGTAGACCGAAAGCGGAAGCGTTATAACAACGCGGTTGATGTAGTCGTACGTTTTCACGGCCCGACCGATCAAGCACCGAAACTACGGCACCTCCGAGTTCTTGCACACGTTCAGCTCGATGACGATCCCCGGACTCCGATCCAGCAAAGTGTTGGGGATGAGTTCCATCAGCACGACGGCGTGGTGACGATCTTGATGTTCTACCATCGCAGGGCTTCGCCTAAGCACCGCTACAATATTATCGAGGATTATGGTGGAGAGGGGCACCGCACACGGCTAAGAGATCTCAAGGATCAATTGTTGTGTCTTTGGGGTGCCCCCTGCCCCCGTATATAAAGGAGCAAGTGGGGAGAGGCGGCCAAGGGGAGGAGGCGCGCCCAAGGGGGGCAATCCTACTCCAAGTAGGATTCCCCCCTCTTTCCTAGTCCAAGTAGGAGAGGGGAAGGAAGGGAAGGAGAAGGAGAAGGAAGGAGAGGGAGGAAAAGGAGGAAAGGGGGTCGGCCCCCTAGTCCAATTCGGTTTGGGCTAGGGGGGCCGCGGGCCCTACCTCCTCTCTTCCACCACTTGGCCCATGAGGCCCATTACTTCTTCCTCGTATTCCCGTAACTCCCCGGTAACCCCGAAAATACCCGAATCACTCGGAACCTTTCCGATGTCCGAATATAGTCGTCCAATATATCGATCTTTACGTCTCAACCATTTCGAGACTCCTCGTCATGTCCCCGATATCATCCGGGACTCATAACTCCTTCGATACATCAAAACTCATAAACTCATATATAACTGTCATCGAAACCTTAAGCGTGCGGACCCTACGGGTTCGAGAGCAATGTAGACATGACCAAGACACGTCTCCGGCCAATAACCAATAGCGGAACCTGGATGCTCATATTGGCTCCCACATATTCTACGAAGATCTTTATTGGTCAGACCGCATAACAACATACGTTGTTCCCTTTGTCATCGGTATGTTACTTGCCCGAGATTCGATCGTCGGTATCTCAATACCTAGTTCAATCTCGTTACCGGCAAGTCTCTTTACTCGTTCCGTAATACATCATCTTGCAACTAACTCATTAGTAGCATTGCTTGCAAGGCTTAAGTGATGTGCATTATCGAGAGGGCCCAGAGATACTTCTCCGACAATCGGAGTGACAAATCCTAATCTCGAAATACGCCAACCCAACATGTACCTTTGGAAACACCTGTAGAGCTCCTTTATAATCACCCAGTTACGTTGTGACGTTTGGTAGCACACAAAGTGTTCCTCCGGCAAGCGGGAGTTGCACAATCTCATAGTCATAGGAACATGTATAAGTCATGAAGAAAGCAATAGCAACATACTAAACGATCGGGTGCTAAGCTAATGGAATGGGTCATGTCAATCACATCATTCTTCTAATGATGTGACCCCCTTAATCAAATAACAACTCTTTGTCCATGGTTTAGGAAACATAACCATCTTTGATTAACGAGCTAGTCAAGTAGAGGCATACTAGTGACACTCTGTTTGTCTATGTATTCACACATGTATTATGTTTCCGGTTAATACAATTCTAGCATGAATAATAAACATTTATCATGAAATAAGGAAATAAATAATAACTTTATTATTGCCTCTAGGGCATATTTCCTTCAGTCTCCCACTTGCACTAGAGTCAATAATCTAGTTCACATCGCCATGTGATTCAACAGTAATAGTTCACATCACCATGTGATTAACACTCATAGTTCACATCGTCATGTGACCTACACCCAAAGGGTTTACTAGAGTCAGTAATCTAGTTCACATCGCTTATGTGATTAACACCCAAAGATTACTAAGGTGTGATCATGTTTTGCTTGTGAGATAATTTTAGTCAACGGGTCTGTCACATACAGATCCGTAAGTATTTTGCGAATTCTATGTCTACAATGCTCTGCACAGAGCTACTCTAGCTAATTGCTCCCACTTTCAATATGTATCTAGATCGAGACTTAGAGTCATCTAGATCTGTGTCAAAACTTGCATCGACGTAACTTTTTACGACGAACCTTTTGTCACCTCCATAATCGAGAAATATTCCCTTATTCCACTAAGGATAATTTTGACCGTTGTCTAGTGATCTACTCATAGATCACTATTGTACTCCCTTGCTTAACACAGTGTAGGGTATACAATAGATCTGGTACACAGCATGGCATACTTTATAGAACCTATGGCTGAGGCATAGGGAATGACTTTCGTTCTCTTTCTATCTTCTGCCATGGTCGGGTTTTGAGTCTTACTCAATTTCACGCCTTGTAACACAGGCAAGAACTCTTTCTTTGACTGTTCAATTTTGAACTACTTCAAAATCTTGTCAAGGTATGTACTTATTGAAAAAACTTATCAAGCCTCTTTATCTATCTCTATAGATCTTGATGCTCAATATGTAAGAAGCTTCACCAAGGTCTTTCTTTGTAAAACTCCTTTCAAACACTCCTTTATGCTTTGCAGAATAATTCTACATTATTTCCGATCAACAATATGTCATTCACATATACTTATCAGAAATGTTGTAGTGCTCCCACTCACTTTCTAGTAAATACAGGCTTCATCGCAAGTCTGTATAAAACTATATGCTTTGATCAACTCATCAAAGCGTATATTCCAACTCCGAGATGCTTGCACCAGTCCATAGATGGATCGCTGGAGCTTGCATATTTTGTTAGCACCTTTCAGATTTGACAAAACCTTCTGGTTGCATCATATACAACTCTTCTTTAATAAATCCATTAAGGAATGCAGTTTTGTTTATCCATTTGCCAGATTTCATAAAATGTGGCAATTGCTAACATGATTCGGACAGACTTAAGCATAGATACGAGTGAGAAATTCTCATCGTAGTCAACACCATGAACTTGTCAAAAACCTTTTGCGACAATTCTAGCTTTGTAGATAGTAACACTACTATCATCGTCTGTCTTCCTCTTGAAGATCCATTTAATCTCAATGGCTCGCCGATCATTGGGTAAGTCAATCAAAGTCCATACTTTATTCTCATACATGGATCTCATCTCAGATTTCATGGCCTCAAACCATTTCGCGAAATCTGGGCTCATCATCGCTTCCTCATAGTTCGTAGGTTCGTCATGGTCAAGTAACATGACCTCCAGAACAGGATTACCGTACCACTCTGGTGCGGATCTCACTCTGATTTACCTACGAGGTTCGGTAGTAACTTGATCTGAAGTTACATGATCATCATCATTAGCTTCCTCACTAATTGGTGTAGTAGTCACAGGAACAGATTTCTGTGATGAACTACCTTCCAATAAGGGAGAAGGTACAAATACCTTATCAAATTCTACTTTCCTCCCACTCACTTCTTTCGAGAGGAACTCCTTCTCTAGAAAGTATCCATTCTCAGCAACGAATGTCTTGCCTTCGGATCTGTGATGGAAGGTGTACCCAACTGTCTCCTTTGGGTATCCTATGAAGACACATTTCTCCGATTTGGGTTTGAGATTATCATGATGAAATTGTTTCACATAAGCATTGCAACCTCAAACTTTAAGAAACGACAACTTTGGTTTCTTGCCAAACCACAGTTCATACGGTGTCGTCTCAACGGATTTAGATGGTGCCCTATTTAACGTGAATGCAGCTGTCTCTAATGCATAACCCCAAAACGATAGTGCTAAATCGGTAAGAGACATCATATACTGCACTATATCCAATAAAGTACGGTCATGACGTTCGGACACACCATTATTCTGTGGTGTTCCAGGTGGCATGAGTTTGTGAAACTATTCCACATTATTTTAATTGAAGACCAAGCTCGTAACTCAAATATTCGTCTCCGCGATCTGATCGTAGAAACTTTATTTTCTTGTCACGATGATTTTCCACTTCACTCTGAAATTCTTTGAACTTTTCAAATGTTTCAGACTTGTGTTTCATCAAGTATATATACCCATATCTGCTTAAATCATATGTGAAGACTAGAAAATAACGATACTTGCCGTGAGCCTTAACACTCATCGGACCGCATACATCAATATGTATTATTTCCAATAAGTCAGTTGCTCGCTCCATTGTTCCGGAGAACGGAGTCTTAGTCATCTTGCCTATGAGGCATGGTTCGCAAGCATCAAGTGATTCCAAAAAGCCCATCAGCATGGATTTTCTTCATGCGCTTTACACCAATATGACCTAAACGGCGGTGCCACAAATAAGTTGCACTATCATTATTAACTTTGCATCTTTTGGTTTCAATATTATGAATATGTGTATCACTACGATCGAGATCCAATGAACCATTTTCATTGGGTGTGTAACCATATAAGGTTTTATTCATGTAAACAGAACAGCAATTTACTCTCTTACTTAAATGAATAACCGTATTGCAATAAACATGATCAAATCATATTCATGCTCAATGCAAACACCAAATAACATTTAGTTAGGTTCAACACTAAACCCAAAAGTATAGGGAGTGTGCGATGATGATCATATCAATCTTGGAACCACTTCCAACACACATCATCACTTCACCCTTTAACTAGTCTCTGTTCATTCTGCAACTCCCCTTTCAAGTTACTACTCTTAGCAACTGAACCAGTATCAAATACCGAGGGGTTGCTATAAACACTAGTAAAATACACATCGATAATCTATATACCAAATATACCTTTGTTCACTTTGCCATCCTTCTTATCCGCCAAACACTTGGGGCAGTTCCGCTTTCAGTGACCAGTCCCTTTGCAGTAGAAGCACTTAGTCTCAGGCTTAGGTCCAGACTTGGGCTTCTTCACTTGAGCAGCAACTTGCTTGCCCTTTTTCTTGAAACTAGTGGTCTTGTTAACCATCAACACTTGATGTTTTTCTTGATTTCTACCTTCGTCGATTTCAGCATCACGAAGAGCTTGGGAATCGTTTCCGTTATCCCTTGCATATTATAGTTCATCACGAAGTTCTACTAACTTGGTGATGGTGACTAGAGAATTCTGTCAATCACTATTTTATCTGGAAGATTAACTCCCACTTGATTCAAGCGATTGTAGTACCCAGACAATCTGAGCACATGCTCACTACTTGAGCTATTCTCCTCCATCTTTTAGCTATAGAACTTGTTGGAGACTTCATATCTCTCAACTCGGGTATTTTCTTGAAATATTAACTTCAACTCCTGGAACATCTCATATGGTCCATGACGTTCAAAACGTATTTGAAGTCCCGATTCTAAGCCGTTAAGCATGGTGCACTAAACTATCAAGTAATCATCATATTTAGCTAGCCAAACGTTCATAACGTCTGCATGTGCTCCTGCAATAGGTCTGTCACCTAGCGGTGCATCAAGGACATAATTCTTCTGTGCAGCAATGAGGATAATCCTCAGATAACGGATCCAATCCGCATCATTGCTACTAACATCTTTCAACATAGTTTTTCTCTAGGAACATATCAAAATAAACATAGGGAAGCAACAACGCGAGGTATTGATCTACAACATAGATATGCTAATACTACCAGGACTAAGTTCATGATAAATTAAAGTTCAATTAATCATATTACTTAAGAACTCCCACTTAGATAGACATCCCTCTAATCATCTAAGTGATCACATGATCCAAATCAACTAAACCATAACCGATCATCACGTGAAATGGAGTAGCTTTAAATGGTGAACATCACTATGTTGATCATATCTACTATATGATTCACGCTCGACCTTTCGGTCTCAGTGTTCCGAGGCCATATCTGCATATGCTAGGCTCGTCAAGTTTAACCTGAGTATTCTGCGTGTGCAAAACTGGCTTGCACCCGTTGTAGATGGACGTAGAGCTTATCACACCCGATCATCACGTGGTGTCTGGGCACGACGAACTTTGGCAACGGTGCATACTCAGGGAGAACACTTTTATCTTGAAATTTAGTGAGAGATTGATACGTCCATTTTGCATCATGCTTTTATGTTAATATTTATTGCATTATGGGCTATTATTTCACGTTATGTCACAATACTTATGGCTATTCTCTCTTATTTTACAAGGTTTACCATGAAGAGGGGGAATGCCGGCAGCTAGAATTCTGGCTGGAAAAGGAGCAAATATTGAAGACCTATTCTGCGCAACTCCAAAAGTCCTGAAACTCCACGAAATATCTTAAAATAAATAAAGAAAAATCGTCGCCAAAGATGAAGGCCAGGGGGCCCACACCCTGCTCACGAGGGTGGGGGCGCGCCCCTCCCCCCTGGGCGCGCCCCCGTGCCTCGTGGGCCCCCTGGTGGCTCTCCGACGCCCATCTTCTCCTATATGAAGTATTTCGATGAGAAAAAATCATAGGCAACCTTTCGGGACGAGACTCCGCCGCCACGAGGTGGAACCTTGGCGGAACCAATCTAGGGCTCCGGCGGAGCTATTTTGCCAGGGACACTTCCCTCCGGGAGGGGGAAATCATCGCCATCATCATCACCAATGCTCCTATCATCGGGAGAGGTCAATCTCCATCAACATCTTCACCAGCACCATCTCATCTCCAAACCCTAGTTCATCTCTTGTATCCAATTCTTGTCTCTAAGTCCGGGATTGGTGCTAGTAGGTTGCTAGTAGTGTTGATTACTCCTTGTAGTTGATGCTAGTTGGTTTACTTGGTGGAAGATCATATGTTCAGATCCTTTATGCATATTATTACCCCTCTGATTTTGAACATGAATATGCTTTGTGAGTAGTTACGTTTGTTCCTAAGGACAAGGGAGAAGTCTTGCTATTAGTAGTCATGTGAATTTGGTATTCGTTCGATATTTTGATGAGATGTATGTTGTCTAACCTCTAGTGGTGTTATGTGAACGTCGGCTACATAACACTTCACCATTATTTGGGCCTCGAGGAAGGCATTGGGAAGTAATAAGTAGATGATGGGTTGCTAGAGTGACAGAAGCTTAAACCCTAGTTTATGCGTTGCTTCGTAAGGGGCTGATTTGGATCCATATGTTTCATGCTATGGTTAGGTTTACCTTAATACTTTTGTTGTAGTTGCGGATGCTTGCAATAGAGGTTAATCATAAGTGGGATGCTTGTTCAAGTAAGAACAGCACCCAAGCACTGGTCCACCCACATATCAAATTATTAAAGTACCGAACGCGAATCATATGAGCGATGAAAACTAGCTTGACGATATTCCCATGTGTCCTCAGGAGCATTTTTCCTATTATAAGAGTTTGTTCCAGCTTGTCCTTTGCTACAAAAAGGATTGGGCCACCTTGCTGCACCTTATTTACTTCTGTTACTTGTTGCTCATTACAGTTTATCTTATCACAAAACTATCTGTTACCACTTATTTCAGTACTTGCAGAGAATACCTTGCTGAAAACTGCTTATCATTTCCTTATGCTCCTCGTTGGGTTCGACACTCTTACTTATCGAAAGGACTACGATAGATCCCCTATACTTGTGGGTCATCAAGACTCTTTTCTGGCGCCGTTGCCGGGGAGTGTAGCGCCTTTGGTAGGTGGAATTTGGTAAGGAAAAATTTATATAGTGTGCTGAAATTTTCTGTCACTTGTTACTATGGAAACTGAATCTCTGAGGGGCTTGTTCGGGGTATCTTCACCCCGTCCAGTAGAGCAAAGAGTTGCCCCTCAACCTACTGAACCTATTGAAAATGAAACTCCTTTTTCATTTCCTTCGGGTATTATGGAAAAACTGCTGGCTAATACTTTTACAGGAGATGGGACAAAGCATCCCGACGAGCATCTACGGTATTTGGATGATATTTGTGGATTATTTAAGCTTGCAGGTATATCCGATGATGTTATTAAGAAGAAGGCTTTCCCATTATCTTTGGAGGGAGACGCATCGACATGGTATAGGCTATGTGATGATACGAGATCATGGAACTATAAAAGAATGAAATTGGAATTTCATCAAAAGTATTACCCTATGCATCTTGTTCATCGTGATCGCAACTATATATATAATTTTTGGCCTCGTGAAGGAGAAAGCATCGCTCAAGCTTGGGGGAGGCTTAAATCAATGTTATATTCATTCCCCAATCATGACCTCTCAAGAGAAACAATTCTTCAGAATTTTTATGCTCGGCTTTCTCATAATAATCAAACCATGCTCGATACTTCTTGTGCTGGCTCTTTTATGATGAAGACTATTGAATTCAGATGGAATTTATTGGATAGAATTAAACGCAACTCTAAAGAGACGAAGGTAAGGAGTCAGGTATGACACCTAAGTTTGATTGTGTTAAATCTTTTATGGATACCGATATTTTCCGTAAGTTTAGCACTAAATATGGACTTGACTCTGAGATAGTAGCTTCTTTCTGTGAATCTTTTGCTACTTATGTTGATCTCCCCAAGGAGAAGTGGTTTAAATATCATCCTCCCATAGAAGTAAAAGTAGCTGCACCTATTAAAGTTGAAGAAAATACCATCACTTATAATGATCCTATTGTTCCCACCTCTTATGTTGAGAAACCACCTTTCCCTGCCAGAGTAAAGGATCATGCTAAAGCTTCAACTGTTGTTCGTAAAAGCAATACTAGAACTTATACACCTCCTGAGCAAGTCAAAGTAGAACCTAATATTGCTATTGTTAAATATCTCTTGTTTGATAATATTGATGGGCATGTCATTGAATTCTCTGGTGAAACTGCTAGAATTGCTAAACCCTGTGAGAGAGATAAACATAGACCTGTGGTAGGCGTGCCTGTTATTTCTGTTAAAATAGGAGATCATTGTTATCATGGCTTATGTGATATGGGTGCTAGTGCTAGTGTTATACCCATTGACTTATATAAACAAATTATGCATGATATCGCACCTGCTGAGTTAGAAGATATTGATGTTACAATTAAACTTGCCAATAGAGATACTATATCTGCAATGGGAATTGTTAGAGATGTTGAAGTCTTGTGTGGGAAAACCAAATATCCCGTTGACTTTCTTGTTCTTGGTTCTCCACAAGATAGCTTTTGTCCCATTATCTTTGGTAGACCCTTCTTGAATACTGTTAATGCTACGATATACTGCAAAAAGAATGTTGTTACTGTTGGCTTGGATGATATGGTTCATGAGTTTAATTTCTCTAAATTCAGTAAACAACATCGTGAGGAAGAATTGCCTAGTAAGGATGAAATTATTGGTCTTGCTTCTATTGCCGTGCCTCCTAGTGATCCTTTAGAACACTATTTGCTAGACCATGAAAATGAGATGTTCATGAATGAAAGAAGGGAAATAGATGAAATATTCTTTAAACAGGAACCTATTCTGAAACACAATTTGCCTGTTGAAATCCTAGGGGATCCTCCTCCACCCAAGGGTGATC
Organism: Aegilops umbellulata; assembly: GCA_032464435.1. Classification (NCBI taxonomy): domain Eukaryota; kingdom Viridiplantae; phylum Streptophyta; class Magnoliopsida; order Poales; family Poaceae; genus Aegilops; species Aegilops umbellulata. The sequence continues at coordinate 185,651,744 of CP136059.1, forward strand.
CCGTGTTTTGAGCTTAAACCGTTGCCTGATAATCTTAAATATGCTTATCTTGATGAAAAGAAAATATATCCTGTTATTATTAGTGCTAACCTTTCAGAGCATGAAGAAGAAAGATTACTGAAAACTCTGAGGAAGCACCGTGCAGCTATTGGATATACTCTCGATGATCTTAAGGGCATTAGTCCCACTCTTTGTCAACATAAAATAAATTTGGAAGCGGATGCTAAACCAGTTCGTGACCCTCAACGACGTTTGAATCCTAAAATGAAAGAAGTGGTAAGAAAAGAAATACTCAAGCTTCTGGAGGCAGGTATAATTTATCCCGTTGCCGATAGTCAGTGGGTAAGTCCTGTCCATTGTGTCCCTAAGAAGGGAGGTATTACTGTTGTCCCTAATGATAAAGATGAATTGATTCCGCAAAGAATTATCACAGGTTATAGGATGGTAATTGATTTCCGCAAATTAAATAAATCTATTAAGAAAGATCATTATCCCTTACCTTTTATTGATCAAATGCTAGAAAGATTATGCAAACATACACATTATTGCTTTCTAGATGGTTATTCTGGTTTCTCTCAAATACCTGTGTCGGCTAAAGATCAATCAAAGACTACTTTTACATGCCCTTTTGGTACTTTTGCTTATAGACGTATGCCTTTTGGTTTATGTAATGCACCTGCTACCTTTCAAAGATGCATGATGGCTATATTCTCTGACTTTTGTGAAAAGATTTGTGAGGTTTTCATGGACGACTTTTCCGTCTATGGTTCCTCTTTTGATGATTGCTTGAGCAATCTTGATCGAGTTTTGCAGAGATGTGAAGAAACTAATCTTGTCTTGAATTGGGAAAAGTGCCACTTTATGGTTAATGAAGGTATTGTCTTGGGGCACAAAGTTTCTGAAAAAGGTATTGAAGTTGATAAAGCCAAGGTTGATGCTATTGAAAAGATGCCATGTCCCAAGGACATCAAAGGTATAAGAAGTTTCCTTGGTCACGCCGGATTTTATAGGAGGTTCATTAAGGACTTCTCTAAAATTTCTCGGCCTCTGACTAATTTATTACAAAAAGATGTACCATTTGTCTTTGATGATGATTGTGTAGAAGCATTTGAAATACTTAAGAAAGCATTAGTCTCTGCACCTATTGTTCAGCCACCTGATTGGAATTTACCCTTTGAAATTATGTGTGATGCTAGTGATTATGCTGTAGGTGCTGTTCTAGGGCAAAGAGTTGATAAGAAATTAAATGTTATCCATTATGCTAGTAAGACTCTAGACAATGCTCAAAGAAATTATGCTACTACCGAAAAGGAACTTTTAGCAGTTGTGTTTGCTTGTGATGAATTCAGACCCTATATAGTTGATTCTAAAGTAACTATTCACACTGATCATGCTGCTATTAAATATCTTATGGAAAAGAAAGATGCTAAACCTAGACTTATTAGATGGGTTCTCTTGCTGCAAGAATTTGATTTGCATATTGTTGATAGAAAAGGAGCTGAGAACCCAGTTGCAGACAACTTATCTAGGTTAGAGAATGTTCTTGATGACCCACTACCTATTGATGATAGCTTTCCTGATGAACAATTAAATGTCATAAGCACTTCTCGTAGCACTCCATGGTATGCTGATTATGCTAATTATATTGTTGCTAAATTTATACCACCTAGCTTCACATACCAACAAAAGAAAAAGTTCTTTTATGATTTGAGACATTACTTTTGGGATGACCCACATCTTTATAAATAAGGAGTAGATGGTGTTATTAGATGTTGTGTACCTGAGCATGAACAGGAACAGATCCTACGCAAGTGTCACTCCGAAGCTTATGGAGGACACCACGCTGGAGATAGAACTGCACATAAGGTATTGCAATCTGGTTTTTATTGGCCTACTCTCTTCAAGCATGCCCGTAAGTTTGTTTTGTCTTGTGATGAATGTCAAAGAATTGGTAATATTAATAGACGTCAAGAAATGCCTATGAATTATTCACTTGTTATTGAACCATTTGATGTTTGGGGCTTTGATTATATGGGACCTTTTCCTGCTTCTAATGGATATACACATATTTTAGTTGCTGTTGATTACGTTACTAAGTGGGTAGAAGCTATTCCAACTAGTAGTGCTGATCATAACACTTCTATTAAAATGCTTAAGGAAGTTATTTTTCCGAGGTTTGGAGTCCCTAGATATTTAATGACTGATGGTGGTTCACACTTTATTCATGGTGCCTTCCGTAAAATGCTTGCTAAATATGATGTTAATCATAGAATTGCATCTCCATACCACCCGCAGTCTAGTGGTCAAGTAGAATTGAGCAATAGAGAGCTCAAATTAATTTTGCAAAAGACTGTTAATAGGTCTAGAAAGAATTGGTCCAAGAAACTTGATGATGCATTATGGGCCTATAGAACTGCATATAAGAATCCTATGGGTATGTCTCCGTATAAAATGGTTTATGGAAAAGCATGTCACTTACCTCTCGAACTAGAACATAAGGCATATTGGGCTATTAAAGAGCTCAACTATGATTTCAAACTTGCCGGTGAGAAGAGGTTATTTGATATTAGCTCACCTGATGAATGGAGAACCCAAGCCTATGAAAATGCCAAGTTGTTTAAAGAAAAAGTTAAAAGATGGCATGACAAAAGGATACAAAAGCGTGAGTTTAATGTAGGTGATTATGTATTGCTATACAACTCTCGTTTAAGATTTTTTGCAGGAAAACTTCTCTCTAAATGGGAAGGTCCCTACGTTATCAAGGAGGTCTATCGTTCCGGTGCCATAAAAATCAACAACTTCGAAGGCACAAATCCGAAGGTGGTAAACGGTCAAAGAATCAAACACTATATCTCAGGTAAACCCATAAATGTTGAATCCAATGTTATTGAAACCGTAACCCCGGAGGAATACATAAGGGACACTTTCTAGAACGTTCCAGACTCCAAAAAGGAATAGGTATGTGGTACGGTAAGTAAACCGACTCAAAAATAATTTTTAAGGCAATATTTCTCCGTTTTGGAATATTTAGAAAAATAGAAAAATAGGTAGCAGTCCAGGGAGGACATGAGGCCTCCACGAGGGTGGAGGGCGCGCCCTACCCCCTGGGCACGCCCCCCTACCTCGTGAGCACCTCGTGTGCCCTCCGGACTCCGTTTTCTTGCACGATACGTATTTTAGTCGGTAAAAATTCATTATATATTCTCCTGAAGGTTTTGACTCCCGTATCACGCAAATATCTTTTGTTCTCATTTCGAGTTGTTTCCATTGCAGATTTGAGGATTCCGGAGACTCGATCATCCTTCTATGAGGGTGAGCCTATGCCATGGAAGGTGGACGACAAGCTTGCATCATCAACAACACCTCCACCGCCAACAACGAAGGAGACATAATCACATGGGTATGGGCACTCCCCTTGGCAACTGCCAAGCTTGGGGGAGGTGCCCCGGTATCGTATCATCATCACAACTCCTGCCTTTACCGTTTTTCTTAGTTCGATCCTATTAGTATTATCTTGGTTTAGTAGAATAAAGTCATGGCATGACCTAGTTTTGAAGTTTTGCTTTATGATCCCTCTATGCAATCGAGTCCGTGAGCTATATTTATATAATAAAGACTAGTGTTGAGTCAAGGGCTTGATTACTTTGCCATGATCTTGAGTGAATAAAAGAAAAGAAACAAAGAGTTCATATTGGTCTTATTGAGAGTAATGACTTCACATATAAAGAGTATGATGATTAAAAAGTTGTTGGGAGTTGGCAAATATAGCTTTGGTCATTGTTGCAATTAATAGGAAGTAATAAGGAGAGAGAGGTTTCACATATAGATATATTATCATTGACATCTTTTATGATTGGGAACACTCATTCAAATATGACATGCTAAAGAGTTGATGTTGGACAAGGAAGACAACATAATGAGTTATGTTTTCTTGTATCTAAGATAAAGTATATTGTCATGGATCTCCTAACATGTTGAGCTTGCCTTTCCCCCTCATGCTAGCCAAATTCTCAGCACCAAGTAGAGATACTACTTGTGCTTCCAAATACTCCTAAACCAGTTTAGCCATGAGAGTCCACCATATCTACCTATGGATTGAGTAAGATCCTTCAAGTAAGTTGTCATCGGTGCAAGCAATAAAAATTGCTCTCTAAATATGCATGACTTATTAGTGCAGAGAAATAAGCTTTGTACGAACTTGTTGTGGACGCAATAAAAGCGACGGACTGCATAATAAAGGTTCACATACAAGGGGCAATATAAAGTGACGTTCTTTTGCATTAAGATTTTGTGCATCAAACCATAAAAGCGCATGGCAACCTCTGCTTCCCTCTGCGAAGGGCCTATCTTTTATTATTATCTTCTATCTTATGCAAGAGTCACGGTGATCTTCACCTTTCCTTTTTCATTTTATCCTTTGGCAAGCCCAGTATGTTGGAAAGAACATGATATATATATCTAATTGGATGTAGGGGAGCATGAATTGTTATTGTTGACATTACCCTTGAGGTAAAAGGTTGTGGGGCAAAACTATAAGTCCCTATCTTTCTCTGTGTCCGGTTAAAACTCCGTAGCCACAAGTATTGCGTGAGTGTTAACAATTATGAAGGACTAAATGATAGTTGAATATGTGGACTTGCTTTTAAGCTCTGACATAGACTCTTCCCGATGTTATGATAAATTGCAATTGCTCCAATGACTGAGGTTATGATTTGTTAGTGCCCAATAAGGTTTCTGAATCATACTTTTGCATTGTGAAAAGATCATCACTTGAACATAAGTAATCATATGATAAATCTATATATGTTGCTGTTATGAGAGTAATCATGATGCCTTCATGTCCGTATTTTATTTTTATCGACGCCTCTACCTCTAAACATGAGGACAAGCGAGGTCTAAGCTTGGGGGGGGGGGTTGATACGTCCATTTTGCATCATGCTTTTATGTTAATATTTATTGCATTATGGGCTGTTATTTCACGTTATGTCACAATACTTATGGCTATTCTCTCTTATTTTACAAGGTTTACCATGAAGAGGGGGAATGCCAGCAGTTGGAATTCTGGCTGGAAAAGGAGCAAATATTGAAGACCTAATCTGCGCAACTCCAAAAGTCCTGAAACTCCACAGAATATCTCAAAATAAATAAAGAAAAATCGTCGCCAAAGATGAAGGACGGGGGGCCCACACCCTGCTCATGAGGGTGGGGGGCGCGCCCCTCCCCCTGGGCGCGCCCCCGTACCTCGTGGGCCCCCTGGTGGCTCTCCGACGCCCATCTTCTCCTATATGAAGTCTTACGATGAGAAAAAAAATCATAAGCAACCTTTCGGGACGAGACTCCGCCGCCACGAGGCGGAACCTTGGCGGAACCAATCTAGGGCTCTGGCAGAGCTGTTTTGCCGGGGACACTTCCCTCCGGGAGGGGGAAATCATCGCCATCATCATCACCAACGCTCCTCTCATCGTGAGAGGGCAATCTTCATCAACATCTTCACCAGCACCATCTCATCTCCAAACCCTAGTTCATCTCTCGTATCCAATTCTTGTCTCTAAGTCCGGGATTGGTGCTAGTAGGTTGCTAGTAGTGTTGATTACTCCTTGTAGTTGATGCTAGTTGGTTTACTTGGTGGAAGATCATATGTTCAGATCCTTTATGCATATTATTACCCCTCTGATTTTGAGCATGAATATGCTTTGTGAGTAGTTACGTTTGTTCCTGAGGACAAGGAAGAAGTCTTGCTATTAGTAGTCATGTGAATTTGGTATTCGTTCGATATTTTGATGAGATGTATGTTGTCTAACCTCTAGTGGTGTTATGTCAACGTCGACTACATAACACTTCACCATTATTTGGGCCTAGAGGAAGGCATTGGGAAGTAATAAGTAGATGATGGGTCGCTAGAGTGACAGAAGCTTAAACCCTAGTTTATGCGTTGCTTCGTAAGGGGCTGATTTGGATCCATATGTTTCATGCTATGGTTAGGTTTACCTTAATAATTTTGTTGTAGTTGTGGATGCTTGCAATAGAGGTTAATCATAAGTGGGATGCTTGTTCAAGTAAGAACAGCACTCAAGCACCGGTCCACCCACATATCAAATTATCAAAGTATCGAACGCGAATCATATGAGTGTGATGAAAACTAGCTTGACGATATTCCCATGTGTCCTCGGCAGCGTTTTTCCTATTATAAGAGTTTGTTCCGGCTTTTCCTTTGCTACAAAAAGGATTGGGACACCTTGCTGCACCTTATTTACTTTTGTTACTTGTTGCTCGTTGCAATTTATCTTATCACAAAACTATCTGTTACCACTTATTTCAGTACTTGCAGAGAATACCTTTGCTGAAAACTGCTTATCATTTCCTTCTGCTCCTCGTTGGGTTCGACACTCTTACTTATCGAAAGGACTACGATAGATCCCCTATACTTGTGGGTCATCAGAGATCATCTTATAATGCGATCGTCAATCAAAGCAAGATAAGATGCATAAAAGATAAACATCACATGCAATCAATATAAGTGATATGATATGGCCATCGTCATCTTGTGCTTGCGATCTCCATCTCCGAAGCACCGTTATGATCACCATTGTCACCGGCGCGACACCTTGATCTCCATCGTAGCATCTTTGTCGTCTCGCCAATCTTATGCTTCTACGACTATCGCTACCGCTTAGTGATAAAGTAAAGCATTACAGGGCGATTGCATTGCATACAATAAAGCGACAACCATATGACTCCTGCCAGTTGCCGATTGAAGGAAATATGCCCTAGAGGCAATAATAAAGTTATTATTTATTTCCTTATATCATGATAAATGTTTATTATTCATGCTAGAATTGTATTTACTGGAAACATAATACATGTGTGAATACATAGACAAACAGAGTGTCACTAGTATGCCTCTACTTGACTAGCTCATTAATCAAAGATGGTTATGTTTCCTAACCATGAACAAAGAGTTGTTATTTGATTAACGAGATCACATCATTAGTTGAATGATCTGATTGACATGACCCATTCCATTAGCATAGCACCCGATCGTTTAGTATGTTGCTATTGCTTTTATCCATGACTTATACATGTTCCTTTAACTATCAGATTATGCAACTCCCGTTTACCGTAGGAACACTTTGTGTGCTACCAAACGTCACAACGTAACTGGGTGATTATAAAGGTGCTCTACAGGTGTCTCCGAAGGTACATGTTGGGTTGGCGTATTTCGAGATTAGGATTTGTCACTCCGATTGTCGGAGAGGTATCTCTGGGCCCTCTCGGTAATGCACATCACATAAGCCTTGCAAGCATTGCAACTAATGTGTTAGTTGTGAGATGATGTATTACGGAACGAGTAAAGAGACTTGCCGGTAACGAGATTGAACTAGGTATTGGATACCGACGATCGAATCTCGGGCAAGTAACATACCGATGACAAAGGGAACAACGTATGTTGTTATGCGGTCTGACCGATAAAGATCTTCGCAGAATATGTAGGAGCCAATATGGGCATCCAGGTCCCGCTATTGGTTATTAACCGGAGATGTGTCTCGGTCATGTCTACATTGTTCTCGAACCGTAGGGTCCGCACGCTTAAGGTTTCGATGACAGTTATATTATGAGTTTATGAGTTTTGATGTACCGAAGGAGTTCGGAGTCCCGGATGAGATCGGGGACATGACGAGGAGTCTCGAAATGGTCGAGACGTAAAGATCGATATATTGGACGACTATATTCGGACATCGGAAGGGTTCTGAGTGGTTCGGGTATTTTCGGAGGTACCGGGGAGTTACGGGATTACGGGAGAAGTAATGGGCCTTGATGGGCTTTAGTGGGAAGAGAAAAAAAAGGCTGCTGCGCCCCCCCTCCCCTCTAGTCCGAATTGGACTAGGGAAAAGGGGGCCGGCCACCTTTCCTTCTCCTCCTATTCCTTCTCCCTTCCTCCCCTCTTGGTGGACTCCTACTAGGACTTGGAGACCTAGTAGGACTCCACACCCTGGCGCGCCAAGCCTTGGCCGGCCTCCTCCTCCTCCTCCATCCTTTATATACAGGGGCAGGGGGCACCCCATAGACACACAAGTTGATCTTCGTGATCGTTCCTTAGCCGTGTGCGGTGCCCCCCTCCACCATATTCCACCTCGGTCATATCGTTGCAGTGCTTAGGCGAAGCCCTGCGCCAGTAACACATCAAGATCGTCACCACGCCGTCGTGCTGATGGAACTCTTCCCCGACGCTTTGCTGGATCGGAGCCCGGGGATCGTCATCGAGCTGAACGTGTGCCAAGAACTCGGAGGTACCGGAGTAACGGTGCTGTGATCGGTTGGATCGCGAGGAGAACGTACAACTACTTCCTCTACGTTGCGTCAACGCTTCCGCTTCGGTCTACGAGGGTACGTAGACAACACTCTCCCTTCTCGTTGCTATGCATCACCATGATCTTGCGTGTGCGTAGGAAATTTTTTGAAATTACTACGTTCCCCAATAGTGGCATCCGAGCCTAGGTTTTTATGGTTTGATGTTATTTGCACGAGTAGAACACAAGTGAGTTGTGGACGATACAAGTCATACTGCCTACCAGCATGTCATACTTTGGTTCAGCGGTATTGTTGGACGAGACGATCCGGACCAACCTTACGCGTACGCTTACGCGAGACTGGTTCCCTCGACGTGCTTTGCACATAGATGGCTTGCGGAAGACTGTCTCTCCAACTTTAGTTGAACCGAGTGTGGCTACGCCCGGTCCTTGAGAAGGTTAAAACGGAGTCTATTTGACAAACTATCGTTGTGGTTTTGATGCGTAGGTAAGATGAGTTCTTGCTTAAGCCCGTAGCAGCCACGTAAAACTTGCAACAACAAAGTAGAGGACGTCTAACTTGTTTTTGCAGGGCATGTTGTGATGTGATATGGTCAAGACATGATGCTGAATTTTATTGTATGAGATGATCATGTTTTGTAACCGAGTTATCGGCAACTGGCAGGAGCCATATGGTTGTCGCTTTATTGTATGCAATGCAATCGCGATGTAATGCTTTACTTTATTACTAAGCGGTAGTGATAGTCGTGGAAGCATAAGATTGGCGAGACGACAACGATGCTGCGATGAAGATCAAGGTGTCGCGCCGGTGACGATGGTGATCATGACGGTGCTTCGAAGATGGAGATCACAAGCACGAGATGATGATGGCCATATCATATCACTTATATTGATTGCATGTGATGTTTATCTTTTATGCATCTTATCTTGCTTTGATTGACGGTAGCATTATAAGATGATCTCTCACAAATTATCAAGAAGTGTTCTCCCTGAGTATGCACCGTTGCGAAAGTTCTTCGTGCTGAGACACCACGTGATGATCGGGTGTGATAGGCTCTACGTTCAAATACAACGGGTGCAAAACAGTTGCACACGCGGAATACTCAGGTTATACTTGACGAGCTATGCATATAAGATATGACCTCGGAACACGGAGACCGAAAGGTCGAGCGTGAATCATATAGTAGATATGATCAACATAGTGATGTTCACCATTGAAACTACTCCATCTCACGTGATGATCGGACATGGTTTAGTTGATTTGGATCACGTGATCACTTAGAAGATTAGAGGGATGTCTATCTAAGTGGGAATTCTTAAGTAATATGATTAATTGAACTTTAATTTATCATGAACTTAGTCCTGGTAGTATTAGCATATCTATGTTGTAGATCAGTAGCTCGCATTTGTTGCTTCCCTGTGTTTATTTTGATGTGTTCCTAGAGAAAATTGTGTTGAAAGATGTTAGTAGCAATGATGCGGATTGGATCCGTGATCTGAGGTTTATCCTCATTGCTGCACAGAAGAATTATGTCCTTGATGCACCGCTGGGTGACGGACCTATTGCAGGAGCAGATGCAGACGTTATGAACGTTTTGCTAGCTCAATATGATGACTACTTAATAGTTTAGTGCACCATGCTTAACGGCTTAGAATCGGGACTTCAAAGACGTTTTGAACGTCATGGACCATATGAGATGTTCTAGGAGTTGAAGTTAATATTTCAAGCAAATACCCGAGTTGAGAGATATGAAGTCTCCAACAAGTTCTATAGCTAAAAGATGGAGGAGAATCGCTCAACTAGTGAGCATGTGCTCAGATTGTCTGGGTACTACAATCGCTTGAATCAAGTGGGAGTTAATCTTCCAGATAAGATAGTGATTGACAGAATTCTCTAGTCACCATCACCAAGTTAGTAGAACTTCGTGATGAACTATAATATGCAAGGGATAACGGAAAATATTCCCAAGCTCTTCGCGATGCTAAAATCGGCGAAGGTAGAAATCAAAGAAAAACATCAAGTGTTGATGGTTGACAAGATCACTAGTTTCAAGAAAAGGGAAAAAGGAAAGAAGGGGAACTTCAAGAAGAACGGCAAGCAAGTTGCTGCTCAAGTGAAAAAGCCCAAGTCTGGTCCTAAGCCTGAGACTAAGTGCTTCTACTGCAAAGGGACTGGTCACTGGAAGCGGAACTACCCCAAGTGATTGGCGGATAAGAAGGATGGCAAAGTGAACATAAGTATATTTGATATACATGTTATTGATGTGTACTTTACTAGTATTCATAGCAACCCCACAGTATTTGGTACTAGTTCAAGTTGCTAAGATTAGTAACTCGAAACGGGAGTTGCAGAATGAACAAAGACTAGTTAAAGGGCAAGGTGACGATGTGTGTTGGAAGAGGTTCCAAGATTGATATGATCATCATCACACACTCCCTATACTTTCGGGATTAGTGTTGAAACTAAATAATTGTTATTTAGTACCAGCGTTGAGCATGAACATTATATCTGGATCTTGTTTGATGCGAGACGGTTATTCATTTAAATCAGAGAATAATGGTTGTTCCATTTATATGAGTAATATCTTTTATGGTCATGCACCATTAAAGAATGGTTTGTTCTTACTTAATCTCGATAGTAGTGATACACATATTCATAATGTTGAAGCCAAAAGATGCAGAGTTAATAATGATAGTGCAACTTATTTGTGGCACTGCCATTTAGGTCATATTGGTGTAAAGCACATGAAGAAACTCCATGCTGATGGGATTTTGGAATCACTTGATTATGAATCACTTGATGCTTGCGAACCATGCCTCTTGGGCAAGATGACTAAAACGCCGTTCTCCGGAACAATGGAGCGAGCAACAGATTTGTTGGAAATCATACATACCGATGTATGTGGTCCGATGAATATTAAGGCTCGCGACAAGTATCATTATTTTCTGACCTTCACAGATGATTTAAGCAGATATGGGTATATCTACTTAATGAAACACAAGTCTGAAACGTTTGAAAAGTTCAAAGAATTTTAGAGTGAAGTGAAAATCATCGTGACAAGAAAATAAGGTTTCTACGATCTGATCGCGGAGACAAATATTTGAGTTACGAGTTTGGTCTTCAATTAAAACAATGTGGAATAGTTTCACAAATACATGCCACCTGGAACACCACAGCATAATGGTGTGTCCGAACGTCATAACCGTACTTTATTGGATATAGTACAATCTATGATGTTTCTTGCCGATTTACCAATATCGTTTTGGGATCATGCATTAGAGACAGCTGCATTCACGTTAAAAGGGACACCATCGAAATCCGTTGAGACGACGCCTTATGAACTATGGTTTGGCAAGAAACCAAAGTTGTCGTTTCTTAAAGTTTGGGGTTACGATGCTTATGTGAAAAAGTTTCATCCTGATAAGCTCAAACCCAAATCGGAGAAATGTGTCTTCATAGGATATCCAAAGGAAACTGTTGGATACACCTTCTATCACAGATCCGAAGGCAAGACTTTTGTTGCTAAGTTCGGAAACTTTCTAGAGAAAGAGTTTCTTTCGAAAGAAGTGAGTGGGAGGAAAGTAGAAAACTTGATAAGGTAATTGTACCTTCTCCCTTATTGGAAAGTAGTTCATCACAGAAATCTGTTCTTGTGACTACTACACCAATTAGTAAGGAAGCTAATGATGATGATCATGTAACTTCAAGATCAAGTTACTACCGAATCTCGTAAGTAAACCAGAGTGAGATCCGCACTAGAGTGGTACGGTAATCCTGTTCTGGAAGTCATGTTACTAGACCATGACGAACTTGCGAACTATGAGGAAGCGATGATGAGCCCAGATTCCGCGAAATGGTTTGAGGCCATGAAATCCGAGATATGATCCATGTATGAGAACAAAGTATGGACTTTGATGGATTTGCCCGATGATCGGCAAGCCAAAGAAAATAAATGGATCTTGAAGAGGAAGACGGACACTGATAGTAGTGTTACTATCTACAAAGCTAGAATTGTCGCAAAAGGTTTTTCGACAAGTTCAAAGTATTGACTACGATGAGAGTTTCTCACTCGTATCTATGCTTAAGTCTGTCCGAATCATGTTAGCAATTGCCGCATTTTATGAAATCCGGCAAATGGATAAACAAAACTACATTCCTTAATGGATTTATTAAAGAAGAGTTGTATACGATGCAACTAGAAGGTTTTGTCGATCCTGAAGGTGTTAACAAAATATGCAAGCTCCAGCGATCCATCTCTGGACTGGTGCAAGCATCTCGGAGTTGGAATATACGCTTTGATAAGTTGATCAAAGCATATAGTTTTATACAGACTTGCGGTGAAGCCTGTATTTACAAGAAAGTGAGTGGGAGCACTACAGCATTTCTGATAAGTATATGTGAATGACATATTGTTGATCGGAAATAATGTAGAATTATTCTGCAAAGCATAAAGGAGTGTTTGAAAAGAGTTTTTCAAAGAAAGACCTCGGGGAAGCTACTTACATATCGAGCATCAAGATCTATAGAGATAGATCGAGACGCTTGATAAGTTTTTTCAATGAGTACATACCTTGACAAGATTTTGAAGTAGTTCAAAATGGAACAGTCAAAGAAAGAGTTCTTGCCTGTGTTACAAGGTGTGAAATTGAGTAAGACTCAAAGCCCGACCACGGCAGAAGATAGAAAGAGAATGAAAGTCATTCCCTATGCTTTGGCTAAAGGTTCTATAAAGTATGCCATGCTGTGTACCAGACCTATTGTATACCCTACCCTGAGATTGGCACGGGAGTACAATAGTGATCTAGGAGTAGATCACTGGACGGCGGTCAAAATTATCCTTAGTGGAATAAGGATATGTTTCTCGATTATGGAGGTGACAAAAAGGTTCGTCGTAAAGAGTGACGTCCATGCAAGTTTTGACACTGATCCAGATGACTCTAAGTCTCAATCTGGATACATATTGAAAGTAGGGAGCAATTAGCTAGAGTAGCTCCATGCAGAGCATTGTTGACATAGAAATTTGCAAAGTACATGCGGATCTGAATGTAGCAGACCTGTTGACTAAGATTCTCGCACAAGCAAAACATGATCACACCTTAGTACTCTTTGGGTGTTAATTACATAGCGATGTAAACTAGATTACTGAATCTAGTAAACCCTTTGGGTGTCGGTCACATAGCGATGTGAACTATGGGTGTTAATCACAGGATGATGTGAACTATTGATGTTAATCACATGGTGATGTGATCTAGATTATTGACTCTAGTGCAAGTGGGAGACTGAAGGAAATATGCCCTAGAGGCAATAATAAAGTTATTATTTATTTCCTTATATCATGATAAATGTTTATTATTCATGCTAGAATTGTATTTACTGGAAACATAATACATGTGTGAATACATAGACAAACAGAGTGTCACTAGTATGCCTCTACTTGACTAGCTCATTAATCAAAGATGGTTATGTTTCCTAACCATGAACAAAGAGTTGTTATTTGATTAACGAGATCACATCATTAGTTGAATGATCTGATTGACATGACCCATTCCATTAGCATAGCACCCGATCGTTTAGTATGTTGCTATTGCTTTTATCCATGACTTATACATGTTCCTTTAACTATGAGATTATGCAACTCCCGTTTACCGTAGGAACACTTTGTGTGCTACCAAACGTCACAACGTAACTGGGTGATTATAAAGGTGCTCTACAGGTGTCTCCGAAGGTACATGTTGGGTTGGCGTATTTCGAGATTAGGATTTGTCACTCCGATTGTCGGAGAGGTATCTCTGGGCCCTCTCGGTAATGCACATCACATAAGCCTTGCAAGCATTGCAACTAATGTGTTAGTTGTGAGATGATGTATTACGGAACGAGTAAAGAGACTTGCCGGTAACGAGATTGAACTAGGTATTGGATACCGACGATCGAATCTCGGGCAAGTAACATACCGATGACAAAGGGAACAACGTATGTTGTTATGCGGTCTGACCGATAAAGATCTTCGCAGAATATGTAGGAGCCAATATGGGCATCCAGGTCCCGCTATTGGTTATTAACCGGAGATGTGTCTCGGTCATGTCTACATTGTTCTCGAACCGTAGGGTCCGCATGCTTAAGGTTTCGATGACAGTTATATTATGAGTTTATGAGTTTTGATGTACCGAAGGAGTTCGGAGTCCCGGATGAGATCGGGGACATGACGAGGAGTCTCGAAATGGTCGAGACGTAAAGATCGATATATTGGACGACTATATTCGGACATCGGAAGGGTTCTGAGTGGTTCGGGTATTTTCGGAGGTACCGGGGAGTTACGGGATTACGGGAGAAGTAATGGGCCTTGATGGGCTTTAGTGGGAAGAGAAAAAAAAGGCTGCTGCGCCCCCCCTTCCCTCTAGTCCGAATTGGACTAGGGAAAAGGGGGCCGGCCACCTTTTCTTCTCCTCCTATTCCTTCTCCCTTCCTCCCCTCTTGGTGGACTCCTACTAGGACTTGGAGACCTAGTAGGACTCCACACCCTGGCGCGCCAAGCCTTGGCCGGCCTCCTCCTCCTCCTCCATCCTTTATATACAGGGGCAGGGGGCACCCCATAGACACACAAGTTGATCTTCGTGATCGTTCCTTAGCCGTGTGCGGTGCCCCCCTCCACCATATTCCACCTCGGTCATATCGTTGCAGTGCTTAGGCGAAGCCCTGCGCCGGTAACACATCAAGATCGTCACCACGCCGTCGTGCTGACGGAACTCTTCCCCGACGCTTTGCTGGATCGGAGCCCGGGGATCGTCATCGAGCTGAACGTGTGCCAAGAACTCGGAGGTGCCGGAGTAACGGTGCTGTGATCGGTTGGATCGCGAGGAGAACGTACAACTACTTCCTCTACGTTGCGTCAACGCTTCCGCTTCGGTCTACGAGGGTACGTAGACAACACTCTCCCTTCTCGTTGCTATGCATCACCATGATCTTGCGTGTGCGTAGGAAATTTTTTGAAATTACTACGTTCCCCAACACCGATAACTCGGTTACAAAACATGATCATCTCATACAATAAAATTTAGCATCATGTCTTGACCATATCACATCATAACATGCCCTGCAAAAACAAGTTAGACGTCCTCTACTTTGTTTGTTGCAAGTTTTACGTGGCTGCTACGGGCTTAGCAAGAACCAATCTTACCTACGCATCAAAACCACAACGATAGTTTGTCAAGTTGGTGTTGTTTTCACCTTCACGAGGACCGGGCGTAGCCACACTCGGTTCAACTAAAGTTGGAGAAACTGACACCCGCCAGCCACCTGTGTGCAAAGCACGTCGGTAGAACCAGTCTCGCGTAAGCGTATGCGTAATGTCGGTCCGGGCCGCTTCATCCAACAATACCGCCGAACCAAAGTATGATATGCTGGTAAGCAGTATGACTTATATCGCCCACAACTCACTTGTGTTCTACTCGTGCATATAACATCAACACATAAAACCTAGGCTCGGATGCCACTGTTGGGGAACGTAGTAATTTCAAAAAAATTCCTACGCACACGCAAGATCATGGTGATGCATAGCAACGAGAGTGGAGAGTGTTGTCTACGTACCCTCGTAGACCGAAAGCAGAAGTGTTATAACAACGCGGTTGATGTAGTCGTACGTCTTCACGGCCCGACCGATCAAGCACCGAAACTACGGCACCTCCGAGTTCTTGCACACGTTCAACTCGATGACGATCCCCGGACTCCGATCCAGCAAAGTGTTGGGGATGAGTTCCGTCAGCACGACGGCGTGGTGACGATCTTGATGTTCTACCATCGCAGGGCTTCGCCTAAGCACCGCTACAATATTATCGAGGATTATGGTGGAGGGGGCACCGCACACGGCTAAGAGATCTCAAGGATCAATTGTTGTGTCTTTGGAGTGCCCCCCTGCCCCTGTATATAAAGGAGCAAGGGGGGAGAGGCGGCCAAGGGGAGGAGGCGCGCCCAAGGGGGGCAATCCTACTCCAAGTAGGATTCCCCCCTCTTTCCTAGTCCAAGTAGGAGAGGGGAAGGAAGGGAAGGAGAAGGAGAAGGAAGGAGAGGGAGGAAAAGTAGGAAAGGGGGCCCGGCCCCCTAGTCCAATTCGGTTTGGGCTAGGGGGGCCGCGCGCCCCGCCTCCTCTCTTCCACCACTTGGCCCATGAGGCCCATTACTTCTTCCTCGTATTCCCGTAACTCCCCGGTAACCCCGAAAATACCCGAATCACTCGGAACCTTTCCGATGTCCGAATATAGTCGTCCAATATATCGATCTTTACGTCTCGACCATTTCGAGACTCCTCGTTATGTCCCCGATCTCATCCGGGACTCCGAACTCATTCGGTACATCAAAACTCATAAACTCATAATATAACTGTCATCGAAACCTTAAGCGTGCGGACCCTACGGGTTCGAGAACAATGTAGACATGACCGAGACACGTCTCCGGTCAATAACCAATAGCGGAATCTGGATGCTCATATTGGCTCCCACATATTCTACAAAGATCTTTATCGGTCAGACCGCATAATAACATACGTTGTTCCCTTTGTCATCGGTATGTTACTTGCCCGAGATTCGATCGTTGGTATCTCAATACCTAGTTCAATCTCATTACCGGCAAGTCTCTTTACTCGTTCCGTAATACATCATCTTGCAACTAACTCATTAGTTGCATTGCTTGCAAGGCTTAAGTGATGTGCATTACCGAGAGGGCCCAGAGATACTTCTCAGACAATCGAAGTGACAAATCCTAATCTCGAAATACGCCAACCCAACATGTACCTTTGGAGACACCTGTAGAGCTTCTTTATAATCACCCAGTTACGCTGTGGCGTTTGGTAGCACACAAAGTGTTCCTCCGGCAAACGGGAGTTGCATAATCTCATAGTCATAGGAACATGTATAAGTCATGAAGAAAGCAATAGCAACATACTAAACGATCGGGTGCTAAGCTAATGGAATGGGTCATGTCAATCACATCATTCTTCTAATGATGTGATCCCGTTAATCAAATAACAACTCTTTGTCCATGGTTTAGAAAACATAACCATCTTTGATTAACGAGTTAGTCAAGTAGAGGCATACTAGTGACACTCTATTTGTCTATGTATTCACACATGTATTATGTTTCCGGTTAATACAATTCTAGCATGAATAATAAACATTTATTATGAAATAAGGAAATAAATAATAACTTTATTATTGCCTCTAGGGCATATTTCCTCCGGTCTCATACCTCATCATCATGAAGTACTGGAACAATCACAATATGACCAGGACGAACTGAAACTAAATCGAGGATAACACACATAGTGATTGGCTAATGCAGTCCATCAACTTACAGAGAACAACGAATGTGGATCGCAGTGCCACAAGCCGTTGTTTGGCTGGACGCATTACTTATTTGGGCTCGTTTTCTTAACCTACAGACCTAAGGTTGCACTAATTCAGTAACTACTAGTACAAGTCTACAATACAATTATTTTGACAGAAATCTGTTACAATCACCAAAGCGTTGACAGGAAAGTGAGCGACAATCACCAAAGATAGGTACCTGCAAAACAAATTAAGCAGTACAAAAAGGATAGTTAATCAGGTGAAGACGAAGTAAAGAAAAACAAAGCTAAAATCCAAGAAACAAATACCCATCAAAGAGCCAAATAGAGGTAAGAAACAAAATTTGAAGATGTAATAGAGGTAGGAAGAAGAAACCAAAATAGGAATAGGACCTGAGAACGGAGATGGCAACTGATCGAGAATAGCAGTAGCACAAGCAGCAATACAACTTGCATCACACACATCTAGCAACATTATATGCAGCAGGACATGTAGTAGTCGCACACGCACAAAGAACAATAGCAGCACAAAATCAAGTGGAGATCGAGAGAGGAAGCACGAGTTCTCACCTACCTAACGAAGACAAAAACGAGCCGAGGAGGATGGGCACGGGCGACGGGGGTGCGGCAGGCGTGCTGGTGCAGTGGCGCTCGTCCGTTCTCGGTAGGCCTGGTTCTTGGGCCCTCTGCTGGTGGACGATCTCCACGCACGCAACGAGCTCCCTGGCTCATCACCAAGAAGCACCGAACCAGGCGCGTCATGCACTCATACTTAGATCAAAGCCGAGAACAATCGGATCGGGCCAGATGGAGGAAACTAATAGCGGCTTACATATCGAGGAGGATGCCCTCATCCTCTTCGCCGGTATCCTCTTCCTCACCCGCAGACCGACGACGCGCGCGGGACGGGACGAGGCAGCTGCTAGTGATGATGGCGGAATCCAGTCTGGACCGCCGCCCGGCCACGAGCCTTCCTTGCTTGCCGACCGGCGGAGCGCGCGCAACGGAGAAGACGCGACGATGAGGGAGACGAGGAGGTCGCGTGCGAGGAAGGAAGGGCATTGCGGCTTGCGTGAGGGGAGGGTGTATCTGGGATTCTGTGGAGATATTTTCTTCCTCTCTCTTTCTTATGGAAGAAGGAAACGACCACGCCAGATAGAATTTAATCGACCGCCCCCGGTAACAAGCGATCTACGTGGAATACGCAAGGGGGCACCCTTGATGCACACCTTATTGTTTTGGATGCGCCCAAGATCAAATTTATCCGTTCCAATGAGACGAACGACTTGCATGCTGAATGTTTTTAGATTCGAGGTCATCCTGAAGATGTTTTCGCCTGTTTTTTAACTTTTGCATGAGAGAAAAAAGTGAGTATTGCCCGGATATCCGGACTCCAATCCAGAAGTTTGCCCGGATTGTCCGGCTTCAATTTTTCCTTTGGCCTTCGGCCGAATGATCCTGTTTCCATCCCGGACAATCCGGCCATCAACTGCAGCATCGCATAGGTTTGGCTGTAACTTTTGCATACAACCTTAGGTTGAGATGATTCAAATATAAAAATTGATCGCCTCAACGAGACAAAGCCAATCCATGTAGAACACTTTCTCGTATGATGTCTTCTTAGAGGCGTAATCGGCCGAACAGTTCCAAATGCCAAATCTTAGCACTCCGAGAACATCTTCGTCCCCCGAGATGAGATCGGATGGCGATGACCCAAACATCAAAGTTGTTCATTTTGACCATACAAAGATTTTTCACATTGGGCATAGTTTTAGTTAGGCCATCTTGATTAAGTTTTCATTCGTGCCAAAAATTGATGTCAACACATGGCCCCTATTTTCGGCAAAGCTTGTGCGCCGAAAAATAACTTGTATTGAGTTTGATCTAAGGATGATGTCAACGCCCCATCGGTCAATTTGTATATGCTAAGAACGATAAGTATATATCGGCCATGTTTATGCTTATGGCGATAATTATATATCAGCCATGTTTATGCTTAGGGCGATATTCTATATTGACCATTTGGATGAGCAACAAAATTGCAGCTATACGAATGACTAGTGATTTGGTAAAACCCTTTCATGATGTAAGAAATTATAATGCATCTATGGATCAAAATAAGACCATGGAGGGTAACCAATCATACCCGAGGATGGATCCCATAGCATAGGCATCAATGGCATAGTTGAAGAATATGGATAATGTGTGGACCGAAGATTTCGATGTGCAAACCTTCGACTTGGTTGTTGATAGTTTCCACTATTTTTCTTCTTCACCTTTGCTACACTTCTTGGAAAGGAAGCTTGCACATTATTCTTATTTGGAGTACTTCCTTTGGGAACCCATGCCATGTTCCTCTTTTCAAGCTCTTCGCCGCTAAGTTGCTTCAGCTTTCTCTTTTGCCAATGTGGCAAGCCGAGTGGGCATCCCGACAGTGATTTTGTTTTAGACATCGGCAAATCGCCCTTGACCTTGGGCACTTTTTATTTGGCTTGTTCAAGGCCGTCCCTAGGCAGGGTGAACGGGGCGGCCGCCCCGGGCCCCAAAAGTCAGGGCCCCCCTAGTAGCATACGTAGTATTAGGGGCTACGTTTAGAATGGTTTTTTTAGAAACGCGTATTGGATACATAGAAGGAGAAAAGAAAACGGCCTGACCCATGTGCGCATGAAGGCAGAGAAGAACGTGGAAACCAAATCACTCGTTTCCCTATTTATTCGGATAACGGGATCGATCAGACCCTGGCCTTGATTCTGATCGTTCCGCCCCTTCCTTCTTTTCGTTTACCTGTTCGAGTGTTCGTCGTCTTCAATGACTCGACCCCTGGTTCGACTCTGCTGGTCTTCTCGTCCTGAGGAATGGCGGTGACGCCGGCACGCAGCGCTACGCGGCTACGACAGGTACAAGCACATTGTGATGCCCTGATTCAATCGTACACTAATCATACACGCAAACGTGTACGATCAAGATCAGGGACTCACGGGAAGATATCACAACACAACTCTAAAAGTAAAATAAGTCATACAAGCATCATAATACAAGCCAGGGGCCTCGAGGGCTCGAATACAAGTGCTCGATCATAGACGAGTCAGCGGAAGCAACAATATCTGAGTACAGACATAAGTTAAACAAGTTTGCCTTAAGAAGGCTAGCACAAACTAGGATACAGATCGAAAGAGGCGCAGGCCTCCTGCCTGGGATCCTCCTAAACTACTCCTGGTCGTCGTCAGTGGCCTGCACGTAGTAGTAGGCACCTCCAGTGTAGTAGGAGTCGTCGTCGACGGTGGCGTCTGGCTCCTGGGCTCCGGCATCTGGTTGCGAGAACCAGGTAGAAGGGGAAGGGGGAAAAGAGGAAGAAAAGCAACCGTGAGTACTCATCCAAAGTACTCCCAAGCAAGGATCTACACTACATAAGCATGGGTATCTGTGTAAAGGGGCAATATCGGTGGACTGAACTGCAGAATGCTAGAATAAGAGGGGGATAGCTAGTCCTGTCAAAGACTACGCTTCTGGCAGCCTCCATCTTGCAGCATGTAGAAGAGAGTAGATGGTAAGTTCACCAAGTATCATCGCATAGCATAAACCTACCTGGCAATCCTCTCCTCGTTGCCCTGTTAGAGAGCGATCACTGGGGTGTAGCTGGCACTTGGAAGGGTGTGTTTTATTAAGTATCCGGTTCTAGTTGTCATAAGGTCAAGGTACAACTCCAAGTCGTCCTGTTACCGAAGATCACGGCTATTCGAATAGATTAACTTCCCTGCAGGGGTGCACCACATTACCCGACATGCTCGATCCCTCTGGCCGGGCACACTTTCCTGGGTAATGTCCGGCCTCGGGAGATCAACACGTCGCAGCCCCACCTAGGCTCAACAAAGAGGTCAGCACACCGGTCTAAATCCTATGCGCGCAGGGGTCTGGGCCCATCTCCCATTGCACACCTGCACGTTGCGTACGCGGCCGGAAGCAGACCCAGCCTAGCAGGCGTTCCAGTCCAATCCGGCGCGCCCCGATCAGTCGCTTACGTCGAAAAGAGCTTCGGCTGACACCACGACGCCGGTTGCCCATATCTTGTCCCACGTGGCGGTTAGTGCGTATAAGGTCAACGACCCAACTTAGATCAAATACCAAGATCTCGTTAAGCGTGTTAAGTATCCGCGAACGCCGACCAGGGCCAGGCCCACCTCTCTCGTAGGTGGTCTCAACCTGCCCTGTCGCTCCGCCACAAAGTAACAGTCGGGGGCCGTCGGGAACCCAGGCCCACCTCTACCGGGATGGAGCCACCTGCCCCTTCAGCCCCCATCTCCGAACAGTATCATAAGTAATGTAACATTATAAAGTATATAGCATATGCCCGTGATCACCTCCCGAGTGATCACGGCCCGATATTATAGCATGGCAGATGGACAAGAATGTAGGGCCACTGATGATAAACTAGCATCCTATACTAAGCATTTAGGATTGCAGGTAAGGTATCAACAGTTGTAGCAACAATGACAGGCTATGCATCAGAGTAGGATTAATGGGAAGCAGTAACATGCTACACTCCTCTAATGCAAGCAGTAGAGAGTAGAATAGGCGATATCTGGTGATCAAAGGGGGGGCTTGCCTGGTTGCTCTGGCAAAAGATAGGGGTCGTCGTCGATGTAGTCGATCACGGGTTTAACGACAGCGGTCTCGGGGTCTACCGGAAATAAGTAACGGAGGGGGAACACAATAAATAACAGAGCAATCAAAACATCACAAAGCATAGCATGGAAATACGCAGAGCTAGGGGTGGCCTAACGTAGGGCTATGCGTTATAGACGGAGCGGGAAGATACCCGAGAATATTTTTCCCAGCTCGAGTGATTTATCGGTATATTGATCTAGGTGAAAATGTTCAACGTTTGCTATGTTAGAGGTGTTTGACGTGGGTGTGGATGGCATATTCAGATTCATTATATTTTTCTGAGCAACTATCATATATAAATTATTTTCATCCGAGTTAGGGATTATTTTATATGATTTTCTAAAGTTTTTTAAAAAATATTTTAAAATTATTATAATTAGTTTAATCTGAATTGACCAAGTCAACTAGACTAGTCAAAAGGGGAGGTGGTGACCCACATGTCACTGCTTTAATAATTTTCAAAAGGATTTATCTAAACTAATCAGATGGGACCCACCTGTCATTTGCTAATAGGCTAAATTAGCACTAAACTAATACTAAGCTAAACCTAGCATAATTAAACAAGGGGACGGCCATTACTGGACATAGCCCAGCGGGCCACACGCACGGCGCACACACACCATGCTGCACAAGGCACACACACAACACACGGACGCACACGGCCATGGCCAGCTGCAAGCACACACAACACGCAGAACACACACATACGCTAATTACAAGGGCCGGCCATACATAGCAGGGTCATAGCCAGCCATCGGGTTGTGTTTGCCATGGCCTCGCGTGAGCTCAACGTGGTTGAGCAGCAGCGGTAACAACTCAACGCGGCAGCGGCAGTGCAGCAGAGCATCAGCGACTAGAGGGCAGCAAGCAGCATCAGCAGTTACGGGCAGCAGCGGCAGCGCTACAGCAGAAGCGTAACCGGCAGCAGCGGCAGCAGCGCGGCGGGCACACGCGCGGGCGAGGCGCAAGGCAGCAGACGCACAGCAGTAGGAGCAGCATCAGCGGCCGCGGGGTGCGGCCCGCAGAAGGAGCACACAGGAGCAGCACGAGCGCGGAGCCAAGCAGGGGCACGTACACGTATGCTGAGCTTCGGCCATGGCGGCCGCTGGTTCGTACAGGAGACTACGATGACGGATTGAGACCGAGATGAGGGGGATTCGGAGGAGGAGCTCACTGCGAATCTGTAGGGGAGGGCAGCGGGCTCGGGGGAGGCTCGTAGGCGGCGAATCGAGCGGAGAGGAGGCGACGACCGTGTCGGAGAAGACAGTTGGTGGCGACGGTTCGAGGGCGTCCCGGCTCGATCTGGTCCTCGGGACGGACGAAGCCAGCCGCGGCGGACCTCCTGGACGTTGACGTGAAGCCTGGGGAGGCACCGGTGCGCGGCGACGACCACGACGCGGTGACGGCAGCGGCGTCGGGCGCGAGTGGCAGAGGGAGAGGGGGCGCGAGGGAAAAGGGATTAGGGTTTGGTGGCGTGAGGGAGGAGACGGGGTAGGTCTTATAGGCGCCGAGGTCGCCGGAGTAGTCGCAGGATGGTCGCCACGGCGATGGCCAGTGCCGTGGCGGCCATCGGTGTTGTCCATGCCTCCTCCGTGAACAGAGGAGGGGGAGAACGGGGGCGCAGTGGGTCGGCCTGGTGGGAGGAGTTGCTTCGGCCGACTGGGCCAAGTGGCCCAGTGGAGATTTCCTTTTTATTTTATTTTTGCTTTGTGTTTTGTTTTGTTTTTATTTATTTTCTTTTCACAGTTTTATTTAATTTCCACAATATTTTAGTTTAGTTAAAATAAAAAAGTAGTTTATAAGTTAGTATTAGTATTTATGCCACTGTCACAAAATAAATTAGTTTAGAGTTTTTATAAATTAAAGAGCATTTATATAATTGCCTTTAGCCACTGTTTTATTCACAAAGGGCATTTAAGCACTTTACAAAAGTGATGGCTCACCACCATAGTTAGTTATGGAATATTTGCCACACTTTGAACATTTTATTTTGCGTGTTTGAGAAACTTGAATTTTGGACTTTAATTTGAATTTGAATTGAATTAGATTTGGATCAAGCGAGGATTAGCAACAGCAATGTGATGACATATCACCCTTGACAGAGGATTACTGTAGCTTAATCTTCCGGGTGTCACAATTCTCCTCCACTACAAGAAATCTCGTCCCGAGATTTAAGAGGGGAAGTGAGGGGGAAGGGATTTGGTTATGAAATTCTAACAAATCTTCTTGGTCTTGGTTGCTCTTATCCAAGAGGTTGATCCATTACATTGATGTCTTCATTCCTCTGCTTCAGGTCATCATGATGAAGTCATCATCCTTTCTTCGAAAATTTCATCGTACTTACGAAAGGACAAGGGTTAACTTCGAAAGAACGGACCTTACAAGGTTGGCTATCCGGCAGATAATTCAGGGAATGTGGTAGAAAGTAATTTTCGAATAGATACTTAAAAACATATCGAGATTAAAGTAAGAAGGTACCACGAGAAATTCCCAATGGGCAGACAATCGTTTGATGGCCTAATCAGAAGGTGAAAGGGGTTCAGAGCAACGAGAATAAGTATTGCGTCTGATACCAGAATAGATCACTAGGCAGGTGGCCCGTGAATTACATACGAAGTCAAGCATGAGGAATAACTTTGACAACAGGGTGTACAGGAGAATCAGGTTTCGATCCTGTGGAACTGTGGGTTATGGACCCACCATGTGGGTTAAAAGTAGGAAGTGGGGTGACGTCTTGCATGATCATGTAAGCAAGGCATGTCAGAGGATAGACTATCGATTATGTCGGCAACAACCATTGGTACCAAGGGCGAGGGACGAAGAGAACCATTTTCCTGCTCGTTGAACGAGGCGGACCAATAGGTAAAGTTCTCGTCCATCGGTGGTTACCGGAATGCTATCACAAAAGCAATAGGGTCTTACTGACACGGTTGTACACCAAGGTGTTTACATAAGCAGAAGAATATTACTGCTTAGATCATATAGATCACCAGAAAGGTTAAACAAAACAATGGAAAGGAAAAGGTGATCTTCATATTAAACAGAACAATGGAAAGGAAAATGTGTTTAAACACAAATTTCAGGGGTATATCCTTCCCAAGGACAAACAGAGCATGATATCCATGACATGATATAACGTAGAAAACCCTTTGAGAAAGGGGAGAGAAATTTCATGACATTACCCATACAACGGTGTTTGGATAATTGATAAAGAGAATTTAGCATTGTGCTTCAAATGCTCTTATTGATGATCGGAGAAGCACAGATATGCTTCGAGATAGCATTGACATGGTCTTCAAGCAAAGGCCAGTCTTAGGATACACGAAGGATTCATCAGGAACAACTGGTAGAATAAGTCTTACAATTTCCTCATGGAAGAGTGTTTAACCTGGATGAAAAGGAAAACTATAACAATAGAGCCTCCGGCCAGGTGTGCTAGGCATGACATCACCTTACCAGGTCATATAAAGACCAATGGTATAACTCTTGAAAATATATTCCAACCATCATATCTGACCGAGATTCAGATCTGATTGGTGTTAGGGTACCTCAGACTCAGGATGCCTGAGAAGAAAAGGTGCAAAACAAATTGACGAGACGACATTGTAAGATTCTCGAGAAATTTACTACGGAAGCGAGTTCCGAAATAAGAGCTCATCACTAAACCAATGAAGGGATAAGGTGGTAGCTGATGAACTCAGCGACAATTCATCGATACTTCCAAAAGATGGTTTCCACAATTATGTGAACAGGAGATAACATTAATGATATAATGATGTATGCTCGAGGAAAACATACACAGTTAAACATTGGTTGAAAGGTGTGCCCAAAATATGGGTTGGGTTGCACGACCAACGTCGGAATGGCGATTGAGCAACCAACACACTAAATTGGAATTATTGTCCATTAACTCTGAAGTAATAGGGTAGCTAGAGATAATAAATTCGCACAACAGAGTTCACTCAACACGGGGACTAAGAAAAGAATGGTGATGGTGAGAAGCATCACTGTACCAAGAATATTTAAGAGGTGGTGAAATTCTCACCACATTCTTGATATAAAAGATGGTAATATTCCAAGGTAATTAAGAACAAATGCTGGATAGCAAGGAACTCAAGGTATAACACAGAACACGAACAAGTTTGTGTTGGAGGGGAGGCATTAAAGTGGTCGATGACAACACAAATCATCGAGGGCAAGGATGGTATTTCTCATCATGAATTCAATTGATATCCTGGAAGAGCTCTGAATGCTGATGATGATCATGACACATTTGTCGAGAGATTTCATGAAGATGTAATCGATTGGTGATGACATCAAGTTAAAGGAATGATGAAGCGAAAGATTATTCAAAACAAGGGTACGACACAAACTCAAAGTTAAGCTTGCTGTTCAAGAACCAATGATATGACGAGGAAGATCGATGTAAGATTAGCTCATCGTCGAAATTTGTGCTCCGGGAAGAAGGACCCGGTAGCACAGTTAAAATTTAGCACATTAATGATATAGCCGATAAGGCTAGGAATGCCATGAAGGATTATTAAACTCGTAAGCAACGAGAATTACTTAGAGTTATTGAATCGGAGTGCAGAATCGGTTCACTTATCGGTGTTCTCGAGTGACTAATAACCCAGAACCTGGGGGGAATCTGAGATCGGCGAGAAGCAATACTAGATGAAGACTCGCGGGGAGCAACACAGTTCTCGAGATACCAGAGGTTAATACTCGAGGAAGATCAAAATAGAGGTTGCGAAGATGTATCGATTAACAGAAGACAAGTGCTTTAACTTGTCTAAGAAATGGAATCAAGGAGAAAATGTGGTCAGGACCACGATTGCAAAGGATCAATACATAGATATAAGATGATATCAAATCAAGGAAATAGTTATTATTACAAGAAGCTTCTATGGTAAGTTCCACATCGGGTCCATGGGCATGAACACAAAGTTCAAGGTCGACTCCCACTTCTCCAATGCATAACCTTTCATTCACTTCTCATTTTTCGAAGAACTTGTAATGTTTAATTTTTATTTAGCAAAACTCCAGAAGAGTATGACTCGTGATAGCTCTTGGGTTTACCCGGATCTGGGAAGGCATAGGTTCAACCCTTAGGGGCATCTTGGGAACATATACCACAAGCTTCAATAGTAAATAACACAAGCTCGATAGTAGAGCATGGGTGAAAAAAGGAGAGGATACAATTTACCAAAGGCATTATGTATCCGAGGGAAGGCTCACAAGGTTATTGGATATGAAGGACACTGTCGGATAAAATCCATTAAAGGATCTGCCGGTCCATAACAGAGCTGATGTGAGCATCGGCACACAACCAGAGGACGTAACAATGCAAAGGCATTGGATTATAGACACAACTGACTAATCCAGAGCTCAAATGCAAAGGAATTATGATTTTCAAATCAAGGGATCAGAAGCAATGTTCTGATTAGGGATGGATAAGTTGAATAGCCTTAGGGGTACAATCGACGACAATTGGATTGGTTGAGAACCAGCTCAGTCTGAACCAAAAAGATAATTTAAAAGGATCAACTGATGATTGCGTGCATTCGCACTCATGTTGAATCAGTAGGATCAAAATGATGGTGCCTAAGGATACTAACGAATATTGCCAGACATATGGAAAGCATCCAAAATGCAAGCAGACAAGTATTGCAGAGCAATAAGCTACTAAGGATTTTTTGGGGAGGATCTAATAGTATTTCGAAGACCATTGTGAAACGAATGAACAACTGGGGGATGAGCGGATACTCGATAAGGGCGAGAAATTATCCGCAGGGGTATTCATGTGGCAAAGAACTGCAAGGCAGTAGGCATAAAGTATTCTCAAAACAATAGAGAGAATTTCGGGGGTATCTTGTAATAACAAGATCAACGGGGAATGATTGTATGAATGGCAAGTGTATGCAGTTTTCATAGGGGTTGACGGTGGAAGGGAATCACAAATGCGATGGCAAAAAGACTCGAGAGAACATCGTAGAGTAACTTCAGAATCTTTTAGCGCAGCAGGCGATCATCTGAAGTGAGGGGCTCTCCGGGAGAAAGTATTTTCGAGAACCTAAAGTTAGTTTTGTTTTTAGCAAAATCATTTAACCCGAATAGAAGAGAGCTCAGATTCCCAGAGTATAGACGAGGAATAAAAGATCCTAATGTCACCCATTGGCGACGTGGGCCCATGGGCCGCACAACCATGTTAGTAAAACAGTTTTCATCGACTAGACTCAACTTTGGACAAGGAGTGTGGAAGGGGATTCCTACAGGCAGTCGGCTCTGATACCAACTTGTGACGCCCTGATTCAATCGTACACTAAACATACACGCAAACGTGTACGATCAAGATCAGAGACTCACGGGAAGATATCATAACACAACTCTAAAAGTAAAATAAGTCATACAAGCATCATAATACAAGCCAGGGGCCTCGAGGGCTCGAATACAAGTGCACGATCATAGACGAGTCAGCGGAAGCAACAATATCTGAGTACAGACATAAGTTAAACAAGTTTGCCTTAAGAAGGCTAGCACAAACTGGGATACAGATCGAAAGAGGCGCAGGCCTCCTGCCCGGGATCCTCCTAAACTACTCCTGGTCGTCGTCAGTGGCCTGCACGTAGTAGTAGGCACCTCCAGTGTAGTAGGAGTCGTCGTCGACGGTGGCGTCTGGCTCCTGGGCTCCGGCGTCTCGTTGCGAGAACCAGGTAGAAAGGGAAGGGGGAAAAGAGGAAGAAAAGCAACCGTGAGTACTCATCCAAAGTACTCCCAAGCAAGGATCTACACTACATAAGCATGGGTATCTGTGTAAAGGGGCAATATCGGTGGACTGAACTGCAGAATGCCAGAATAAGAGGGGGATAGCTAGTCCTGTCGAAGACTACGCTTCTGGTAGCCTCCATCTTGCAGCATGTAGAAGAGAGTAGATGGTAAGTTCACCAAGTATCATCGCATAGCATAAACCTACCCGGCAATCCTCTCCTCGCTGCCCTGTTAGAGAGCGATCACAAGGGTGTATCTGGCACTTGGAAGGGTATGTTTTATTAAGTATCCGGTTCTAGTTGTCATAAGGTCAAGGTACAACTCCAAGTCGTCCTGTTACCGAAGATCACAACTATTCGAATATATAAACTTCCCTGCAGGGGTGAACCACATTACCCGACACGCTCGACCCCTCTGGCCGGGCACACTTTCCTGGGTAATGTCCGGCCTCGGGAGATCAACACGTCGCAACCCCACCTAGGCTCAACAGAGAGGTCAGCACGCCGGTCTAAATCCTATGCGCGCAGGGGTCTGGGCCCATCTCCCATTGCACACTTGCACGTTGCGTACGCGGCCGGAGCAGACCCAGCCTAGCAGGCGTTCCAGTCCAATCCGGCGCGCACCGCTCAGTCACTGACGTCGAAAAGAGCTTCGCTGATACCACGACGCCGGTTGCCCATATCTTGTCCCACGTGGCGGTTAGTGTGTATAAGGTCAACGACCCAACTCAGATCAAATGCCAAGATCTCGTTAAGCGTGTTAAGTATCCGCGAACGCCGACCAGGGCCAGGCCCACCTCTCTCCTAGGTGGTCTCAACCTGCCCTGTCGCTCCGCCATAAAGTAACAGTCGGGGGTCGTCGGGAACCCAGGCCCACCTCTACCGGGATGGAGCCACCTGCCCCTTCAGCCCCCATATCCGAACAGTATCATAAGTAATGTAACAGTATAAAGTATATAGCATATGCCCGTGATCACCTCCCGAGTGATCACGGCCCGATAGTATAGCATGGCAGATGGACAAGAATGTAGGGCCACTGATGATGAACTAGCATCCCATACTAAGCATTTAGGATTGCAGGTAAGGTATCAACAGTTGTAGCAACAATGACAGGCTATGCATCAGAGTAGGATTAATGGAAAGCAGTAACATGCTACACTCCTCTAATGCAAGCAGTAGAGAGTAGAATAGGCGATATCTGGTGATCAAAGGGGGGGCTTGCCTGGTTGCTCTGGCAAAAGAGAGGAGTCGTCGTCGATGTAGTCGATCACGGGTTTAACGACAGCGGTCTTGGGGTCTACCGAAAATAAGTAACGGAGGGGGAACACAATAAGTAACAGAGCAATCAAAACATCACAAAGCATAGCATGGAAATACGCAGAGCTAGGGGTGGCCTAACATAGGGCTACGCGTTATAGACGGAGCGGGAAGATATCCGAGAATATTTTTCCCAGCTCGAGTGATTTATCGGTATATTGATCTAGGTGAAAATGTTCAACGTTTGCTATGTTAGAGGTGTTTGACGTGGGTGTGGATGGCATATTCAGATTCATTATATTTTTCTAAGCAACTATCGTATATAAATTATTTTCATCCGAGTTAGGGATTATTTTATATAATTTTTTTAATGTTTTTTAAAAATATTTTAAAATTATTATAATTAGTTTAATCTGAATTGACCAAGTCAACTAGACTAGTCAAAAGGGGAGGTGGTGACCCACATGTCACTGCTTTAATAATTTTCAAAAGAATTTATCTAAACTAATTAGATGGGACCCACCTGTCATTTGCTAATAGGCTAAATTAGCACTAAACTAATACTAAGCTAAACCTAGCATAATTAAACAAGGGGACGGCCATTACTGGACATAGCCCAGCCGGCCACACGCACGGCGCACACACACCATGCTGCACAAGGCACACACACAACACACGGACGCACACGGCCATGGCCAGCTGCACGCACACACAACACGCAGAACACACACATACGCTAATTACAAGGGCCGGCCATACATAGCAGGGTCATAGCCAGCCATCGGGTTGTGTTTTCCATGGCCTCGCGTGAGCTCAACGTGGTTGAGCAGCAGCGGCAGCAACTCAACGCGGCAGCGGCAGTGCAGCAGAGCATCAACGACTAGAGGGCAGCAAGCAGCATCAGCAGTTACGGGCAGCAGCGGCAACGCTACAGCAGAAGCAGTAACCGGCAGCAGCGGCAGCAGCGCGGCGGGCACACGCGCGGGCGAGGCGCAAGGCAGCAGACGCACAACAGTAGGAGCAGCATCAGCGGCCGCGGGGTGCGGCCCGCAGAAGGAGCACACAGGAGCAGCACGAGCGCAGAGCCAAGCAGGGGCGCGTACGCGTATGCTGAGCTTCGGTCATGGCGGCCGCCGGTTCGTACAGGAGACTACGACGACGGATCGAGACCGGGATGAGGGGGATTCGGAGGAGGATCTCACGGCGAATCTGTAGGGGAGGGCAGCAGGCTCGGGGGAGGCTTGTAGGCGGCGAATTGAGCGGAGAGGAGGCGACGACCGTGGCGGAGAAGACAGTTGGTGGCGACGGTTCGAGGGCGTCCCGGCTCGATCTGGTCCTCGGGACGGACGAAGCCAGCCGCGGCGGACCTCCTGGACGTCGACGTGAAGCCTGGGGAGGCACCGGTGCGCGGCGACGACCACGACGCGGTGACGGCAGCGACGTCGGGCGCGAGTGGCAGAGGGAGAGGGGCGCGAGGGAAAAGGGATTAGGGTTCGGTGGCGCGAGGGAGGCGACGGGGTAGGTCTTATAGGCGCCGAGGTCACCGGGGTATTCGCCGGATGGTCGCCACGGCGATAGCCGGTGTCGTGGCGGCCATCGGTGTTGTCCATGCCTCCTCCGTGAACAGAGGAGGGGGAGAACGGGGGCGCAGTGGGCCGGCCTGGTGGGAGGAGTTGCTTCGGCCGACTGGGCCAAGTGGCCCAGGGGAGATTTCCTTTTTATTTTATTTTCTGTTTGTGTTTTGTTTTGTTTTTATTTATTTTCTTTTCACAGTTTTATTTAAGTTCCACAATATTTTAGTTTATTTAAAATACAAAAGTAGTTTATAAGTTAGTATTTGTATTTATGCCACTGTCACAAAATAACTTCGCACAAAATAAATTAGTTTAGAGTTTTTATAAATTAAAAAGCATTTATATAATTGCCTTTAGCCACTGTTTTATTCACAAAGGGCATTTAAACACTTTACAAAAGTGCTGGTTCACCACCATAATTAGTTATGGAATATTTGCCACACTTTGAACATTTTATTTTGCATGTTTAAGAAACTTGAATTTTGGACTTTAATTTGAATTTGAATTGAATTAAGATTTGGATCAAGCGAGGATTAGCAACAGAAATGTGATGACATGTCACCCTTAACAGAGGATTACTGTAGCTTAATTATCCGGGCGTCACACACGTCTCCTTGCGTAGTCGCGCCCATCACCCTAGGCCTTCGCGTGTATTGTTTTGCTATTCTTCATGTTTCTTTTCTAATCCTAAATCCTCGAATCTCGATTGACCAAACTGGGAAGGGAGTTGTCGCATACTCGCATTGTCAGCGCTCACGCTCGAATCATTGCGCACGACGCACAGAATAAAGTTGTAGCCACATTAAATTAGAGAGAAGGTACTATATTATGCCCTAGATTTCTATAATTGATCTTGTATCTAACATAGCTTTGCACTAATTCTAACAACTAATTGTTCCTTTTAATTTCAGCGCCATCATGTTAGGCTTAGGTAGAAACTATCCAGAAAGAATTGGTTGATCAAATTGATATTGACACTATCATTACCTATTTTGCATCTTGGAACATTATAAAGAATTTTGAAGGTATTATGTAATATTTTATTCGATATGCACATTGATTTTGGATGGACTTGACTGTTTTCTTTGATACAGTTTTATATCTACATATGTTAATTACTATTAAACATCTATACTAAGGGCCCCGAAGGGCCCCAAATTATTGTTTCGCCCCGGCCCCCTGAATTCTCAGGACCGGCCCTG
The DNA here is from genome assembly GCA_032464435.1 of Aegilops umbellulata. NCBI lineage: Eukaryota > Viridiplantae > Streptophyta > Magnoliopsida > Poales > Poaceae > Aegilops > Aegilops umbellulata. The sequence goes on from CP136059.1 coordinate 185,684,856, forward strand.
GGCTTGTTCAGACTCGGTAACTGGATCTTTGAAAGTTACATCCTTCAACCCCTTGCCTCTTGTAGCCAACGTAGATTCGGCTGGCTCTTTATCATTTGTAGTCGGATATGAAACAACACACTTGCAACCATCCTTTTTCGCTCGGCAAACTTGCGTGACCACCTCCCCCTTCTTCACTAAGCTCCGGGCCGGTTCTTTTTGGTTGAACCGATCTTTAACATTGTTGGGAAACGTAGTAGAAAACAAAAAATTGCCCTACGATCACCCAGAAACAATATGAAGACGCATTAATGTTTAGGATAACAGTCGTTACCGACTCCGAGTAGCAGCAGAAGTAGACGAGTCGGTGTAGATTGTACTTGGAGTCCATCGAACCATAGATGAATGATCTCGCGAACCGCCCATGAACGATCTCTCGAACGGAAGATCGAAAGCACAACCTCTCTACTTGGTTGAAAGCGTACAGTCTTCATGATCCGGCAGTGCTTTGCCATCCAGAGCTAATCCTCACCGGAGAATTAGAGGGAGGAGATTAGAACCACATGGGCTTCTAATTATGAGGATTAGAGAATCTAGGTCAGGCTCTAATTGATCAATTAGGACCATCTAGAACTAGAACTAGAGAACTAGAGGAGGCTCCAAAACTTGTGTGTCCAAATAGTGCAAAAGCCTCTAGTATATATAGGTTGGAGAGATAGAGAGGGGTGCCACACAGGAAGGGAAGGAGCCCCTCCTTGGTGTGCCGACCTGGCGGAGGGAGGAATACCTCCCCTAGTCAATTTTTTTGAGGAGTCTCTGATACGTCTACAACATGTCTATAACTTTTGATTGTTCCATGCTATTATATTATCTGTTTTGGATGTTTTATATGCATTAATATGATATTTTATATGATTTTTGGGACTAACCTATTAACCTAGAGCCCAGTGCCAGTTTCTGTTTTTTCCCCTTGTTTTAGAGTTTCGCAGAAAAGGAATACCAAACGGAGTCCAAACGGAATAAAACTTTCGCGATGATTTTTCTTGGACCAGAAGACACCCAGGAGACTTGGAGTGCAAGTCAGAAGAGCCACGAGGCGGCCACAAGGGTGGAGGGCACGCCTAGAGGGGTAGGGCGCGCCCCCAACCTTGTGGGCCCCTCGTTGATCTCCTGACCTAGATCTTCCTCTTACATAAACTCTTATACCCCAAAAACATCTAGGGGAGCCACGAAACCGCTTTTCCACCGCGGCAACCTTCTGTACCCATGAGGTCCCATCTTGGGGCCTTTTCCGGCATCCCGCCGGAGGGGATTCGATCATGGAGGGCTTCTACATCAACACCATTGCCTCTCCAATGAAGCGTGAGTAGTTTACCTCAGACCTATGGGTCCATAGCTAGTAGCTAGATGGCTTCTTCTCTCTCTTTGGTTCTCAATACAAAGTTCTGCTCGATGATCTTGGAGATCTATTCGATGTAATACTCTTTTGCGGTGTGTTTGCCGAGATCCGATGAATTGTGGATTTATGATCAGCTTATCTATGAATATTATTTGAATCTCCTTTGAATTCTTTTATGCATGATTTGATATCTTTGCAAGTCTCTTCGAACTATTGATTTGGTTTGGCCAACTAGATTGGTTTTTCTTGCAATGGGAGAAGTGCTTAGCTTTGGGTTCAATCTTGCGGTGCTCGATCCTAGTGACAGAAGGGGAACCGACACATATTATATTGTAGCAATCGAGGATAAAAAGATGGGGTTCTCATCATATTGCTTGAGTTAATTCCTCTACATAATGTCATCTTTCTTAAGGCGTTACTCCCTTCTTTATGAACTTAATACTCTAGATGCATGTTGGATAACGGTCGATGTGTGGAGTAATAGTAGTAGATGCAGAATCGTTTTGGTCTACTTGACACGGACGTGATGCCTATATTCATGATCATTGCCTTAGATATCATCCTAAATTTGCGCTTTTCTATCAATTTCTCGGCAGTAATTTGTTCACCCACCATAATAATTCCTTTCTTGAGAGAAGCCTCTAGTGGAACCTATGGCCCCTGGGGCTATTTTACAACGTATTATCTTCCCGTCAACTTGCCAATTTCCATCGTCGTTCCCTTACTTTGCAATCTTTTACTTACCGTTCCATAAACCAAAAATACCAAAAATATTACTTTACCGTTTATCCATCTCTATCAGATCTCACTTTGCGAATAATCATGAAGGGATTGACAACACCTTTGTCGCGTTGGTTGCAAGTTGGTGTTTGTTTCTGCAGGTATTCGGTGGCTTGTTGCATTGTCTCCTACTGGATTGGTACCTTGGTTCTCAAAACTGAGGGAAATACTTACGCTACTTTGCTGCATCACCCTTTCCTCTTCAAGGGAAAAACCAACGCAAGCTCAAGAGGTAGCAAGAAGGATTTCTGGTGCCGTTGTCAGGGAGATCTGCGCCAAGCCAAGACATACCAAGTACCCATCATAAACTTTCATCGCTCGCATTACATTATTCGCCATCCGCATCTCGTTTTCCTCTCCCCCACTTCTAAAACAATTTTCGAAAAGATTCGCCTTTTCTTCGCCCCTCTTCCGTTCGTCTTCTTCGTTTGCTCGTTTACCGCCACCATGTCTGAAACCGGGGAAGTTACCACTGAAAAGGATAGTAGTAAGGATGGGGGAAACTTTGATGCTTTTGTTAATTCTAATCCCCATGAAGACACTACTATCTTGCATGCTAAGAAATTCCGCATAGGTAGCGGAAATATTATTGAAAAAGGGGTTATTTAAGATTTCTTTACTTGTGCTGGTGCACTCCCCACTATGGGTGGATCTATCCTCCATAAAACTAGTAGCCTTGTGGATGCTATATCTCTTCTTGTTGTTGAACTTGAAAGACAATTTGTTCACATGCATCCATCCATACAAAGGATTTTTCTAGAGTTTTCTAATACTGAGCATTCTTCTGTTAAGCGCGCCGCCCCTATATTCCTAGCTCATGAGTTTAGATTTATTATGAAAGAAGCTAGTGAAATTTTCTCTCATTATAAGGTAGATGGTGGTGGTCCTCCCATAGAGGCAATCCTCTTTAATCAAGAGGATATAATACGTTTGCGGTCTTTAGATCATGTTGCTTATAATGAAAATTTAAGAAAGAGGGTCCCTACCGATGTTTTAGTCAATAAGATTTCCGAGCTTAATGATGATTTTTCTATTCAAAGCAATGGATTGGGTTTCTCTCTTGGACACAAGCTCATGATTTTTTCCCAAAAGAATGCTTATAATGATGAGTTGGTCATACAATATGAAGGGCCGAAGGAGGAACCAATTCCTCCCGAGACCGATCTTGGGGATTCTTGTTCCATTAAATTTAGCCCTTTTGATGACTTTTGCTTGCCTCAAAGAAAACTTGCTGCTGAACGAAGGGAGTATGAGATGAGTCTTCGAGATTTTCCTTATCATTATTACGATTACACTTAGGTCTATTCGTGTTTTTATGCCTAGCTAGGGGCGTTAAACAATAGCGCTTGTTGGGAGGCAACCCAATTTTATTTTTGCTCTTGCTTTTTAGGTCCTTTTAGCAATAAATATTTCATCTATCCTCTGGATAGATGTGTTTTTGTGTTTTAGTTAGTGTTTGTGCCAAGTAAGACCTATGGGATAACCTACAATGATAGTTAATTTATCTTGCTAAAAAACAGAAACTTTTGCGCTCACGAAAACAATTCTCACTTTTAGCTGGAGAGTGATTTTTAGTTGATTATTTTTGAAAAATATTAATAGATAAATTATATAAGACTTCCTATTTTCTCATGATTTCTAGAGTTTTAGAAGTATCTGAAATATCCAGATTGCTACAGACTGTTCGGTTTTTGACAGATTCTGTTTCTCGTGTATTGTTTGCTTATTTGACGCATCTATGGCTAGTATCGGGGGGTATGAACCATGGAAAAGTTGGAATACAGTAGATATTACACCAATATAAATAAATAATGAGTTCACAACAATACCAAAAGTGGTGATTTATTTTCTTATACAAATGGAGCTTACGAGATTTTATGTTGGAGTTTTGTGTTGTGAAGTTTTCATGTTTTCGGTAAGGATTTGATGGACTATGGAATAATGAGTGGCAAGAGCCTAAGATTGGGGATGCCCAATGCACCCCAAGGTAATATTAAAGCATGTCAAAAATCCTAATCTTGGGGATGCCCCGGGAAGGCATCCCCTCTTTCGTCTTCGTCTATCGGTAACTTTACTTGAGGCTATATTTTTATTCACCACATGATACGTGTTTTGCTTGGAGCGTCTTGTATGATTTGAGTCTTTTAGTTCGCCGCAATCATCCTTGTTTTACACAACTTTTGGGAGAGACATGCATGAATCGTGATTTATTAGAATACTCTTTGTGCTTCACTTATATCTTTTGAGCTAGGCAAATTTTGCTCTAGTGCTTCACTTATATCTTTTTAGAGCATGGTGGTGGTTTTATTTTATAGAAATTGATGTGTAGGATCGGAAGTATGTCTAGAGGGGGGTGATTAGACTACTTGACCAATTAAAAATCTATCCTTTTCCCAATTTTAAACTTTGGCAGATTTTAGCTATCTTAGCACAAGTCAAGCAATCTTAACACAATTCAAGCAAGTATGCAAATAGTCTATGAGCAGCGGAAAGTAAAGCATGGAACTTGCAAGAATGTAATGGGAAGGGTTTGGAGAATTCAAACACAATTGGAGACACGGATGTTTTTGTCGTGGTTCCGATAGGTGGTGCTATCGTACATCCACGTTGATGGAGACTTCAACCCATGAAGGGTAACGGTTGCGCGAGTCCACGGAGGGCTCCACCCACGAAGGGTCCACGAAGAAGCAACCTTGTATATCCCATCATGGCCATCGCCCACGAAGTACTTTCCTCACTAGCGGTAGATCTTCACGAAGTAGGCGATCTCCTTGCCCTTACAAACTCCTTGGTTCAACTCCACAATCTTGTCGGAGGCTCCCAAGTGACACCTAGCCAATCTAGGAGACACCACTCTCCAAGAAGTAACAAATGGTGTGTTGATGATGAACTCCTTGCTCTTGTGCTTCAAATGATAGTCTCCCCAACACTCAACTCTCTCTCACAGGATATGGATTTGGTGGAAAGAAGATTTGAGTGGAAAGCAACTTGAGGAAGGCTAGAGATCAAGATTCATATGGTGGGAATGGAATATCTTGGCCTCAACACATGGGTAGGTGGTTCTCTCTCAGAAAATGTGTATTGGAAATGTAGGTATGTTCTGATGGCTCTCTCCACGGATGAAGAGTGGGTGGAGGGGTATATATAGCCTCCACACAATAACTAACTGTTACACACAATTTACCAATTTCGGTGAGACCGAATTGAGAAACTCGGTTGGACCGATTTAGCAAACCTAGTGACCGTTAGGATTTTTGGTGGGACTGAGATGCAACTCGGTAGGACCGATATGGTTAGGGTTAGGGCATAACTTAATCTCGGTGAGACCGATTACACAAACTCGGTGGGACCGATTTTGGTAATAGTCAAACAGAGAGTTGGTCAGGTAAACTCGGTGGGACCGATTCGCTCATTTCGGTGGGACCGAAATGTTACAAAAGGGAAATAGAGAGTTTACATTGCAATCTCGATGGGACCGATCGCTCATCTCGGTAGGACCGAAACTTTACGAAGGGAAACAGAGAGATTACAACCCCATCTCGGTGGGACCGAGATCTCTATCGGTGAGACCGATTTGCCTAGGGTTTGTGGCAGTGGCTATGACATCTGAACTCGGTGGCGCCGGATAAAAAGAATCGGTGGGGCCGAGTTTGACTTTTGGTTTAGGTCATATGTGGACGTGGGAAGGTAGTTGAGGGTTTTGAAGCATATCACTAAGCACTATGAAGCAAGAACCTCATTAAGCAACACCTCATCCCTCCTTGATAGTACTGGCTTTTCCTATAGACTCAATGTGATCTTGGATCACTAAAATATAAAATGTAGAGTCTTGAGCTTTGAGCTTGAGCCAATCTTTTTGTCCTTAGTATTTTGAGGGGTCCACTTTCCTCATCCATGCCATGCCATTCATTAAGCTTTTCCTGAAATATTAATCTTGGAATAATGTTAGCTCAATGAGCTATATGTTGTTAGGAATTACCAAAACCACCCAGGGATAGTTGCACTTTCAATCTCCCCCTTTTTGGTAATTGATGACAACATATAGATCAAAGTTTCGACGAATGATAATAAGAGTGAAAAACATTGTCGCTTTGAGAAGTGTGTGAAAAGCAAGAGCTCCCCCTAAATTTGTGCATAGTTTAAAATTTGCTTTGGACTGCAAATGCACAATGAGTTAGGCTCATGGGTTACTCTTCCATGTCACATACATCTTGGTGGAACGCTCAAAATTATAATAATTAAATACATGCACTCATCACCAAGCAAAGTAAATGATCATATAGGGATAAAATGATAATGTCATCCAACAAGCATTAATGTAGCATATGATCAAACACACATGATCATCCAAAGCAAGAGAGAATGAAAAAGGCAATGCTCTCTCTCGAAGCCTATGATCTATACATTTTCCTCCCCCTTTGGCAACAAGTTACCAAAAAGTTCATAGAAAATGCATAGCACTAAATCGTCTCTCAGGCTTGGTCTTCAGGTGGTGGTGTCCGAAGAACTCCAAGAACGAAGGCTTCAGTCGATGTAGATGGAGCTGTTGGAGTAGGTGCTAGAGCTGGTGGCACTGAAGCTGTAGCGAGTGTAGATGAAGTGGCTCTGGTGTCTGTTACTGGCACTGCAGTTGACCTCTAAGCTCTAGGCACTCTGGTAAATGCCTCAGTGGTTGTCTTGCCCTTCCTCTCCTGCATATCATCTTGAAGTTGCTCCACAATAGACTGGATCTCAGTTACCTTCACATCCATGTCATAGAACTTCTGCTCCATGATCCTTTCCAAGCTCTCCTGGTTTCGAGTCAGGGTGGCCAGCCCTTTCTCAATCCTTAGAGTGGATGCAATCAAGTAGCCAAGCTGATCTTGCTTGCTCTTTAGAAGATACTGTAGCGACCCGACCCAAAATGGATCGAAGTCTCTGTGCTTAAGTGTCATCCCTGGATCGGTATGCTGACACACACAGTACTCGAGGAATTATAACAGAGTTCAATCACACTTTATTACATCGAGGTTCTCAAAAGAGTATTTATTACAATAATATGGCCAAAGGCCATCTAAATAACAATAACTGCGGAAGCTTCAAAGGTAAATGAGTCCATCCAACTCCACGGCAAACTGAGTGCAGAACAACGACCTATCGCACCTTTAATCTTCGTCGGAAAAGTCTGCAACATGAGATGTTGCAGCCGTGTAGGTCAGCACATGGAATATGCTGGCAATTTCACACCATAGAATTATAATAAATGAAAGGACTATCTCTATATGCAAATTTAGCTGGTGGAGGCTCTAAGTTTAATTTTTGCATAAAGCCAATTTTACCCTACAACAAAGGAATAATTTTTTTATTACTACTAAGTTACAATGCCATTACTGAGAAGGTTCCTCCAACTCAATCCAAAAATTCCCAAGTTATTAGTAACCCAATAATTTCATTAAAAAGAATGATGAGATCAACCAATAATTCACTTCTAGATACTCAAGATGTCCGTAACCGGGGACACGGCTAATCATGATTAGTTTGTACACTCTGCAGAGGTTTGAGCACTTTTCCTCACAAGACTCGACCACCTCCATGATCGGAAGATCGAGACATAGCCTTTCAGAAGCGTTTCCCCTTAACCCTGGGTAGACCGGTACACCTACTTTCCCCTACATCAGCTAGTCTACCACGGAAAGGGGTCACACAACTTACTCAACTATGCCAGAGCCCATAATGGCTTGTGGCTGCACACGGAAGTTTCTAGGCATGAAATATCTTATGATCCCTTTGAGCCTGGGTGGCGGACCTAGGGTAATCACACGGGTACTCCGGGATTCCCCTTGGGCAAGCACTGGTTTCTCCAGGTGCCCCAAACAATCCACCCAGATGTGTATTAAAGTTGCCACCTTAGGTTATCCCAAAATTATTATCTCTCGCAACTTGCATGAATCACACATACCAATCCCCGTCTACGAGCATGGCTAAGCAATATATGATATAACGAATATTCCCGCGGTGATCAAAAGGTCATAGGTTCCTACCACATGAACTACATAGCATAACCACATGTTCCCAATCCTACTCATGCAATCTTTGAGGGTGAAACTAATGCATAGTAAAAACTGGGTATTGAAAATTATGATCAAAGTGTGAACTTGCTTGCTGACGTTCGTTGAACTGTAAAGATTCGTAGTAGCAAGCTTCACACTCCGGATGATCTAGCGTAAGCAAACAATAACATACATAAGCATACAAGCAAAGATCCAAAAAGAAAACAAATGAAAGACTTCGAAAAACTCCAAAACAACCAAATAAAGTTTCTATACAGAACGTAATTTTTACAGCAACAAAAATAAATGGTTTTGGTTTTAACAGAAAGTACATGTCACAAGCTTCGATTTGCAAAAAGAATCACCTAAAACGGAGTTCCGAAACTCGAGATATGGCCTAACGAAGTTTGAATTCAGATCTGTTTGAATTCAAAATTTAAAATTTTCAAAAATATTTTTCGTTTGGTTCTCTGGATAGATGGGATTTCTATGAACTAGTAGGAAAAAGAATCAACTAAATCGGATCTATAGACTAAAAGATATACAAGAAACAAGAATTGGTATAGAATCTGAGATTGAAAAAAATACTGGAAAAAAAAGAGAAATTTGGCCTGGGTGTTCACCGGACTTGTCGCCGGCGATGAGGAAGAAGGCAGATCCGGTGTGCTTCGGCGAAGGGCGCGTGCGGGACGGTGAAGAGCAACGTAAGGCGGAACCGAGGAGCAATGCCGCGGGGTCAGTATCGCCTCCTGGCGTTGTGGAGAAGCCGCCGGAATCCACGAACTCCGGCGAGCAATTGGCGAGGTTAGGGAGGGAGATAGCTTTTGCAAACAGGGGGCTTAAGAAGAGGGGAACTGGGGCAACACTCTAGGCTTTTATAGAGGGTCAGGGGAAGCCAGAGGAGAGCGGGGCATTGCCGGAATTAATGTGTTTAATGGCTGCAGTATGAAGCGTTCGTGGTGGCCATTATGGCTGTCTAGGAGGCGCACTAGGGTGGGGAGAAGACGTGATGCTGCGTGTGTGCGTGCAGTAACATACTGGAGGTTGAAGACGACCTCTTGTCGTGAAGAAGGCTGGGCCTTCCTTGGGCCTTGGCTGCCCACGTTTTTTTAAACGTTTTTTTTACAGAAGAAATGAAACTCCTAAAACAAAATAAATATAAGTTTAAAAATTTCCAGAAAATTCACATAGTTATATGATCTTATATATGACCTTGTGAACTTTTATCTGGCCTAAAATGCAAGTTAAAAAAACATTTTTGCTAAACTAATAAAATAAATTGCAAATAAAACCCAATAATATATTTTGGTTCCAAATTCAATTTCCAATATTTTCTTTCTGTTTTTGAAAAAAAGTCATTTTATCTTCTCTCTTTATTTTATTTTTGATATAATGGAAATGAATTTTGGTGAAACCAAATTTGATCCAATCTCCCAACTTCAAAAGAAATTCAAAATTGGTTTTTAGGGAAACTTCCAACTCTCTCTTTTGGTCCTTGAGTTGCTCAAAGTTCCTTGGATCAAAAATCAAATAAAACAAATGGAGGCAAAAATGCATAAATCATGGATGCATATGAATGATCTATTTATAAACATCCAAATTGAAAATTGGGATGTTACAGATACTGAGATGCATCTTCCATGGTTGGCATCTTTGCAGCTTTCTCAGCCTTTGCCTTCTCCCTCTTTGCTTGAGCGTGCACAGAAGATGGTTCATCCTCATTCATAACCACTTGGTTGTCCTCAAAATCTGGATAGATAGGCATGTGCTCCTTGTCCAACAAGTATGTGCCAGTGCCCATCTTGGAGTTAATCAACTCATGGATCTGTGGTGCATACCCACAGCTTCTCTTTTGGTCAGCAACTGTCCTCTTGATAGTTTCAACTATAAGACTCATGACCTTGAACTTTTGTGGCACATCAAATATATGTAGCAGATTGATGGAGTGGCCTCTGATCATTCTGTGATCACCAGACTTGGGCAGAGGAGTGTGCCTGTGGATCCAATTGATAGTAGGCAGTCCTAACAGCAGGTGTTTCACTAATCCAAATTGGTGAGTCTCAAGATCTGCATCAGGAATCTCCTTGTACATGCTAGCCATGGAGTTGTGATCCTTCTTCTTCTTTGCATAGACATCCAAGTCATCTTCACTCTCCCCAGGAGCATTGATCAATTGAGCCCATTCTGCTACTGTTGACTGGTATCTAGTGCCTTCAGACATCCAGACTATCTTGCCATCTGGGTAGAAGTGAGCTGTGGAGTAGAACTGCATGATAAGCTCATCATTCCACTTTGTGAGCTTCTGAGCCACAAACTCATCAACTCCACAAGCCTTGAAACTTTCATATACTCCTGGATAGTGTTCTTCATTCTCCTTGATGTACTCCCAGTTAACCCATCTCATGTCACATACTATTGGTTTCTTGTCAAGCAACACTGTATCATAAAAATCCCGCTGTTCTTTGGTATGGAACCTGTAGTCCACAGCAGTTCTCCTCCTGGTGGCATATGGATCTAACTCTCTCCATAGCCTCAATCCCGAGTCCTTCCTGATCTTCATGTTTCCTGCTACAGGATGAGCATCATTATGATCTGGAATTTTTGGCTTTAACTTCCTCAAAACATGTGTCTCATCATCTTCTTCTTCAGCAACAGTTTCAGGCACTTGGGCCTTGTTTTTCTCAGCAGCTGGAATGTTCCTGGTACTCCTCTTTGGTGCAGTCTTGGGCTTGGGGGCAGCCTTGGGTGCTTCTTTGGACTTTGATGAAGCAGCCCCTGACCTGATAGCATCACCCATAAGCTTCTGAGCTATGGATGCTGGTGCAACAACCTCTTCTTCTTCTTCTTCTTCTTCTTCTTCTTCTTCTTCTTCTTCAGAGTCTCTCCTCATAGAGGGATTGCCAAGAACTCTGGCCATGGTCTTCCTGACCCTCTCTTTCCTCTTCTTGCCATCTCTAGCTTCCTTGGGTTCAAGAGTGAACACCATTGTCTCACCTGTGGCAACTTTCCTAGGTTTGGAAGTGGGAATCCTTCTTGCAGGTGCCTTCTTCTGCATTCCTGGCTTAGTGGCTGCAGCTGAGCCAAACTCCTTTTTAAGCACTTTCTTCTTGGAAGTGGCCTCATCCTCAACTGCCACATAGTCTTCATCCTTAGATTCAGAAGTTTTCTTCTTTCTGGCCCTGGTGGCAGCTTTGGGTAGGTTGCTTGGGGTGCTCCTGCTTCCATCATCTGAGCTGCTAGAGGGACTAGTGCCCTCACTCATGTGAACCTGCTCCTCAGACTTGTTCTGACTGTCACTTTGATCAGACATGATGCGAACACTGACAACTGACCCTATGAATAGATTATAGATGAGGTAGAGTGGATGAGCATCACAAAATACAGAGGTTTTTGCAAAAGAATGAATCAAAAACTTAGTTTTAGTTTTCCTCAGAAAGCATTTCGGATCAACCGGTTTGTAAACTCGGTGATACCGAAGCAGCTGTTGGAACCTAAACTAGTGAACTCGGTCAGACCGAGTCACAGTTCGGGGGCACCAAGACTGCTAGGGTTTCACAAAGTCCTGAAATCGGTCGTACCGATTTGCAAATCTCGGTTAGACCGAGAATCAGATGTGCAATGGCTTGAGCCAAATCGGTGGTACCGAGTTCCACAACTCGGTTGGTCCGAGATGGTTTCGACGGAAACCTAACCCTAAATTTTCAAATCATCTCTAATCTACGGAGTGTTTTTGACTGAATAAGATAGTTTCAATCGTGGCAAGATTCATGGCGAACACAATGTGCTAGGAATCAGATAAGGATAGCACAGTGATCAAGTTCATACCCTAGTTCGGCGATGAACTCGCTACGGCGGCAACGGCAGGGATGATTCCCGTTGACGGCGGTGGAGACCAGCGGCAGGAGGCAACTGGCGACGAGGAGGACGATCCGGAGACCCTGGAGGCAGAGCGGGCGAAAGAGTTCGGAGAAAATTTCCAATTTTTTTGCCCGTGGGTATATATAGCCCGACCCTGTCGGTGTGACCGAGTGGAACAACTCGGTGGCACCGAGATGCATTACTGCAGGCAGTTTCTGCAACTCGGTGTGACCCAAAAGTTCAGATCGGTTGCACCGAGATTGAAACCCTAGATCGACTTAGTGATCTCGGTATGACCGAAATGGGTGAATCGGTCAGACCGAAATGCACAAAGAAGTTTTGGAAGTTTAAGTCTATGATGAATCGGGGACTCCGAGTGCTCCTCACACAGAGTGGTTCGAATCTGACTTGATCAAATTTTGCGATGTAGCATGAATAGAGTTTGAGACGAGAAAAGCATAGATATCTAGAGAAGCTTCTTAGGCATTCCTGTCCATCCACTTGGCAAGAGAAAAAGAAACCAATCAATCAAAACAACACGTGGATGTCCTTGAATGAGTAAATTATGCAACCAACATGCTCACACAATAAAATGGCAATTGAAATATGTGGCAAAGCATGCACAACCAATTCTAGCATCTATCAAGCAATTGACAATGACTAGGTCATCTATATATGAGTATATTGACTTAGGAGTCAAATGAGAACATTTGATCATAGGTCATACTCATCGTTTAAGCACAAGTGGGGTTACCACTTTTACATAAAGCGTTGTTGTTATCACACCATTAGAGTTGCTTTAGCTCAATTCTTAGAGTAAAGCTCCCCCTAGATGTGAGATCCCCCCTGAGGGAGTCCTGGATTAGGGGGTGTTCGGGTAGCCGGACTATACCTTCGCCGGACTCCTGGACTATGAAGACACAAGATTGAAGACTTCGTCTCATGTCCGGATGGGACTTTCCTTGGCGTGGAAGGCAAGCTAGGCGATGCAGATACTCAAGATCTCCTACCATTGTAACCGACTTTGTGTAACCCTAACCTTGTCCGCTGTCTATATAAACTGGAGGGTTGTAGTCCGTAGGGGAGAATAATCATCATACACAATCATACCATAGGCTAGCTTCTAGGGTTTAGCCTCCTTGATCTCGTGGTAGATCTACTCTTGTACTACCCATATCATCAATATTAATCAAGCAGGAGTAGGATTTTACCTCCATCGAGAGGGCCCGAACCTGGGTAAACATCGTGTCCCTTGTCTCCTGTTACCATCCGGCCTTGATGCACAGTTCGGGACCCCCTAACCAAGATCCGCCGGTTTTGACACCGACATTGGTGCTTTCATTGAGAGCTCCTCTGTGTCGTTGCCTTTAGGCCCGATGGCTCCCCTAATCATCAATAACGACAAGGTCCAGGGTGAGACTTTTCTCCCCGGACAGATCTTCGTCCCCGGCGGCTTCGCTCTGCGAGCCAATTCACTTGGTCATCTGGAGCAGATCAAAAGCTGCGCCCCTGGCCATCAAGTCAGGTTTGGAAGCTTAAACTACACGGCTGATATCCGCGGAGACCTGATCTTCGACGGGTTCAAGCCACAACCAAGTGCGTCGCACTACCTCGAGGGGCATGATCTAGCTCTGCCTCCGAACAGTGTCCTGGAGGCCGCACATGCACCGGTTCCGACCTTAGACTCAGAGCCTATTACACCTATCGAGGATGAGCGGTTGGACGTCACCTCGGGGGCTGCGATCTCAAAGGCAATTAAGCCGAACGCCAGCCCCGCAGTCTGCACGGCCCATGACTCCAAGGGTTCGGACTCCTATCCGGACTCCGGACCCCCCGTGCCCCTGCCAATCGAATCCGAGTGGGCACCCATAATGGAGTTCACCGCTGCGGACATCTTTCAGCACTCACCTCTTGGCGACATCTTGAACTCTCTCAAGTCTCTCTCTGTATCAGGAGAGCCTTGGCCGAATTACGGTCGGCGAGGATGGGATACGGACGATGAGGAAATTCAAAGCCCACCCACCACCCACTTTATAGCCACCGTCAACAGCCTAAACGACGTGCTCAACTTCGACTCCGCAGACATCGACAACATGGATGACGATGCAGGAGATACCGATGAACCAACGCTCATAGGGCACTGGAAATCCACCGCATCTCATGATGTGTGCATGGTAGATACCCCTAAGGGAAACGACAACGAGGACAAAGGGGATGGAACGGGAGATAGACCCCCCGGAAAGCAATCAAAGCGTCGGCATAAACGCCGACCAAAGCCCCGCCTCGATAAAAACCCAGCCATAGAGCAGGACAAGCCGGCAGGCGACGAGCAAGCCTTAGAGCAGCCGTCCGAACAGGGCAACACGGATAGAGAAACCGAAACTCCCTCCCCCGGCGAAAACGGCATTACGGACAACCTTACGTCGGATAGATCCATGGAGCAGAAAAGTCTCCACATGAGGCTCGTTGCAACTGCACGAAGCCTGAAAAAGCAGAAGCGGAAGCTAAAGACAGCGGAAGATGCACTCCGTATTAAATGGAACAAAGTAATCAACACCGCAGACAGATACGGCGATGGTCGCCGTACTAAAAGCTATCCAAAGAGGAAGCTCATGCCTGAATTCGACGAAGAGGCCCTAGAGCCCTCGCACTCAAAAAATAAAAAAGGCATACGGTCGGATAGACGACCCAATAAGGCTGCAAGTGGCATCGCACTCAAATCGGTATGCGACCCACCTAAGGAGTCGCATCATGGCCCAGCCAGGTCCATTTATGGGCCAAGAAAGCAAGCTCTTGCAAGCAATGCAAAAAAGCCATCATCATAATCCGGCACACCCAAATACAGGGGCGCCGCACACCCCCTATGCTTCACCGATGAGGTTCTGGACTATGAATTTCCAGAGGGATTCAAACCCGTCAACATAGAGGCGTATGATGGAACAACAGGCCCCGGAGTCTGGATCGAGGATTATATCCTCCACATACATATGGCTAGAGGAGATGATCTCCATGCCATCAAATATTTACCCCTTAAGCTTAAAGGGCCAGCCCGGCACTGGCTTAAAAGCCTTCCCGAAAACACAATTGGAAGTTGGGATGAGCTCGAGGATGCTTTCCGAGCAAATTTTCAAGGGACCTATGTCCGCCCTCCAGATGCAGACGATCTCAGTCACATAACTCAACAGCCCGGAGAATCAGCGGCAGTTCTGGAATAGATTCCTTACTAAAAAGAATCAGATAGTCGACTGTCCGGACGCCGAAGCCTTAGCAGCTTTCAGGCATAATGTCCGAGACGAATGGCTCGCCAGACACCTCGGCCAGGAAAAGCCAAGAACAATGGTTGCACTCACAAGCCTCACGACCCGCTTTTGTGCAGGAGAGGACAGCTGGTTGGCAAGATGCAACCCCAGCGACCCAAGTACATCCGAAATCAGGGATGGAAACGGAAAACCGCGACACAACAAGGATCTTCGCCGAACTAAAGAAAACAATCCGAAGAGCACGGCAGTTAATGCCGGATTCAAAGGCTCGCGACAAAATCAGACAAAGCCACGCCTCCAGGATAATAGGGATGATCCTTCCAACTTAAACAGAATCCTGGACAGGATATGTCAGATACACAGTACTCCTGGGAAGCCTGCTAACCATACCCACAGAGATTGTTGGGTTTTTAAACAATCCGGAAGACTCAATGCCGAACACAAGGGGCTCGACACACCAAGCGAAGACGAGGACGAACCCCAGAAGCAGAGCACCAGGAAACAAAAAAACTTCCCACAAGAAGTAAAAACAGTGAACTTACTTCACATAACAAAACGTATGGCACCCATAAAGGTACGCACAATACGACCTATCCCCAATGGGTCCGGCCACTGGTTATTAAAACCAATCACTTTCGATCAACTAGACTATTCTAGGAATATCAGAAACGCAGGCTGGACTGCCTTGATACTCGACCCAATAATTTGCGGATTCCAGTTTACAAATGTCCTTATGGACGGCGGTAGTGGACTAAACCTGATATATCAGGATACAATCCATCACATGGGGATAAACCCAGCAAGAATCCGCCGCAGCAAAACCTCCTTTCAAGGGGTAGCACCTGGTCCGGACTCCCATTGTATGGGTTTTCTCCGGCTCGAAGTTATATTCGGCTCCGCCGATAACTTCCGTCGCGAAAAGCTGACCTTCCATGTCGTCCCGTTTTCAAGTCGCTATCAAGCACTATTGGGACGCGAAGCTTTCGCTCGCTTTAATGCAATACTGCACTATGCATCTCTCACGCTTAAGATGCCCGGTCCACGAGGCATCATCTCTTTGAAGGGGACGCACTAAAGTGCGCCTCCCCCAAGCGGAGGACTGTGCGGCCGCTTAGACAGCCGCACAATAAAATGGCATCACCAGCCAAAAGACTTTTCGACATAGGTCATTAAAGGCCACGGACCCGGAATAGACGAGTTCGGCACAAGTCCATCATCAACGCAGGCTTAGAGGCCATATACCCCCGTACTAGGGGCTATACGCAGAGACAATAAAGCTCAATTTGACATTTTACTTTATATTTCATTTATTTCAAAAAAAAAACTTTTGTTCGGCACGACCCGTTTTCAGTTTAGTTCCTCTCTTTTACAGATGAACGTCGTGCGGCGCCCGTCCAGGATACGGCACAACGGAGACACAGGCGTAGACGTGCAGTAGGGACCCGTCCTAAAGGATTCTTTTCAGATTAAGACCCTGCGTAAACCTTTTTTACTGTGTCTTGTTGCAATACATCCCCTGGTTCTTTTCTACATAACCAAGGAGGAGGCTGGCTTCTTGGCATGTGGCCACGTCAGAACTTTTTGCACGTACCTGGACACTAGGGGCTTTTTTAGCAAAGAGTGTTGTTTAGCCCGCACTCATAAAGACCGAACACCTTAGGGAGTGTTCGGCGTCGCGAGTTTTAGCATTATATGCATCAGCTCCGAATCATGTCTTTGGTCAAATGTTGGGTTGCCCGGCTCCTGAGTTCGGCTACCTTACGTTCCGCTCTATCGGCTAAGGTAGCACCAGGAGAACTACTGCGATTGTGCCCCGGTTCGGCCGGGCGAGCACCTCAGTAGAGAAAGCCGAAAACTGACTGTCATGATGTAGCATGAGACTGGTCAGCCACTCGATGACCTATTGGAATCTATCGGATTCCTCTGCGATAACGAAGGGCCGCTTCCCAGTCAGGCACATACGCGCCCCGAACTCGGGCGAGCGCAGCCGCCACCAATGGGTTACCTAAATAGTCCCACCGTCAAGCTCCTATGGCTAAGTGAAAGTGTTAAAGCATTATAGTCCGGTTGCCTGGCCCGCTGCACTGTCACCTCCTTTGTGGGACCAAGACGTTGGGTTAAGTGTGAAAATGCGTCTTCTGCGAGCACCCCCGCACTATGTGCGTGGGGGTTGAAGCCAACGACTGCAATCTTTCAGATTTTATACATGTATTTTAAACGGCCGCACAGGAGGTGTTCACAATACTTGAAGGCACAAGTATAAAAAGGCCACTACAGTCTATAAAGATATTACTTCATCATTACATATGCTATAATAACATAGCATCCTTCGAGCACTGCGACTCTATTACACGAGCGCCATCAAGGACTTCCTGAAAATAGTTCTCGGAGGATACTCGGCTTTTCTCCGAATCTCGGGACACAATAATGGTGGTCTCCATCTCTGCCCAGTATGTCTTGACACGGGCAAGAGCCATCCTTGCACCCTCTATACACGCGACCTCTTCATTGCATTAATGCGCGGCACTGCGTCAAGGAATTGCTGCACCAAACCAAAATAAGTCTTCGGCTCTGACCTCCCCGGCCACAGATGACCCATGACATACTTCATGGAGAGTCCGGACAACCTATTAAGTTCGGCCCATTGAGACAAACGATCGTCCACTGCCAGCGGACGCTCTGGATTATGAAATTGCGACCAGAACAATTTTTCACTTCACGATCTTCCAGATCTCGGAAGTGTTCGGTTGCATCAGCAACACTCGCTGCCAAATCCAGATAGGTGTCCTCCACACTCCACATCCGGTCCAACGGAGCAAACTTCGGATCGCAAAATTTTCTCCGCAGCATGAAGGGCTTTCCAGCCGCAATCTGTTCGGCCTGACGCAGCTCCTCCTTCGCAGCTCTCATTGCAGAGCGCGCATCCTTGGCATCAGCAACGGCCTTTTCTAGGACCGCCTGTCTCGCCTGGTCTTCTTTCTCAAGAAGTATGCAATGGTCTGCAGTGCTCTTTAACTTTTCGGCCATAGTGGCCATCTCTTCCTTGCTTCGGCAATGAGAAGCCTGTTCGGCTCTCAGCTCTTCAAGGGCCTTCTTGGCAGCCGCATCACTTCTCCTGGCTTCATCTTTAGCTCGGGCAAGTTCTGCCCTAAGACTCTCCACGGTGGCCGCACCATCTGCGTCAAGCACACATATTGTAAGACGCTGGCATAAAACTCTTCTTACCTAATGCTGCCCGAGGAATCACATACCTTGAGCCTCATCCAACCGCTTGTTGACAAGCGCGATGTCGGCATCTGCCACGTCCAGTTGCCGCTTTAGTTCGGCAAAACCAGCAGTTCGGATTGATTCCGGACACCCTGCAGCCTACATTAAAAGGCGAAATTTTAGACCTGGGATTATGATCCTCCGCGTGCCGTCATTTCTTGACGACATGCAGAGTCTCAGGGGCTACTATCTACATAGGGCGCATCTTATTTACGCGCAACTAACAAAAGTATACATTATCTAATGTACCTCAAAACCCGTTAATAAACTTTCGACGACCTCACGCAGCCCGCTCTCTGCGGATGAAATCCTTTCAATCACCGTGCCCATTAATGCACGGTGCTCCCCTGAAATAGAAGCTCGCCCTAGCAGAACCTTTAGCTCCTCCGGCCGAACACCAGAAGGTGTCGGACTCGTCCCATGGCCTCTTTCGAAGGCAGGACGCGGAGAACTTCGGGGGGCCCCATCGCTATCTTCCGCCCTTGCCGAACTCGGAGAAACCCTCCGTGATGACACCTCAGGGTCGCCCGCCTCGCTAGGCGGCCCAGCAGAAGGAGGCGTACCGCTCTCCATAATCTCAGGAAGAAGATCCCCCGAAGACGAGCTTTGCTGAGAAGGGCTGAGGTCCGAACTACAAGGTAAAAATTCGGTTAAAATTCTCAGATATAAATCATGGATTTCTCTCATCCCTCGAAAGGAAAATCTTTCTCTACTTACGGCTTGCTGGAGGGCTGATCTCCTCGAGTACGCAGTCCTGACGAGGAACTCCCCGGCGCCGGACCCTCTGACGAGGATCTTTTCCCCCGCTTCGAGACCGCGGTCTTCGGATCGTCAGAGGCGGCTCTCTTCTTTTCCCTAGGAGAGGAATCGTCGGTTCCTCCCTTCGGAACAGCCTCCTTCGAGGAGGCCGTAGTTTCCTTGTCCTTCCCCTTGCTTCCCTCCGAAGGCACTACCTCCAGCATCCTGACTAGCACGGGATCCGGCCTGGTTTCGGGAAGGGGAACCGGACACCTGATTAGCTTCGCCTTCGCTATCCACTCCTGTTTAAAAGGAGAGCTCTATTAAGGGCAAGTTAATTATGCGGATAGAAGGTCCGGGCACAAGGTTACTTACTTGAGTATCCGGGCGATTGCGGCTTAAGCCTGCATCCTCGGTCAAATCCGGACACACTTCTTGTGATCCGAAGAACAGTTTATACATCTCCGCGGGCGTCGCGCTCATAAAATCCCGGAGAGCTCGTGGTCCCTCTGGATTAAACTCCCACAGACGAAGGGGGCGACGTTTGCCGGGCATTGTCCGGCGAATCAGCATGACCTGTGTCACCTTGACCAGGTTGAGGTCTCCTTCCAAGAGATCCTTAATGCGGCCCTACAGCAAGGGTACGTCTTTGGGCAAGCCCCAATCTAACCCTATGTTTATCCACGACGTTAGCCGTGGTGGGGGACCCGAGCGAAAGGCAGGAGGCGCCACCCATGTGGTGACCCGAGGAGCGGTGATATAAAACCACTCTTGTTGCCACAAGCCAAGCTCCTCTTGAAAAGAGCCCTCGGGCCATGGAGCATCGGCATTTCTTCTTATGACAGCGCCTCCGCACTCTGCGTGTCGCCCCTCAATCATCTTCGACTCCACTTTGGAGGTCTTGAGCCATAATCCGAAGTGAGGGGTAACATGGAGGAACGCTTCACACACGACGATAAATGAGGAGATATGGAGGATGGACTCCGGAGCTAAGTCGTGAAAATCCAGCCCGTAATAAAACAACAGTCCCCTCACAAAGGGATCCATGGGGAAGCCTAACCCCCGGAGGAAGCGAGACATGAACACCACGCTCTCGCCGGGCTGGGGACTGGGAATAACCTGTCCTTGAGCAGGCAACCTGTGCGAAATCTCGCCAGTCAGGAACTTAGCCTCCCTCAACCTTAATACGTCCTCCTCCGTGACGGAGGAAGGCGTCCATCGGCCTTGAAGGTCAGAACCGGACATTGTCGAAAGTCCGAAGCGCCTAGAATCTGAAGCTGAGGGTGTTGGAACTCGAGGCGACAGGCGAACTCGTTTGAGATTAAGAAAAGGAGCGAGGCCTTGGTCTCTTTATAAGAAGCTGAATACCATGAGCCCTCCCCGTAAACGTTTTGGACTCGCCTTTGATTAAGGGAAGGTGCTAACGGGCACGATTGGGTTACCCACGTCCGTATTGATGAGAATCCCATTAAAAGGGGCACACGATCTCTGCTTTGACAAGATGTGCCAAGGAAACTGCCTCGCTAAACGCGCTGAGGTGGAAAAGTGAAAACAATTTGTATAAAGAGCTTGGCCACAGTGTGTTGACGCACTGCGAAATACGTCAGCAGATTTGATTTGTGTTAATATTAATCTCTCCATGGCAATATGTGGAAACTTATTTTTGCAGAGCCGGACACTATTTTTGGTGTTTACCATCTTCTATGAAGGACTTGGAGGAGAACCCGCCTTGCAATGCCGAAGACAATCTGCACGCCGGACTCGTCGTCATTGAAGCCTGGTTCAGGGGCTACTGAGGGAGTCCTGGATTAGGGGGTGTTCGGGTAGCCGGACTATACCTTCGCCGGACTCCTGGACTATGAAGATACAAGATCGAAGACTTCGTCTCATGTCCGGATGGGACTTTCCTTGGCGTGGAAGGCAAGCTAGGCGATGCGGATACTCAAGATCTCCTACCATTGTAACCGACTCTGTGTAACCCTAACCCTATCCGGTGTCTATATAAACCGGAGGGTTGTAGTCCGTAGGGGAGAATAATCATCATACACAATCATACCATAGGCTAGCTTCTAGGGTTTAGCCTCCTTGATCTCGTGGTAGATCTACTCTTGTACTACCCATATCATCAATATTAATCAAGCAGGAGTAGGGTTTTACCTCCATCGAGAGGGCCCGAACCTGGGTAAACATCATGTCCCTTGTCTCCTGTTACCATCCGGCCCTGACGCACAGTTCGGGACCCCCTACCCGAGATCCACCGGTTTTGACACCGACACCCCCTAAGAGGGATGAACTAACCTTGGGTTTTGTCGATGATGACTTGATGTAGATGTTGAAGATGTGGATGCTCAATGTTGTAGATCATTTGGAGCTATCCTTTGGAGTGAGTTGCACTTTCAATACCTACACGGGTTAGTCCCACAAGGAACAAACAAGGATATCCATAGACATAGAGTGAAGCACACACAAGATGATGTCTATGAAAGCTTTAGGTTACCTTGTCCCTTGTCTTACCAACAAGAGGGTTTGTGACTCCTTGAACTAGTGCAAGATGTGGAAGTTGATTGCACTCGTTCTTGCCAAATGATAAGAGTGAAGTATGTTGGCGGAGTCACCCTCAGGAACTCTCTAGTTCTTCTTCTTCGGGATCCACAACATCTTGATGGGAATCCTCGGAGTTGTAGTTGTACTTGATGAAGTGGAACTTGATGTAGTCTTGGGAACCCACTTGACCAAGGCCTTAGGAGCTTCTTCAAATGCATCAATTTCCTCTTGAAGCTTGTCCTTGCCTTTTTGCTTGTGGTCTTGTGGTGGAAGATCATCTTGTGCTTGTGTCCCTTTGAAATAAGTTGGATCATACTTCTCTTGTTGAGGAACAAACTTCGTCTTGGGGAATTGATCTTCTTCCCACTCAACTCCATTGGCATTGAACTTTCGTTCAAAACCAACACCTTGGTTCTTCCGATGCCTTCCTTGCTTGCGTACAATTTCCTCGAATTGCTTACTCCCGACAAGGCTCTTGTAAACACCTTTCTCTATAATTCCCTTCAATAAGCTATTTTCTTGCTCAAGTGTAACTTGGATAAGAGAATCATTAGTGGAATCAAGAGAACTACTAGAAGCAACAACTTTGGATTTAGCATGATTACTGTTACTACTAGAGGAAGAATCTTTCTTGTTCTTGTTACTAGACTTGACTTGAGGCATGTAAGTGGATAAGAGTAAACTCTTGGCAATGTAAGAAGAGCTTTTCTTGTGAAGATCATCATTGATTGCCTTTAAGAACTCATGCTCTTGCTCCAGGTTGATCTTTTCAAAACATAATTTCTCATGAGTCCTTAAAAGTTCTCGATGATCTCCTAAGATAGTTTCATGAGCTAACTTAAGAGTGTTTAGCTCCTTAGTTAGAGACTCAATATTCTCCTTATCATTGTCATTCGTTTCATCTTGATTAGCATGATTAATTGACGTTTCATCATAGTATTCATCACTAGAGTTGTCAACAAGTAAATCATCATCACCTAACAAGTCATCTTCATCACTATTGAAATCAACATACTCGGGGTGTGATACCTTTGGACCTTTGGCCATGAAGCATCTTCCAATTCCTTCATTTGGTGAATCAAATATGTCGTAGGAGTTGGTTGACACAAGTGCTAGACCGGCAACACCTTCATCTTGAGTATATTCGGAGTCGGAGTGATAGCTTCTCTCGGAGTGATTGTCGGAGTCGGAGCCGGATACCCATTCACCAACATGAGCTTGATGTCTTCGTTTTGTGTAGCTCCTTGATGACTTGACCTTTATTTCTGAATCCTTGCTTCTCTGTGAGGGTCTTCGTTCATAACGATCATCTCTACTTCTTCTTTATCTAGGTGGCGATTCTTCTCTTCCACTTCTTCTTTTTGGAGAATCTTCTCTTATTTTGTGGGGTGCCGTACACTCATTGGAATAGTGTCCGGAGCTTCCACAATTGTAGCAGTTTCGCTCTCGACTACAAGATCTTTTGTCATTGTAGGACCTTGACTTGGAGCTTCTCTCTTTGTTTCTACTCTTGTAGAATTTGTTGAAGTTCTTCACCATTAAGCTCAATTCTTCATTGAAGGTTTGTTTCTCACTTGATGATGTGGGGTCTTCACATGAGGCATTGTAAGCACCACTTGATTTGTTGTGAAGTTCCTCCTTATCCTTGAGAGACATCTCATGAGCAACAATTCTTCCAATGACTTCTGTTGGCTTGAGATCTTTGTAATTGGGCATCATTTGAATCAATGTGCACACGGTATCATATTTTCCATCCAAGGCTCTTAGGATCTTCTTGATGATGAATCTGTCGGTCATCTCTTCACTTCCTAAGCCGGCAATCTCATTTGTGATAAGAGCAAGCCTAGAGTACATTTCAGGGACACCTTCACCATCCTTCATTTTGAACTTGTCAAGTTGACTTTGAAGCACATCCAACTTGGATTCCTTGACGGAGTCGGTACCTTCATGCATGTCAATCAAAGTATCCCAAATTTCCTTTGCATTCTCAAGACGACTCATTTTGTTGAATTCTTCGTGGCACAATCCATTCAAGAGGATAACACAAGCTTGAGCGTTGTATTGTAGCATTTTCAACTCTTCCGCGGTGGCTTCACGATTCGGTTCTCTCCCATCAAAGAATTCACCTTGCAATCCAATACACACAATAGCCCAAACGGCAGGGTTATGTCCAAGAATATGCATTTTCGTCTTATGCTTCCATCTAGCAAAATTAGTACCATCAAAGTAAGGACCTCTACGGTGATAATTTCCCTCGCTAGATGCCATACTCTCCTAGGTTGTGAAACCAAGGCTGTGACCACCAAAAGCTATGGAAATCAAAGCAAATGGAGACCAAGCCTCTGATACCACTTGTAGGATCGGAAGTATGTCTAGAGGGGGGGGTGATAAGACTACTTGATCAATTAAAAATTTATCCTTTTCCCAATTTTAAACTTTGGCAGATTTTAGCTATCTTAGCACAAGTCAAGCAATCTTAACACAATTCAAGCAAGCATGCAAAGAGTCTATGAGCAGCGGAAAGTAAAGCATGCAACTTGCAAGAATGTAAAGGGAAGGGTTTGGAGAATTCAAACGCAATTGGAGACATGGATGTTTTTGTCGTGGTTCCGATAGGTGGTGCTATCGTACATCCACGTTGATGGAGACTTCAACCCACGAAGGGTAACAATCACGCGAGTCCACGGAGGGCTCCACCCACGAAGGGTCCACGAAGAAGCAACCTTGTCTATCCCATCATGGCCATCACCCATGAAGGACTTGCCTCACTAGCGGTAGATCTTCACGAAGTAGGCGATCTCCTTGCCCTTACAAACTCCTTGGTTCAACTCCACAATCTTGTCGGAGGCTCCCAAGTGACACCTAGCCAATCTAGGAGACACCACTCTCCAAGAGGTAACAAATGGTGTGCTGATGATGAACTCCTTGCTCTTGTGCTTCAAATGATAGTCTCCCCAACACTCAACTCTCTCTCACAGGATATGGATTTGGTGGAAAGAAGATTTGAGTAGAAAGCAACTTGGGGAAGGCTAGAGATCAAGATTCATATGGTGGGAATGGAATATCTTGGCCTCAACACATGAGTAGGTGGTTCTCTCTTAGAAAATGTGTATTGGAAGTGTAGGTATGTTCTGATGGCTCTCTCCACGAATGAAGAGTGGGTGGAGGGGTATATATAGCCTCCACACAAAAACTAACCGTTACACACAATTTACCAATCTCGGTGAGACCGAATTGAGAAACTCGGTCGGACCGATTTAGCAAACCTAGTGACCCTTAGGATTTTCGGTGGGACTGATATGCAACTCGGTAGGACCGATATGGTTAGGGTTAGGGCATAACGTAATCTCGGTGAGACCGATTACACAAACTCGGTGGGACCGATTTTGGTAATAGTCAAATAGAGAGTTGGTCAGGTAAACCCGGTGGGACCGATTCGCTCATTTCGGTGGGACCGAAATGTTACAAAAGGAAAACATAGAGTTTACATTGCAATCTCGGTGGGACCGATCGCTCATCTCGGCAGGACCAAAACGTTATGAAGGGAAACAGAGAGATTACAACCCATCTCGGTGGGACCGAGATCCCTATCGATGAGACCGATTTGCCTAGGGTTTGTGGCAGTGGCTATGACATTTATACTCGGTGGCGCCGGATAGAAAGAATCGGTGGGGCCGAGTTTGACTTTTGGTTTAGGTCATATGTGGACGTGGGAAGGTAGTTGAGGGTTTTGAAGCATATCACTAAGCACTATGAAGCAAGAACCTCATTAAGCAACACCTCATCCCTCCTTGATAGTATTGGCTTTTCCTATAGACTCAATGTGATCTTGGATCACTAAAATATAAAATGTAGAGTCTTGAGCTTTGAGCTTGAGCCAATCTTTTTGTCCTTAGTATTTTGAGGGGTTCACTTTCCTCATCCACGCCATGTCATTCATTAAGCTTTTCCTAAAATATTAATCTTGGAATAATGTTAGCTCAATGAGCTATATGTTGTTAGGAATTACCAAAACCACCCAGGGATAGTTGCACTTTCATGATGAACTCTCGTACTTCAATTATATTATTTTGAGAGTCTCTAAACAGCATGGTAATTTGCTTTGGTTATAAAATTATTCCTAATATGATAGGCATCCGAGAGGGATATAATAGAAACTTTCATATAAAATGCATTGAATACTATGAGAAGTTTGATTCCTTATAATTGTTTTGAGATAAGAAGATGGTGATATTAGAGTCATGCTAGTAAGTAGTTGTGAATTTGAGAAATACTTGTGTTGAGTTTTGTGAGTCCCGTAGCATGCACGTATGGTGAACCGTTATGTGATGAAGTCGGAGTGAGTGTCACAGCCCTAGCTTAGCCTTGCTTGTCTTTGCATCATCATCTTGCATCATGATTAAATTCCATTTAAATTTTGAAATGGGGATGACAAACCCTAGCACCAAATGGAATGCAATTAGGATCAAAATAAAAATATTTTCAATGATCCCAAATGTCCTTTAGAAAAGTTCATGATTTTTGTTAAAGGTGAAAACCTCTGCCAAAAGTCATGCACATATTTCTAGGCCATTCTGGATTTCTGAATTAAATCATATGCTATTTGAATTTGGGCATTTAAATGCTAGTAAATATTTTAAAAGCCCAAATAATCCTAAACTGAAATGTTCCATGTTGGATATAATCTATACAGTGGGCATGTATAGTTTGGTGATTTTTTAAAGGCTCTAGGTATTTTTTAGAAAAGCCACAAAGTCTACAGAATAATAGAAAACATTAATAAACAGGAAAACAGAGAGAGAGAGAGAGTTAGTACCTGGGCCAATTACCTGTGCGGCCCAGGAGCCGGTCCAGCCCAGCTGGCCGATGCCAGTCGTCCCCTACCTCTGCCAGTAGGCAGGGGAGGGAGACAACGCACGCGCGCGCGAGGCGCCACGCCGTCTCCTGCTTGTCGCTTCCCCTCGATGCCCTGGACGCCTCCCGCGACGCCACGCAGCTCCCTGGATCACTCCCTCGCTCTCTCCCGTGTCTCTCCCTCATCTGCCCCTCTCCCCCGAGCACCACCGAGCGGAGCTCGTCGCCACCGACGCCATTTACCGCGGCCACAGCCACCCCCTCGCTCCCTCTCCGCATCCCTGGGCTCCGCCCTGACCCCGTGGAGCTACACACCCGGCGCACGTGACCAGAGGAGGCCCCAGTTGACCCGAGCGTCGTCGTCTTCATCTCCGGTGCCCGAAGATCGCCGTCGTCAATTCGCCGTTGTAGGAGCTTCCCCGAGCCCACCGAGCTTCTCTCCCGACCCGTGGTGAGCTCGCGAACGAAACCCCTCTCTCTCCCCGGCCTCGCACGTCCTCTAGTCGCCGTTTCCGCAAGCTCCCGAGCTCGTCACCGCCGGCCATGGCGCCATCGCGGCCACAGCCGCTGCCGCTTGTGTCTGAGCCCGCCAACGTTCTCAGCGCGTCCCATGGAGCTAAAAGCACCCAACTTCTGCTCCTCCCGTGCTCTGTGGCGTGGTTTTGGCCGAGCCCGAACTCCGGCCGCCGCCGCGAGTTCAACTCCGGTGAGTACAACGCACCCCGTCCGCTCCTTCCTGCTCCGTTGGATGCGGAAGAGCACGGGCTCCCTCCTGGTAGTCTCCCCGCACCTAAACGCAGCCCCTAGCGCCGCCCAGTAGCAGCTCCGCCGTGCGGAATGGTCGCCGCCGGCCATACTCCGGTGAGTCGACGTGGCTCCATCATTAGGGGCTAATGACCCTGCTAATTAGCCCCCTCTCTCACTGACAGTCGGGCCCCACCGGTTTAATTAACCAGCTAATGAAATTAGATAGGATTAGTCTAATTCGACGGGACCCACGCGTCAGCTTTGACCAAGCTGACGTGGCTGTTGACTGGGCCCACCGGTCAGAGACACTAACCAGCCCCAGCCACTGACCAGTGGACCCCACTGGTCAGTTTGACCTGGAACGTCTCAGTTGACCGCTGACGTCACACTGACGTCAGGCTGACGCAGCAAATCATTTTCTGGATTTATTTTTAATCAGGAAATTTCAGAAAATACCCTAAACTTCTAAAAATCATAGAAATTCAACCGCAGCTCACAATGAAATAATTTATATATGAAAAATTATCAGAAAAATTCAAGGAATCCATCTGTACCATTTTCATGCATGTTTGAACAATGTTTGTCCTCTGTTTTGGACAAAACAAATAAAGGGCATTTAAATAATCATATATGGAGTTGGAATTTGAATCATGTATCCAAACCAACTTCATTTAAATCATAGCTAGATGCATTAGCTCAAATCATAGCATATTGCCATGTCATGATCATGCATCATATTGTGGCATTGCATTGATTGTGTTCTTTCTCAGTTGCCGGTGTTTGTCCCCTCTCGATAGACGTGGTTTCGACGATGGGTTCGATGACACCGTCGAAGAACTATATTATCTTCAGAAGTGCCAGGCAAGCATAACCCCCTTGTTCATTCCGATACAATACCACTCTCTCGCTCCTGCTCTCTTTTACTGCATTAGGACAACAACGTTTCAACTGTTACATGCTGCGGTAGTTGAACCCCTTTCCTCTGCATGACCTGTCATTGCCACAGTAAATAGATGAAACCCACTAGCATGAGTAGGAGTTGTTTGAGCCCTGATGTGCCTACTCATTCATGCTTGTTGTCATGCCTGCTACTGCTTAGGGTTGAGTCGGGTCTGATTCATCGGGAATGAATTGGAATGTGGTGAACATGTCCTACTGTTGACAGCTAAGTGTGTGAAGACGATTTGGTAAAGGTAGCGGTGAGAGGCCATTTAGGAGTACATGGTGGGTTGTCTCACTGCAGCCGTCCTCAGGAACTGAGTTCTGTGTTTGTGATCCATGAACAGTTACTACCACACATTGGGTTCCGGTAACTCGACCCCTCTCGACTTATTAATCAACTTGATCTCTGTCCAGGAGTTGCAACTAGTTTCTGGTGTTTGTAGGTAGTGTTAGTAGTCTACCAAGTGGCACCCGGTACAGGTGGGCTTGGGACAGACTAGGAAAAGTCGCACGGTGTACCAAGTGGCACCCGGTTGGTGGGCTTGGGAACCCTGCTCACATCGTTTGGGGCCGTGAGCGACACCCCGGCCGGATCTCCTTGCGGATGGAACCCGAATAGGCGATAAACCTGGACGAGAGACTTGTGTGGTTAGTCAGGTCGTGGCCGACTCCCTCGCCCGGCTTCCGCTTGAAGGTTGCCGAGGTACATGACGTGTACAGGGCGGTAAGTGGCGAGAGCGTGTGTGAAGAAGTACACCCCTGCAGGGTTATCATTATCTATTCGAATAGCCGGATTCCTCGGATATGGAAACTTGGACCCCTTGCGTAGTTCATAGACAAGTGAAAGTGGATACTCTAAAATGCACAAGATAAGCGTGAGTGCTATGGATGGCGTCCCCGTAGGGAGGCGGGAGCGGATCCATAGTGGTGTATTGATATGGTGAATATGTGGACTCGTGTGCGCCACCTCAAAAGAGTTACTTGCAATCGTAGTTCAGGATAACCACCGAGTCAAAGCTGGCTTGCTGCAGTTAAACTCCACTACCCCCTTTGTTGATACCGATGCATATGTAGATAGTTATGATGTAAGTCTTGCTGAGTACATTTGTACTCACGTTTGCCTATTTTATGTTTTGCAGAGAGACTTCAGTCTCGCTAGTAGTTTCGTGTGGACTTCAACGTTTAGCTTGTTACCTCAGCTACGATCTTGTGCCCTCGGCAGGATCTGGTAGATAGTCAGGCTTCTCAGCCTTTTTCATTTGTAGGTGTCTGTACTCAGACATATTAAGCTTCCGCATGTGTTTGACTTGTATGCTCTGAATGTTGGGTCATGAGACCCATGTTTGTAATATCTCGCTCCTCGGAGCCTAATGAATAAATACTTTGAGTCGTAGAGTTATGTTGTGATGCCATGTTGTATCTACTCATATCGGGCATATTGTGTGTATGATTGAAATGCTTGGTATGAGTGGGATCCGACTATTTAGTTGTTTATCCTTGGCAGCCTATCATATGGGGAAATGTAGTCTAGTGCTTCTGAGCGATAGTAGTCCGCTACAGCCCGGTTCACCGGAGTCCTGCTAGCCTAGCACTACTGCTCGGAACACTTGACTGGCCGGCATGTGATTCACTTCGCTCCTTTGTCTGTCCCTTCGGGGAAATGTCACGCGGTGACATCCAGAGTCCTGCCTAGCCTGCTACAGCCCGGGTTACCGGAGTCCTGTTAGCCTAGTGCTACAGCCCGGATTCACACGTTGATGACCGACATGCTCGATGTGACCCACGTATGCCTGTCCTCATAGGTTAGCGCCGCTTTGGGTTCACGACTAGCCATGTCAGCCCGGGTTCTCTGTCATATGGATGCTAGCGACACTATCATATACGTGAGCCGAAAGACGCAAACGGTCCCGGGCCAGGTAAGGTGGCACCCGTGGGAGTACCGTGCGTGAGGCCGCAAAGGGATATGATGTGTTACATGCTAGATCGATGTGGCTTAGGATCGGGGTCCTGACAGCGTTGGTATCAGAGCCTGACTGCCTGTAGGATTACCAAGCCAAACCGGTCGAAGTTGAGTCTAGAAATGCTTTAGTTATATAAGGGAATTGATTGGGGAAGGGAACGTAAGGCTCTTTTTACTCCTTATACCTCATGGCCTTCTGATCTGAGTCAACCTCTTCCTTTCTACGGGGATTAAGAACTAGGCCTTCTCTTCTATCTGTCAGGATGACGTGTTACTAAACTGTAGTTGCCTAGGATTGCTGAGTTCAAGCCTCAATTCAGTTTCTACTACTTCCATATGTTCATAGTTGGCCCCAGAACCTTGATATGATGTTGTTAAGTGGCTATGCAAATTATTGTGAATGTCTCAAATCTTTTCTGAGCATTTACAGCCGTTATGCTGTCCGAGTCATCCCAGGTTTCTAAATAGTCTGATGCATTTGTAAACCCCTTCCTCCCGTTCTCGATGTTCCTTTGGGCCAGATTGAGAACACTACACGGTCTGTGAGGTACTCTGTTGCCTCGACATATATGTTGGAGCTTTTATTATGACCCTAGGTGTTTTAGGGAGTCACCTAGTAATCTGGCAATGTTTTGTATTCCCGGTGTGATGATTCTGGCCATCATTCTCGAAAGCATCCCGTGAGGCCAGTTAGTTAGTAGGTATTCTAATCCTGGGTTTTTGAACCCGAGATTCACTCCACTTACTTCATGTTGGTAGTGTTTGCTAGTTCCTTTAGGATATTAGTAACCTTGTGACAGTCCTCGAGGTCCGTGGTAGTTCCTTCTTCCAAATACTACGAACCGCTTATGGCAGAAGTTCTATGAACCAAAAGATCACAACCAGAGTGCTCTTAATGGGTTCTCCATTCTACATGGTGATTCTACCAGTTCTGCCTTTCAGCATGGTTTATCCGGAAGAAATGTTGAGCTTTGCTCGACATACTAATCTATGCATCCACAACTCAGAAAGATATATGTTCCTTGAGTTGACCCTCCTCAGCTGTATTCCGACCCTAGTCTATCAATTGATAGTCAGGAATAGTTATGCATTCGTGTTCATCGATGCCTATTATTCTTGTGGTCCGTCAAGCCATTCTATTCCGGAATGACTAGGAGAAACAAACTCCAGTACCTCATCCATATCTAGGATTGGGTCAAAGCAATTGTACTTCGCAGATCAAAATGCCAATCCAGCTTTTGTTCTATTCTACCTCGGAGTATTACCCCCTTTATGTCAGGATGGTCATGAGAATTGCACCATCTCTCATGAATTTTTGACGCAATAATACTTCTTGCCATCACTGTTCATTCCTCTGTTCCGTGTTGTCACAACCGGAATGCCGACAAGTGAACCATGATGTGTGAAATCAATACTCCTAGCAACCATGTTGCTTGGTAGTAAATGGACAAAATCCTCATTCTTAGCGTGTTGGTTATTGAATTATCATTCTAAGATTGATCATGGTACCTAGTCCTTATTTCTGGTGCACTCTTCGATCAATGAGTGAGGATTATTCAACCCCTTGCTTATTTGATCATATCGTCTTGCTTTGAAAAGCAAGATTGCTCTCGAGCTTAGTAACATATCGGTGGTTCGTGATTCTCCGAATATCTTCTCGGAAGTATTACCAGGTTGTCACCTGACCGCTATGTTGAGCTCGTGATCACGTTGGTTTCTTATAAACCACCCCTTCTCCAAGAACTTGTGGTGGATACCCCTGAGCTAGTTGGTTAAGCTAAACAACAACTTGGAGAGTTGGAAGATAAAAGCTTGCCTTACTTAGCTCATTCCAAAGGGATATCCTTTTGTGTGCGCGTGTGTTGAAGAAAGGTGATATCTTCATCGATTGGTCCTCATGATCAGTTGTTGGATCTATTGCCTTGACAAAACTTTGACTTGAGTATGGGCTATCGTCAAGTCAAATCAGAGCCAACGATGTTCATAATGTTGTCTTACTCGTGGTTGATCCCTCGAGCATACACCATTACATCTTTGGGTCTGACCAATGCTATCACCGTGTTCACATGATGGTGGAAGTCCAGTGATATGGAAGTTCCGATGGGTTGTTGTTGAGCCCACCAGCAGCATTTCGTCTCCCCCATGATTCATGTTGAACATCCAGCTAGTATTGGAAACTTTATAAGCATTATCTTCGTGTTCCGTTCATGAAGCATATGCTTGGATGGAAGAATTGACTTCCTCGAATTCATGTCCATTTGGTGTAAGTTGCCGCCATGAATTTGAGAAAGGTTTGTTTTTGCCTCCTCTGGAATCATCCCAAGTTAGTCATGCATGTGCGAAGTATACTTTGGTTTGCGAGATTAGCTACCTCCATTCCACATGTATTTCCTAGCACCCCAAGCCACTGATTGATTTGCTCAAGGAAAAGGAGTTGTTGTGCGAATACTAGTTCATGCACAAGACTTCGATATCCT
Organism: Aegilops umbellulata; assembly: GCA_032464435.1. Lineage (NCBI taxonomy): Eukaryota > Viridiplantae > Streptophyta > Magnoliopsida > Poales > Poaceae > Aegilops > Aegilops umbellulata. The sequence goes on from CP136059.1 coordinate 185,717,690, forward strand.
CGTTGATGGTGCCCCACCTGAACTCAGTAGTGTTTTATTATAAGACTACTATGTGGTCATGCTTGTCTAGGACATCGTGTTCACATGCTTGTAGCAGAACCAGCTCATGTTTTGGAGTTTACTACCGTAGTTCATTCCCTGGGAATCTCGCAACGTCATCTCGTCGATTTGTGCTGCAAGCTTTCATTTTTCTTTCCCGACCCGATGAGTCTGGATTATCCTGACACCAACCAGATCTGACTCCCAGGCAGATATGATGGTTGGAACGTTTCTCAAGGACTATAATATTGGTCTCTCTGTACCCGGTAAAGTGGATGTTGTGGCCAACACTCCCAACCAGAAGACTTATTATTGCAGTATCTTGATCGAGAAAGTTGGCCACCTCCCCCATAAGGATCTCGTAGAATTTATTCCAATAATTGTTCCTTATGGATTTTTGTGCTTCCGAAGTCCGACCTTTACTTGATGGCCATGTTGATGCTTTTAAGCACTGACCGTGGTACCTAGTACATCAAGGAGAACATTAGAAGCGGAGTGCTAAATGTCTCTCGGTCGATCATCCAGATTTTCTTCTTTGGCATTGCTAAGGAAAAATCTGAGAATGTGTTATCTTCCTTTGCATCTGCACCGTCCATCACTATTCATCATGGTAGTATGTTGTGTTGCCAGGATCCTTGACACGGATGTTGGTAGAACCTTGATGAATATGGAAATGCTCAAGTTCTTGAGAGCACGCACACGCAAAATCATCCATTGCATTGTCTTCAACAAGGTAGTCCACATCATCTACTCTGGTATGGGTATGCCATCCCTTCGAATTCGTTCACACAATCGTTTGTGATTGCCTTAGGCTGACACAAAGAATTTCAATGATCTCGTATCAAAAGTAATTCTTTTTGCCACTTAGGGGAATAGTTCTTCGAGTCACCTTCCCTAAGGTGCCCCGTTATGGAATCATGGCAATTTTCCTCGCTACCGTGACACCATCCACCATCTTTCTAAGTGTGGAATTGTTGCCCATCAAATCAAACCCCGTCGTTGTTCTTCCATCCCTCTCGGTGTGTCTTGTGACTCAACTCGAGATGTTTCAACATCTCATTCCGCGAGTTGATCTTGAAATGCTCGATCCGCGAGGAGATCGCTTCCTATAGAGTTCTTTCCGTCGCCATCGTGTTGGATGAAGATCTCAAAAGCGAGGACGTCAAGATCAATATGATGCAATGAAGCTACCTCTTCGAGAAGGGCAGTTCAATCGAGAAGATTGTGATAACTTGCGACCCCTCTGTCTTCTTACCTCACGACTTGAATCTCGGGACGAGATTCTTGTTTAGTGGGGGTGAGTTGTCACAGCCCTAGCTTAGCCTTGCTTGTCTTTGCATCATCATCTTGCATCATGATTAAATTCCATTTAAATTTTGAAATGGGAATGACAAACCCTAGCACCAAATGGAATGCAACTAGGATCAAAATAAAAATATTTTCAATGATCCCAAATGTCCTTTAGAAAAGTTCATGATTTTTGTTAAAGGTGAAAACCTCTGCCAAAAGTCATGCACATATTTCTAGGCCATTCTGGATTTCTGAATTAAATCATATGCTATTTGAATTTGGGCATTTAAATGCTAGTAAATATTTTAAAAGCCCAAATAATCCTAAACTGAAATGTTCCATGTTGGATATAATCTATACAGTGGGCATGTACAGTTTGGTGATTTTTGAAAGGCTCTAGGTATTTTTTTAGAAAAGCCACAAAGTCTACAGAATAATAGAAAACATTAATAAACAGGAAAACAGAGAGAGAGAGAGAGAGAGTTAGTACCTGGGCCAATTACCTGTGCGGCCCAGGAGCCGGCCCAGCCCAGCTGGCCGATGCCAGTCGTCCCCTACCTCTGCCAGTAGGCAGGGGAGGGAGACAACGCACGCGCGCGCGAGGCGCCACGCCGTCTCCTGCTTGCCGCTTCCCCTCGATGCCCTGGACGCCTCCCGCGACGCCACGCAGCTCCCTGGATCACTCCCTCGCTCTCTCCCGTGCCTCTCCCTCGTCTGTCCCTCTCCCCCGAGCACCACCGAGCGGAGCTCGTCGCCACCGACGCCGTTTACCGCGGCCACAACCAACCCCCCGCTCCCTCTCCCCATCCCTGGGCTCCGCCCTGACCCCGTGGAGCTACACACCCGGCGCACGCGACCAGAGGAGGCCCTAGTCGACCCGAGCGTCGTCGTCTTCATCTCCGGTGCCCGGAGATCGCCGTCGTCAATTCGCCATTGCAGGAGCTTCCCCGAGCCCACCGAGCTTCTCTCCCGACCCGTGGTGAGCTCGCGAACGAAACCCCTCTCTCTCCCCGGCCTCGCACGTCCTCTAGTCGCCGTTTCCGCAAGCTCCCGAGCTCGTCACCGCCGGCCATGGCGCCATCGCGGCCACAGCCGCTGCCGCTTGCGTCTGAGCCCGCCAACATTCTCAGCGCGTCCCATGGAGCTCAAAGCACCCAACTTCTGCTCCTCCCGTGCTCTGTGGCGTGGTTTTGGCCGAGCCCGAACTCGGGCCGCCGCCGCGAGTTCGACTCCGGCGAGTACAACGCACCCCGTCCGCTCCTTCCTGCTCCGTTGGATGCGGAAGAGCACGAGCTCCCTCCTGGTAGTCTCCCCGCACCTAAACGCAGCCCCTAGCACCACCCAGTAGCAGCTCCGCCGTGCGGAATGGTCGCCGCCGGCCATACTCCGGCGAGTCGACGTGGCTCCATCATTAGGGGCTAATGACCCTGCTAATTAGCCCCCTCTCTCACTGACAGTCAGGCCCCACCGGTTTAACTAACCAGCTAATGAAATTAGATAGGATTAGTCTAATTCGACGGGACCCACGCGTCAGCTTTGACCAAGCTGACGTGGCTGTTGACTGGGCCCACCGGTCAGAGACACTAACCAGCCCCAGCCACTGACCAGTGGACCCCACTGGTCAGTTTGACCTGGACCGTCTCAGTTGACCGCTGACGTCACACTGACGTCAGGCTGACGCAGTAAATCATTTTCTGGATTTATTTTTAATCAGGAAATTTCAGAAAATACCCTAAACTTCTAAAAATCATAGAAATTCAACCGTAGCTCAGAATGAAATAATTTATATATGAAAAATTATCAGAAAATTCAAGGAATCCATCTGTACCATTTTCATGCATGTTTGAACAATGTTTGTCCTCTGTTTTGGACAAAACAAATAAAGGGCATTTAAATAATCATATATGGAGTTGGAATTTGAATCATGTATCCAAACCAACTTCATTTAAATCATAGCTAGATGCATTAGCTCAAATCATAGCATATTGCCATGTCATGATCATGCATCATATTGTGGCATTGCATTGATTGTGTTCTTTCTCAGTTGCCGGTGTTTGTCCCCTCTCGATAGACGTGGTTTCGACGATGGGATCGATGACACCGATGAAGAACTATATTATCTTCAGAAGTGCCAGGCAAGCATAACCCCCTTGTTCATTCCGATACAATCCCACTCTCTCGCTCCTGCTCTCTTTTACTGCATTAGGACAACAATGTTTCAACTGTTACATGCTGCGGTAGTTGAACCCCTTTCCTCTGCATGACCTGTCATTGCCACAGTAAATAGATGAAACCCACTAGCATGAGTAGGAGTTGTTTGAGCCCTGATGTGCCTACTCATTCATGCTTGTTGTCATGCCTGCTACTGCTTAGGGTTGAGTCGGGTCTGATTCATCGGGAATGAATTGGAATGTGGTGAACATGTCCTACTATTGAGAGCTAAGTGTGTGAACACGATTTGGTAAAGGTAGCGGTGAGAGGCCATGTAGGAGTACATGGTGGGTTGTCTCACTGCAGCCGTCCTCAGGAACTGAGTTCTGTGTTTGTGATCCATGAACAGTTACTACCACACATTGGGTTCCGGTAACTTGACCCCTCTTGACTTATTAATCAACTTGATCTCTGTCCAGGAGTTGCAACTAGTTTCTGGTGTTTGTAGGTAGTGTTAGTAGTCTACCAAGTGGCACCCGGTACAGGTGGGCTTGGGACAGACTAGGCAAAGTGGCACGGTGTACCAAGTGGCACCCGGTTGGTGGGCTTGGGAACCCTGCTCACATCGTTTGGGGCCGTGAGCGACACCACGACCGGATCTCCTTGCGGATGGAACCCGAATAGGCGATAAACCTGGACGAGAGACTTGTGTGGTTAGTCAGGTTGTGGCCGACTCCCTCGCCCGGCTTCCGCTTGAAGGTTGCCGAGGTACATGACGTGTACAGGGCGGTAAGTGGCGAGAGCGTGTGTGAAGAAGTACACCCCTGCAGGGTTATCATTATCTATTCGAATAGCCGGATTCCTCGGATATGGAAACTTGGACCCCTTGCATAGTTCATAGACAAGTGAAAGTGGATACTCTAAAATGCGCAAGATAAGCGTGAGTGCTATGGATGGCATCCCCGTAGGGAGGCGGGAGCGGATCCATAGTGGTGTATTGATATGGTGAATATGTGGACTCGTGTGCGCCACCTCAAAAGAGTTACTTGTAATCGTAGTTCAGGATAGCCACCGAGTCAAAGCTGGCTTGCTGCAGTTAAACTCCACTACCCCCTTTGTTGATACCGATGCATATGTAGATAGTTCTGATGTAAGTCTTGCTGAGTACATTTGTACTCACGTTTGCCTATTTTATGTTTTGCAGAGAGACTTCAGTCTCGCTAGTAGTTCCATGTGGACTTCGACGTTTAGCTTGTTACCTCAGCTACGATCTTGTGCCCTCGGCAGGATCTGGTAGATAGTCAGGCTTCTCAGCCTTTTTCATTTGTAGGTGTCTGTACTCAGACATATTAAGCTTCCGCATGTGTTTGACTTGTATGCTCTGAATGTTGGGTCATGAGACCCATGTTTGTAATATCTCGCTCCTCGGAGCCTAATGAATAAATACTTTGAGTCGTAGAGTTATGTTGTGATGCCATGTTGTATCTACTCATATCGGGCATATTGTGTGTATGATTGAAATGCTTGGTATGAGTGGGATCCGACTATCTAGTTGTTTATCCTTGGCAGCCTATCATATGGGGAAATGTAGTCTAGTGCTTCTGAGCGATAGTAGTCCGCTACAGCCCGGTTCACCGGAGTCCTGCTAGCCCAGCACTACTGCTCGGAACACTTGACTGGCCGGCATGTGATTCACTTCGCTCCTTTGTCTGTCCGTTCGGGGAAATGTCACGCGGTGACATCCGGAGTCCTTCCTAGCCTGCTACAGCCCGGGTTACCGGAGTCCTGTTAGCCCAGTGCTATAGCCCGGATTCACACGTTGATGACCGACATGCTCGATGTGACCCACGTATGCCTGTCCTCATAGGTTAGCGCCGCTTTGGGTTCACGACTAGCCATGTCGGCCCGGGTTCTCTGTCATATGGATGCTAGCGACACTATCATATACGTGAGCCAAAAGACGCAAACGGTCCCGGGCCAGGTAAGGTGGCACCCGTGGGAGTATCGTGCGTGAGGCCGCAAAGGGATATGATGTGTTACATGCTGGATCGATGTGGCTTAGGATCGGGGTCCTGACAGTGAGGGAGTCCTGGATTAGGGGGTGTCCGGATAGCTAGACTATACCTTCAACCGGACTCCAGGACTATGAAGATACAAGATTGAAGACTTTGTCCCGTGTCCGGAAGGGACTTTCCTTGGTGTGGAAGGCAAGCTTGGCAATACGGATATGTAGATCTCCTCCCATTGTAACCGACTCTATGTGACCCTAACCCTCTGCGGTGTCTATATAAACCGGAGGGTTTTAGTCCGTAGGACAACATACAACAATCATACCATAGGCTAGCTTCTAGGGTTTAGCCTCCTTGATCTCGTGGTAGATCTACTCTTGTACTACCCATATCATCAATATTAATCAAGCAAGACGTAGGGTTTTACCTCCATCAAGAGGGCCCAAACCTGGGTAGAACATCGTGTCCCTTGTCTCCTGTTACCATCCGCCTAGACGCACAGTTCGGGACTCCCTACCCGAGATCCGCCGGTTTTGACACCGACATTGGTGCTTTCATTGAGAGTTCCTCTGTGTCGTCGCTTTTAGGCCCGATGGCTCCTCTGATCATCAATAGCGATGCAGTCCAGGGTGAGACTTTTTTTCCCGGACAGATCTTCGTCTTCGGCGGCTTCGCAGTGCGGGCCAATTCGCTTGGCCATCTAGAGCAGATCGAAAGCTACGCCCCTGGCCATCAGGTCAGATTTGGAAGTTTAAACTATACAGCTGACGTCCGCGGGGACTTGATCTTCGACGAATTCGAGCCACGGCCGAGCGCGCCACACTGTCACGATGGGCATGATCTAGCTCTGCCGCCGAACAGTGCCCTGGAGGCCGCACACGCATTGGTTCCGACCCTTGATTCGGAACCAACTACGCCGATCGAGGATGAGTGGTTGAACGCCGCCTCGGGGACTGCGATCCCAACGACGATCGAGCCGAACACCAGCCCCGCACTCCGCAAGGCCTGTGACTCCGAGGGGCCGGACTCCTCTCCGGACTCCGAGCCCTCCGCGCCCCTGCCGATTGAATCCGATCGGGCACCGATCATGGAGTTCACCGCCGCGGAAATCTTTCAGTACTCGCCCTTTGGCGATATCCTGAAGTCACTAAAGTCTCTATCTTTATCAGGAGAGCCCTGGCCGGATTACAGTCAGCAAGGTCGGGATACGGACAATGAAGAAATTCAAAGCCCACCCACCACCCATTTGGTAGCCACTGTCGATAATTTAAACGACGTGCTCAATTTCGACTCCGAAGACATCGACGGTATGTATGACGACGTAGGAGACGCACATGAACCAACGCCTATAAGGCATTGGACAGCCACCTCATCTCATGATGTGTACATGGTGGATACACCTAAAGGAAGCAACGACGAGGAACACAGGGATGCAACGAGGGATCGTTCTCTCGAAAAGCAATCAAAGCGGCGACGTAAACGCCGCTCCAAGCCCCGCCTCGATAAAGACAGCAGCCATACAGACCCAGCCATAGGGCAGGATGAGCCGGCGGACGACGAGCATGCCTTAGAGCAACCGTCCGAACAAGGCAACTCAGGCAAACAAACCGAACAACCCGTCCCCGGCGTAAATGGCATTCCGGACGACCTTACACCGGATAAGCTCATGGAGCAGAAGAACCTCCACAAAAGGCTCGTTGCTACTGCACTGTCGGATCTCGGGTTCCTGCAGACCCTTAAGGTTCGAACTCTGGGGTGCGCGCGGAGATTATGCCTTCTACCTCTCCGTCTCGCAAAGATCTAACTACTGAAAGAACAACACAAAAGACAGAGGGTTTATACTGGTTCGGGCCACCGTTGTGGTGTAATACCCTACTCCAGTGGGTGGATGGATTGCCTCTTGGGCTAATGATGATGAACAATACAAGAAAGAACAGCCTCGTGAGGGCCTGTTCTAGCTGGGGCGATGAACTGCTAGGAGGAGTTCAGCCGCCCTTCTCTCTCTCTCACTTGCCCTCTGCTTGCTCAGATTCTAGGTACCTCCTTCCCTGGGGGTGGCTAGTCCTATTTATAGGCAAAGGCCCTGGGCCTCTTCCCAAATATTGAGCGGGAAGGGCGCCAACAATTGGACAATTTGAAGGGGAACATCCAGTACACTTATCCTGACTAAAGTTGGTCCTCGCCTGCCAAAGGCCCTGTGGTGACGCCGTTCTGGGCTCCACGATGACCTCCTTCCGACCATTGGACTGGTCTTGGTCTTGTTGCACCGAAATGGATGCCTTTGCTTGATCCTCTCGCCTGCGCTTGCCCCCTTTGCACCAAAGAGGAAAGGGAGGACACTGCGCAGGCTGGCGCCCACCTAGCGCCCTTGGTCGTCATGGCTTGCGTCATGGGCACCTCGTGAGGTACCCCACCTTGATCTCTCCGCCTCCTCGTGAGCCAGCCTGATGAGGCCGCGCCTGAGGAAGCGCCGTGTCGTCCGCCCCGCGAGGCTTGGCCCCTTGCGAGGGTCTTGGGTCTTGTGTTGATGAAGATGGGCCGTGCTAGGCCCCCTTTTGAGCCACGCCGCAGGCCGCAGGCAGGCAAGTCTGGGGACCCCCGTTCCCAGAACGCCGACAGTAGCCCCCGGGCCCAAGGCGCGCATGGACTTGTGAAATTGCAACTATCCCTAGGTGGTTTTGGTAATTCATAACAACATATAGCTCATTGAGCTAATGATATTCCAAGATAACTATTTCAGGAAAGCTCAATGATTGGCATGGCTTGAATGGTGAAAGTGGAACCCTCAAAATACTAAGGACAAAGGATTGGCTCAAGCTCAAAAGCTCAAGACTCTTCGTTTTACATTTTAGTGATCCAATATCACATTGAGTCCATAGGAAAAGCCAATACTATCAAGGAGGGATGAGGTGTTGCTTAATGAGCTCTTTGCCTTATGTGCGTAATGATATGCTCCAAAATCCTCAACTACTTTCCCATATCCACATATGACCTAAACCTTAAACCAAACTCGGTCATACCGATTCTTTCTATCCGGCGCCACCGAGTCTTCATATGTCATAAGCCACTGCCAAAACCCTAGCAAATCGGTTTCACCGATAGGGATCTCGGTCTCACCGAGATGGGATTGCAATCTCTCTGTTTCCTTTTCGTAACTTCTCGGTCTCACCGAAAGAGCGGATCGGTCCCACCGAGATTGCAATGCAAACTCTCTGTTTCCCTTTTGTAACTTTTCGGTCTCACCGAAAGAGCAAATCGGTCCCACTGAGTTTGCCTGACCAACTCTCTGGTTAGCTAATTACCAAATCGGTCTCACCGAGTTTGTGTAATCGGTCTCACCGAGATTACATTATGCCCAAACCCTATCCATATCGGTCCTACCGAGATGCATGCCAGTCCCACCGAAAATCTCTAACGGTCACTAGGTTTACCTTTTCGGTCCGACCAAGTTTGTTGATTCGGTCCCACAGAGATTGGTAAATTGTGTGTAACGGTTGGATTTTAAGTGGAGGCTATATATACCCCTCCACCTCCTCTTCACTCGTGGAGAGAGCCATCAGAACACATCTACACTTCCAACTCATATGCTCTGAGAGAGAACCACCTACCCTTGTGTTGATACCAAGATATTCCATTCCTACCATATGAATCTTGATCTCTAGCCTTCCCCAAGTTGCTTTCCACTCAAATCTTCTTTCTACCAAATCCAAATCCTATGAGAGAGAGTTGAGTGTTGGGGAGACTATCATTTGAAGCACAAGAGCAAGGAGTTCATCATCAACACACCATTTGTTACTTCTTGGAGAGTGGTGTCTCCTAGATTGGCTAGGTGTCACTTGGGAGCCTCCGACAAGATTGTGGAGTTGAACCAAGGAGTTTGTAAGGGCAAGGAGATCACCTACTTCGTGAAGATCTACCGCTAGTGAGGCAAGTCCTTCGTGGGCGATGGACATGGTGGGATAGACAAGGTTGCTACTTCGTGGACCCTTCGTGGGTGGAGCCCTCCGTGGACTCGCGCAACCGTTACCCTTCGTGGGTTGAAGTCTCCACTAACGTGGATGTAGGATATCACCACCTATCCGAACCACGGGAAAAACATCCGTGTCTCCAATAGCGTTTGAATTCTCCAAACCCTTCCCTTTACATTCTTGCAAGTTGCATGCTTTGCTTTCCGCTGCCTATATACTCTTTGCATGCTTGCTTGAATTGTGTGATGATTGCTTGACTTGTCCTAAAGTTGCTAAAATCTGCCAAGAACTAAAATTGGGAAAAGGTTAAGCTTTTATTTGGTCAAGTAGTCTAATCACCCCCCTCTAGACATACTTCGGATCCTACAAGTGGTATCAGAGCTTTGGTCTCCATTTGCTTTGATTTCCATAGCTTTTGGTGGTCATAGCCTTGGTTTCACTACCTAGGAGAGTATGGCGTCTAGCGAGGGAAATTGCCACCGTAGAGGTCCTTACTTTGATGGTACTAATTTTGCTAGTTGGAAGCATAAAATGAAAATGCATATTCTTGGACATAACCCCGCCGTTTGGGCTATTGTGTGTGTTGGTTTGCAAGGTGACTTCTTCGACGGGAAGGAACCAAACCGTGAAGCTACCGCGGATGAGTTGAAGATGCTACAATACAACGCTCAAGCTTGTGATATTCTCTTCAACGGATTGTGCCCGAAGAATTCAACAAAATCCGCCGTCTTGAGAATGCAAAGGAAATTTGGGATACTTTGATTGATATGCACGAGGGTACCGACTTCGTCAAGGAATCCAAATTGGATGTGCTTCAAAGTCAACTTGACAAGTTCAAAATGAAGGATGGTGAAGGTGTCGCTGAAATGTACTCTAGGCTTGCTCTCATCACAAATGAGATTGCCGGCTTAGGGAGTGAAGTGATGACCGACAGATTCATCATCAAGAAGATCCTAAGAGCCTTGGATGGAAAATATGATACTGTGTGCACATTGATCCAAATGATGCCAAATTACAAAGATCTCAAGCCAACGGAAGTCATTGGAAGAATTGTTGCTCATGAGATGTCACTCAAGGATAAAGAAGAACTTCACAACAAATCAAGTGGTGCTTACAAAGCCTCATGTGAAGCCTCCACATCATCAAGTGAGAAACAAAACTTCAATGAAGAACTGAGCTTAATGGTGAAGAACTTCAACAAGTTCTACAAGAGTAGAAGCAAAGATAGAAGCTCCAAGTCAAGGTCCTACAATGACAAAAGATCTTCTAGTCGAGAGCAAAACCGCTACAATTGTGGAAGACCCGAACACTATTCCAATGAGTGTACGGCTCCCTACAAAAGAAGAGAAGATTCTCCAAAAAGAAGAAGTAAAAGAGAGGAATCACCATCACGAGAGAGAAGGAGTAGAGATGATCGTTATGAACGAAGATACTCACGGAGAAGCAAGGATTCGGAAAGGAAGGAAAAATCATAAAGGAGCTACACAAAACGAAGACATCAAGCTCATGTTGGTGAATGGGTATCCGACTCCGACTCCGACAACCACTCCGAGAGAAGTTATCACTCCGACTCCGAATATACTCAAGATGAAGGTGTTGCCGGTCTAGCACTTGTGTCAACCAACTCCTACGACATATTTGATTCACCAAATGAAGGAATTGGAAGATGCTTCATGGCCAAAGGTCCTAAGGTAACTCACCCTGAGTATGTTGATTTTAATAGTGATGAAGATGACTTGTTAGGCGATGATAATTTACTTGTTGACAACTCTAGTGATGAATCCTATGATGAAACGTCAATTAATCATGCTAAAACGAATGACAATGATAAGGAGAAAATTGAGGCTCTAACTAAAGAACTAAACACTCTTAAGTTAGCTCATGAAACTATCTTCGAAGATCATCGAGAACTTTTAAGGGCTCATGAGAAGTTACGCTTTGAAAAGCTCAATCTTGAGCAAGAGCATGAGCTTTTAAAGGCAATCAATGATGATCTCCGCAAGAAAAGCTCTTCTTACATTGCCAAACGTTTACTCTTATTGTCGGTGTCAAAACCGGCGGATCTCGGGTAGGGGGTCCCGAACTGTGCGTCAAGGTCGGATGGTAACAGGAGACAAGGGACACTTTATTTTACCCAGGTTCGGGCCCTCTCGATGGAGGTAAAACCCTACTCCTGCTAGATTAATATTGATGATATGGGTAGTACAAGAGTGGATCTACCACGAGATCAAGGAGGCTAAACCCTAAAAGCTAGCCTATGGTATGATTGTGTATGATGATGGTTGTTCTACGGACTACAACCCTCCGGTTTATATAGACACCGGATAGGGTTAGGGTTACACAGAGTCGGTTACAATGGTAGGAGATCTCGAATATCCGCACGCCTAGCTTGCCTTCCACGCCAAGAAAAGATCCTTCCGGACACGGGACGAAGTCTTCAATCTTGTATCTTCATAGTCCTGGAGTCCGGCAGAAGGTATAGTCCGGCTATCCGAACACCCCCTAATCCAGGACTCCCTCACTTATCCACTTACATGCCTCAAGTCAAGTCTAGTAACAAGAACAAGAAAGATTCTTCTTCTAGTAGTAACAATGATCATGTTAAATCCAATATTGTTGCTTCTAGTAGTTCTCTTGATTCCACTAATGATTCTCTTAGCCAAGTTACACATGAGCAAGAAAATAGCATATTGAAGGAAATCATAGAGAAAGGAGTGTACAAAAGCCTTGCCGGAAGTAAGCAATTTGAGGAGATTGTACGCAAGCAAGGAAGGCACCAGAAGAATCAAGGTGGTGGTTTTGAACGAAAGTTCAATGCCAATGGAGTTGAGTGGGAAGAAGATCAATACCCCAAGACAAAGTTTGTTCCTCAACAAGAGAAGTATGACCCAACTTCTTTTAAGGGGACACAAACTCAAGATGATCTTCCACCACAAGACTACAAGCAAAAAGGCAAGGACAAGCTTCAAGAGGAAATAGATGCATTTGAAGAAGCTCCCAAGACCTTAGTCAAGTGGATTCCCAAGACTACTTCAAGTTCCACTTCATCAAGTACGACTACAACTCCAAGGATTCCCATCAAGATGGTGTGGATCCAAAAGAAGAAGAACTAGAGAGTTCTTGAGGGTGACTCCGCCAACAAACTTCACTCTTATCATTTTGGCAAGAACAAGTGCAATCAACTTCCACATCTTGCACTAGTTCAAGGAGTCACAAACCCTCTTGTTGGTAAGTCAAGGGACAAGGTAACCTAAAAGCTTTCATAGACATCATCTTGTTTGTGCATCACTCTATGTCTATGGATATACTTGCTTGTTCCTTGTGGGACTAACCCATGTAGGTATTGAAAGTGCAATTCACTCAAAAGGATAGCTCCAAGTGATCTACATCAACATTGAGCATCCACATCTTCAACATCTACATGAAGTCATCATCGACAAAACCCAAGGTTAGTTCATCCCTCTTCGTGGGGATATCACATCTAGGGGGAGCTTTACTCTAAGACTTGAGCTAAAGCGACTCTAATGATGTGAACACAACAATGCTTTATGTAAAAGTGGTAACCCCACTTGAGCTTAAACGATGAGTATGACCTATGATCAAATGTTCTCATTTGACTCCTAAGTCAATATACTCATATATAGATGACCTAGTCATCGCAAATTGCTTGATAGATGCTAGAATTGGGTGTGCATGTTTTGTCACATATTTCAATTGCCATTTTATTGTGTGAGCATGTTGGTTGCATATTTTACTCGTTCGAGGACATCCACTTGTTGTTTTTATTGTTTGGTTTTATTGTTCTTTTGCCAAGTGGATGGACAAGAATGCCTAAGTACCCCCTCTAGCTATCTATGCTTTTCTCGTCTCAAACTCTATTCATGCTACATCACAAAATTGATCAAGTCAGATTCGAACCACTCTGTGTGAGGAGCACTCGGAGTCCCCGATTCGTCATAGACTTAAACTTCCAAAAGCTCTTTGTGATTTTCGGTCTGACCGATACCCCACTTTCGGTCTTACCGAGATCATTAAGTTGATATATGTTTTCGATCTCGGTGCAACCGATTTGAACTATTCGGTCACACCGAGTTGCAATAACTGTACACAGTTTTGCATCTCGGTGCCACCGAGTTGTTCCACTCGGTCACACCGACAAGTTCGGGCTATATATAGACACGGGCAAAATTTTGGAAATTTCTCCGAACCTCTTCGCCCGCGCCATAGCTCGCTCTGCCGACGTGGTCTCCGGATCGTCTCCTCGCCGCCAGCAGCCTCCAGTCGCTGGTTCCATCGCCGTCAACGGGAATCAACCCCGCCGTTGCCGCCGTAGCGAGTTTCCGCCGAACTAGGGTACGGACTCGATCTTTGTGCTATTCCCCAATCCGATTCCTAGCACATTGTGATCATAATGATTCTTGCCATGATTGATAAACTTCTATCCAGTCAAAGAACTCGTAGATTAGCTTTGATTCGAAAAATTTAGGGTTAGGTTTCCGCCGAAACCATCTCGGACCCACCGAGTTGAAAAACTCGGTCCCACCGATTTGGCCTATGCCATTGCACAAGTGAAACTCGGTCTGACCGAGTGTAACTAATCGGTGTGACCGATTTTTGAACTTTGTGAAACCCTAGCAGTCTCGGTGCCACCGAACTGTGACTCGGTCTGACCGAGTTCACTAGTTTAGGTTCCAAAAACTGCTTCGGTATCACCGAGTTTAAAACTCGTAGATCCGAGATGCTTTCTGTGGGAAACTAAAACTAAGTTTTTGAATAATTCCTTTTGCAAAAATCTCTGCATTTTGTGATGCTCATCCACTCTACCTCATCTATAAACTATTCACAGGGTTCAGCAGTCAGCAGTCAGCTTGTTCATCATGTCAGATCAAAGTGATAGTCAGAATCAGTCAGAGCAGCTTGTGCACATGAGTGAGGGCACTAGTCCCTCCAGTTCCTCAGATGATGGCAGCAGGAGGACCCCTAGCAATCTGCCAAAAGCTGCCACAAGACAAAGAAAGAAGAGAACTTCAGACTCAGAGGATGAAGATTATGTGGCAGAGGAAGAGGCAACTTCCAAGAGAGTTGTGCTGAAGAAAGAATATGGCTCAGCTGCAGCCAACAAGCCAGACTTAAAGGTCAAAAGGCCAGCAGGCAGGCAGCCCATGCCAAAGGCCAGAGCCTCAACAAAGATTCCTGAGAAGCCTGCACCCAAAGAGCCAGTTGCAGCTGAAACAAAGAAAGAAAGGAAAAGAGGCAGATGGTGCAAGAAAGTAGATCCCATGGCTGAATTTGAACATCATTCTTCTGATGAAGAAGAAGAAGAAGAAGAAGAAGAAGAAGAAGAAGAAGAAGAAGAAGAAGAAGAAGAAGAAGAAGAAGAAGAAGAAGAAGAAGAAGAAGAAGAAGAAGAAGAAGAAGAAGAAGAAGAAGAAGAAGAAGAGGAAGGTGCTGCACCAGCACCTAAGGCACCCAAGCTGATGGGTGATGCCATTAGATCAGGAGCAGCTGCATCTAAGCCAAAGGAAGCCCCCAAGTCCGCTTCCAAGGCCAAGCCAGCTCCAAAGCCAAAACCAAAGAGGAATACTAGGAGCATCCCAGCTGCTGAGAAGAACAAGGCCCCAGTGCCTGAAACTGCAGAAGAAGAGGAAGGCCAAGTGCTGAGAAAGTTGAAGCCCAAGATCCCAGACCACAATGATGCTCATCCTGTGGCTGAGAATATGAAAATCAGGAGAGACTCTGGATTGAGAAAATGGAGAGCAGAGGATCCCTATGCTACCAGGAGAAGGACTGCTGTAGACTACAGGTTCCATACTAAGGAACATCAGGACTTCTATGAGACAATCATGTTAGACAAGAAGCCCATTGTGTGTGACATGAGATGGGTCGATTGGCAATATATCAAGGACAACGAAGAGCATTACCCTGGAGTGCAAGATAGCTTCAGAGCTTGTGGAGTAGCAGACTTTGTTGGGCAGAAGCTCACAAAGTGGAATGAGGAGCTTATCATGCAGTTCTACTCCACATCACATTTTTATCCAGATGGGAGGATTGTTTGGATGTCTGAAGGTACGAGGTACCAATCAACAGTTGCTGAGTGGGCACAGCTTATCAATGCCCCAGAGGAAAATGAAGATGACTTGGATATCTATTCCAAGAAGAAGATGGACCACAACTCCATGATCAACATGTACAAAGAGATCCCTGACAAGGCACTTGAAACTTTCAAGTATGGATCTGTACACTATCTTCTGTCAGGATTGCCAACCATCAATTGGATCTTAAGGCACACTCTATTGCCCAAGTCTGGAGATCACAAGATGATCAGAGGCCATGCAATAAATTTGCTTCATATCTTTGATGTGCCTCAGAAGTTCAAAGTCATGAGCCTTACGATTGAAACAATCAAAAGGACTGCAGCAGACCAGAAGAGGAGCTGTGGATATGCCCCTCAGATCCAGGAACTGATCAACTCCAAGATGGGCACTGGCATATATCTTTTGGATAAGGAACATCAGCCTATCCATCTAGATTTCAAGGACAACCAAGTTGTGATGCATGAAAATGAACCATCATCAGTCCAGGCACAAGACAAGAAGGAGAAGGCAAGGAAGGAGAAAGCTGCAAGGATGCCAACTCAAGAGGAGGCATCTGAATACTTCTTGAAAACCAAGCAAGAGCAGCTTAATTACCTGATTGCGTCCACCCTGCGGATTGAGAAGGGTTTGACAACCTAACTTAGAACCAGGCAAGCTTAGAGAGAATTGTAGAACAGAAGTTCTATGACTTGGATATCAAGGTGACAGAGATTCAGACTGCAGTGGAGCAACTCCAAGATGACATGCAGGAGAGGAGAGGAAAGACAACCACATATGCATTTGCCAGAGTGCCACGAGGTCCAAGGTCGTCTGCAGTGCCAGTTCCTGACACAAGAGCAACCGCCTCAGCACCAGCCGCAGCACCAACCCAACCTGCTCCAGCATCCACTTCAGCTCCAACTCCAACAGCATCTACAGAAACCTTCGTCCTTGGAGTGATCCAGACTCCACCACCACCTGAAGATCAAGCCTGAGTGTCGATCTAGCACTATGCATTTTCTAGGAACTTTTTGGTAACTTGTTGCCAAAGGGGGAGAAAAATGTATAGATCATAGGCTTCGGGAGAGAGAGTGTTGTTTTTATTCTCTCTTGCTTTTATTTGGTGGTCCCTAAAACTTTGTTTGCTTTTGGTTGAGATACTTTGATATGCTTGTGAGACATTGATGATCATGTGTTTGATCATAAGCTACACTTATGCATGCTTGATATATCTTATCTATCCTATGTGATCATTCACTTTGCCTTGGTGATGAGTGCATGTATTTCACTATTAATCATTTTGAGCGCTCCACCAAGATGTATGTGACATGGAAGAGTAACCCATAACTCTAACCTCTTGTGCATTTGCAGTCCAAAGCAAATTTTAAATATGCACAAATTTAGGGGGAGCTCTTACTTATCACATACTTCTCAAAGCGATGATGTAATTCATTCTTATTATCATTTGTCGAAGCTTTGATCTATATGTTGTCATCAATTACCAAAAAGGGGGAGATTGAAAGTGCAACTATCCCTAGGTGGTTTTGGTAATTCATAACAACATATAGCTCATTAAGCTAATGATATTCCAAGATAACTATTTCAGGAAAGCTCAATGATTGGCATGGCATGAATGGTGAAAGTGGAACCCTCAAAATACTAAGGACAAAGGATTGGCTCAAGCTCAAAAGCTCAAGACTCTTCATTTCACATTTTAGTGATCCAAGTTCACATTGAGTCCATAGGAAAAGCCAATACTATCAAGGAGGGATGAGGTGTTGCTTAATGAGCTCTTTGCCTTGTGTGCTTAATGATATGCTCCAAAATCCTCAACTACTTTCCCATATCCACATATGACCTAAACCTTAAACCAAACTCGGTCATACCGATTCTTTCTATCTGGCACCACCGAGTCTTCATATGTCATAAGCCACTGCCAAAACCCTAGCAAATCGGTTTCACCGATAGGGATCTCGGTCTCACCAAGATGGGATTGCAATCTCTCTGTTTCCTTTTCATAACTTCTCGGTCTCACCGGAAGAGCGGATCGGTCCCACCGAGATTGCAATGCAAACTCTCTGTTTCCTTTTTGTAACTTTTCGGTCTCACCGAAAGAGCAAATCGGTCCCACCGAGTTTGCCTGACCAACTCTCTGGTTAGCTAATTACCAAATCGGTCTCACCGAGTTTGTGTAATCGGTCTCACCGAGATTACGTTATGCCCAAACCCTAACCATATCGGTCCTACCGAGATGCATGCCAGTCCCACCGAAAATCTCTAACGGTCACTAGGTTTACCTTCTTGGTCCGACCGAGTTTGTTGATTCGGTCCTACCGAGATTGGTAAATTGTGTGTAACGGTTGGATTTTAAGTGGAGGCTATATATCTCCACCTCCTCTTCACTCGTGGAGAGAGCCATCAGAACACATCTACACTTCCAACTCATATGTTCTGAGAGAGAACCACCTACCCTTGTGTTGAGACCAAGATATTCCATTCCTGCCACATGAATCTTGATCTCTAGCCTTCCCCAAGTTGCTTTCCACTCAAATCTTCTTTCTACCAAATCCAAATCCTATGAGAGAGAGAGTTGAGTGTTGGGGAGACTATCATTTGAAGCGCAAGAGCAAGGAGTTCATCATCAACACACCATTTGTTACTTCTTGGAGAGTGGTGTCTCCTAGATTGGCTAGGTGTCACTTGGGAGCCTCCGACAAGATTGTGGAGTTGAACCAAGGAGTTTGTAAGGGCAAGGAGATCGCCTACTTCGTGAAGATCTACCGCTAGTGAGGCAAGTCCTTCGTGGGCGATGGCCATGGTGGGATAGACAAGGTTGCTACTTCGTGGACCCTTCGTGGGTGGAGCCCTCCATGGACTCGCGCAACCGTTACCCTTCGTGGGTTGAAGTCTCCACTAATGTGGATGTAGGATAGCACCACCTATCCGAACCACGGGAAAAACATCCATGTCTCCAATAGCGTTTGAATTCTCCAAACCCTTCCCTTTACATTCTTGCAAGTTGCATGCTTTGCTTTCCGCTGCCTATATACTCTTTGCATGCTTGCTTGAATTGTGTGATGATTGATTGACTTGTCCTAAAGTTGCTAAAATCTGCCAAGAACTAAAATTGGGAAAAGGTTAAGCTTTTATTTGGTCAAGTAGTCTAATCACCCCCCTCTAGACATACTTCTGATCCTACAACTTGGCCGTGCTGAGAGGCGAAAGGGCAAGGGCGAAGCGTCGCGGGCCCTAACAGCCTGCGGCGTTGGGCACCGCGTGGCGGTTGATTGGACGCGAGCGCCTCCGCAACCGCGCAGGTTATTAAAGGCATGGCGTCTGCCCAGGCTTTGCTCTTCTCTTTCTCCGGTCGCTGCTCAGATCCCCTTTCTTGCGCCTCTCCTTCCTTCCTCCAAACTCCTAGATCCGCTCCTCCCGTGTGACCCAGGAAGACATGGCGCCGCGTCAGCCTCCGGCCGAAGCTTGGTTCTCGCCCGCTTTGGACTCGCCCAATGTGTCGGAGGCGAGCCTTGCCGGGCTGCGCCGGATGGCGGCGGCGCAGGCAATCGATGGGGCGCAGGTGTTCAAGGTCGCCCCCCCCCGAGGGCCGAGGGAGCACCTTCTACCCTATCTTCGTAAGCTCCATTACCGCGGGCCTGGTGCCTCCTTTCTCCGAGTTCTTCCTTTCCGTCCTCCACCATTACAACTTACAAGCTCTGCATCTCCACCCCAACTCCATCCTTCTTCTGGCGATCTTCGCCTACTACTGCGAGGCTCATGTGGGCGTGTAGCCCTCAGTGGCCTTGCTGTGCCACTTCTTCTCCCTCTGGGTCACCCGTGGTTCTCCTTCCGCATGCGTGAGCTTCGTCGCGTACGGCGGCGCCATTGCCATTTCGAATCCCGAGAAGAGGATTGAGGGCTTCAGGAGCAAGTGGGTCTTGGTAGATGCCGGGCGCATCCACCCTCGGCTGATCCTGCCCGCGGAGCAGCCCGCGAGCTCCAACGACTGGTGCTGAGCGGAGCTCACGGACCCTCGCGCGAAGCTGGTACTGGAGAAGATGGACGCGGACCTGAAGCCGGCCAGCACGGCGGCGGTGAAGCTGACCGGCGCGTTGCTGCTGAGGGAGTTCCTGGTGCACCAATTGGCTCCACTTCGGCAGTACTCACCTCTGATGTGGAGGCCTCATCCGAGCCCCGCGGCCTTGGGCGACGAGGATTTGACCGCGGTTCTCCAATCTCTGGTTGGGGGCGAGGTGGCAAGGTTGGAGGGCGCGCCTGCGCCCTTGTTCCTTCATGACGACTGGAAGCAGGTGGTGGAGTCCATGCCCGTCTTCAACGGGGACGGGCCCGTGCCCGTGGTGTCTCCCGAGGGACTGGTGGACATGTCCTCCGGCGACTCCAGCGGAGAGGAGGGCGAAGAGGAGCGGGAGAAGGGCCCTGACTCCGAGGCAACTTACGGAGAGTTGAGGGCTCCCCTTCCCCGGCGCAAGTCTCGTACTCTCCGCCTTTCGTTAAGCGATGATGATGAGGACGACGACGTGCTGGGTAGCGGGAGCTCGCCCCCGATCCCGAAGAAGGGCAGGACCGGGCTGATCCCCCGCGGGTCCGCCCTGGCTCCGGGGCGATCCGCGGACGCGCCTTCCGCTTCTGAGGTTGACCCCTCCAGCCGGCTCTCAGGCTTCAAGTATGGCCGGAGGCTGCTTGAGCTCTCCAGCGACGACCCATAAGTGCTTGATCCTTCGTCTTTTGTTTCTTGTTCCGCCGCTGAGGCTTGATGTTCGCTTCTCTCGGATAGGCTGGCGCCCGCGGCGAAGAAGCTGAAGGGGGCTCCCGAGGCCCCATACGCGGCAACGCCTCCGCCTGCAGGGGAAGGTGATCGTGATGCACGGGCTTCTCCTGCCCGGTCATCCTCGCGAGGCTTGGCTGAGCTGGCTGGGGCGAGCCCAGCCCCCATGGCCCAAGTGACTCCCGAGGTGCCCCTGCCTGCTGCCGCCACCACAGTCGTCGGGGCGCAGCAGACTCCACCTCAGGATGCTGTGGTCTCGTCGCCGCTACCTTCTCCTCCCGTTCCACCGACCGCTGTTTTCCCAACTCCTCCTGCCGTCTTGGAGCGTGCTGCTGCTGGACTGGACCGGCTGCGGCAGGATCTTCTTGGCGCCGACCCTCGCCTGGTGGCCGGGCGCCTGGAGCTAGCTTCTAGATGGATTTGCTCCGACGCCTCGATCTGGGCGGCGCTGGTTCAGGCCTCGACAGCCCGCGATGAAGAGAGGGAGGCCGTCCTCGAAGCAAAGGCTGCTCGAGACGCGGCCCTGGGGGAGGTGGTTGAAGTCTGTGGTCGCTGCAAGGAGCTGGAGGACGAGCTGCAAGGCCTGCGAGACCAGCTCGCGAAGGAGGTCCGCCTTCGCCAAGAGCAGGAAGAAGGCATGAAGGCTCGCGAGGCGGCCATCGAGGACCGGGAGGCCAAGCTCAAGAAGCGCCGCGACCGCCTAGGCGCGCTGAAGAAGGAGCTGGAGGTGACGAAGGCCGAGCTGGACGGCAAGGCCCGGGTCCTTGCCGAGGATCGCGTGGTCTTCGCGGACATGGAGAAGGAGGCCCGTGCTTCGCAGAAGACACTTTACGAGAGCGGCCTGGAGAGCCTGCTGGCCGGTGCCGAGGACGGCCCCGCCAAGCTGCTTCCCTTCCTGGTTCGTGCCCTTGGGGATGTCGCCCTTGGCCTCGGCCCCACGACTGAGGCCGAGGCGCGTGTCTTGTCTTCTGCTGCACTGACGCGGGTCTTCGCCCACATCTACCTTCGCGATCCCAGCGCAGACCTCGACGGCCTGTTGGAGCCGGTGAGTGGCGAGGGTGCTGCCGCCGCTGTCGAAGCCGTGAAGGGGCGTGCAGAGGCGCTGCTGGGGAAGTTCCGGGCCTTCATCACCAAGCCAAAGCAAGGCGCTGCCGACCCTGCTGCTCCATGAAGCGAGGCCACTCCGCGCTGCTCCATCGCCGACAAGTGACTCCGCTGCCGCTCCTGTTCTTCTTTTAATTCTTGCACATGCATCACGCCTCGGGGAGGCATTTAAACATGCGTTTGGTACTGAGACGACAGTATGGACTGTAATATTTGCTTTTAAATTCCTTGAGTTTTATGCTTTTCCTCCCTACTTGCTTGTGTTCTACGCCGGCAGAGCCCGGCCCCGCGCGTGCCTCACCCAGCATTAGCCCCGACCGGAAACCAGGACGGGACCAAAGGAGTGAGGGGCTACGTGACAAGTTAGGCTCCTGAGTCGCGATGCTCAGGAGTCCCCCTTGGCGCACGAACAACAAGTAGGGAAGTGTGATGTAGGTGTATCTTCCGTTCTACGTCTGTAGAGCCCGACTCCGCGCGTACCTCACCCAGCATAGCCTTTCGGAACTAAGGAGTGAGGGGCTACGGAGCCAGTTAGGCTCCTGAGTCGCGATGCTCAGGAGTCCCCCTTGACGCGCAAACAGCGGGCGATGAGGTGAGATGCAAGCGAGACTACCGTTCTACGTCTGCAGAGCCCGGTCCCGCGCGTACCTCCCCTAGCATAGCCTTTCAGAACTAAGGAGTGAGGGGCTATGGGACCAGTTAGGCCCCTGAGTCGCGATGCTCAGGAGTCCCCCTTGACGCGCAATCAGCGGGCGATGAGGTGAGATGCAAGCGAGACTACCGTTCTACGTCTGCAGAGCCCGGCCCCGCGCGTACCTCACCCAGCATAGCCTTTCGGAACTAAGGAGTGAGGGGCTACGGGACCAGTTAGGCCCCTGAGTCACGATGCTCAGGGGTCCCCCTTGACGCTCAAACGGCCTTCATACCTTGGCTCCGCTCGGGGAGAGACGCGTGATGAACCAGGCCCGAGGGGCCTGGTTGGGTGGCGTAAGTCCGGGTGTGACCCAGGCGTAGCCCCCGTGCCTAGCCCGCTCGTGCGGCGCTCCCGAGGGGAGGCGTTACGATGAGGCTAGACGTTGAGCTCTGGGCTCCCTGAGGTTGATGCGGCCCGGAGGCCACCCTCAGTTGTTTATCACCAGCACGGAGCATAGCGCTTCCGTATGTGTACGGGCATAGCCGCTCCTCGGTAGTGTCGTCAGCCAGCGCGGAGCATGGTGCTTCCACTGGTACATGGGAGGGGGCTCACCTCCGGGAGGAGCCCCCGGGGCGTGTACAGCCCCGCCCTGACACGTGGCCGGCACGGTAGGGCTAGGTGAGGTCTATCTGGGCACCCGTGAGCCAGCGCGGGACTCACGGAGCCCTACCTCTAGGCGGGTTGCGCCTGGCACTGGGATGTATCTTGTGATGTGTTCCTGCAAATTTGGTTAGATGCCGGCACTCTACGTCCTCGGGTCCCGGCCCTCGAGCTTGTCTCAGCCGTCGCTGGTATGCCAGGTCGCGATGCCGTGGACAAGGCCAGAGGGTGAGGGCTGGAGAGCCAGTAAGAGCCCTGAGTCGCGATGCTCAGGTACCCCCCCCTTTAACGTGCAAGTGGTCGACATGGAGAAGAAGAGGTGCCGTGGATAGGCATCAAGTAATCAAGCATGATAGGCGAATGCATAGTTGGAAATAAACGCAAGGAAGACACACGCCACTGGGCCTGGCCCGAGCGGCCTGCGGATGATGCAGCCTAAGGGGCGCCCCCAACAAAGCAAGCTAATGACCGAAAAATAAAAAGGGATACATGCCGCAGGGACGGACCCACGCGGCCTGGGAATGAAGCAGCCCGGGAGGGCGTTCCCAGCCGGAAATGAAGCTTGAAAGATGTCACCGGGAGTTGTCGAGGACGAAGTGGTGTTGGTGCAGCAGACTCGGTGGGCTGCGGAAGCCGATCCTCGCGAGCCCCCAGGCCCTGGGGCCTCAGGAGGCTCCGGAGGCGCTGGTGGCTCCTCGCGAATCATCTCCATCTCCGCCAGGACTGCGGAACGCCTGTCTTCCTGAGTCTCCATGATGCCCCTCATGAGGCGCTGGTATGCAGCAGCCACGCTCGGCAAGCTGTAAGGCATGCGAACATAGCTGTGGGGTGGACCTCCACAACGCCCTACTTGCGAGGGCCAGAGGCGCTCCATCGTGGCGACCTGATTGAGCCCTGGTACGTCGATGCAGACGCGTAGCCCACCATCCTCGCCTGGATGGGGAGTCACAGCCGGTAGACGGCGGCAACATCTCATGATTCTTGACTCCTGTAGTTCTTGAACAGCCTTGTTAACGAACTCATGCTGGTCTGACCTTCCTTGCCTCGCTCCTCCTTGAGGGAAACGTGCTTCGAAGCACGCCTCCACGTGGTGCCCAAGCGCCTCCCTCGTGACCCTGGCCAGGTCGGTGGCCCTCCAGGTGAGAGCCCCCGAGCCATGCCTGAGGAGGGCGCCGAGCGCGCTTTCCTATGCAATGGAAGGAGGGTCCCCTTGGGCAGACGCGGGCCCTGAGGGGCCTGCCTCCTGAGGGGCCGGTCCGGATGACGCCTTCTTCTTCTTGGGGGTGGTTTCGTGAAGCCCCCTGCTTCCGCGATCTGGGTCTTCTAGTGACGCGGCCTGAAAGTCTCGCTCCAGGGAACACATTGCATCCTTCTCTTTACATGGCACCATGATGACTCTGCCACTTCCTGGCATCTTGAGGACGTTGTAGCCATGGTGAGTTATGGCCATGAACTTGGCCAGCGCTGGGTACCCGAGGATGGCGTTGTACGGCAGGCAGATGTGAGCGACGTCGAAGTCGATGAGCTCGGTGCGGTAGTTGCTGCGGCCCCGAAGGTGACAAGGAGGCGGACTTGCCTGATCGGGATCGTGGAACCATCAGTGACTCCGGAGAAAGGCTTGGTTGGCTGAAGCTGGTCATAGGGCACTTGGAGATTGTTGAATGTTTCCACGGACAGGGCGTTGAGCCCTGCTCCACCATCGATGAGGGTCCTGGTGACCAGTACGTTGCTGATGACTGGGGAGCAAAGCATCGGGAGTACCCCGGCTGTGGCCGCGCACTTGAGCTGATCCGCTGAGTTGAACGTGATGGTGCATGCCGACCACCTGAGAGGGCGCGTTGCTTCGAGCCTGGGGAGGATTGCATTCACTTCGCGGGAAAACCACTTGAAGATGCGTTGGGAGGCTGGTGCTTGAGCTCCGCCCAGGATGCAGGCGATTGCGCGCGGCTCCTGGAAGCCCCCAGCCACCTCGTCTTGATGGCGATCCTCGTTCCTCCTTGGCTGAGGCGGCAGTGGAGGGAGGCCTGCGTTGCCCTGCAGGCGATCCTCACGAGGCTGATCCCGCCAATCCCCCTCACGAGGCAAGTCTCGCCAGCGGTCCTCGCGAGGTTGATCACACCACCCTTGGCGTGGGCCGCGGTCTTCCCAGCGTCCTGGGTTTCTTCCTCCTCCTCGGCCGTAGCCCCGGTCAGCGCGGTCGGGACGACGGCCGATCCTTCCTTCTCGCACGGCGCAGAGCTCTTGGCATTCATTGGTGTTGTGGGTGGGGAGGTTGTGGTACACACAGTACCGGCTGCCCCTGGAGGACTCGGGCAGATCCTTGCCCCGCTTGGTATCAGGCTCTGCCGCGAGCACGGCAGCCCCCTTGGCTTCACGTCCTTGGCCTTGGGTTTCTTCTCTTCTGGGTCTATGGCAGGCCGCTCGAGGAGGGAGAGACGCCCCTCCTCAGCCCTGACGCACTTGGTCGCCAAGTTGAACAGCTCTAGGGAGGTGCACAGGTCTTCATGCATCGCCAGCTCCTCCTTCATCTTGACGTCGCGCACACCATCGTAGAATGCCGAGATGATGGCTTCCTCGGACACCTTGGGGATCTTGAGGCGCGCGCTATTGAAGTGCTGGATGCACTTTTGCAGGGTCTCTCCGAGTTGTTGCTTGATGCGGCGCATGTCGCTCACGGCGGGCGGCCGGTCGCGAGTACCTTGGAAGTTGGCGATGAAGCGGGTGCGCATCTGGTCCCAGGAAGAGATCATGCCTGGGGCCAGGTTCAGAAGCCAGGTGCGAGCTCCTTCCTTGAGCGCCATGGGGAACTAGTTTGCCATGACCTTTTCGTCCCCGTTGGCAGCTTCGATGCCCAGCTCATAAAGCTGGAGGAACTCTGCAGGGTCGGTCGTGCCATCGTAGCGAGGAGGCAGGTCTGGCTTGAACTTGCCGGGCCACGCGACGCTGCGCAGCTCGGTGGTGTAGGCGCGGCAGCCTGCGGTGGCCGCGGGAGGCTTCGGTTGAGGGAGAGCTTGGCCTTGCGGGTCCCCATGCGCTGCAGCTAGAAGCAGCGCGGGGTCTTGACGTGCCGGAGCTGGAGCAGGGTCACGGCGAGCCGGAGCAGGAAGCGCCCAGGCGGCCTCTTGCGGTCGAGGGACCTCTTGGCAGCTCCGTTCTTGCTGGGCTGGCGCCTGACGGAGCGGGTTCCGCCCAGGGGCCACGCGCCTTGGAGCCATGGCATCTTCTTGGAGAGGAGGCGGCTGGTACGCCCCCGGAGCTTCATGGCCCGCGCGGGGCGGGGTGCGGCGCTGCGGAGCGGACGGCGCAGGAGAGCCCCCTGCGGCGCGGACGAGCTCGACGACGCGGTCGAGCCATTCTTCGTAGACATCGTCGACGGGACGGTAGCGCAGGAGCTCGTTTGCCGCGATGAGCGCAGCTCGAGCCTCCAAGGGTGCGCGGAGCGCGCGGGACAAAGAGCCAGCTGGCGCGAGCGATGGAGTAGCGGTGCGGCCGTCTTGCCGCACGGACGGGTGCTGAGACGACGCTTGCTTCTCGTTCCCCGCTGGGCCGGTGGCGGCGTTGATGGCGGGCGACGGGGAACGACGAGGACGCCCACCGACGGGAGCCGTGTGGGCGACGCGGGAAGC
Organism: Aegilops umbellulata; assembly: GCA_032464435.1. NCBI lineage: Eukaryota > Viridiplantae > Streptophyta > Magnoliopsida > Poales > Poaceae > Aegilops > Aegilops umbellulata. Next base: position 185,744,028 of record CP136059.1, read on the forward strand.
GATGGCGGCCCGACGCTCGGTGCGGGCCCGACGAGCGTCAGACATGGACGCGACGGTCGGAGGAGAGCGGAGCGGTGGAAGACAAATTCTGGCGCACCCCTACCTGGCGCGCCAAATGTCGGATCTCGGGTTCCGGAAGACCCTTAAGGTTCGAACTCTGGGGTGCGCGCGGATATTATGCCTTCTACCTCTCCGTCTCGCAAAGATCTAACTACTGAAAGAACAACACAAAATACACAGGGTTTATACTGGTTCGGGCCACCGTTGTGGTGTAATACCCTACTCCAGTGTGGTGGATGGATTGCCTCTTGGGCTGATGATGATGAACAATACAAGGAAGAACAGCCTCGCGAGGGCCTGTTCTAGCTGGGGCGATGAACTGCTAGGAGGAGTTCAGCCGCCCTTCTCTCTCTCTCACTTGCCCTCTGCTTGCTCAGATTCTAGGTACCTCCTTCCCTGGGGGTGGCTAGTCCAATTTATAGGCAAAGGCCCTGGGCCTCTTCCCAAATATTGAGCGGGAAGGGCGCCAACAATTGGCCAATTTGAAGGGGAACATCCAGTACACTTATCCTGACTAAAGTTGGTCCTCGCCTGCCAAAGGCCCTGTGGTGACGCCGTTCTGGGCTCCACGATGACCTCCTTCCCACCGTTGGACTGGTCTTGGTCTCGTTGCACCAAAATGGATGCCTTTGCTTCATCCTCTCGTCTGCGCTTGCCCCCTTTGCACCAAAGAGGAAAGGGAGGACACTGCGCAGGCTGGCGCCCGCCTGGCGCCCTTGGTCGTCATGGCTTGCGTCATGGGCACCTCGTGAGGTACCCCGCCTTGATCTCTCCGCCTCCTCGTGAGCTAGCCTGATGAGGCCGTGCCTGAGGAAGCGCCGTGTTGTCCGCCCCGCGAGGCTTGGCCCCTCGCGAGGGTCTTGGGTCTTGTGTTGATGAAGATTGGCCGTGCTGGGGCCCCTTTTGAGGCACGTCGCAGGCCGCAGGCAGGCAAGTCTGGGGACCCCCGTTCCCAGAACGCCGACATGCACGAAGCCTGAAAAATCAGAAGTGGAAGCTCAAAACTTCGGAAGACGCACTCAGAATCAGATGGAGCAAAGTACTCAACACCGCAGTTAAATATAGCAGTAGTCGCCGCACCTAAAGCTATCCAAAGCGAAAGCTACTGCCTGAATTCGACGAGGAGTCCTTAGAGCCCCCGCAGTCAAAAAGTAAGAAAGCCACCCAGTCGGATGAACGACCCCATGTCCAGCACGGAGCGGCAAGCGGCGCCGCACACAAGCCGGCACAAGATCCACTTAAGGATTCACATCAAAAAGATGGCCCAGCCAGATCTATTTATGGGCCAAGAAAGCAAGCTCTCATAAGCAATGCAACAAAACCAGTATCCGAACTCCACGGCACACCCAAATACAGGGGTGCTGCACACCCCCTATGTTTCACCGATGAGGTCCTGGATTATGAATTTCCAGCGGGATTCAAGCCCGTAAACATAGAGGCGTATGACGGAACAACAGACCCTAGAGTCTGGATCGAGGATTATATCCTCCACATACACATGGCCAGAGGAGATGACCTCCACGCCATTAAATACTTACCCCTCAAGCTTAAAGGGCCAGCCCGGCATTGGCTCAAAAGCCTTCCCGGAAACACAATTGGAAGTTGGGAAGAGCTCGAGGACGCTTTCCGAGCAAATTTTCAAGGGACCAATGTCCGCCCACCGGATGCAGATGATCTCAGTCACATAAAAAGAATCAGATAGTCAACTGTCCGGACGCCGAAGCCTTAGCAGCTTTTAAGCATAGCATCCGAGACGAATGGCTCGCCAGACACCTCGGCCAAGAAAAGCCAAGAACAATGGCCGCATTAACAAGCCTCATGAGCCGCTTTTGCGCAGGAGAGGACAGCTGGTTGGTAAGATGTAGCACCAACGACCCAAGTACATCCGAAACTAGGGATGGAAATGGAAAACCGCGACGCAACAAGGACCGGCACTGGACTAAGGAAAACAATCCGAAGAGCACGGTAGTCAATGCCGGATTCAAAAACTCGCGGCAGAATCAGAAGAAGCCGCCCCTCAAGGATAACAGGGACGAGCTATCCAACTTAAAAAAAATCTTGGATAAGATATGTCAGATACACAGTACTCCTGGGAAGCCTGCAAACCATACCCACAGAGATTGTTGGGTTTTTAAGCAATCCGGCAGACTCAACGCCGAACACAAGGGGCTCGACACACCAAGCGAAGACGATGACGAACCCCAAAAGCAGAGCACCAGGAAACAAAAGAATTTTCCACAAGAAGTAAAAACAGTAAACTTACTTCACATAACAAAACAAGCGGCGCCCATAGAGGTACGCGCCATATGGCCTATCCCAAAGGAGTCTCGCCACTGGTTGTCAAAACCAATCACCTTTGATCATCTAGATTACTCTAGAAATATCAGGAACGCATGCTGGACTGCCTTGGTACTCGATCCAATAATTGGCGGACTCTAGTTTACAAATGTCCTGATGGACGGCGGCAGCGGTCTAAACCTGATATATCTGGACACAATCCGCCACATGGGGATAGACCCAACATAAATTCGCCACAGCGAAACCTCCTTTTAAGAGGTAACGCCAGGTCCGGATACCCATTGCATGGGTTTTCTCCGGCTTGAAGTTATGTTCGTCTCCCCCGATAACTTCCGTCGTGAAAAGATAACTTTTCACATCGTCCCATTCTCAAGTAGCTATCAAGCACTGCTGGGACGCAAAGCTTTCGCCCGCTTTAATGCAATACCGCATTATGCATCTCTTACGCTTAAGATGCCCGGTCCACGAGGCATCATCTTACTAAAGGGAAACACGGAACGCGCCCCCCACACGGAAGATTGTGTGGCTGCCTTAACAACCCCACAATAAAACGGCTTCACCAGCCAAAACATCCAAACGGGTCGTTAAGACCACGGACACGGTTAGACGAGTCCGGCATAAAACATATAATTGATAAAGGCTAAAATAGTCGTATACCTCTGCGCTAGGGGCTCCGCGCATATAAAATACGAGACAATCAAGCTCAATTTTATCCATTTCAATTTATACTTTGTTTATTTAGTATAACTTCTGTTCGGCACGACCTCTTCTCAACTAAGTTCCTCTCTTTTACAGATGAACACCGTGCTGCGCCCGTCCAGGATACGACACAACGGAGACACAGGCGCAGACATGCAGCAGGGACCCGTTCCAAGGATTCTTTTTAGATTAAGACCCTGCGTAAACCTTTTTTACTGTCTCTTGTTGATACACATCCTCCGGTTTTTCGGTATAACCAAGGAGGAGGCTGGCGTCTTGGCATGTGGCCACGTCAGAATTTTTGCGCATACCTGGACACTAGGGGCTTATAACCAAGGGCGTTGTCCCGCCCACGTTCATAAAGACCGAATACCTTAGGGAGTGTTCGGCGTCGAGAGTTTAGCCTTATATGCATCAGCTCCGAATCATGTCTTTGGTCAAATGTTGGGTTGCCCGGCTCCTGTGTTTTGCTGCGTTACGTTCCGCTCTATCGGCTAAGGCGGCACCAGGAGAACTACTGCAATTGTGCCCCGGTTCGGCCAGGTGAGCACCTCAGTAGAGAAAGCCAAAAACTGACTGTCATGATATAGCATGAGGCCGGTCAACCACTCGATGACTTACCGGAATCTATAGGATTCCTCCGCATTAACGAAGGGCCATTTCCCGGCCAGGCACGTACGCGCCCCGAATTCGAGCGAGCGCAGGCGCCACCAGGGGCTATCTAAGTAGCCTCACTGTCAAGCTCCTATGGCTAAGTGAAAGTGATAAAGCATTATAGTCCGATTGCCTAGCTCGCTGCGCTATCACCTCCTTTGTAGGACCAAGACGTTGGATCAAGTGTGAAAATGCGCGTTCTGTGAGCACCCCCGCATTATTTGCGTGGGGGCTGAAGCCGACGACTGCCATCTTTCATATTATATATATATATATATCTTAGAACAGCCGCACAGGAGGTGTTACAAATACTTGATGGCACAAGTATAAAAATCTTCTGCAATTTATCAAAATATTGTTTTACAATAACATATGCTATTCGAACATAGCATCCTTCGAGCACTGCGTCTCTATTACACGAGCACCTTGAAGGACTTCCTGAAAATAGTTCTCGGCAGGTACTCGGCTTTCGTCCGAATCTCGGGATGCAACAATGGTGGTCTCCATCTCTGCCCAGTATGTCTTGGCACGGGCAAGAGCCATCCGTGCACCCTCTATGCATGCTGACCTCTTCATTGGATTAATAGTCGGAAACGCACCAAGGACTGCTGCACCAAGCTGAAATAACTTTTCAGCTCCGAGATCTCCGACCACAGATGACTCATGATGCACTTCATGGCGAGTCCGGACAACCTATTCAGCTCGGCCCATTCGGCCAGGCGACCGGCCACCAACAGTGGACGCTCTGGATTGTGGAACTGCGACCAGAAGAGTTTTTCCACTTCGCGATCTTCTTGATCTCGAAAGTGTTCGGTCGCATCAGCAGCACTTGCCGCCAAATCCAGATAGGTGTCCGCTGCACTCCACAACCGGTCCAACGGAGCATTCTTAGGATCACAAAACTTCCTCCGCAGCATAAAGGGCTTTCCAGCTGCGATCTCTCCGGCCTAACGAAGCTCCTCCTTCGCAGCTCTCATCGCAGAGCGAGCATCCTTGGCATCGGCAACGGCCTTCTCCAAGTCCGTCTGTTCCGCCCGATCTTCTTTTTCTAGAAGCCTGCAACGGTCAGCAACACTCTTCAGCTTCACGGCCATCTCGGCCATCTCTTTCTTGCTTCGGCAGTGAGCAGCCTGTTCGGCTCTTAGCTCTTCAAGGGCCTTCTTGGCAGCCGCATCACTTTTTCTGGCTTGCCCCTTGGCTCGAGCAAGTTCCGCCCGAAGACTCTCCATGGCAGCCGCACCATCTGCATCAAGCACACATAGTAACATACTGGCGTAAGCTCCTCTTACCAGGCGCCACCGGAGGGGTTACATACCTTGTGCCTCGTCAAGCCGCTTGTTAACAAGCACGATGTCGGCCTCTGCCACATCAAGTTGCCGCTTTAGCTCGGCAAATTCATCAGTCCGGCTGGACGACGGACACTTCGTCACCTACATACGAAGACAGCATTTTAGACCTGGGGTTATGATCCTCTGCACACCGTCAATTTTGACAACGCACAGAGTCTCAGGGGCTACTATGTGTACAGGGCGCATCCTATTTATGCGCCACTATTAAAAAAGGGTGTGTTATTCTGCGTACCTCAAAACCCGTCAGTAAACTTCTGACGGCCTCGTGCAATCCGCTTTCCGCGGACGAAACCCTTTCAATCACCGTGCCCATCAATGCACGATGCTCCTCTGAGATAGATGCTTGCCCTAGCAGATCCTTCAGCTCCTCCGACCATGCACCGGATGGTGCCGGACTCGTCCTATGGCCTTTTTCGAAGGATGGTCACGGAGAGCCTTGGGGGGCCATATGGCTGCCTTCCGGCCCTGCCGGATTCGGAGAAACCCTCCGCGACGATACCTCAGGGTCACCCGCCTCTCTAGGCGGTTCGGCAGGGGGAGGCGTTCCGCTCTCCATCATCTCCGGAAGAAGATCCCCCGAAGACGAGCTCTGCTGAGAAGGGCTGAGGTCCAAACTACAAGGTAAATTTTCGGTTACTCTTCTCAGATATAAAACAAGGATTCTTCTCAAAGAAAACCCTCTCTCTACTTACGGCTCGGTGGAGGGCTGGCCCCCTTGAGGGCATAGTTCGGCCGAGGTATGCCCCGGCGCAGGACCCTCTGACGAAGATCTCTTCCCCCATTTTGAGGCCACGGTCTTCGGGTCTTCAGAGGCGGTCCTCTTCTTTCCTAGAGGAGAGGAACTTTCGATTCCTTCCCTCCGAACAACCTCCTTCGAGGGGGCCGTAGTTTCCTTGTCCCCTCCCTTGCTTTCCTTCAAAGGCACAATCTTCAACATCCTAACCAGCACGGGATCCGGTGTGGTCTCGGGGAGGGGAGCCGGACACCTGATAAGCTTTGCTTTCGCTATCCACTCCTGTTTAAAGAACAGTTCTTTAGAAGCAAGTTTTATGACAAATATACGGATAGTGAGTCCGGGCACAAGGCTACTTACTTTAGTATCCGGGCGATTGCAGCTCAGGCCTGCGTCCTCGGTCAAGTCCGGACACGTCGCTTGTGATCCGAAGAACAACTTATACATCTCCGCGGGTGTTGCGCCCATGAAATGCTGGAGAACTCGCGGTCCCTCCGGATTAAACTCCCACAGGCGAAGGGGGCGACGTTTGCCGGGCAGGGTTCGGCGGATCAGCATGACCTGCGTCACTTTGACCAGGCTGAGGTGTCTTTCTAGGAGATCCGTGATGCGACCCTGCAACAAAGGCACGTCCTTGGATGACCCCCAGTCAAGTCCTTTATTGACCCATGACGCTAGCTGAGGTGGGGGACCCGAGCGAAAGGCAGGTGGCGCCACCCACTTGGTGCCCCTGGGAGCGGTGATATAGAACCACTCTTGTTGCCATAAGCTGAACTCCTCTTGAAAAGAGCCCTCGAGCCATGGAGCATCAGCATTCTTGCTTGTAACAGCGCCTCCGCACTCAGCGTGCCGCCCCTCGATCATCTTCGGCACTACCTTAAAGGTCTTGAGCCATAGTCCGAAGTGAGGATTAACACGGAGGAAGGCTTCACACACGATGATGAAAGAGGAAATGTGGAGGATGGACTCCGGAGCTAAGTCGTGAAATTCCAACCCATAATAAAACATGAGCCCCTCACGAAGGGATCCGTTGGGAAGCCTAGCCCCCGAAGGAAGTGAGACATGAACACCACGCTCTCACCAGGCCTGGGAGTGGGAATGACCTGCCCTTGAGCATGCAACCTATGCGAGATTTCGCCGGTCAAGAACCTGGCCTCTCTCAGCTTTAGCACGTCCTCCTCCGTAATGGAAGAGGGCGCCCATCGGCCTCGAAGGTCGGAACCGGACATTGTCGAAGATCCGAGGCCCCCGAAATTTGGAGCCTTGGGTGTTGGAACTCGAGGCGAAGGGCGAAATCATTTGATATTGAAAGAAAGGAGTAAGGCCTTGGTCTCTTTATAAGATGTTGAATACCAAGGGCCCTCCCCGTAACCGTTTGGGGCTCGCCTTTAATCGAGAAGACATGCCAATGGGAACGATTGGGTTACCCACGTCCGTATTGATGAGACTCCCGTAAATAAAGGGGACACGATCTCTGCTTTGACAAGACGTGCCAAGGAAACCACCTCACAAAATGCGCTGAGGTGGGGGAGTAAAAACAATTCGAATAAAGACTTGGCTGTGGTGTGGTGTCACGCTACGGAATACGTCGATAGATTAGATTTGTGTAAATATTATTCTCTCTATGGAAACATGTGGAAACTTATTTTGCAGAGCCGGACACTATCCTTAGTGTTCAAAATCTTCTATGAAGTATTTGGAGGAGGAACCCGCCTTGCAATGCCGAAGACAATCTGCGCGCCGGACTCATCGTCATTGAAGCCTGGTTCAGGGGCTACTGAGGGAGTCCTGGATTAGGGGGTGTCCGGATAGCCGGACTATACCTTCAGCCGGACTCCAGGACTATGAAGATACAAGATTGAAGACTTCGTCCCGTGTCCGGAAGGGACTTTCCTTGTCGTGGAAGGCAAGCTTGGCAATACGGATATGTAGATCTCCTCCCATTGTAACCGACTCTGTGTAACCCTAACCCTCTCCGGTGTCTATATAAACCGGAGGGTTTTAGTCCGTGGGACAACATACAACAATCATACCATAGGCTAGCTTCTAGGGTTTAGCCTACTTGTTCTCGTGGTAGATCTACTATTGTACTACCCATATCATCAATATTAATCAAGCAGGACGTAGGGTTTTACCTCCATCAAGAGTGCCCGAACCTGGGTAAAACATGTGTCCCTTGTCTCCTGTTACCATCCGCCTAGACGCACAGTTTGGGACCCCCTACCCGAGATCCGCCGGTTTTGACACCGACACGGAGCATGATTTATTTATTGATTGTCTTCCTTATGAGTGGCGGTCGGGGATGACCGATGGTCTTTTTCTACCAATTTATTCCCCTAGGAGCATGCGCATAGTACTTTGTTTCAATGACTAATAGATTTTTGCAATAAGTATGTGAGTTCTTTATGAGTAATGTTGAGTCCATGGATCATACGCGCTCTCAACTTTCCACCATTGCTAGCCTCTCTAGTACCGCGCAAATTTCGCCGGTACCATAAACCCACCACATATCCTTCCTCAAAACAGCCATCATACCTACCTATTAAGGCATTTCCATAGCCATTCCGAGATATAGTGCCATGCCACTTCCCACCGTTCAATTTATTATAACACACATCATCATTTTCATATTGCTTTGCATGATCATGTAGTTGACATCGTATTTGTGGCAAAGCCACCGTTCATCATTTTTATACATGTCACTCTTGATTTATTGCACATCCCGGTACACCGCCGGAGGCATTCATATAGAGTCATATTTTGTTCTAAGTATCGAGTTGTAATTTTGAGTTGTAAGTAAATAAAAGTGTGATCATCTTCATTATTAGAGCATTGTCCCAAGTGAGGAAAGGATGATGGAGACTATGATTCCCCCACAAGTCGCGATGAGACTCCGGACGAAAAATAAAAAATAAAATAAAATAAGAGGCCAAAAAATGAGAGAAGGCCCAAATAAAAAAAGAGAGAAAGAGAGAGAGAGAAGGGACAATGTTACTATCCTTTTTGCCACACTTGTGCTTCAAAGTAGCACCATGATCTTCGTGATAGAGAGTCTCCTATGATATCACTTTCATATACTAGTGGGAATTTTTCATTATAGAACTTAACTTGTATATTCCAACGATGGGCGTCCTCAAATTGCCCTAGGTCTTCGTGAGCAAGCAAGTTGGATGCACACCCACTTAGTTTTCTTTTTGAGCTTTCATAGACTTATAGCTCTAGTGCATCCGTTGCACGGCAATCCCTACCCACTCACATTGATATCTATTAATGGGCATCTCCATAGCCCGTTGATACGCCTAGTTGATGTGAGACTATCTCCTTCTTTTTGTCTTCTCCACACCCACCGTCTATTCCACCTATAGTACTATGTCCATGGCTCACGCTCATGTATTGTGGGAAAGTTGAAAAAGTTTGAGAACGTCAAAAGTATGAAACAATTGCTTGGCTTGTCATCGGGGTTGTGCATGATTTGAATATTTTGTGTGACAAAGATGGAGCATAGCCAGACTATATGATTTTGTAGGGATAAGCTTTCTTTGGTCATGTTATTTTGAGAAGACATAATTATTTTGTTAGTATGCTTGAAGTATTATTTTTTTATGTCAATATTAAACTTTTCTTTTGAATCTTACTAATTTGAACATTGATGCCACAATTAAGAGAATTACGTGGATAAATATGTTAGCTAGCATTCCACAGAAAAAATTCTATTTTTATCATTTACCTACTCGAGGACGAGCAGGAATTAAGCTTGGGGATGCTTGATACGTCTCCAACGTATCTATAATTTTTATTGTTCCATGCTATTATATTAGCTGTTTTGGATGTTTTATATGCATTAATATTCTATTTTATATGATTTTTGGGACTAACCTATTAACCTAGAGCCCAGTGCCAGTGCTAGTTTCTGTTTTTTTTTCTTGTTTTAGAGTTTCGCAGAAAAGGAATACCAAACGGAGTCCAAACAGAATAAAACTTCCGCGATGATTTTTCTTGGACCAGAAGACACCCAGGATACTTGGAGTGCAGGTCAGAAGAGCCATGAGGTGGCCACAAGGGTGGAGGGCGCGCCCCCAACCTTGTGGGCCCCTGGTTGACTTCCTGACCTAGATCTTCCTCCTATATATACTCTTATACCCCAAAAACATCCAGGGGAGCCACGAAACCACTTTTCCAACACCGCAACCTTCTGTACCCGTGAGATCCCATCTTGGGGCCTTTTCCGGCATCCTGCCGGAGGGGGATTCGATCATGGAGGGCTTCTACATCAACACCATAGCCTCTCCGATGAAGCGTGAGTAGTTTACCTCAGACCTACGGGTCCATAGCTAGTAGCTAGATGGATTCTTCTCTCTCTTTGATTCTCAATACAAAGTTCTCCTCGATGTTCTTGGAGATCTATTCGATGTTATACTCTTTTGCGGTGTGTTTGCCAAGATCCGATGAATTGTGGATTTATGATTAGCTTATCTTTGAATATTATTTGAATCTCCTCTGAATTCTTTTATGCATGATTTGATATATTTGCAAGTATCTTCGAACTATCGATTTGGTTTGGCAACTAGATTGGTTTTTCTTGCAATGGGAGAAGTGCTTAGCTTTGGGTTCAATCTTGCGGTGCTCGATCCTAGTGACAGAAGGGGAACCGACACGTATTGTATTGTTTCCATCGAGGATAAAAATATGGGGTTTTCATCATATTGCTTGAGTTAATTCCTCTACATCATGTCATCTTGCTTAAGGCATTACTCCGTTCTTTATGAACTTAATACTATAGATGCATGCTGGATAGCGGTCGATGCGTGGAGTAATAGTAGTAGATGCAGAATCGTTTTGGTCTAGTTGAAATGGACGTGATGCCTATATTCATGATCATTGCCTTAGATATCGTCATAACTTTGCGCTTTTCTATCAATTGCTCGGCAGTAATTTGTTCACCCACCGTAATAATTCCTTTCTTGAGATAAGCCTCTAGTGAAACCTATGGCCCCCGGGTCTATTTTTCAACATATTAGTTTCCCGTTAACTTGCCAATTTCTGTTGTCGTTCCCTTACTTTGCAATCTTTTACTTTCCGTTCCATAAACCAAAAATACCAAAAATATTACCTTACCGTTCATCCATCTCTATCAGATCTCACTTTGCGAATAACCGTGAAGGGATTGACAACCCCTTTGTTGCATTGGTTGCAAGTTGGTGTTTGTTTGTGCAGGTATTCAGTGGCTTGTTGCATTATCTCCTTCTGGATTGATACCTTGGTTCTTAAAACCGAGGGAAATACTTACGCTACTTTGCTGCATCACCCTTTCCTCTTCAAGGGAAAAACCAACGCAAGCTCAAGAGGTAGCAGTCTCCCCTGGTCCAATTTTGCCTCCCCTCCAAGGAAAGGGGGCGCCTTCCTTACATGGGCCCTTGTGGCACAATTCTCCTTCCACCACTTGGCCTTTTTAGGCCCATTGATATTAAATTAAATATAAAGCCTCCTCACAATTAATAAAGCCTTTTATTATTAATTTAACATTGCTAGAAACATTTTCCACCTATATATTATTTATCGGTAATACCCGATATTGCCCGATAAACTCCGAAACCCTTCCGGTGACCCCGAAATGCTTCAAATTCCTCTCGAAACTATTACGAATATTAATGAATCAGAAGGTCATGATTGCCTTAAGCTTTGGGACCTTGTAGGTTCGTAAAACATAGACATGAACGAAATCCCTTCATTCAATGACTGATAGCGGAAACGCGGACATCCATATCAATCCTTATGATTACATGAATGACATTTGAGTGAACCTTTGGTTATAATGTGATGTTCCCTTTGCTTAATGATAATTTACGAAACCCGAGGTGAGATGTGTCAGTATCCTCTTGAGTCATACACATGCTCACTATACCGGTCTCCTCGTTATCGGTTTTGTTCTTCTTTTCTCATTGACATGTTCGGCATCCCTGTGACGTAGTCACCTATGTCTGGCCAGACAATGATGGATGCTGTCACACCAAGAGGGCCCTAAGAATATATCTCCATCCTCAGAGGAGCAAATTCCACTCTTGAGCTATTGAGTCCCTTGTCAAACTTTTTGATGAACCTGTAAGTTGTCGTTATGATCATTGATGTCCACTACGCAACTTTATTCTTGTAGACACGTGTTGGGCCTCCAAGCGTAGAGTTTTGTAGGACAGTAGCAATTTTCCCTCAAGTGGATGACCTAAGGTTTATCAATCCATGGGAGGTGTAGGATGAAGATGGTCTCTCTCAAACGGCCCTGTAATCAAATACAAGAAATCTCTTGTGTCCCCAACACACCCAATACAATGGCAATTTGTATAGGTGCACTAGTTCGACGAAGAGATAGTGATACAAGTGTAATATTGATGGTAGAAATATATTTTTATAATCTGAATAAATAAAAACAGCAAGGTAGCAAATAGTAAATGAGCACAAAAACGGTATTGCAATGCTTGGAAATGAGGCCTAGGGTCCGTACTTTCGCTAGTGCAATCTCTCGACAGTGCTAATATAATTGGATCATATAACCATCCCTCAAAGTGCGATGAAGAATCACTCCAAAGTTCCTATCTAGCGGAGAACATAAGAATAAATTGTTTGTAGGGTACGAAACCACCTCAAAGCTATTCTTTCCGTTTGATCTATTCAAGAGTTCGTACTAAAATAACACAAAGCTATTCTTTCCGTTCGATCTATCCTAGAGTTCGTACTAAAATAACACCATAGCAAATTCATATTCATAATACTCAATCCAACACAAATAACTTCAAAGAGTGCCCCAAGATTTCTATCGGAGAAACAAAGACAAGAACGTGCATCAACCGCTATGCATAGATTACCCCAATGTCACCTCGGGAATCCGCGAGTTGAGTGCCAAAACATATATCAAGTGAATAAATACGATACCCCATTGTCACCACGAGTATTCAATTGCAAGACATATATCAAGTGTTCTCAAATCCATAAAAGTATTCAATCCGATAACAACGAAATCTCAAAGGGAAAAACTCAATTCATCACAACAAGATAGAGAGGGGAAAACACCATATGATCTGACTATATTAGCAAAGCCCGCGATACATCAAGATTGTGACATATTAAGAACAAGAGAGAGAGAGAGAGAGAGAGAGAGAGAGAGAGAGATTAAACACATAGCTACTGGTACAAACCCTCAGCCCTGAGGGTGGACTACTCCCTCCTCATCGTGGTGGCCGCTGGGATGATGAAGATGGCCACTGGAGATGATGCCCCCCTCAGGCAGGGTGCCGGAATGGGGTCTAGATTGGTTTTCGGTGGCTACAGAGGCCTGCGGCGGCAGAACTTCTGATCTAGGTTAACCCCGACGGTTTCTGGAATATTTGTGAATTTATAGGGTAAAGAGGGGGTGCAGGATGCCACCGAGGTGGGCCCCCAGGCGCACCCTGGTGGGTTGTGCCCCCCTTGGGGCACCCCCAGGTGCTGCTCTGGCCCATTGGTGGTCTTCCGGTCCATAAAAAATCCACAAAAAGTTTCACGGTGTTTGGACTCCGTTTGATATTGATTTCATGCGATGTAAAAAACAAGCAAAAAACAACAACTGGCACTAGGCACTAGGTCAATAGGTTAGTCCCAGAAATGATATGAAGTTGCTATAAAATGATTGTAAAACATCCAAGAATGATAAAATAACAACATGAAAACTTCATATATTATAGATACGTTGGAGACGTATCAATCATCGTGTTACGGATGACGTTTGAGCCACCCCAAAGCTCATTGTACGGTAATAAGTGACGACGATTGTCGGTGTCAAAACCGGCGGATCTCGGGTAGGGGGTCCCGAACAGTGCGTCTAGGCGGATGGTAATAGGAGACAAGGGACACGAACTTTTACCCAGGTTCGGGCCCTCTCGATGGATGTAAAACCCTACGTCCTGCTTGATTAATATTGATGATATGGGTAGTACAAGAGTAGATCTACCACGAGATCAAGGATGCTAAACCCTAGAAGCTAGCCTATGGTCTGATTGTTGTATGTTGTCCTACGGACTAAAGCCCTCTGGTTTATATAGACACCGGAGAGGGTTAGGGTTACACAAAGTCGGTTACAATGGTAGGAGATCTAAATATCCGCATCACCAAGCTTGCCTTCCACGCCAAGGAAAGTCCCTTCCGGACACGGGACGAAGTCTTCAATCTTGTATCTTCATAGTCCAGGAGTCCGCCTGAAGGTATAGTCTGGCTATCCGGACACCCCCTAATCCAGGACTCCCTCAGTAGCCCCTGAACCAGGCTTCAATGACGACGAGTCCGGCGCGCAGATTGTCTTTGGCATTGCAAGGCGGGTTCCTCCTCCAAGTACTTCATAGAAGATTTTGAACACAAAAGACAGTGTCCGACTCTGCAAAATAAGTTTCCACATATTGCCATAGAGAGAATAATATTTACACAAATCTAATATGCTGACGTATTCCGTAGCGTGACATCACACCACGGCCAAGTCTTTACTCGAATCATTTATACTCCCCCACCTTAGCGCATTTCGCGAGGCGGTTTCCTTGGCACGTCTTGTCAAAGCAGAGATCGTGTCCCCTTATTTACGCGATTCTCATCAATATGGACGTGGGTAACCCAACCGCGCCATTTATCACGGCGCTTGGGAGATAAGTGAGTTTTACCAGGCTGGTGGGGACGCTTAACCGCATCCGCCCATATAAGGGGATAAGGATCCACCTTTTTACCTACGCCTTCTTCCTCCTTTGCCTATCCATCTTCCGCGCACTCGAGCTCCAACGCCCAAGCCCGCACTTCCCACCTCAACCTTCTCTAGCCATGTCCGGAGCGGGAGGCAAGTGGATGGTCTCCTTCGTTACGGAGGACACGTCAAAAAACTGAGGAAAGCCGGATACTTGTCTAACAACATCGCGCACCGGCTTCCCGAAGAGGGGCAGCTCCTCCCCACCCCAAGGCCCCATGAGAGGTTAGTATTCCTTCCCCATTTCCTCCGCGGACTGGGCTTTCGTCTCCACCCGTTCGTCCGGGGGCTCATGCTCTACTATGGCCTAGATTTCCACGATCTGGCCCCGAACTTCGTCCTCAACATCTCGGTGTTTATCGTCGTGTGTGAGGCTTTCCTCTGCGTACGCCCCCATTTCGGCCTATGGCTCAAGACTTTCAACGTCAAGCCCAAGGTGGTATGTGGCAACCAGGCGGAGTGTTGAGGTGCCATGGCGGACAAGATAGCCAACGTCCTATGGCTCGAGGGCTCCTTTGTGGAGACCCTGAAGGGGTGGCAATTGGGGTGGTTTTACATCACCGAGCCGCGTGATCCCAAATGGGTCGCAGCCCCCGAGTTCCGGTCCGGACCCCCTACGCGGCTCACGTCTTGGAAAGAGACGGGCCTGTTGTGGGGCAATAAAGGAGAGGTAACCGGACTGCAAAAATGCATCCAAACCTTGGTGAACAAGCAGCTCAAGCTTGTCAACGTAGTCCAGGTTATGCTCGTCCGCCGGATCCTCCCATGTCAGCAACGGGGCTTCAATTTGTGGGAGTTCGACCCGGCGCAGCACCCAACCCTGAGAAGGCTCTTCGACACAACATACGGAGACACCTGGAAGGTGCTATTCAAAGGCGCCAAGGCTCCCGCATCCGCTTCCGAGGACCGCGGATTCAGCACGCAGCTTCCCTCTAGTGCGGTAAGCTATTTTTACCTTTTACAGGATGTTGGTTTTCCATAGTTTGACTCTATGCGGGATCTAAACTCCCTTTCCTTTGACAGGATTGGCTGGCGAAGTCCGGACAGATCGACTGTCCGGCTCCTTTGCCCGAAGACCCAGCCGATGCTCGCTTAGCGAAGTTGTTGGCTCCGGCACCTTACGTGGTGCCAGAGAAGAAGGCCAAGAAGAGGGCCACAGGGACTCGAAAGAGTTCCCGGCGCCAGGAGGTGTCGGATTCTTCATCTGATGAATCCGAGACACGCTCCTCCCATGAAAACGAGGAGGAGGAAGAAGAAACCTCTCCCCCTCCAGCGGGGGGAGGAAAGAAAAGGAAGGTCGCCCCGACCGGGGAGGCCGAAGGGTCCAAGAAGGGGAAAAACCTTCCTCCGGACTACCCCGCCGACGCCGATGACGACGAAGAGGAGTAGCCGCGCAGGGCCAAGCGTCCGGCGGAATCGTAAGCATCCGGGCACCCAAGTAATTCATAGCACTCCTTTATTGCACAGCCTTTCCTTATGTCGAATATGATTATGCAGTCCGCCCAAGGCCGGACTCGATGAGTCATCGAGCGGCTCCCTGGATTCTTCGGATGTAAACTTTCTTCCGACGGCTACCTCCCCCCGCCCTACGGACGACGCCGAAGTGTTGTCTCAACAGGTTCCAAGCCAGGAGGAGGTGGTCCTGGAGGCGCCACAAGGCGACCCCCTCGACTCCAGGAGTAAAGGGGATAAAACTCCCCCAGGGCTCCGAGTCCGGCTTTGAGCCGGACACTGTGCTGGAATCGTCAACGGTTCCAGACCGCGGTAGGCGAACTCCTTCTAAGAGGAGCAAGCCTACTAAGCCGGCGGCCCCCATCCAACCGGAGGCGCCGGACAATCTGCTGGAGGTGCTTAACGGCGCCTCCATCGACGAGGAGCACCGCACTATTATGAGTGCGGTGATCCAGAAGGTTCAGTCCGCCAAGAGTGGACTGACTGAAGCTTGTGCTAGCCTTCTAACAGGCTTCGAGGTAAGTGCAGGATATATAAAAAATATTACCGCATAGACAGTAGCCCCTGATGCTCTGCTTGGCGTTCGGAAAGAAAAGCCGAATAGAGGATCTAATAAAGTTCGCAGGAGTCTAACAGAAAAAGAGTCAATATGCGCATGCAGGCTTCGCTGCTGGCGACCGCCGCACTGACTGCGGAGGTGGGCACACTGAAGCAGGGCCTCGAGCGGACCGAGCAAGAACTCGGCCTTGCCAAACGGCAGCTCGAGGAGAAGGAAGGTAAAAAATACCTTATAGAAAAAAAAGGAAAATATGAAAGTGCAATTGCAAAAATATGACAGGATTAACATGGTTATTGTAGGGGCCACAACTGAGGTGGCGACCCTCAAGCAAGCGTTGGCCGAGGCTGATAAGAGGGCGGCCACGGAGCGCTCCGAGCGGGAGAGGTATGAAGCCCAGGTTGGCGAGGTGCGGCAAGAGCTCCAGGCTCTCATGAAAAAAGATGAGAGTTTGGATCTTGACTCAAAGACGCGAGCGTCCGAGCTCGCGGCAGCTATTGAAAATGCCAAGTCTGTCAAGGCTGAATCCCAGAAGGCCCTCCAGGAGTTGGATGCGACGAAGAAGATAGCGGCGGGTAAGGCATTCTTTATGCAAAGCAAACATGTAAAAGTGAGCTTCTTGTTACTTACCCGAATCCGGAGCTCTCCAGGAGCATTCGCAGATCTTACCCATAGCGTGTCCGATGCCGCCGCGTTCTACCGAGCCGAGGAGGGCAGCTCGACGGAGAAGGTGTTCTGGTCTCAGTATGCTGAGGCCGGACACCCAGTGCCCCTGAGCGACCAGCTGAAGCAGCTGGTTGAGCTCCACATGGTGGCCGAATAGGCCATGAAGGGCCTCATAGTTCGGTTGTGGCCTGGAGAGGCTCTGCCTGGGAGCTACTTCGGGCTGGTGCGGCGGCTAGTGGAGGCATGTCCAAGGCTCGAGGTCATCAAGCGCTCCGTTTGCATTGAAGGTGCCCGTAGGGCCCTTGCCCGTGCTAAGGTGCACTGGGCAAGCTGGATGGTGAGAATCTTGTGAAGGATGGGCCACCGCCGGGGAAGGAGCATCGCAAGCCCGAGAACTATTATAAGGATGTTCTGAAGGGTGCCCGCCTTGTGGCGGATTAATGTTCCATGGATGTAATTTTGGAGTAAACTCGCTCGTGTTATCCTGTGCGCTGAAAACTTGTTCATGTGCGCTTAAGCAATGCGTTTTGAATTTAAAATATTACCTTCTGTGCGGCCGTTTATCAAATTTGAGAGATGGCGAGTCATCGGCTTCTGCCCCCATGCCACTAGTGCTGGGGTGTTCGGGAGAAACCTGAGCGCTCTTTTTCCCATGTATGGGTCCTTCGAGGGAGGCGCTAAGCACAACGAACAAGGCAATCGGACTATAGTGCTTGAACACTCTCACTTAGCCATAGAATTCTATAATTTGAAATTTCGGCGAAGCCCCTAGTGTTCGGAAGACCGAGTTCGGGGTGCTATCCACGCCTTTGGCCGGACAAAGCCGACTCCTCGCTCTAAGCGGCATAAGTCTTTAGGGACTCGAAAAACCTCTCGAACAGCGACCAGTCTCTCGCTTCATCATGACAGTCAGTTTTAGCTTTCTCTACTGAGGTGCTCCACCCAGCTCAACTGGGGCACAATCGCAGTAGTTCTCCTAGTGCTACCTTAGCCGATACAACGGAACGTAAGGCACCCAAACATAGGAGCCGGGCAAACCCAACTATTGACCCAAGACATGATTCGGAGCCGATGCATATAATGCTATAAGTTCGGGGTGCCGCACTTGTTAAAGCGTTCGGACTTCTCACACCATATAAGGGGGGTACTGAAGCCCCTGGCGTATTGACCGTACCAAAGTGTACGGGTGCAACATGTCATTAATGAACATATATTTGTAAAAAACAGTAATGCGAAAGTAGACAAAAAGCTATGCATTGTTTAAAAAAAGGCTGCGATCAAAGCAGAACGATACAAATAGTGCGATAAGCAAAAGTGGGACTATTTAACATGTCCTTTCCAGGGGCAGGCTGCTGAATAGTATGCAAAACAGGTATACTGCTCGTGATAGAGACCACCTGGAAGTTATATAATGCGGCGTAGCTTTTCTGCTTTCCTGGTTCTTGCATCGTTTGAGTGGCAGTTGGATTGCCGAACAGGTCTTACGAAGTGTGGAGTCCTAAAAGTAAGAGAAAATAAACAAATCGGCAGCCCCTAGTGCGGTTTAAGCCGTGTTTCGGGCGCGCCGTGATGGTGCCCCTCCCCCTGTGCCCATGGTATTTCGAGAGCGTAGTTATGTACGCGAGGCACTGGTTTCGCTAGTTCGCGAGGGCTGGGGTTGGGGCCGCGTTGCTACGCCTGCTCGAAACGTGCCAGGCGGTCTTGTTGTAGGTTACTCCGGGCGCGCTTGACGATGTCCGGACGTTTAACGGCCGGACTGTTGAGCTGCCTTGAGAGGCTGCTTTGTACTTCCGCTGCGAGGGCCGCCGTGTGTTCCTCCGTTCGGAGGGAGCGTTCGGTGTTTCCATTGACCGTGATTACTCCTCGAGGGCCTGTCATCTTGAGCTTAAGGTATGCGTAGTGCGGCACCGCATTGAACTTTGCGAATGCGGTTCGGCCGAGCAGTGCGTGATAGCCACTGCGGAACGGGACTATGTCGAAGATTAACTCCTCGCTTCGGAAATTGTCTGGAGATCCGAAGACCACTTCAAGTGTGACTGAGCCTGTACAGTTGGCCTCTACACCTGGTATGACGCCTTTAAAGGTCGTTTGGTGGGCTTAATCCTCGAGGGATCTATGCCCATTTTCCGTACTGTATCCTGGTAAAGCAGGTTCAGGCTGCTGCCGCCGTCCATAAGGACTCTTGTGAGATGAAATCCATCAATAATTGGGTCTAGAACCAATGTGGCGAATCTGCCATGACGGGTGCTAGTGGGGTGGTCCCTTCGATCGAAGGTGATCGGGCAGGAAGACCATGGGTTGAACTTTGGGGCGACTGGCTCCATCGCATATACGTCCCTTAACGCACGCTTCCGCTCCCTCTTGGGGATGTGGGTTGCATATATCATGTTCACTGTCCGCACTTGTGGGGGAAAACCCTTCTGTCCACTGTTGTTCGGCGGCCGGGGCTCCTCCTCGTCATCGCTACGCAACCCCTTGCCTCTATTTTCGGCATTTAGCTTGCCTGCCTGCTTGAACACCCAACAATCTCTATTGGTGTGATTGGCTAGCTTTTCAGGGGTGCCATGTATTTGGCACAAGCGATCGAGTATTCGGTCCAAACTGGACGGGCCCTGATTATTACTTTTGAATGGCTTTTTTCGCTGACTGGATTTATAGCCTCTGAATCCGGCGTTGACTCCCGTATCCTCGTTGCTGTCGCTGTTAACGCGACGTTTTTGCTTGTTCCGACGCGACCTGCCACTGTTGTCCTTGGTGTCCGAATTACCAAGGCTCTTGGTCAAGTTATTGCTACGAGCTAGCCAGCTGTCTTCTCCCGCGCAAAAGCGGATCATGAGCGTCGTGAGTGCTGCCATGGATTTCGGCTTTTCCTGTCCAAGGTGCCGGGCAAGCCACTCGTCGCGGATATTATGCTTGAAGGCTGCTTGGGCCTCAGCGTCCGGACAGTTGACTATTTGGTTTTTCTTTGTTAGGAACCGTGTCCAGAATTGCCTGGCCGATTCCTATGGCTGCTGAATTATGTGGCTTAGGTCATCGGCGTCTGGTGGTCGCACATAGGTGCCCTGGAAATTGTCGAGGAATGCGGCTTCCAGGTCCTCCCAACACCCAATAGATTCTGCTGGCAAGCTGTTAAGCCAATGCCGAGCTGGTCCCTTGAGTTTGAGTGGGATGTATTTGATGGCATGTAGATCGTCGCCGCGGGCCATGTGGATATGAAGGAGATAATCCTCGATCCATACTGCGGGATCTGTTGTGCCATCGTATGATTCGATGTTCACGGGCTTGAAACCCTCAGGGATGTGATGATCCATTACTTCATCTGTGAAGCATAGGGGTTGTGCGGCGCCTCTGTATTGGGCTATATCACGACGCAGCTCAAATGAGGTTTGTCTATTGTGTCTGGCCCGGCCGGATTTATTATATCCGAAGTGATGAACACCGTCACGTGCCGTGGGGCGTCCGCGCGATCCATAGATCGATCTTGTTTGCTTTGCCTTGTCCTCCAATATGTCTCGCAGGTCTGGCGCATTTTCCCGTGCCTTAAAATGTTTTGAACGGCGCCGGGGTGCGGCTTCAGTGGAGGGCCAAGAGGCCTCTCTGTCGCGGCCACAAGGTGGCCGGTCGGCCGTGTCATGCACTGGTGATGTAGGTTTAAGTGCTTCCTCCTCTAATCGGGGTAGCAGCCTGCGCTTTGGGTAGCTCTTGGAGGGGCGTTCGAGTTCATACTCTTCGGCCGCAAGGACTTCAGTCCATCTGTCGGCTAGCAAATCTTGATCAGCTCTAAGCTGTTGCTGTTTTTTCTTGAGGCTGCTTGCCGTGGAGATAAGCCTGGGTTTGAAATGCTCTTGTTCGACGGGATCCTCTGGCACGACGAATTCATCGCCGTCGAGGCTTGCCTCGTCTTCGGAGGGAGGCATATAATTGTCATCCTCGACCTCTCTGTCTGCCGCTCTCTCATGAGGGCTAGCTTCTCCATCCTCCGGCGCTGAGTCTTGCTGGAGGGGGTGTTCTTTGGCGCTATCAGGAGTATTATTATCTTTTGTGCCGGAATCACCGTTTTTGCTTTGGCGGGATTTAGAGCGGCGCCGCTGACGCCGGCGCCTAGGATGTTTCTTGGAGGGGTCATCCCCCGCTGTTCCATCGCCATCTCCTTCTTTGGGGTATCCACCATGTATATGTCATACGACGAGGTGGCTTTCCAGTGCCCTATAGGTGCTGGTTCTTGGTCGTCTCCTACATCGGCGTCCATACCGTCAATGTCTTCGGAGTCGAAGTCGAGCATGTCGGTTAAATCATCGACAGTGGCTACAAAGTGGGTGGTGGGTGGGCCTTGAATTTCTTCGCCGTCCGTATCCCAACCTTGCTGACCGCAGTTCGGCCAGGGCTCTCCTGATAAAGAGAGAGACTTTAATGACTTTAGAATATTGCCAAAGGGCGAGTGCTGAAAGATGTCCGCTGCGGTAAACTCCATTATCAGCGCCCAATCGGATTCGATCGGCAGGGGCGCGCGGGGGGGAGGCTTGGAGTCCGGAGAGGAGTCCGACCCCATGGAGTCACGGGCCTTGCGGAGTGCGGGGCTGGTGTTTGGATCGATCGCCGTTGGGATCGCGGCCCCCGAGGCGGCGTCCAACCACTCGTCCTCGATCGGCGCAGTTGGTTCCGAATCCAGGGTTGGAACCGATGCGTGCACGGCCTCCAGGGCACTGTTCGGCGGCAGAGCTAGATCATGCCCATCGCGACAGTGCGGCGCACTCGGCTGTGGCTCGAATCCGTCGAAGATCAAGTCCCCGCGGACGTCAGCCATGTAGTTTAAACTTCCAAATCTGACCTGATGGCCAGGGGCGTAGCTTTCGATCTGCTCCAGATGGCCAAGCGAATTGGCCCATAGTGCGAAGCCGCCGAAGACGAAGATCTGTCCGGGGAGAAAAGTCTCACCCTGGACTGCATCATTATTGATGAGCGGAGGAGCCATCGGGCCTAAAAGCGACGACACAGAGGAACTCTCAATGAAAGCACCAATGTCGGTGTCAAAACCGGCGGATCTCGGGTAGGGGGTCCCGAACTGTGGTGGGAAGGGGCTGATGCCTTCCCACCCACCCAGGTTCAAGGCATGGTACTTGCAATTTGGGTTTGTTGCACCAATTACACTGTAGGGGGTTCCCTTACAGTCTTTCTATCAAAAAAAACCGGCGGATCTCGGGTAGGGGGTCCCGAACTGTGTGTCTAGGCGGATGGTAACAGGAGACAAGGGACACGAAGTTTTACCCAGGTTCGGGCCCTCTCGATGGAGGTAAAACCCTACGTCCTGCTTGATTAATATTGATGATATGGGTGGTACAAGAGTAGATCTACCACGAGATCAAGGAGGCTAAACCCTAGAAGCTAGCCTATGGTCTGATTGTTGTATGTTGTCCTACAGACTAAAGCCCTCCGGTTTATATAGACACCGGAGAGGGTTAGGGTTACACAAAGTTGGTTACAATGGTAGGAGATCTAAATATCCGCATCGCCAAGCTTGCCTTCCACGCCAAGGAAAGTCCCTTCCGGACACGGGACGAAGTCTTCAATCTTGTATCTTCATAGTCCAGGAGTCTGGCTGAAGGTATAGTCCGGCTATCCGGACACCCCCTAATCCAGGACTCCCTCAACGATACTCTCATGGTCTAAGGAACTAAAAAAACATGCTAACACTCCGTTTTATAACAATTGACTTGTGATGATATCATCTCAAAGTATAACAAACAAGTTTGGGTCAATTCAATATGATCGTTCTTCTAACGTCATATTATCATTGTTGTTTTAGGACTATCGTTACACTTAATGTTATCTTAAGATCCGGAAAACATGACCACTAACAACACTTGAGCCAGTCTTAGAGGTGAGACTGGGAATCTTATTTTATTGTTTATCGTTATACACGTGCATATGTGTTTTCCATTGAATCAAATATTCCATGATCATAGCAGTTATAGCAATGAATATAAACTCTTAGTTATGAACATGGCAATATAATAGTACAATGTTATTGCCTCTAGGTCATACTTCCAACAGACTCCCACTTGCACTAGAGTCAATAATCTAGTTGCATGTTTTCTTTAACACCCATGGCTATATGGTGTGTCTCTTGGCCTTGAATGTTTGATCCACCATAGGTTCCAAGACATGGTTCACTCCTTGATTCATGAAAGAATACTTGTTGGACCTCCCATGGTGAGTACCATCATGATCAAACTACCATGGCCTTCGTAAAAGAAGATGACCGCGCTCGGCGGCAGGACCGCGCCCGTCTCGCGCCTGGCAGCAGGACCGCGCCCGTCTCGCGCCCGATGCAGCAGGACGAGTCGATGGATGCTAGTTTGCCACGGGGTCCGCTCGTCTCTTCGATTGGGGTAGTGGCGGGTATCGAGTGAGGTGGTGTCGAGGTCTTGGATGCCAGGGCGGCGGCCTGGTGGTGGTAGCATGGTGCTCATGGGCAGAGCCCGTTGCTCGGTGCTGCCTGGCGTCCATGGCCGTGTGGACGGCGTGGTAGCCGGGGTGTGGCGTTTGGTGGCAGTGAGTGTTAGCCGGGGTGAAAACCTGCTCTATCTTCGGACGGACCGGCGGCGGCGTGGCTCGTTACCTTCTTGAAGGCGTCGTCGCGGCTCTCATTGCCCGTCGTGTGGCTCCTGGGGAAACTCTGATCCTCGGATCGGGCGGTGGCGGCGCGCCGGTGTCGTAACCTTCCTGAAGGCATTGTCTTGGAGCTCACGGTTCGTCGTATGTGGCTCCATCTCTTCGCGGTGGCGTGGTCACTGTTGGAGTCCCTGGTGGCTCTTGTAGTGTTAGGGGTTGTGTTTCTGCGCTCAGCGCCTTTGTATCCTTCCTTGGGTGTGTGTTGTGGTGGCGTGTGTTTGTACGAATTGTTGTCGGTCATTGCTTTATTTATAAAGCGGGGTGAGGGAGTCCTGGATTAGGGGGTGTCCGGACAGCCGGACTCTAACCTTTGGCCGGACTGTTGGACTTTGAAGATACAAGATTGAAGACTTCGTCCTGTGTCCGGATGGGACTTTCCTTGGCGTGGAAGGCAAGCTTGGCGATACAGATATTTAGATCTCCTCCCATTGTAACTGACTCTGTGTAACCCTAGCCCCCTCCGGTGTCTATATAAACCGGAGGGTTTAGTCCGTAGGACAACAACAATCATACCATAGGCTAGCTTCTAGGGTTTAGCCTCTCTGATCTCGTGGTAGATCTACTCTTGTACTACCCATATCATCAATATTAATCAAGCAGGAGTAGGGTTTTACCTCCATCGAGAGGGCCCGAACCTGGGTAAAAACATTGTGTTCCTTGTCTCCTGTTACCATCCGCCTAGACGCACAGTTCAGGACCCCCTACCCGAGATCCGCGTGTTTTGACACCGACATTCGTGCTTTCATTGAGAGTTCCTCTGTGTCGTCGTCATCAGGCTTGATGGCTCCTTTGATCACCGCTGGCGATGCAGTCCAGGGTGAGACTTTTATCCCCGGATAGATCTTTGTATTCGGCGGCTTTGCACTGCGGGCCAATTCGCTTGGCCATCTGGAGCAGATTGAAAGCTACGCCCCTGGCCATCAGGTCAGGTTTGGAAGCCTAAACTACACGGCCGATATCCGTGGAGACTTGATCTTCGACGGGTTCGAGCCCTTGCCGAGTGCGTCGCACTATCACGACGGGCATGATTTAGCTCTGCCGCCGAACAGTGCCCTGGAGGCCGCACCCGCATCCGCTCCGACCTTCAAATCGGAGCCAACTGCGCCGACCGAGGGTGGGTGGCTAGATCCCGCCGCGGAGGTTGCAGCCTCAACGGTGATCGAGCCGAACACCAACCTTATCCTTCGCAAGGCCCATGACTCCACATTGCCGGACTCTGAACCCTCCGCGCCCTTGCCAATCGAATCTGATTGGGCGCCGATCATGGAGTTCACCGCCGCGGATATTTTTCAACACTCGCCCTTTGGCGACATACTGAATTCACTAAGGTCTCTCTCCTTGTCAGGAGAGTCCTGGCTGGATTATGACCGGTAGGATTGGGATGCGGACGACGAAGAAATTTGACACCCACCCACCACCCACTTCATAGCCACTATCGATGATTTAGCTGACATGCTCGACTTCGATTCCGAAGACATCGACGATATGGACGACGATGCAGGAGACGAACAGGAACCAGCACCTCTAGGGCACTGGAAAGCCACCTCATCGTATGACATATATATGCTGGATCCACCCAAAGAAGGCAATGGCGACGGAACAGCGGAGGATAACCCCTCCAAGAAGCAACCCAAGCGCCGACGTCAGCGGCGCCGCTCTAAGTCCCGCCAGAGCAAAACGGTGATCCTGGCATAGGAGATAATAACACTCCAGACAGTGCCGAAGACAACCCCCTCCAGCAAGATTTAGCGCAGGAGGATGGAGAAGCCAACCCTCATGAGAGAGCGGCAGACAGAGAGGAAGAGGATGACAATTACATGCCTCCCTACAAAGACGAGGCAAGCCTCGACGACGACGAATTCGTCGTGCCTGAGGATCCTGTTGATCAAGAGCACTTCAAGCGCCGGCTTATAGCCACGACAAATAGCCTTAAGAAGAAGCAGCAACAACTTAGAGATGATCAGGACTTGCTAGCCGACAGATGGACTGAAGTCCTTGCGGCCGAGGAATACGAACTCGAACGCCCCTCCAAGAGCTACCCAAAGCGTAGGCTGCTACCCCGATTAGAGGAGGAAGCATCTAAACCTACATCTCCAGCGTATGACGCAGCCGACCGTCCACCTTGTGTCCGCGACAGAGAGGCCTCTCGGCCCACAACTCAAGCCGCACCCCGACGTCACTCAAAAAATACCAAGGCGCGGGGAAACGCGCTAGACCTGCGAGATATGTTGGAGGACAAAGCAAAGCAGACAAGATCGATCTACGGATCGCGTGGGCATCCCACAACACGAGACGATAACCGTCACGCCAGATACAATAAAAGTAAATCCGGCCGGGCCGAACACAGCAGACAAAACTCACTTGAGCTACGTCGTGATATAGCCCAGTACAGAGGCGCCGCACACCCGCTATGCTTCACAGATGAAGTAATGGATCATCAAATCCCAGAGGGTTTCAAACCCGTGAATATTGAATCATACGATGGTACGACAGATCCTGTGGTATGGATTGAGGACTACATCCTCCATATCCACATGGCCCGCGGCGACGATCTACATGCCATCAAGTACCTTCCTACTCAAGCTTAAAGGGCCAGCTCGGCACTGGCTCAACAACTTGCCAGCAGAATCCATTGGGTGTTGGGAAGACCTAGAAGCCGCATTCCTCGACAACTTCCAGGGCACCTATGTGCGACCACCAGACGCCGATGACCTGAGCCACATAATTCAGCAGCCAGAGGAGTCGTCTAGACAATTCTGGACAATGTTCCTAACCAAGAAATGTCAAAGCGTCGACTGTCCGGACGCAGAGACCCTAGCGGCTTTCAAGCATAATATCCGTGACGAGTGGCTAGCCCGGCACCTTGGACAGGAAAAGCCGAAATCCATGGCAGCCCTCACGACACTCATGACCCGCTTTTGCGTGGGAGAAGACAGTTGGCTGGCTCGCAGCAATAACATGTCAAAGAGCCCTGGTAATTCGGATACCAAGGACAACAGCGGTAGGTCACGTCGCAACAAGCACAAGCGCCGCATTAACAGCGACAACACTGAGGATACGGCAGTTAATGCCGGATTCAGAGGCTCTAAGCCCGGTCAGCGGAAAAAGGCATTCAAAAGAAGCACTCCGGGCCCGCCCAGCTTGGACCGTATACTCGATCGCTCGTGTCAGATACATGGCACCCCCCAAAAGCCAGCCAATCACACCAACATGGATTGTTGGGTGTTCAAGCAGGCCGACAAGTTAAATGCCGAAAACAAAGACAAGGGGCTACATAGCGACGATGAAGAGGAGCCCCGACCGCTAAATAACAGAGGACAGAAGGGTTTCCCCCCACAAGTGTGGACGGTGAACATGATATACGCAACCCACATCCCCAAGAGGGAGCGGAAGCGTGCGTTAAGGGACGTATATGCGTTGGAGCCAGTCGCCCCAAAGTTCAACCCATGGTCCTCCTGCCCGATCACTTTCGATCGCAGGTACCACCCCACTAGTATCCGCCACGGCGGATTTGCCGCATTGGTTCTAGACCCAATTATCGACGGATTTCACCTCACTCGAGTCATCATGGATGGCGGCAGCAGCCTAAACCTGCTTTATCAGGACACAGTTTGCAAAATGGGCATAGATCCCTCAAGGATCAATCCCACAAAGACGACCTTTAAGGGTGTCATACCAGGTGTAGAGGCCCATTGCACAGGCTCAGTCACACTTGAAGTGGTCTTCGGATCCCCGAATAATTTCCGAAGTGAGGAGTTAATCTTCGATATAGTCCCGTTCCGCAGTGGCTATCATGCACTGCTCGGGCGAACCGCATTTGCAAAGTTCAATGCGATGACGCACTATGCATACCTCAAGCTCAAGATGCCAGGACCGCGGGGAGTCATTACAGTCAATGGAAACACCAAGCGCTCTCTCCAAATAGAGGAGCACACGGCGGCCCTCGCAGCGGAAGTACAAAGCAGCCTCTCAAGGCAATTCTCCAATCCGACAATAAAACGTCCGGACACCGTCAAGTGCACTCGGAGTAACCTACAACAAGACCGCCTGGCACATGCCGAGCAAGCGTAGCAATGCGGCCCCAACCCCAGCTCTAGCAAAACGTCGAAATCCATGCTACGCGTACATAATTACGCTCTGAAAATACCATGGGCATAGGGGGAGGGGCATGACCACGGCACGCCCCAAAACACGGCTCAACCGCACTAGGGGCTGCCGATTTTATCAATTTTTTCTTACTTTCAGGACTTTACTCTCCGGAATACCTGCTCGGCAGTACAATTGCCGAACACACGATACAACAACCAGGGAGGCAGAAAGCTACGTCTGAAGGAAATATGCCCTAGAGGCAATAATAAAGTTATTATTTATTTCCTTATATCATGATAAATATTTATTATTCATGCTAGAATTGTATTAACCGGAAACATAATACATGTGTGAATACATAGACAAACAGAGTGTCACTAGTATGCCTCTACTTGACTAGCTCGTTAATCAAAGATGGTTATGTTTCCTAACCATGGACAAAGAGTTGTTATTTGATTAACGGGATCACATCATTAGTTGAATGATCTGATTGACATGACCCATTCCATTAGCTTAGCACCCGATCGTTTAGTATGTTGCTATTGCTTTCTTCATGACTTATACATGTTCCTATGACTATGAGATTATGCAACTCCCGTTTACCGGAGGAACACTTTATGTGCTACCAAACGTCACAACGTAACTGGGTGATTATAAAGGATCTCTACAGGTGTCTCCAAAGGTACATGTTGGGTTGGCGTATTTCGAGATTAGGATTTGTCACTCCGATTGTCGGAGAGGTATCTCTGGGCCCTCTCGGTAATGCACATCACATAAGCCTTGCAAGCATTGCAACTAATATGTTAGTTGTGAGATGATGTATTACGGAACGAGTAAAGAGACTTTCCGGCAACGAGATTGAACTAGGTATTGGATACCGACGATCAAATCTCGGGCAAGTAACATACCGATGACAAAGGGAACAACGTATGTTGTTATGCGGTCTGACCGATAAAGATCTTCGTAGAATATGTAGGAGCCAATATGGGCATCCAGGTCCCGCTATTGGTTATTGACCGGAGACGTGTCTCGGTCATGTCTACATTGTTCTCGAACCGTAGGGTCCGCACGCTTAAAGTTACGATGACAGTTTTATTATGAGTTTATGTATTTTGATGTACTGAAGGTTGTTCGGAGTCCCGGATGTGATCATGGACAGGACGAGGAGTCTCGAAATGGTCGAGACATAAAGATTGATATATCGGACGGCTATATTCGGACACCGGAATTGTTCCAAGTGGTTTCGGAGAAAAACGGAGTGCTGGAGGGGTTACCGGAACCCCCCGGGGAAGTATTGGGCCTTAGTGGGCCTTAGTGGGCCAGGAGGTGGCGCCCCCCCTCATGGGGAGTCCAAATAGGACTAGGAGGGGGGCGCGGCCCCCCTTTCCCTCTCCCTCTCCCTCTCTTTCTTTCCCCCTCTCTCTTCCTAGTTGGACTAGGAAAGGGGAGTCCTACTCCCACTAGGAGGAGGACTCCCCCCTCCCTTTGGCGCGCCTCATAGGGCCGGCCGGCCTCCCCCTCCCTCCTTTATATACGGGGCAGGGGCACCCTAGCACACACAAGTTGATCTTCGTGATCGTTCCTTAGCCGTGTGCGGTGCCCCCCTCCACGATATTACACCTCGGTCATATTGTAGCGGTGCTTAGGCGAAGCCCTGCGACGGTTGAACATCAAGATCATCACCACGCCATCGTGCTGACGGAGCACCTCCCCGAAGCTTTGCTGGATCGGAGCCCGGGGTGCGTCATCGAGCTGTACGTGTGTCAAGAACTCTGAGGTGCCGGAGTAACGGTGCTTGGATCGGTTGAACCGGGAAGACGTACGACTACTTCCTCTACGTTGCGTCAATGCTTCCGCTTCGGTCTACGAGGGTACGTAGACAACACTCTCCCCTCTCGTTGCTATGCATCACCATGATCTTGCGTGTGCGTAGGAAAATTTTGAAATTACTACGTTCCCCAACAGTGGCATCCGAGCCTAGGTTTTATGGTTTGATGTTATATGCACGATTAGAACACAAGTGAGTTGTGGGCGATATAAGTCATACTGCCTACCAGCATGTCATACTTTGGTTCGGCGGTATTGTTGGATGAAGCGGCCCGGACCGACATTACGCGTACGCTTACGCGAGACTGGTTCTACCGCCGTGCTTTGCACATAGGTGGCTGGCGGGTGTCAGTTTCTCCAACTTTAGTTGAACCGAGTGTGGGTACGCCCGGTCCTTGTGAAGGTTAAAACAGCATCAACTTGACAAACTGTCGTTGTGGTTTTGATGCGTAGGTAAGATTGGTTCTTGCTTAAGCCCATAGCAGCCACGTAAAACTTGCAACAAACAAAGTAGAGGACGTCCAACTTGTTTTTGCAGGGCATGTTGTGATGTGATATGGTCAAGACATGATGCTAAATTTTATTGTATGAGATGATCATGTTTTGTAACTGAGTTATCGGCAACTGGTAGGAGCCATATGGTTGTCGCTTTATTGTATGCAATGCAATCGCCCTGTAATGCTTTACTTTATCACTAAGCGGTAGCGATAGTCGTAGAAGCATAAGATTGGCGAGACGACAACGATGCTACGATGGAGATCAAGGTGTCGCGCCGGTGACGATGGTGATCATGACGGTGCTTCGGAGATGGAGATCACAAGCACAAGATGATGATGGCCATATCATATCACTTATATTGATTGCATGTGATGTTTATCTTTTTATGCATCTTATCTTGCTTTGATTGATGGTAGCATTATAAGATGATCTCTGACTAAATTATCAAGAAGTGTTCTCCCTGAGTATGCACCGTTGCCAAAGTCGTCGTGCCCAGACACCACGTGATGATCGGGTGTGATAAGCTCTACGTCCATCTACAACGGGTGCAAGCCAGTTTCGCACACGCAGAATACTTGGGTTATACTTGACGAGCCTAGCATATGCAGATATGGCCTCGGAACACGGAGACCGAAAGGTCGAGCGTGAATCATATAGTAGATATGATCAACATAATGATGTTCACCATTGAAGACTAATCCATTTCACGTGATGATCGGTTATGGTTTAGTTGATTTGGATCACGTGATCACTTAGAAGATTAGAGGGATGTCTATCTAAGTGGGAGTTCTTAAGTAATATGATTAATTGAACTTTAATTTATCATGAACTTAGTCCTGGTAGTATTAGCATATCTATGTTGTAGATCAATAGCTCGCGTTGTTGCTTTCATATGTTTATTTTGATATGTTCCTGGAGAAAATTGTGTTGAAAGATGATAGTAGCAATGATGCGGATTGGATCCGTGATCTGAGGTTTATCCTCATTGCTGCATAGAAGAATTATGTCCTTGATGCACCGCTAGGTGACAGACCTATTGCAGGAGCAGATGCAGACGTTATGAATGTTTGGCTAGCTCAATATGATGACTACTTGATAGTTTAGTGCACCATGCTTAACGACTTAGAATTGGGACTTCAAAGACGTTTTGAACGTCACAGACCATATGAGATGTTCCAGAAGTTGAAGTTAATATTTCAAGCAGAGTTGAGAGATATGAAGTCTCCAACAAGTTCTATAGCTATAAGATGGAGGAGAATCGCTCAACTAGTGAGCATGTGCTCAGATTGTCTGAGTACTACAATCGCTTGAATCAAGTGGGAGTTAATCTTCCAGATAAAATAGTGATTGATAGAATTCTCTAGTCACCATCACCAAGTTAATAGAACTTCGTGATGAACTATAATATGCAAGGGATAACGAAAACGATTCCCAAGCTCTTCGTGATACTGAAATCGACGAAGGTAGAAATCAAGAAAAACATCAAGTGTTGATGGTTAACAAGACCACTAGTTTCAAGTAAAGGGCAAAGGGAAGAAGGGTAACTTCAAGAAGAACGACAAGCAAGTTGCTGCTCAAGTGAAGAAGCCCAAGTCTGGACCTAAGCCTGAGACTGAGTGCTTCTACTTCAAAGGGACTGGTCACTGGAAGCGGAACTACCCCAAGTGATTGGCGGATAAGAAGAATGGCAGAGTGAACATAAGTATATTTGATATACATGATTATTGATGTGTACTTTACTAGTGTTTATAGCAACCCCTCACTATTTGATACTAGTTCATGTCGGATCACGGGTTCCGGCAGACCCTTAAGGTTCGAACTCTGGGGTGCGCGCGGAGATCGTGCCCTCTACCTCTCCGTCTCGAAAGGATCTAACTACTGCAAGAACAACACAAGAAACACAGGGTTTATACTGGTTCGGGCCACCATTGTGGTGTAATACCCTACTCCAGTGTGGTGGGTGGATTGCCTCTTGGACTGATGAGGAAGAACAGTACAAGGAAGAACAGCATCGTGAGGGTCTGTTCTTGGCTAGGGGATGAACTGCTAGGGGGAGTTCGATCGCCCTTCTCTCTCTCTCTAGATTCCTCTTTTCTGGTTTCTTGGTACTCGATCGGCTTAGATTCCCCCCTCTCTACCCTAGGGGTGGCTAGTCCTATTTATAGGCAAGGGCCCTGGGCCTCTTCCCAAATATTGAGCGGGAAGGGCGCCAACAATTGGCCAATTTGAAGGGGAACATCTGGTACACTTATCCTGACTAAAGTTGGTCTTCGCCTGCCAAAGGCCCTGTGGTGACGCCGTCCTGGGCTCCATGGTGACCTCCTTCCCACCGTTGGACTGGTCTTGGTCTCGTTGCACCGAAATGGGTGCCTTTGCTTGATCCCCTCGCCTGCGCTTGCCCCCTTTGCACCAAAGAGGAAAGGGAGACACTGCGCGGGCTGGCG
The DNA here is from genome assembly GCA_032464435.1 of Aegilops umbellulata. Classification (NCBI taxonomy): domain Eukaryota; kingdom Viridiplantae; phylum Streptophyta; class Magnoliopsida; order Poales; family Poaceae; genus Aegilops; species Aegilops umbellulata. The sequence continues at coordinate 185,776,777 of CP136059.1, forward strand.
CCTGCCTGGCACCCTTGGTCGTCACGGCTTGCGTCATGGGCACCTCGTGACGTACCCGCCTTGATCTCTCCGCCTCGTCGCGAGCCAGCCTAAGGAGGCCGTGCTTGAGGAAGCGCCATGTCGTCCGCCTCGCGAGGCTTGGCCCCTCACGAGGGTCTTGAGCCTTGTGCTGATGAAGATGGGCCACGCTGGGCCCCCATTTGAGCCACGCCGCAGGCCGCAGGCGGCAAGTCTGGGGACCCCCGTTCCCAGAACACCGGCAGTAGCCCCCGGGCCCAAGGCGCGCATGGACTTGGTCGTGCCGAGAGGCGAAAGGGCAAGGGCGAAGCGCCGCGGGCCCTAACAGCCTGCGGCCTTGGGCGCCGCGTGGCGGTTGATTAGACGTAGGCGCTTTTGCAACTGCGCAAGTTATTAAAGGTGCGGCATCCACTCGGGCTTTGCTCTTCTCCTTCTTCATCCGCTGCTCAGATCCCCTTTCTTGCGCTTCTCCTCCCTTCCTCCAAGCTTCCAGATCTGCTCCACTTGCTCGACCCAGGTAGCCATTGTTGGGGAACGTTGCAGAAAATTAAAATTTTTCCTACGGTTTCACCAAGATCCATCTATGAGTTCATCTAGCAACGAGTCATGGGAGAGAGAGATTGCATCTACATACCACTTTGTAGATCGCGAGCGGAAGCGTTCAATGAACGGGGATGAAGTAGTCGTGCACACCGTGATCCAAATCACCGGAGATCCTAGCACCGAAAGCACGGCACCTCCGCGTTCAACACACGTACGGTCAGCGTAACGTCTCCTTCTTCTTGATCCAGCAAGGCAAAGGAGAGGTTGGGGAAGATGGCTCCAGCAGCAGCACGACGGCGTGGTGATGGTGGAACTACAGTACTCCGGCAGGGCTTCGCCGTGCTCAACGGAGGAGGAGGAGGAGGTGTTGGGGAGGGAGAGGGAGGCGCCAGGGAAAGGGGTGCACAACCCTCCCTTCACCCCTCTATTTATAGGGGAAGGGGCAAGGGGGGCCGGCCCCTCTAGATGGTATCTAGAGGGGGGGGGCGGCGGCCTAGGGGAGGAGGCTTGCCCCCCAAGCAAAGGGGGGGGGCCCTCAGGGTTTCCCCCAACCCTAGGCGCATGGGCCCTTGGGGAGGGAGGCGCACCAGCCCACTTTGGGCTGGTTCCCTCCCTCATACAGCCCATGAGGCCCTCCGGGAGAGGTGGCCCCTCCCGGTGGACCCCCAGAACCCCTCCGGTGGCCCCGGTACAATACCGATATGCCCCCAAAACTTCCCGGTGTCCGTATGACAACTTCCCATATATAAATCTTTACCTCCGGACCATTCCGAAACTCCTCGTGACGTCCGGGATCTCATCCGGGACTCTGAACAACATTCGGGTTACTGCATATACATATCTTCACAACCCTAGCGTCACCGAACCTTAAGTGTGTAGACCCTACGGGTTCGGGAGACATGCAGACATGACCGAGATGGCTCTCGGGCAATAACCAACAGCGGGATCTGGATACCCATGTTGGCTCCCACATGCTCCACGATGATCTCATCGGATGAACCACGATGTCGAGGATTCAATTAATCCCGTATACGATTCCCTTTGTCAATCGGTATTTTACTTGCCCGAGATTTGATCGTTGGTATCCCAATACCTCGTTCAATCTCGTTACCGGCAAGTCACTTTTCTCGTTCCGTAATGCATGATCCTGTGATCAAACACTTTGATCACATTGAGCTCATTATGATGATGCATTACCGAGAGGGCCCGGTGATACCTCTCCGTCAAGCGGAGTGACAAATCCCAGTCTCAATCTGTGTCAACCCAACAGACACTTTCAGAGATACCCGTAGTATACCTTTATAGTCACCCAGTTACGTTGTGACGTTTGGCACACCCAAAGCACTCCTACGGTATCCGGGAGTTACACGATCTCATGGTCTAAGGAAAAGATACTTGACATTGGAAAACTCTAGCAAACGAACTATGCGATCTTATGCTATGTTTAGGATTGGGTCTTGTCCATCACATCATTCTCCTAATGATGTGATCTCATTATCAATGACATCCAATGTCCATAGTCAGGAAACCTTGACTATCTGTCGATCAACGAGCTAGTCAACTAGAGGCTCACTAGGGACATATTGTTGTCTGTTATTCACACATGTATTACGATTTCCGGATAACACAATTATAGCACGAATAAAGACAATTATCATGAACAAGGAAATATAATAATAATGCTTTTATTATTGCCTCTAGGGCATATTTCCAACAGTCTCCCACTTGCACTAGAGTCAATAATCTAGTTACATTGTCATGAATCGAACACCCATAGAGTTCTGGTGCTGATCATGTTTTGCCTTAGGGAGAGGTTTAGTCAACGGATCTGCGACATTCAGATCCGTGTGCACTTTACAAATTTCTATGTCTCCATCTTGAACATTTTCAAGAATGGAGTTGAAGCGACGCTTGATGTGCCTGGTCTTCTTGTGAAACCTGGGCTCCTTGGCAAGTGCAATAGCTCCAGTGTTGTCACAGAAGAGTTTGATTGGCCCCGACGCATTGGGTATGACTCCGAGGTCGGTGATGAACTCCTTCACCCAAATTGTTTCATGTGCTGCCTCCGAGGCTGCCATGTACTCCGCTTCACATGTAGATCCCGCCACAACGCTTTGCTTGCAACTGCACCAGCTTACTGCCCCACCATTCAAAATATACACGTATCCGGTTTGTGACTTAGAGTCATCCAGATCTGTGTCGAAGCTAGCGTCGACGTAACCCTTTACGACGAGCTCTTCGTCACCTCCATAAACGAGAAACATTTCCTTAGTCCTTTTCAGGTACTTCAGGATATTCTTGACCGCTGTCCAGTGTTCCTTGCCGGGATTACTTTGGTACCTTCCTACCAAACTTACGACAAGGTTTACATCAGGTCTGGTACACAGCATGGCATACATAATAGAACCTATGGCTGAGGCATAGGGGATGACACTCATCTCTTCTATATCTTCTGCCGTGGTCGGACATTGAGCTGAGCTCAATTTCACACCTTGTAACACAGGTAAGAACCCTTTCTTAGATTGATCCATATTGAATTTCTTCAATATCTTATCAAGGTATGTGCTTTGTGAAAGACCTATGAGGCATCTCGATCTATCTCTATAGATCTTGATGCCTAATATATAAGCAGCTTCTCCAAGGTCCTTCATTGAAAAACTCTTATTCAAGTAGGCCTTAATGCTGTCCAAGAGTTCTATGTCATTTCCCATCAAAAGTATGTCGTCTACATATAATATGAGAAATGCTACAGAGCTCCCACTCACTTTCTTGTAAACGCAAGCTTCTCCATAAGTCTGCGTAAACCCAAACGCTTTGATCATCTCATCAAAGCGAATGTTCCAACTCCGAGATGCTTGCACCAACCCATAAATCGAGCGCTGGAGCTTGCATACCTTGTCAGCATTCTTAGGATCGACAAAACCTTCCGGCTGCATCATATACAATTCTTCCTTAAGGAAACCATTAAGGAATGCCGTTTTGACGTCCATTTGCCATATCTCATAATCATAGTATGCGGCAATTGCTAACATGATTCGGACGGACTTCAGCTTCGCTACCGGTGAGAAAGTCTCATCGTAGTCAACCCCTTGAACTTGTCGATAACCCTTAGCGACAAGCCGAGCTTTATAGATGGTCACATTACCATCCGCGTCTGTCTTCTTCTTAAAGATCCATTTATTTTCTATGGCTCGCCGCTCAGCGGGCAAGTCAGTCAAAGTCCATACTTCGTTTTCATACATGGATCCTATCTCGGATTTCATGGCTTCTAGCCATTTGTCGGAATCCGGGCCCGCCATTGCTTCCTCATAGTTTGAAGGTTCACCGTTGTCTAACAACATGATTTCCAAGACAGGGTTGCCGTACCACTCTGGTGCGGAACGTGTCCTTGTGGATCTTCGAATTTCAGTAGGAGCTTGATTAGAAGTATCTTGATCATCATCATTAATTTCCTCTCTAGTCGGTGCAGGCACCTCAGGAACGCTTTCTTGAGTTTCGCCATTTTCCGGTTCAAGAGGTAACACTTCATCAAGTTCTACTTTCCTCCCACTTACTTCTTTCGAGAGAAACTCTTTCTCTAGAAAGGATCCATTTTTGGCAACAAAGATCTTGCCTTCGGATCTGAGGTAGAAGGTATACCCCACAGTTTCTTTAGGGTATCCTATGAAGACAAATTTTTCCGACTTGGGTTCGAGCTTTTCAGGTTGAAGTTACTTGACATAAGCATCGCATCCCCAAACTTTTAGAAACGACAGCTTAGGTTTCTTCCCAAACCATAATTCATATGGTGTCGTCTCAACGGATTTCGACGGAGCCCTATTTAAAGTGAATGCGGCAGTCTCTAAAGCATAGCCCCAAAAAGATAGCGGTAAATCGGTAAGAGACATCATAGATCGCACCATATCTAATTATGATGTTCGGACACACCGTTACGCTGAGGTGTTCCAGGCGGCGTGAGTTGTGAAACTATTCCACATTTTCTTAAGTGTGTGCCAAATTCGTGACTCAAGTATTCTCCTCCACGATCTGATCGTAGAAACTTGATCTTTCTATCACGTTGATTTTCAACCTCACTCTGAAATTCCTTGAACTTTTCAAAGGTTTCAGACTTGTGTTTCATTAAGTAGATATACCCATATCTACTCAAGTCATCAGTGAGGGTGAGAACATAACGATAGCCACCGCGAGCCTCAACACTCATTGGACCGCACACATCGGTATGTATGATTTCCAATAAGTTGGTTGCTCGCTCCATTGTTCCTGAGAATGGAGTCTTGGTCATTTTACCCATGAGGCATGGTTCGCACGTGTCAAATGATTCATAATCAAGAGACTCTAAAAGTCCATCTGCATGGAGCTTCTTCATGCGTTTGACACCTATGTGACCAAGGCGGCAGTGCCACAAATATGTGGGACTATTGTTATCAACTTTAACTCTTTTGGTATTCACACTACGAATATGTGTATCATCACGTACGAGATTCATTAAGAATAAACCATTAACCATCGGAGCATGACCATAAAACATATCTCTCATATAAATAGAACAACCATTATTCTCGGATTTAAATGAGTAGCCATCTCGAATTAAACGAGATCCAGATACAATGTTCATGCTCAAACTTGGCACTAAATAACAATTATTGAGGTTTAAAACTAATCCCGTAGGTAAATGTAGAGGTAACGTGCCGACGGCGATCACATCGACCTTGGAACCATTCCCGACGCGCATCGTCACCTCGTCCTTCGCCAGTCTCCGTTTATTCCGCAGCTCCTGCTTTGAGTTACAAATATGAGCAACTGCACCGGTATCAAATACCCAAGAGCTACTACGAGTACTGGTAAGGTACACATCAATTACATGTATATCACATATACCTTTTGTTTTGTCGGCCTTCTTGTCCGCTAAGTATTTGGGGCAGTTCCGCTTCCAGTGACCACTTCCCTTGCAATAAAAACACTCAGTCTCGGGCTTGGGTCCATTCTTTGGCTTCTTACCGGCAACTTGCTTACCGGGCGCGGCAACTTCCTTGCCGTCCTTCTTGAAGTTCTTTTTACCCTTGCCCTTCTTGAACTTAGTGGTTTTATTCACCATCAACACTTGATGTTCCTTCTTGATTTCTACCTCTGCTGATTTCAGCATAGCATATACCTCAGGAATGGTCTTTACCATCCCCTGCATGTTGTAGTTCATCACAAAGCTCTTGTAGCTAGGTGGAAGCGACTGGAGGATTCTGTCAATGACCGCTTCATCCGGGAGATTAACTTCCAGTTGAGTCAAGCGGTTGTGCAACCCAGACATCTTGAGTATGTGTTCACTGACAGAGCTATTTTCCTCCATCTTACAGCTAAAGAATTTGTCGGAGACTTCATATCTCTCGACCCGGGCATGAGCTTGGAAAACCATTTTCAGCTCTTCGAACATCTCATATGCTCCATGTCTCTCAAAACGCTTTTGGAGCCCCGGCTCTAAGCTGTAAAGCATGCCGCACTGAACGAGGGAGTAATCATCGGAACGTGACTGCCAAGCGTTCATAACGTCTTGTTCAGCAGGGAGAACAGGTGCGTCACCCAGCGGTGCTCGTAGGACATAATCTTTCTTGGCAGCTATGAGGATGATCCTCAGGTTCCGGACCCAATCCGTATAGTTGCTGCCATCGTCTTTCAGCTTGGTTTTCTCTAGGAACGCGTTGAAGTTGAGGACTACGTTGGCCATTTGATCTACAAGACATATTGTAAATATTTTAGACTAAGTTCATGATAATAAAGTTCATTTAATCAAATTATTTAATGAACTCCCACTTAGATAGACATCTCTCTTCTAGTCATCTAAGTATTACATGATCTGAGTCAACTAGGCCGTGTCCGATCATCACGTGAGACGGACTAGTCAACATCGGTGAACATCTTCATGTTGATCGTATCTTCTATACGACTCATGCTCGACCTTTCGGTCTTCTGTGTTCCGAGGCCATGTCTGTACATGCTAGGCTCGTCAAGTCAACCTAAGTGTTTTGCATGTGTAAATCTGTCTTACACCCGTTGTATGTGAACGTTAGAATCTATCACACCCGATCATCACGTGGTGCTTCGAAACAATGAACTGTCGCAACGGTGCACAGTTAGGGGGAACACTTTCTTGAAATTATTATGAGGGATCATCTTATTTACTACCGTCATTCTAAGTAAACAAGATGCAAAACATGATAAACATCACATGCAATCAAATAATAAACGTGACATGATATGGCTAATATCACATAGCTCCTTTGATCTCCATCTTGGGGCTCCATGATCATCTTGTCACCGGCTTGACACCATGATCTCCATCATCATAATCATCATCATCGTGTCTCCATGAAGTTGCTCGCCAACTATTACTTCTACTACTATGGCTAACGCGTTTAGCAATAAAGTAAAGTAATTTACATGGCGTTTCTCAATGACACGCAGGTCATACAAAAAAATAAAGACAACTCCTATGGCTCCTGCCGGTTGTCATACTCATCGACATGCAAGTCGTGATTCCTATTACAATAGCATGAACATCTCATACATCACATATAGATCATTCATCATTCATCACAACTTTGGCCATATCATATCACAAAGCACTTGCTGCAAAAACAAGTTAGACGTCCTCTAATTGTTGTTGCAAGTTTTACGTGGCTGAATTAGGGTTCTAGCAAGAACGTTTTCTTACCTACGTGAAAGCCACAACGTGATTTGTCAACTTCTATTTACCCTTCATAAGGACCCTTTTCATCGAATCCGCTCCAACTAAAGTGGGAGAGACAGACACCCGCCAGCCACCTTATGCAACTAGTGCATGTTAGTCGGTGGAACCGGTCTCACGTAAGAGTACGTGTAAGGTTGGTCCGGGCCGCTTCATCCCACAATACCACTGAAGCAAGATAAGACTAGTAGCGGCAAGAAAAGTTGACAAATCTACGCCCACAACAAATTGTGTTCTACTCGTGCAATAGAGAACTACGCATAGACCTAGCTCATGATGCCACTGTTGGGGAATGTTGCAGAAAATTAAAATTTTTCCTACAGTTTCACCAAGATCCATCTATGAGTTCATCTAGCAACGAGTCATGGGAGAGAGAGATTGCATCTACATACCACTTTGTAGATCGCGAGTGGAAGCGTTCAACGAACGGGGATGAAGTAGTCGTGCACACCGTGATCCAAATCACCGGAGATCCTAGCACCGAAAGCACGGCACCTCCGCGTTCAACACACGTACAGTCAGCGTAACGTCTCCTTCTTTTTGATCCAGCAAGGCAAAGGAGAGGTTGGGGAAGATGGCTCCAGCAGCAGCACGACGGCGTGGTGATGGTGGAACTATAGTACTCCGGCAGGGCTTCGCCGTGCTCAACGGAGGAGGAGGAGGTGTTGGGGAGGGAGAGGGAGGCGCCAGGGCAAGGGGTGCGCAGCCCTCCCTTCACCCCTCTATTTATAGGGTAAGGGGCAAGGGGGGCCGGCCCCTCTAGATGGGATCTAGAGGGGGGGCGGCGGCCTAGGGGAGGAGGCTTGCCCCCCAAGCAAAGGGGGGGGCGCCCCCCTCAGGGTTTCCCCCAACCCTAGGCGCATGGTCCCTTGGGGAGGGAGGTGCACCAGCCCACTTTGGGTTGGTTCCCTCCCTCATACAGCCCATGAGGCCCTCCGGGAGAGGTGGCCCCTCCCGGTGGACCCCCAGAACCCCTCCGGTGGCCCCGGTACAATACCGATATGCCCCCGAAACTTCCCGCTGTCCGTATGACAACTTCCCATATATAAATCTTTACCTCCGGACCATTCCGAAACTCCTCGTGACGTCCGGGATCTCATCCGGGACTCTGAACAACATTCGGGTTACTGCATATACATATCTTCACAACCCTAGCGTCACCGAACCTTAAGTGTGTAGACCCTACGGGTTCGGGAGACATGCAGACATGACCGAGACGGCTCTCGAGCAATAACCAACAGCGGGATCTGGATACCCATGTTGGCTCCCACATGCTCCACGATGATCTCATCGGATGAACCACGATGTCGAGGATTCAATTAATCCCGTATACGATTCCCTTTGTCAATCGGCATTTTACTTGCCCGAGATTCGATCGTCGGTATCCCAATACCTCGTTCAATCTCGTTACCGGCAAGTCACTTTTCTCGTTCCGTAATGCATGATCCTGTGATCAAACACTTTGATCACACTGAGCTCATTATGATGATGCATTACCGAGAGGGCCCGGTGATACCTCTACGTCAAGCGGAGTGACAAATCCCAGTCTCGATCCATGTCAACCCAACAGACACTTTCAGAGATACCCGTAGTATACCTTTATAGTCACCCAGTTACGTTGTGACGTTTGGCACACCCAAAGCACTCCTACGGTATCCGGGAGTTACACGATCTCATGGTCTAAGGAAAAGATACTTGACATTGGAAAACTCTAGCAAACGAACTATGCGATCTTATGCTATGTTTAGGATTGGGTCTTGTCCATCACATCATTCTCCTAATGATGTGATCTCGTTATCAATGACATCCAATGTCCATAGTCAGGAAACCATGACTATCTGTCGATCAACGAGCTAGTCAACTAGAGGCTCACTAGGGACATATTGTTGTCTGTTATTCACACATGTATTACGATTTCCGGATAACACAATTATAGCACGAATAAAGACAATTATCATGAACAAGGAAATATAATAATAATGCTTTTATTATTGCCTCTAGGGCATATTTCCAACAGCCATGGCGCCTCGCCGGGCCCCAGCCGAAGCTTGGTACTCGCCTGCTTTGGATTCGCCCAACGTGTCGAAGGCGAGCCTCGCCCTACTGCACCGGATGGCTGCGGCGCAGGGCATTGACGGGGCGCAGATGTTCACGGTCGGCTCCGATGCCCCTGAAGGCCAAGGAAGCACCTTCTATCCTTTCTTCGTGAGCTCCATTACAGCGGGCCTGGTGCCTCCTTTCTCTGAGTTCTTCCTCGCCGTCCTCCACCATTACAACTTGCAAGCTTTGCATCTCCACCCCAACTCCGTCCTTCTCCTGGCGATCTTCGCCTACTACTGCGAGGCGCATGTGGGGGTGCAGCCTTCTGTGGCTTTGCTGCGCCACTACTTCTACCTCCGGACCTCCAAAGGTTCCCCTTCTGCGTGCGCGGGCTTCATCGCGTGCGGCAGCTCCATGGCCATCTCAAATCCAGGGAAGAGGATCGAGGCCTTCCGGAGCAAGTGGGTATTGGTTGACGCCGGGCGCGTCCACCCTCGGTTGGCCCTTCCCAGGGAGCCGCCCGTGAGCTCGGAAGACTGGTGCCGAGCGGAGCTCACGGATCCCCGCGCGAAGTCGATGCTGGCGAAGATGGACGCCGATCTGAAGCCAGCCAACATGGCGACGGCGAAGCTGACCGGGGCGTCGTTGCTGAGGGAGTTCCTGGAGCACCAGCTGGCTCCGCTTCGGCAGTACTCTCCCCTGATGTGGAGGCCTCACCCGAGCCCCGCAGCCGTGGGCGAAGAGGACGTGACTGCGGCTCTCCAGTCCCTGGTCGGGGGCGAGGCAGCAAGGCTGGAGGGCGCGCCTTCGCCCCTGTTCCTCCGCGACAATTGGGAGCAAGTGGTGAAGTCCATGCCCGTCTTCAACGGGGATGGGCTCGTGCCCGTGGTGGCTCCCGAGGATCTGGAGGATGTTTCTTCCGGCGACTCCAGCGGAGACGGGGGCGAGGAGGAGCAGGAGGCAAGCCCCGACTCCGAGGCGACTGACGGAGAGTCTAGGGCTCCCCCACTCCGGCGCAAGCCCCGCGCTTTCCGCCTTTCGCTGAGCGATGGTGACGATGACGACGACGTGCTGGGCAGCGGGAGCTCGCCCCCGGTCCCGAAGAAGGGCAGGACCGGGTTGATTCCCCGCGGGTCTGCCCTGACCCCGGGGCGAACCGCTGACGCGCCTTCTACTTCCGAGGTCGACCCCTCCAGCCGGCTCTCCGGCTTCAAGTTTGGCAGGAGATCGCTAGAGCTTTCTGGCGACGACCTGTAAGTGCTTGATCCTTGATCCCTGGTTTCTTGTTCCGCTGACGAGGCTTGATGATTACTTCACCTCAGCAGGCTGGCGCCCACGGCGAAGAATCTGAAGGGAGTCCTGAGGACCCAGCTGCGACGACACCTCCACCTGCAGGGGAGGGCGAATGCGACGCGCGGGCTTCTCCTGCCCACTCGTCCTTGCGGGGCTTGGCCGAGCTGGCCGGGGCGTCAGCCCCCATGGCTCGATCGACCCCAGAGGTGCCCTTGTCTGGTGCTGCTGCTACAGCTGGGGAGGCGCAGCAGACTCCGTCTCGGGATACTGCAGCCTCGCTGCCGCTACCTTCTCCTTCCGTTCCACCGGCCGCTGGTTCCGTGACTCCTCCTACTGCCTTGAAGTGCACTGATGCTTCTCCGCCTTCTTCTTCCATCCTGGAGCGAGTTGTTGCTGGACTGGACCGGCTGCGGCAGGATCTTCTAGGCGCCGACCCTCGCCTGGTGGCCGGGCGCCTAGAGCTGGCCTCGGGGTGGATTCGCTCTGACGCCTCGATTCGGGCAGCGCTGGTTCAGGCCTCGACGGCCTGTGACGAGGAGAGGGAGGCTACCCTCGAGGCGAAGGCTGCCCGTGACGCGGCCCTGGGAGAGGCGGTTGGCATCTGCGGCCGCTGCAAGGAGCTGGAGGACGAGTTGCAAGGCCTGCGTGATCAGCTTGCATAGGAGACCCGCCTTCGCCAAGAGCAGGAGAAGGGGGTGAAGGCTCGCGAGGCGGCGCTCGAGGACCGGGAGGCGAAGCTCAAGAAGCACCGTAGCCACCTAGGCGCGTTGAAGAAGGAGCTGGAGACGACGAGGGCCGAGCTGGACGCCAAGGCCCGGGTCCTTGCCGAGGATCGCGTGGCCTTCGCGGACATGGAGAGGGATGCCCGCGCTTCACTGAATACGCTTTACGAGAGTGGCCTGGATAGCCCGCTGGCTGGTGACGGGGACGGCCCCGCCAAACTGCTTCCCTTCTTGGTGAAGGCTCTTGGAGATGTCGCCCTTGGACTCGCCCCCACGGCCGAGGCCGAGGCGCGAGTCCTGTCTTCTGCTGCGCTGATGCCGGTCTTCGCCCATGTCTACCTTCGCGACCCCAGCGCCGACCTCGACAGCCTGCTGGAGCCGGTGAGCGGCGAGGGCGCCGCTGCCGCTGTTGAGGCCGTGAAGGGGCGCGCAGAGGCACTGCTAGGGAAGTTCCGGGCCTTCAGCACCAAGCCGAAGCGAGGCGCCGCCGACCCCACTACTCCACAAGGCGAAGCCACTCCACGCGACTCCGCTGCCGACAAGTGACTCCGCTATCGCTCCTGTTCTTCTTTCGATTCCTGCACATGCACGACGCCTCGGGGAGGCATTTAAATTTGCGTTTGGTACCAAAGCGACAGTATGGGTTGTAATATTCACTTTTAAGTTCCTTGAATTTTATGTTCCCCTTCCCTACTTGCTTATGTTCTACGCCGGCAGAGCCCGGCCATGCGCATGCCTCACCTAGCATCAGCCCCGACCGGAAACCAGGACGGGACCAAAGGAATGAGGGGCCACGTGACAAGTTAGGCTCCTGAGTCGCGAAGCTCAGGAGTCCCCCTTGGCGCACGAACAACAAGTAGGGAAGCGCGATGTAGGTGCGTTTCCCGTTCTACGTCTGCAGAGCCCAACCCCGCGCGTACCTCACCCAGCATAGCCTTTCGGAACTAAGGAGTGAGGGGCTACGGAGCCAGTTAGGCTCCTGAGTCGCGATGCTCAGGAGTCCCCCTTGACGCGCAAACGGCCTTCATACCTTGGCTCCGCTCGGGGAGAGACGCGCGACGAACCAGGCCCGAGGGGCCTGGCTGGGGCGTACGGCTGGGCGTGACCCAGTCGTAGCCCCCATGCCCAGCCCCCTCGCGCGGCGCTCCTGGGGGGAGGCATTGCGATGAGGCCGGCCACTGAGCTCGGGGCTCCCTGAGGTTAATGCGGCCCGGAGGCCACCCTCAGTTATTTATCACCAGCGCGGAGCATAGCGCTTCCGTATGTGTACGGGCATAGCCGCTCCTCGGCAGTGTCGTCAGCCAGCGCGGAGCATGGTGCTTCCACTGGTACGTGGGAGGGGGCTCCCCTCCGGGAGGAGCCCCCGGGGCGTGTACAGGCCCGCCCTGACACGTGGCTGGCACGGTAGAGCTAGGTGAGGTGTATCTGGGCACCCGTGAGCCAGCGCGGGACTCACGAGGCCCTACCTCTAGGCGGGTTGCGCCTGTCACTGGGCCGTATCTTGAGATGTGTTCCTGCAAAATCTGGTTAGATGCCGGCACTCTACGTCCTCGGGTCCCGGCCCTCGAGCTTGTCTCAGCCGTCGCTGGTATGCCAGGTCGCGATGCCGTGGACAAGGCCAGAGGGTGAGGGCTGGAGAGCCAGTAAGAGCCCTGAGTAGCGATGCTCAGGCACCCCCCCTTTAATGTGCAAGTGGTCGACATGAAGAAGAAAAGGTGCCGTGGACGGCATCAAGTAATCAAGCATGATGCATAATTGGAAATAAACGCACAAGGGATACATGCCGCTGGGCCTAGCCCGAGTGGCCTGGGGATGATGCAGCCCGAGGGGCACCCCCAGCAAAGCAAGCTAGTGACTGAAAAGATAAAAAGGGATACATGCCACAGGGACAGACCCACGCGGCCTAGGAATGACGCAACCCTGGGAGGGCGCTCCCAGCTGGGAATGAAACTTGAAAGATGTCACCTGAAGATGTCGTCAGTGCAGTGGCGTTGGTGCAGCAGACTCGGTGGGCTGCGGAAGCCGATCCTCACGAGCCCCCAGGCTCAGGGGCCTCGGGAGGCTCCGGGGGCACTGGTGGCTCCTCGTGAGCAGCCACCATCTCGGCCAGGGCCGTGGAACGCCTGTCTTCTTGCGCCTCCAAGACGCTCCTCATGAGGCGCTGGTACGCCGTAGCCACGCTCCGCAAGCCATAAGGCATGCAAATATAGCTGTGGGGTGGTCCTCCGCAGCGCCCCACTTGTGAGGGCCAGAGGCGCTCCGCCGTGGCGATCTGATTGAGCCCTGGTACGTCGACGCGGACGCGCAGCCCACCATCCTCGCCTGGATGGGGAGCCACAGCTGGTGGGCGACGGCAACCTCTCATGATCCTTGACTCTTGTAGTTCTTGAATGGCCTTGCTAACAAACTCCTGCTGGTCTGACCTTCTTTCCCTGGCTTCCTTTCGAGGGAAACGTGCTTCAAAACACGCCTCCACATGGTGCCCAAGCGCCTCCCTCGTGACCTTGGCGAGGTCGGTGGCCCTCCAGGTGAGAGCCCCCGAGCCCTGCCTGAGGAGGGCGCCGGGCGCGCTTTCCTATGCAATTGAAGGAGGATCCCCCTGGGCAGACGTGGGCCTTGAAGGGCCTGCCTCCTGAGGGGCTGAGCCTGACGTTGTCTTCTTCTTCTTGGGGGTGGTCTCAGGAAGCCTCCTACTTCCGCGATCTGGGTCTTCTAGTGACGCGGCCTGAAAGGCTCGCTCCAAGGCACACACTGCATCCTTCTCTTGACATGGCACCGTGATGACGCTGCCGCTTCCTGGCATCTTGAGGACGTTGTAGCCATGGTGAGTCACGGCCATGAACTTGGCCAGCGCCGGGTACCCGAGGATGGCGTTGTACGGCAGGCGGATGTGGGCGACGTCAAAGTCGATGAGCTCGGTGCGGTAGTTGTCGTAGGTGCCGAGGGTTACTGGGAGGCGGACCTGCCCGATCGGGACTGTGGAACCATCGGTGACTCCGGAGAAGGGCTTGGTTGGCTGAAACTGGTCATAGGGCACTTGGAGGCTGTTGAATGTTTCCACGGACAAGACATTGAGCCCTGCCCCTCCGTCGATGAGGGTCCTGGTGACCAGAACGTTGCTGATGACTGGGGAACAAAGCATTGGGAGGACTCCGGCTGTGGCCGAGCACTTGAGCTGGTCTGCTGAGCTGAACGTGATGACGCGGGCCGACCACTTGAGGGGACGCGTCGCTTCGAGCTTGGGAAGAACTGCGTTCACTTCGCGAGCAAACTGCTTGAAGATACGCTGAGAGGTTGGGGCTTGAGCTCCGCCCAGGATGCAGGCGATTGCGCGAGGCTCCTGGAAGCCCCCAGCCCCCTCGTCTTGGTGTCGGTCTTCATTCGTTCTTGGCTGAGGCGGCAATGGCGGCAGGCCGGGTGGCCATGAGGGCGATCCTCACGAGGCTGGTCCCTCTAGTCCCCCTCGCGAGGCGGGTCACGCCAGCGGTCCTCGCGAGGTTGGTCACGCCAGCCCTGACGTGGTCCACGCTCTTACCAGCGTCCCGGGTTCCTTCCTCCTCCTCGGCCGTAGCCCCGGTCGGCACGGTCGGGGCGTCGGCCGACTCTTCCTTCTCGCACGGCGTGGAGTTCTTGGCATTCATTGGTGTTGTGGGTGTGGAGGTCGTGGTACACACAGTACCGGCGGCCCCTGGAGGATTCGGGCAGATCCTTGCCCCGCTTGGTGTCCAGCTCTGCCGCGAGCACGGCAGCCCCCTTGCGCTTCACGTCCTTGGCCTTTGACTTCTTCTCTTCTGGGTCTGCGGCAGGCAGCTCGAGGAGGGAGAGGCGTCCCTCCTCAGCTCTGGCGCACTTGGTCGCCAGGTTGAACAGCTCCAGGGAGGTGCAGAGGTCTTCATGCATCGCTAACTCCTCCTTCATCTTGACGTCGCGCACGCCATTGGAGAAGGCCAAAATGATGGCTTCCTCGGACACCCTGGGGATCTTGAGGCGCGCATTGTTGAAGCGCTGGATGTACTTTTGCAGGGTCTCTCCAGGTTGCTGCTTGATGCGGCGCATGTCGCTCACGGCGGGAGGCCGGTCGCGGGTACCTTGGAAGTTGGCGATGAAGCGGGTACGCATCTGGTCCCAGGAGGAGATCGTGCCTGGGGCGAGGTTCAGGAGCCAAGTGCGAGCACCTTCCTTCAGCGCCACGGGGAACCGGTTCGCCATGACCTTTTCGTCCCCCGCTGGCAGCTTCGATTCCTAGCTTGTAAAGCTGGAGGAACTCTGTGGGATCAGTCGTGCCGTCGTAGCGAGGGGGCAGGTCCGACTTGAACTTGCCGGGCCATGCGACTCCGCGCAGCTTGGCGGTGTAGGCGCGGCAACCGGCGGTGGCCGCGGGAGGTTTTGGTTGAGGGAGAGCTTGGCCTTGCGGGTCCCCTTGCGCTGCAGCTGGGAGCAGCGCGGGGTCTTGACTTGCCGGAGCCGGAGCGGGGTCTCGGCAAACCGGAGCTAGGAGCGCCCGGGCGGCCTCTTGCGGTCGCGGGACTTCTTGGCAGCTCCGTTCCTGCTGGGCCGGCGCATGATGGAGCAGGTTCCGCCCAGGAGCTGCGCGCCTTGGGGCCATGGCATCTTCTTGGAAAGGAGGCGGCTAGAATGCCCCCGGGGCCTCATTGCCCACATGGGGCGGAGTGCGGCGCAGCGGTGCGGAAGGCGCAGAGCGCCCCCTGCGGCGCGGACGAGCTCGGCGACGCGGTCGAGCCACTCCGCGTAGACGTCGTCAACGGGGTGGTAGCGCAGGAGCTCGTTCGCCGCGATGAGCGCAGCTCGAGCCTCCAAGGGCGCGCGAAGCGCGTGCGACGAAGAACCGGCCGGGGTGATCGACGGAGTGGCAGTGCGGCCATCTCGCCGCATGGACGGGTGCTGAGAGGATGCTTGCTGCTCGTTCCCCGCAGGGCCGGTGGCGGCATTGACGGCGGGCGACGGGGAACGACGAGGACGCCCACCGACGGGGGCCGTCTGGACGACGCGGGAAGCGATGGCGGCCGGCGCTCGGCGCGGGCCCGACGAGCGTCAGACATGGATGCGGCGGTCGGAGGAGAGCGGAGCGGTGGAAGACAGATTCCGGCGCACCCCTACCTGGCGCGCCAAATGTCGGATCACGGGTTCCGGCAGACCCTTAAGGTTCGAACTCTGGGGTGCGCGTGGAGATCGTGCCCTCTACCTCTCCGTCTCGAAAGGATCTAACTACTGCAAGAACAACACAAGAAACACAGGGTTTATACTGGTTCGGGCCACCATTGTGGTGTAATACCCTACTCCAGTGTGGTGGGTGGATTGCCTCTTGGGCTGATGAGGAAGAACAATACAAGGAAGAACAGCCTCGTGAGGGTCTGTTCTTGGCTAGGGGATGAACTGCTAGGGGGAGTTCGATCGCCCTTCTCTCTCTCTAGATGCCTCTTTTCTGGTTTCTTGGTACTCGATCGGCTTAGATTCCCCCCTCTCTACCCTGGGGGTGGCTAGTCCTATTTATAGGCCAGGGCCCTGGGCCTCTTCCCAAATATTAAGCGGGAAGGGCGCCAACAATTGGCCAATTTGAAGGGGAACATCTGGTACACTTATCCTGACTAAAGTTGGTCTTCGCCTGCCAAAGGCCCTGTGGTGACGCCGTCCTGGGCTCCATGGTGACCTCCTTCCCACCGTTGGACTGGTCTTGGTCTTGTTGCACCAAAATGGGTGCCTTTGCTTGATCCCCTCGCCTGCGCTTGCCCCCTTTGCACCAAAGAGGAAAGGGAGACGCTTCGCGGGCTTTGCGCCCGCCTGGCACCCTTGGTCGTCATGGCTTGCGTCATGGGCACCTCGTGAGGTACCCGCCTTGATCTCTCCGCCTCCTCGCGAGCCAGCCTAAGGAGGCCGTGCTTGAGGAAGCGCCATGTCGTCTGCCTCGCGAGGCTTGGCCCCTCGCGAGGGTCTTAAGCCTTGTGCTGATGAAGATGGGCCATGCTGGGCCCCCATTTGAGCCATGCCGCAGGCCGGAGGCGACAAGTCTGGGGACCCCCGTTCCCAGAACGTTGGCAGTTCAGTTGCTAAGAATAGTAACTCGAAACGGGAGTTGCAGAATGAACAGAAACTAGATAAAGGTGAAGTGACGATGTGTGTTGGAAATAGTTCCAAGATTGATATGATCATCATCGCACACTCCCTATACTTTCGGAATTAGTGTTGAACCTAAATAAGTGTTATTTGGTGTTTGCGTTGAGCATGAATATGATTTGATCATGTTTATTGCAATACAGTTATTCATTTAAGTTAGAGAACAATTGTTGTTCTGTTTACATGAATAAAACCTTCTATGGTTACACACACCAACGAAATGGTTTGTTGGATCTCGAT
The DNA here is from genome assembly GCA_032464435.1 of Aegilops umbellulata. NCBI lineage: Eukaryota > Viridiplantae > Streptophyta > Magnoliopsida > Poales > Poaceae > Aegilops > Aegilops umbellulata. Next base: position 185,794,501 of record CP136059.1, read on the forward strand.
CATTGTGATACACATATTCATAATATTGAAGCCAAAAGATGCAAAGTTAATAATGATAGTGCAACTTATTTGTGGCACTGCCGTTTAGGTCATATTGGTGTAAAGCGCATGAAGAAACTCCATGCTGATGGGCTTTTGGAATCACTTGATTATGAATCACTTGATGCTTGCGAACCATGCCTCATGGGCAAGATGACTAAGACTCCGTTCTCCGGAACAATGGAGCGAGCAACAGATTTGTTGGAAATCATACATACTGATGTATGTGGTACGATGAATATTAAAGCTCGCAACAAGTATCATTATTTTCTGACCTTCACAGATGATTTGAGCAGATATGGGTATATCTACTTAATGAAATAGAAGTCTGTAACAATTGAAAAGTTCATATAATTTCAGAGTGAAGTGGAAAATCATCGTAACAAGAAAATAAAGTTTCTACGATCTGATCGTAGAGAAGAGTATTTGAGTTACGAGTTTGGTCTTCAGTTAAAACAATGTGAAATAGTTTCACTACTCACGCCACCTGGAACACCACAGTGTAATTGGTGTGTCCGAATGTCATAACCGTAATTTATTGGATATATTGCAATGTATGATGTTTCTTACCGATTTACCAATATAGTTTTGGGATCATGCATTAGAGATAGCTGCATTCACGTTAAAAGGGGCACCATCAAAATCCGTTGAGACGACGCCTTATGAACTGTGGTTTGGCAAGAAACCAGAGTTGTCATTTCTTAAAGTTTGGGGTTGCGATGCTTATATGAAAAAGTTTCATCCTGATAAGCTCAAACCCAAATCGGAGAAATGTGTCTTCATAGGATACCCAAAGGAGACAGTTGGGTACACCTTCTATCACAGATCCGAAGGCAAGATATTCGTTGCTGAGAATGGATCCATTCCAGAGAAGGAATTTCTCTCGAAAGAAGTGAGTGGGAGGAAAGTAGAAAAACTTGATAAGATCAAGTTACTACCGAATCTCGTAGGTAAACCAGAGTGAGATCCGCACCAGAGTGGTACGGTAATCCTGTTCTGGAAGTCATGTTACTAGACCATGACGAACTTGCGAACTAGGAGGAAGCGATGATGAGCCCAGATTCCGCAGAATGGTTTGAGGCCATGAAATCTGAGATATGATCCATCTATGAGAACAAAGTATGGACTTTGATGGATTTGCCCGATGATCGGCAAGCCATAGAAAATAAATGGATCTTCAAGAGGAAGACAAACGCTGATAGTAGTGTTACTATCTACAAAGCTAGAATTGTCGCAAAAGGTTTTCGACAAGTTCAAGGTGTTGACTACGATGAGAGTTTCTCACTCGTATCTATGCTTAAGTCTGTCCGAATCATGTTAGCAATTGCCGCATTTTATGAAATCCGGCAAATGGATAAACAAAACTGCATTCCTTAATGGATTTATTAAAAAAGAGTTGTATATGATGCAACTAGAAGGTTTTGTCGATCCTAAAGGTGTTAACAAAATATGCAAGCTCCAGCGATCCATCTATGGATTGGTGCAAGCATCTCGGAGTTGGAATATACGCTTTGATAAGTTGATCGAAACATATAGTTTTATACAGACTTGCGGTGAAGCCTGTATTTACAAGAAAGTGAGTGGGAGCACTACAACATTTCTGATAAGTATATGTAAATGACATATTATTGATCGGAAATAATGTAGAATTATTCTGCAAAGCATACAGGAGCATTTGAAAGGAGTTTTTCGAAGAAGGACCTCGGTGAAGCTGCTTACATATTGAGCATCAAGATCTATAGAGATAGATCAAAACGCTTGATAAGTTTTTTCAATGAGTACATACCTTGACAAGATTTTGAAGTAGTTCAAAATGGAACAGTCAAAGAAAGAGTTTCTTGCCTGTGTTACAAGGTGTGAAATTGAGTAAGACTCAAAGCCCGACCACGGCAGAAGATAGAAAGAGAATGAAAGTCATTCCCTATGCCTCAGCCATAGGTTCTATAAAGTATGCCATGCTATGTACCAGAACTATTGCATACCCTACCACTGAGTTTGGCAAGGGAGTACAATAGTGATCTAGGAGTAGATCACTGGACAGTGGTCAAAATTATCCTTAATGGAATAAGGATATGTTTCTCGATTATGGAGGTGAGAAAAGGTTCGTCGTAAAAGGGTTACGTCGATACAAGTTTTGGCACTGATCCAGATAACTCTAAGTCTTCATCTGGATACATATTGGAAGTGGGAGCAATTAGCTAGAGTAGCTCCGTGCAGAGCATTGTAGACATAGAATTTTGCAAAATACATACGGATCTGAATTTGGCAGACCCGTTGACTAAATTTCTCTCACAAGCAAAACATGATCACTCTTTGGGTATTAATCACATAGCGATGTGAACTAGATTATTGAATCTAGTAAACCCTTTGGGTGTTAGTCACATGGAGATGTGAACCAATCACATAAAGATGTGAACTATTGGTGTTAAATCACATGGTGATGTGATCTAGATTATTGACTCTAGTGCAAGTGGGAGACCGAAAGAAATATGCCCTAGAGGCAATAATAAGGTTATTATTTATTTCCTTATATCATGATAAATGTTTATTATTCATGCTAGAATTGTATTAACCGGAAACATAATACATGTGTGAATACATAGACAAACAGAGTGTCACTAGTATGCCTCTACTTGACTAGCTCGTTAATCAAAGATGGTTATGTTTCCTAACCATGGACAAAGAGTTGTTATTTGATTAACGGGATCACATCATTAGTTGAATGATCTGATTGACATGACCCATTCCATTAGCTTAGCACCCGATCGTTTAGTATGTTGCTATTGCTTTCTTCATGACTTATACATGTTCCTATGACTATGAGATTATGCAACTCCCGTTTACCGGAGGAACACTTTATGTGCTACCAAACGTCACAACGTAACTGGGTGATTATAAAGGAGCTCTACAGGTGTCTCCAAAGGTACATGTTGGGTTGGCGTATTTCGAGATTAGGATTTGTCACTCCGATTGTCGGAGAGGTATCTCTGGGCCCTCTCGGTAATGCACATCACATAAGCCTTGCAAGCATTGCAACTAATATGTTAGTTGTGAGATGATGTATTACGGAACGAGTAAAGAGACTTGCTGTCAACGAGATTGAACTAGGTATTGGATACCGGCGATCAAATCTTGGGCAAGTAACATACCGATGACAAAGGGAACAACGTATGTTGTTATGCGGTCTGACCGATAAAGATCTTCGTAGAATATTGTCGGCGTTCTGGGAATGGGGGTCCCCAGACTTGCCTGCCTGCGGCCTGCGGCGTGGCTCGAGTGGGGGCCCAACGTGGCCCATCTTCATCAACACAAGACCCAAGACCCTCGCGAGGGGCCAAGCCTCGCGAGGCAGACGACACAGCGCTTCCTCAAGCACAACCTCCTTAGGCTAGCTCGCGAGGAGGCGGAGAGATCAAGGTGGGGTACCTCACGAGGTGCCCATGACGCAAGCCATGACGACCGAGGGTGCCAGGCGGGCGCCAGCCCGCGCAGCGTTCCCCTTTCCTCTTTGGTGCAAAGGGGGCAAGCGCAGGCGAGGGGATCAAGCAAAGGTATCTATTTCGGTGCAACGAGACCAAGACCAGCTCCGTGACAAGGAGGAAGTCACTGTGGAGCCCAAGCCGGCGTCATCGCCAGAGCCTTTGGCAGGCGAAGACCAACTTTAGTCAGGATAAGTGTACCAGATGTTCCCCTTCAAATTGGCCAATTGTTGGCGCCCTTACCGCTCAATATTTGGGAAGAGACCGAGGGCCTTTGCCTATAAATAGGGCCAGCCACCCCCAGGGTAGGGGCATCTAGAACCAGAGATAGAATCCCGCATCTAGAGAAAGGGAGAAGGGCGATCGAACTCCCCCTAGCAGTTCATCCCCTACCAAGAACAGACCCTCGCGAGGTCGTTCTTCCTTGTACTGTTCTTCCTCATCAGCCCAAGAGGCAATCCACCCACCACAAACTAGAGTAGGGTATTACACCACAATGGTGGCCCGAACTAGTATAAACCCTGTGTCTCATGTGTCGTTCTTGCAGTAGTTTAGATCCTTACGAGACGGAGAGGTAGAAGGGCTCGATCTCTGCGTGCACCCCAGAGTTCGAACCTTAAGGGTCTGCCGGAACCCGTGATCCGACATTTGGCGCGCCAGGTAGGGGTGCGCCGGAATCTGCCTTCCCATCGCTCCGTCTCCCGTTGCATCGTCGTCATCATGTCCGGCGACCAGGCGGGCAACCAAGGCCCGTGGGCGGCATGGCCCATTTGCGCCGAGCCTCCCGCTCCGGGCGACCCCGTGCCACAGGCAGCTCGTGGTCCACAGGGCGCTGCGGGCCGCGGGCGACGTGGGCAAGCTTCTGCGACCCTGACACCGCGACAGGCGCGGTCGGCAGCGAGGGCCTCCAGCCACGCCGCAGCTACGACATCGTACACCGGCCGAGAACAGGCGAACTCAAGGGCCGCGCTCACGGTAGCACGAGAGCTGCTGCAGTGCAGGCTATTGGAGGGCGGCCGTGATGTGCTGCTGGAGCGGGTCGCCGAGCTCCTGGGCTTCGCCGCTTCGGGGGCTCACCCCTTCTGCGTCCAGCTTCCGCCTCAAGCTCAGGGCGGCGCACGAGGGGGCCCCGCGCACTCGCGTGGGCCTCAAGACTACCCCAGCACCGGCGAATCCGCCGGCACTAGACTGGCGGTGGCACTACCCCTGCCCCCGGCGCGCGAAGGAGAAGGGCTCAGCATGGCCCACGGCGCCAGCGGCCAACCGCGCTACCACCCCGCGGTGAGCACGACAAGCAATGCCGCATGGCGCATGGAGCACTACAGCGCAGCATTCGGGGTGGCGGCGCGAGAGGAATACGTGCCCCACATGATGGACCAAGGGCACGCTCACGGGGGCGAACAGGGCTCACTCTTCAGCCCCAGCTGGGAGGATGAGACGCCAGAGGCCGAGCCCCTCCAGGAACCCCAGGACGGCTCCATCAGTCACACTGGAGGCAACGACTATCGGGTACCATTAATTCCTCGAGCAGGCATACGCTAATCATGGGTCACAGGAGATGCAGGTCGCCGCAACAAGCAGCTGCCCTGCCCCTACGGTCTCCTACCCCTTGGGAGGAGGACGCAGGGGGCTGCAGGAAAGGGGAAGAGATCCTACATCACCACCGCGGCGTTCGGAGCAAGGCGTTCTTAGAAGATAGGCCCTCCGCTGGGGAGGCGCCTGAGGGCCTGCCCCTGGCGGAGGACCCGTGGTCGTCGGGGGAACCGCTGGCGACCGCTCTACCCCACCGGCGGCGTCCTGGTTTCCGGTCGTCGTTGGTGGCACTAGAGTGTGGGGCAAGGCGGGGCCCTCGTCTGGCGATATGAAGCAAGGCTGGTTCCTGTGAAGAAGACCGAGTGCCTGTGAAGCTCGCCGCCCCGTGACACTCTCACGTAATAATGAGTGGGGCTGTACACGCCCCGGAGTCTCAGGGGTGCCGTCCTCAGGCCCTAGGGCTCCCTCCCACGCCCAGTGGACAGCACTTAGCTCCGCGCTGGTGAGAAGACGTCGAAGACTAGATTAGGTGCCGGACGCGGCCTTTTTGTTTGCTTTCATTGCCTTCTTCCTTTGGTTGTAACCTTTTTCCCTCGCTAGATTTAAGTTGAATTTGAATCTGAGCTTTGCGTGCGTTCGGGGAAGGGGTGCTTGGTCTTGTTTGAATCGTTTCCCGCGTTCTGGTCACCATCTCGTCACAGCTTCCTCCCCTCGCGAGCCCCTCGCGAGCCGGGCTAGGCCTAGCATAAGCACGGCCCAGATTGCCGCTGCTGCTCCCTCGCGAGGTGACCATTGGTGCCTGCGGAGATCGTTTTCTCATGAAGGCCCAGAGCCCGTGAAGAAGGCGAATGCCTGTGAAGACGTCCCTCTCGGGAGAAGGCCCAGAGCCTGTGAAGAAGGCGAATGCCTGTGAAGACATCCCTCTCGGGAGAAGGCCCAGAGCCTGTGAAGAAGGCGAAGGCCTGTGAAGACGTCCCTCTCGGGAGAAGGCCCAGAGCCTGTGAAGAAGGTGAATGCCTGTGAAGACTTCCCTCTCGGGAGAAGGCCCAGAGCCTGTGAAGAAGGCGAATGCCTGTGAAGACATCCCTCTCGGGAGAAGGCCCAGAGCCTGTGAAGAAGGCAAACGCCTGTGAAGACGTCTCGCTCGAGGAAAAGGCCCGGAGCCTGTGAAGAAGGCAAACGCCTGTGAAGACGTCTCGCTCGAGGAAAAGGCCCGGAGCCTGTGAAGAAGGCAAACACCTGTAAAGACGTCTCTCTCGAGGAAAAGGCCCGGAGCCTGTGAAGAGGGCGAACGCCTGTGAAGACGTCCCGCTGGAGAAAGGGCCCGGAGCCTGCGAAGACGGCCCACACCTGTGGGGTTTCCTGTCAGCAACGACCCTGCCTCTCGAGGTTTCAACTACCCAGCACCCGGGACGTGACGCCCTCCAGAAGGCAGCTCCGGAGCCAGCAAGGAACAAGGGCGGACCAGCCTATCATTGGACACGCGTACGATTTAGTTACTGCAGATACATTAGATACAAGTTCATACATGAGGGGCTTCCCCTCCCAAAATGCTCTCACAACCGTCGGGCCAAACGCCTGAGTTCTATCTATGCAGGGTAAAAAACGAGGATAGTACGTGGTCAGTCTGACAAATCCCCCAATGCATCCTCGGAGGCGCCTCCCGAGCTGTCGCTGGCGTCGCTGAACTCACCTTCGTTGTCTGCGCCCCCATCAGCGGCATTGGGGTCTTCCACCACGCCACCTTCTTCGGCGCCCACGATCACGCCGTCATCATCCGAAGAGAAGGCCCGGACGAGAGCATCTACGTTGCTCTCCACCCATTCAGCCAGGTCGCCTCGAACAGCTTGGGGAACTGGGGCGATGGCGGCGTCGAAGTCGAAGTGGGTATCCATATTTCGAAGATGGCTGAAGACGCGGGAGAAGGCGCGCCCGAGCAGGGCGCGGCTCCTCTCCTCCACCAACCTATCGGCTTTGGCCGACCGTGCCTCCAGCTGTGTCACCACGATGGTGAAGAACTGCAGGTTGCCGGCGTAGTTAATCGTGTGCGGCTCGCCCACGGTAGCCTCACAGATGTTGCCCAGGGCAATGTTGGCCCTCTCCCGGAGCTTGGTGAGCATGGGGCCGTGCTCGTGCTCCAGGACTTGCCGCTGGCGTATCTCGTCGGCATTCTGGCGCTCGACGGCCACGGCCTCTTCCACACGCTGGCGAAGGCGGAGCACCTCGGCCTGGGAGGAGGCCAGCTCTTTCTGCGCTGCCTCAAGGGCAGCCCGGGAGGCGTCCGCTCGTCGCGTCGCCTCATCCTGTTGGGCCCTCAAGGCAGCGGTTCTACCTTCAGCTTCGACTCGGATCATCCCCAGCTTCCCCTCGAACTCCCGCTCGAGGCCTTGGCGTGCTGTCGCCACCCGACGGCAAACCTCCTCCAGGACACGCGTTTCTCGCGCGGCGACATCGTATTCCGCCTGCGTCACCAGGCGCTCCCTTGTCTCCAGCTGCTCAAGCTCGCGAGCACGTTTGGCGGCTTCCAGCACCAACGCTTCCTCGCGCTTCCGAAGCTCAGCCGGGTCGCCACAAGCCACCTCCATCGATGCAAGGGCTGCCTCGCGCAGCTCCGCTTGCTCCTCCAACGAGCGACACCAGGCCAAGAGCTCCTGAGCCTGTTCGTCTGCTGCTCCTCGCCGTCGGTCTGCTCCTCGGGCCTCCTCAATGGCCTGAGACTGAGCCGCCAGAAAAGACTCCAGCGACGCCTTCGCCTCTTCGTCATCAAGGACGCGCCGGCGACGCGCGAGGGCAGCGCCTGCCTCCAGCTCGCACCGCTCGGCGACCAAGCACAGGCCCACAACTTCCAGGCGCGCGTCTTCCTCAGCGAGCTCCTGCCCAAGCAGGTCTACGGCGCCACTCGCCCTCCGAAGGAATTCGTGGCGACCGGCACGGTGCTCCCGAGCACGCTCAAGCACGTCTACCGCGCCATCATCCGCCCCAAGCAGGCGTCAAGGACCTCGGATCATCGCTCCGGCCCCGGGCAGGGGGCTGGGGGCTGGCGCCTTCACGACGGTCGGCCGCGCCGCATCAGAAGCCCGACCTGAGTCCAACCTGATCTCAGGAGAAGGGCCCTGGAGGTGCCTCAGCCGGTCGCAGCCCGCAACCAAGCGGGAAGCCCACGGCAGGCTGCCTATGTCGAGGGAATGCCCGCGGAAGGAGACCGCGGGGGCGGGAGAGTCACGCGCGTTGCGCGGCGGTCAGCGCCGTCACCTGCCCAAACCACAAGGGCAGTGCTGCTCGAGACACCCAGGGGTGGCGGAGGAGACGGAGTCAAGGAGGGCGTCGGCCCGGCGACTTCATCAAGCTCAGTGGGCAGAGGCCTGCAGAGCAAGGATCAGCGGATGCGGCAAGCAGGATAAGGAACAGAAAAGGAGAAGACTTACTCGTCGACGGCAAAGTACTTCCGGCGCTTCAGCAAGCGGCAGGGGAAGTCGTCGCCCAAGGTCTCCCTTTTTCTCCAGAGGGCCTCAAAGTCCACACGGGAACGGCCCAGGAGAGATGCACAGGAACCAGCCTGCGAAGAGGACGGAGCGCCAAGGCCACTTGCGTCGAGGGCGCATGCCTGGTACGCACGGGCAGTTGCCTCGTCAGAGATCCCGGCTGGGGGCTCAGGAGCCTCGGCCTCAAGCACTGGAGGCGGCAGCGCCTCACCCGTGGCCTCGGGAGCACGGACCTCGTGAGCTGCCCCATCAAGAGCATCGCCAGGTACGGTCACATCGTCCATGGCTCCCTCGACCCCTGCTGTCTCCTGCTTCCCTGCGCCACCATTCGAGGAGGATTCACCCAGGCCGACCGGAAGGGAAATCACCAGCACAGGGTTCTCGCGAGGCCCCTGGAGGCCGACAGGGCGTAGCCCCCACTCGTCGAAAGAGGGCATCTGCCTCACGAAGTCATCCCTGTTGTGGCAGAGGTACAGCAAGGCTCCCCCCTGCGGACGCCCCCGGGGTTGGGATCGCCTGTCAGGATCAAGAGCACCCTCCTCAGCACCTCGGGCGTTAGGTCTCCTCCCTGAAGCCTCATACGGTCACCATGCCCGCTGAAGGCCCACATTCGACGAGAGTGGCGTTGGAGAGGGGCAATGCGGCGCAATAAGAACTCCTTCACCACTTTGGGCGCCATTACGCCATGCTTCTTCAAGGACATGAAGCGGTGCCAGACGAAGGTGAGCCGGGGACTTACGAGCGTCTCCTGGCCCCAGCCCGAGTTAGGCACAGCAGGCGATGTCGGCTTCACGAGCTGGGGGCTGGGCACCCCGACATCAATGTACAACCACCGCTCGCGGAACTCGGCTGAAGGCAGGGGGAGGTTGAAGTCGATACCAGAGGTTGCGGTCTCGGACGAAGCTACGAAGCTCACGCATGCCGAGCATTGCGTGGGGTCGACAAGATGCAAGGAGAAGAAGTGGCGCAGCAGGGCAACAGAAGAAGGGATGCCCACCATCGCCTCGCAAACAAAAGCCAAGACAGAAAGAAGAGCTATGGACTCAGGACCCATATGCATCATGTGGATCTGATAATGATCAAGGACGGCATTGAAGAAATAGGAGAAGGGATGCACCAAACCCGCCCACAAGGCGTCGGCAAAGTAATGGACCTCGGTGATTATCCTATCAGTGGGGAGGTGACACGTAGGCCACGCCGTCGTCCTCCCGCACTCGTTGAAGGCGGTGGCCAGAGCCGGATTGAGCTTGTCCAGGCACTCCAGGTTGAGTATGATCGAACGACCGACAGCAGGCGCCACCGGCGGCAGCGGGCGAGATGGAGCCGCAGGCTTCTTCCCCTTCCCTTTCTTTGGAGCCATGGCGGCGGGCGAAAGAGAGGAGATGCGAGATGGGATTGGAAGCGAGGGTCAGAGTTCGGAGGGAGGAAGAGCAGGAGACGGTCAAGCAACAGGGAAAAGGGCGGTTGTGTACAACTGCGGGGCAACCTAGCGCGGCGTAGAATAAGGGAGCATGGGTAAACTGTGCCGCCCACGTCCAATCAACCGCCACGCGGCGCCCGAGGCCGCAGGCTGTTAGGGCCCGCGGCGCTTCGCCCTTTCCCTTTCACCTCTCGGCACGGCCAAGTCCATGCGCGCCTTGGGCCCGGGGGCTACTGTCGACGTTCAGGGAACGGGGGTCCCCAGACTTGCCTGCCTGCGGCCTGCGGCATGGCTCGAGTGGGGGACCAACGTGGCCCATCTTCATCAACACAAGACCCAAGACCCTCGCGAGGGGCTAAGCCTCGCGAGGCAGACGACACAGCGCTTCCTCAAGCATGGCCTCCTTAGGCTAGCTCGCGAGGAGGCGGAGAGATCAAGGTGGGGTACCTCATGAGGTGCCCATGCCACAAGCCATGACGACCGAGGGTGCCAGGCGGGCGCCAGCCTGCGCAGCGTTCCCCTTTCCTCTTTGGTGCAAAGGGGGCAAGCGCAGGCGAGGGGATCAAGCAAAGGTATCTATTTCGGTGCAATGAGACCAAGACCAGCTCCGCGACAAGGGGGAAGTCACTATGGAGCCCAAGCCGGCGTCATCGCCGGAGCCTTTGGCAGGCGAAGACCAACTTTAGTCAGGATAAGTGTACCAGATGTTCCCCTTCAAATTGGCCAATTGTTGGCGCCCTTCCCGCTCATATTTGGGAAGAGGCCCAGGGCCTTTGCCTATAAATAGGGCCAGCCACCCCCAGGGTAGGGGCATCTAGAACCAGAGATAGAATCCCGCATCTAGAGAAAGGGAGAAGGGTGATCGAACTCCCCCTAGCAGTTCATCCCCTACCAAGAATAGACCCTCGCGAGGTCGTTCTTCCTTGTACTGTTCTTCCTCATCAGCCCAAGAGGCAATCCACCCACCACAAACTAGAGTAGGGTATTACACCACAATGGTGGCCCGAACTAGTATAAACCCTGTGTCTCATGTGTCGTTCTTGCAGTAGTTTAGATCCTTACGAGACGGAGAGGTAGAAGGGCTCGATCTCCGCGCGCACCCCAGAGTTCGAACCTTAAGGGTCTGCCGGAACCCGTGATCCGAGAAATATGTAGGAGCCAATATGGGCATCCAGGTCCCGCTATTGGTTATTGACCGGAGACGTGTCTCGGTCATGTCTACATTGTTCTCAAACCGTAGGGTCCGCACCCTTAAAGTTACGATGACAGTTTTATTATGAGTTTATATATTTTGATGTACTGAAGGTTGTTCGGAGTCCCGGATGTGATCATGGACATGACAAGGAGTCTCGAAATGGTCGAGACATAAAGATCGATATATTGGACGGCTATATTCGGACACCAGAATTGTTCCAAGTGGTTTCGGAGAAAAAGGAGTGCCGGAGGGGTTACCGGAACCCCTCGGGGAAGTATTGGGCCTTAGTCGGCCTGAGAGGAGAGAGAGGGCAGCAGCCCAGGAGGTGGCGCCCCCCCTCATGGGGAGTCCGAATAGGACTAGGAGGGGGAGCGCGGCCCCCCTTTCCCTCTCCCTCTCCCTCTCTTTCCTTCCCCCTCTCTATTCCTAGTTGGACTAGGAAAGGGGAGTCCTACTCCCACTAGGAGGAGGACTCCCCCCTCCCTTTGGCGCGCCCTATAGGGCCGGCTGGCCTCCCCCTCCCTCCTTTATATACGGGGGCAGGGGGGCACCCTAGCACACACAAGTTGATCTTCGTGATCGTTTCTTAGCCGTGTGCGGTGCCCCCCTCCACGATATTACACCTCGGTCATATTGTAGCGGTGCTTAGGCAAAGCCCTGCGACGGTTGAACATCAAGATCGTCACCACGCCATCGTGCTGACGGAACTCCTCCCTGAAGCTTTGATGGATCGGAGCCCGGGGTGCGTCATCGAGCTGTACGTGTGTCAAGAACTCGGAGGTGCCGGAGTAACGGTGCTTGGATCGGTTGAACCGGGAAGACGTACGACTACTTCCTCTACGTTGCGTCAACGCTTCCGCTTCGCTCTACGAGGGTACATAGACAACACTCTCCCCTCTCGTTGCTATGCATCACCATGATCTTGCGTGTGCGTAGGAAAATTTTGAAATTACTACGTTCCCCAACAACGTCGCACTATGGAACTCCTAGGTGGTCTCTATAACGAGCAAAATACCTGTTTTACATACCATTCCGCAGCTCGCCCCTGGAGGGGACATGTCAAATAGTCCCATCTCCCGCTTATCGCAATATTTGTATCGTTCTGCTTTTAATGCACCTTTCTCGAATAAACAATGCTTAGCTTCAGTCTATTATTGCATTCTCTATTCATTCCTTTTTATGTATATATGTTCATTCATGACATTCAGCACCCGTACACTTTGGTACGGCTAATATGCCAGGGGCTCAAGCACCCCATAATACGACATGAGAAGTCCGAACACTTTCACAAGTGCGGCACTCCGAACTTATATCATTATATGCATCGGCTCTGAATCATGTCTTTGGTCAATAGTTGGGTTTGCCCGGCTCCCATGTTTTGGTACCTTACGTTCCGCTATATCGGCTAAGGTAGCACTGGGAGAACTACTGCGATTGTGCCCCGGTTCAGCTGGGCTAAGCACCTCAGTAGTGAAAACTAAAACTTACTGTCATGATAGGGCGAGAGTTGGTCGCTGTTCGAGAGGTTTCGAGTCCCTAAAGACTTATGCCGCTTAGAGCGAGGAGTCGGCTCTGTCTGGTCTAGGCGTGTATAGCGCCCCTAACTCGGTCTTCCGAACACTAGGGGCTTCACCGAAATTTAAAATTATAGAATTCTCTGGCTAAGTGAGAGTGATAACGCATTATAGTCCAATTGCCTTATTCGTTGTGCTGAGCACCTCCCTCGAAGGACACAAGAATGGGAAAAAGAGTGCTCAGGTTTAATCCCGAACACCCTAAAACTCGTGGCATGGGGGTAGAAGCCGACGACTCGCCATCTCTCAGATTTAATAAACGGCCGCATAGAAGGTAATATTTTAAATTAAAACAAGCGTTGCATAGCGCACATGAACAAGCTTTCAGCGTACAGGATCACACGAGCGAGTTTACTCAAATATTACATCTTTCGAACATTCATCCGCCACAAGGCGGGCACCCTTCAGGATGCCTTCATAGTACATCTCGGGGTGGCGATGCTCCTTGCCCTGCGGTGGCCCATCCTTCACCAGCCGCTCCGCGTCCATTTTGCCCCAGTGTACCTTCACATGGGAAAGGGCCCTGCGGGCGCCCTCGATGCAGATGGAGCGCTTGATAACCTCAAGCCACGGACAGACATCCGCCAGCTACCTCACCAGCCTGAAGTAGCTCCCAGGCATGGCCTCTCCAGGCCACAGCCGGACTATGAGACCCTTCATGGCCTGTTCGGCCACCTTATGGAGCTTGACCAGTTGCTTCAGCTGGTCGCTCAAGGGCACCGGGTGTCCGGTCCCAGCATACTGAGACCAGAACACCTTCTCCGTCGAGCTCCCTTCCTCGGCCTGGTAGTAGGTAGCAGCACTGGACACGCTGCGGGGCAAATCTGCGAATGCTCCTGGAGAGCTCCGGACTCGGGTAAGTAACAAGTAATTCACTTTCACATGCTTGCTTTGCATAATGAAGGCCTTACCCACCGCTATCTTCTTTATCGCCTCAATTTCCTGGAGGGCTTTTTGGGCTTCGGCCTTAGCAGACTTGGCGCTCTCGAGGGCCGCAGCAAGCTCGGACTCGCGAGTCTCCGACTCAAGCTCCAAACTCTCATGCTTTTTCACGAGAGCCTGGAGCTCTTGTTGCACCTCGGCAACCCGCGCCTCCTGCTTCCCCCGCTCGCTGCACTTCGTGGCCGCTTTATCTTCGGCCTCGGATAGTGCTTGCTTCAGGGTCGCCACCTCGGTCGTGGCCCCTAGCACATCAATAACGATCCTATCATTTTTTGCAACTGCATCTTTTTTATATACACACACAGGCAAGGCATTATGTACCTTGGTTTTCCTCGAGCTACTTCTTGGCAAGGCCGAGCTCTTTCTCGGACCGCTCGAGGTTCTGCTTCAGCGCATCAACCTCCGCAGTCAGTGCGACAGAGGTTAGCAGTGAAGCCTGCGCACGCATATCAACATAATTATGTTAGACTCCTGCGAATATTATTAGATCCTATATCCGGCTTTTCTTTGTGAACACCGAACAGAGCATCAGGGGCTACTGTCTATGCGGTAATATTTTCACATATTTTTTACATACCTCAAAGCCCGACAGAAGGCTAGCACAAGCTTCAGTCAGTCCGCTTTTGGTGGACTGAACTTGCTAGATCACCGCACTCATAATAGTGCGGTGCTCCTCGTCGATGGAGGCGCCGTTAAGCACCTCCAGCAAGTTATCTGGTGCCTCCGGTTGGACGGAGGTCACCAGCGTGGTAGGCTTGCCCTTCTTAGCGGGGGGCCGCCTGCCGGACTCCGGAACCGTTGAAGGTTCCGGTGCGGTGTTCGGCCCAGGGCCCGACTTGGAGCCCCTGGGAGTCTTTCCCCTCTTGCACCTGGAGTTCGGGATGTCGCCTTGAGGCGCCCCCAGGACTGCCTCCCCTCGGTTTGGAACCCCTTGGGACAATACCTCGGCATTGTCCATAGGGAGAGGGGAGGAGGCGGCCAGAAGTGAAAGGCTATTCACATCCGACTAACACAAGGAGCCGCTCAACGACACGTCGAGCCGGGCTCGGGGCGGACTGCATGATTATATTCGGCGTCAGGAAAAGTTGTGCAATAAAGGGACGCTATGAGTCACTCTGGTGTCCGAATACTTACGACTCCGCTAGGGGCTTGGCCCTGGGCGGCCACTCCTCTTCGCTGTCGGCGGCGTTGGTGGAGTAGTCCGGAGGAAGGGTCCTTCCCTTCTTGGACCCTCCGGCCTCCCCAGTTAGGGCGGCCTTCCTTTTCTTCTCTCCCCCTGCTGGAGGGGAAGAAGCCTCTTTTTCCTCCTCCTTGTCTTCTTTGGAGGAGTGCGCCTCGGAGTCATCGGCCGATGAGTCCGACACCACCGGGCGCTGGGAACTCTTCCGGGTTCCCGTGGCCTTCTTCTTGGCCTTCTTCTCCAGCACCACGTAAGGTGCCGGAACCAGCAGCTTCACCAAGTGGGCGTCTGTTGAGCCTTCGGGCAAAGGAGCCGGACAGTCGATCTGTCCGTCCGTCTCCTGCCAGTCCTGTCAAAGGTACGGGAGCTTAGATCCCGCATAGAGTCAAACTATGAAAAACGAGTATCCTATAAAAGGTAAAACAGCTTACCACACTGGCTTGGCGCTTTGTGCAGAATCCGCGATCCTCGGTAGTGGGAGGGGGAACCTCGGCGCCCTTGAATAGCACCTTCCAGGTATCCTCGTGTGTTGTATCGAAGAGCCTGTTTAGAATTTGGTGATGGGCCGGGTCGAACTCCCACAAGGTGAAAGCCCGTCGTTGACACGGGAGGATCCGGCGAATGAGCATGACCTGGACTACGTTGACAAGTTTGAGCTTCTTGTCACCAGGTTTTGGATACATGTTTGGAGTCCGGTCAGCTCTCCCGAATTACCCATGA
The DNA here is from genome assembly GCA_032464435.1 of Aegilops umbellulata. Taxonomy (NCBI): domain Eukaryota; kingdom Viridiplantae; phylum Streptophyta; class Magnoliopsida; order Poales; family Poaceae; genus Aegilops; species Aegilops umbellulata. The sequence continues at coordinate 185,810,065 of CP136059.1, forward strand.
CAGGCCCTTCTCTTGCCAGGAGGTGAGCCGTGTGGGGATGCCAGATCGGAACTCGGGGGCCGCTGCCCATTCAGGGTCACGCGGCTCGGTGATGTAGAACCACCCCGATTGCCACCCCTTTATGGTCTCCACAATGGACCCCTCGAGCCATGTGACGCTGGGCATCTTGCCCACCATGGCGCCTCCGCACTCCGCCTGGCGGTCGCTCACTACCTTCGGCTTGACATTGAAGGTCTTCAGCCATAAGCCAAAGTGGGGCTTGATGCGGAGGAAGGCCTCACACACGACGATAAACGCCGAGATGTTGAGGATGAAGTTCAGGGCCAGATCGTGGAAGTCCATGCCATAGTAGAACATGAGCCCCCGGACGAATGGGTGGAGAGGGAAGCCCAGTCTGCGGAGGAAATGGGTGAGGAACACCACCCTCTCATGGGGCCTGGGGTGGGGATGAGCTGCCCCTCATCTAGGAGCCGGTGCGCGATGTCGTCGGGCAGGTATCCGACTCTCCTTAGCTTTTTGATGTTTCCCTCCGTGAGGGAGGAGACCCTCCACCTACCTCCCGCTCCGGACATGGTTGGAGAAGGTTGAGGTGGGAAGTGCGGACTTGGGCGCTAGAGCTCGAGTGTGCGAAAACGGATGAGCAAAGGAGGAAGAAGGCATGGATGGAAAGGTGAATCCTTATCCCTTTATATGGGCGGACGAAACTATGCGTCCCCACTAGCCTGGTAAAACTCGCTTATCCCCCAAGCGTCGTAATCAATGGCACGGTTGGGTTACCCACGCCCGTATTGATGAGAATCCCGTGATAAGGGGACACGATCTCTGCTTCGACAAGACGTGCCAAGGAAACCGCCTCGCAAAACGCACTGAGGTGGGACAGTAAAAAACGATTCGAATGAAAGCTTGGCTGTGGTGTGATGTCACGTTACAGAATACGTCAGCAGACTAGATTTGTGAAAATGTTACTCTCTCTACGGTGGTATGTGGAACTTGTTTTGCAGAGCCGGACACGATGCTTGTGTTCAAAATCTTCTATGAAGTATTCGGAGGAGGAACCCGCCTTGCAATGCCGAAGACAATCTGCGCGCCGGACTCGTCGTCATTGAAGCCTGGTTCAGGGGCTACTGAGGGAGTCCTGGATTAGGGGGTGTCCGGACAGCCGAACTCTAACCTTTGGCCGGACTGTTGGACTTTGAAGATACAAGATTGAAGACTTCGTCTTGTGTCCGGATGGGACTTTCCTTGGCATGGAAGGCAAGCTTGGCAATACGGATATTTAGATCTCCTCCCATTGTAACCGACTCTGTGTAACCCTGGCCCCCCTCCGGTGTCTATATAAACCGGAGGGTTTAGTCCGTAGGACAACAAAAATCATACCATAGGCTAGCTTCTAGGGTTTAGCCTCTCTGATCTCGTGGTAGATGTACTCTTGTACTACCCATATCATCAATATTAATCAAGCAGGAGTAGGGTTTTACCTCCATCGAGAGGGCCCGAACCTGGGTAAAAACACCGTGTCCCTTGTCTCATGTTACCATCCGCCTAGACGCATAGTTCGGGGCCCCCTACCCGAGATCCGCCGGTTTTGACACCGACACGGGGCAAAAGCCTTTTTCGGTAAAGAAGATGACAAGCTTGCTGGCACCACATCACATACCACTTTGTCCACATAACTTCCCACTGAAAATTGCACCCTAGCATGATGTGTAATCTTTATTTTACCAACACAATTCAACCACTTAACATAATATCGCTGGGGCTGCCTCCATGTTGATATCCCAAGAGCATGCACAACATCACTACTAATGATGTTATTGTAGCTACCTCTATCATTGACTGCCTTGCAGTTTTTGTCCTTGATCTTGCAAATGGAAAGGAACACATTTTTCATTGGCCCTTCTCAACAATAGGAGCATCATCATGAGCCACTTTGTGAACCATGAGATTAACACCATCTCCTCCATCTGAACTCAGAGGTGCTCCAGTCTCAAAAGTACAATATTTTGTAGTTGTCTTCTCACATTCAGATTTGTTACTTGATTCATCGGTGACATATCCATCATTTGTGAGCAGCACCTTCTTCAAACTAGGACAACCCTTTTTGAAGTGACCTCTACTGTCGGTGTCAAAACCGGCGGATCTCGGGTAGGGGGTCCCGAACTGTGCGTCTAGGCGGATGGTAACAGGAGACAAGGGACATGATGTTTTTACCCAGGTTCGGGCCCTCTGGATGGAGGTAAAACCCTACTCCTGCTTGATTAATATTGATGATATGGGTAGTACAAGAGTAGATCTACCACGAGATCAAGGAGGCTAAACCCTAGAAGCTAGCCTATGGTATGATTGTTCTGTTGTTCGTCCTACGGACTAAAACCCTCCGATTTATATAGACACCAGAGAGGGCTAGGGTTACACAGAGTCGGTTACAATGGTAGGAGATCTACATATTCATATCGCCAAGCTTGCCTTCCACGCCAAGGAAAGTCCCTTCCGGACACGGGACGAAGTCTTCAATCTTGTATCTTCATAGTCTAGGAGTCCGGCCGAAGGTATAGTCTGGCTATCCGAACACCCCTAATCCAGGACTCCCTTAGTAGCCCCCGAACCAGGCTTCAATGACGACGAGTCCGGCGCGCAAATTGTCTTTGACATTGCAAGGCGGGTTCTCCTCCAAATTCCATGTACCTGTTGAATAATGTCCAGTTTCTTGTAAATGTAGCGGTCCTTGGCTTCTATGCCCAATAATGGCCGTCTTCCACATGTCAAATGAATACGAAAAGTCTGGGTGTTTTTACATTCACACCCCTAGCCGCGTAAATGAGCCGCCTATTTAAAGGGACGAGGATTTAGATCCAAACCACACCTTCTCCCCTCCGCGAGTATTCATCAGAACGCATCCGATAAAGGTTAAACCATTTGCACGTTTGACCTGGCCGTTAGTTTGTGGGTGATAGACGGAAGCATAATCGAGCTTGATGCCCATGTTTTTGCACCAGAGTTTTACCTCGTCGGCCGTAAAGTTCGTGCTGTTATCAGTGATGATGCTGTGGGGGACGCCGTAACGGTGTACAACCCTGGATATAAAGTCTATCACCGGTCCGGATTCGGCCGTCTTAACAGGCTTGGCTTCTATCCATTTGGTGAACTTATCCACCATGACCAGTAAGTATTTTTTCTTGTGGGTTCGGCCTTTAAGGGGTCCAACCATGTCAAGCCCTCAGACCGCGAAGGGCCAAGTGATGGGGATAGTTTGGAGGGCGGTGGGTGGCATATGGCTTTGGTTTGCAAAAAGCTGGCAACCGACGCATCGTTGGACTAAGTCCTAGGCGTCTGCCCGGGCCGTCGGCCAATAAAAGCCTGTACGAAAGGCCTTGCTTACAAGGGACCGGGCTGCGGCGTGATGACCACCGAGTCTGGCATGAATTTCAGCCAGAATGTTCCGCCCTTCCTCTTCGGAGATGCACCTTTGAAGGACTCCGGTAGTGCTTTTCTTATAAAACTCTCCCTCATGGACTTTGTAGGCTTTAGATCGCCGCACTATGCAGCGTGCCTCGTTTTGGTCCTCGGGGAGTTCCTGCCTAGTAAGGTAGGCTAGGAAAGTTTCTCTCCACGGGGCGATGCCGACCATTATTACATGGGCTGAAGGTGTGATTTCATTGGCAGAGCCTCCAATTATGTCAGATTGTTCGGTATCGGGCAGTGCGGTTGGGTCCGGGCTATTATTGTCGGGTTCCCCTTCCCATGCTACGGATGGCTTGAACAGCCTTTCCAAGAAGATGTTGGGGGGGACTACATCGCGTTTTGCGCCGATGCGTGCCAGGACATCTGCCGCCTGATTATTTTCCCGGGCTATATGGTGAAATTCGAGCCCTTCGAACCGAGCTGACATTTTTAAGATGGCGTCGCGGTAAGCTGCCATTTTTGGATCCTTGGCATCGAAGTCTCCATTTATTTGGGATATCGCGAGATTCGAATCCCCGCGCACCTCTAGGCGTTGAATGCCCATGGATACTGCCATCCGGAGACCATGTAAAAGGGCCTCATATTCGGCTGCATTGTTGGAGTCTGTGTACATAATCTGGAGTACATATTGAATTGTGTCTCCTGTGGGGGACGTCAAAACAACGCCAGCCCCTAGAACGGCAAACATTTTGGAGCCGTCGAAATGCATGATCCAGTTTGAATATGTGTCGTACTCTTTAGGGAGTTCGGCCTCCGTCCATTCTGCGACGAAGTCAGCCAAAACTTGCGACTTGATAGCTCGTCGTGGCTTATAAGTTATGTCGAACGGGAGGAGCTCAATGGCACATTTTGTAATCCGTCCCGTCGCGTTGCGGTTGTTTATAATATTGTTAAGTGGTACTTCCGAGGCTACTGTTATTGAACACTCTTGAAAGTAGTGTCGCAGCTTCCGGGATACCATGAATACCGCGTACGCAATCTTTTGATAATGCGGGTACGTGATTTGCACGGAGTGAGGACAGTGGACACATAATAGACCGGCTTTTGAAGGGGGAATTTGTGTCCGTCAGTTTCTCGTTCGACGACGAGCAGTGCGCTTACAACCTGATGGGTTGCTGCAATGTACAATAGCATTGGTTCGCCAATGTTTGGCGCGGCCAGGACTGGGTTTGTTGCCAATATGGCTTTTATTTCGTCGAGTCCGGCCGTGGCGGCGTCCGTCCACTCGAAGTGTTCGGTGCGTCGAAGGAGGCGGTAGAGGGGTAGTGCCTTTTCTCCCAAGCGGGAGATAAAGCGGCTTAGAGCCGCCACGCATCCGGTTAATTTTTGTATTTGTTTGAGGTCCTTTGGGATATCCAATTGTGCCAGAGCTCGGATCTTGGCCGGATTTGCCTCAATTCCTCTACCGGATACAATGAAGCCCAAGAGCTTTCCGGCTGGAACACCGAAAACGCATTTTTCTGGATTGAGCTTGATATCGTATGTTCGGAGGTTATCAATGTGATCCTCAAGTCGTCTACTAGAGATTCGACATGTCTTGTTTTAACCACCACGTCATCCACGTATGCCTCCACTGTTTTGTCGATCTGGTTTGCCAGACATGTCTGAATCATGCGCTGATATGTTGCGCCGGCGTTTTTGAGCCCGAAGGGCGTTGTGTTGAAGCAGAATGGGCCGTATGGTGTGATGAATGCCGTTGCGGCTTGGTCGGACTCTGCCATCTTGATTTGATGGTAACCGGAATATGCGTCGAGGAAACACAACGAATCATGACCTGCGGTAGCGTTGATAATTTGATCGATGCGGGGTAGGGGGAAGGGATCCTTTGGGCAAGCCTTGTTAAGGTCTTTAAAATCAACGCACAGGCGCGAGGATTTGTCCTTCTTTAGTACCATCACCAAGTTTGCTAGCCAGTCCGGATGTTTTATATCTCTGATTAATCCGGCCTCCAATAGCTTGGCTAACTCCTCTCCCATGGCATGTCTCTTAGGTTTGGAAAAACGCCGGAGAGCCTGTTTAACGGGTTTGAATCCTTTTAGGATATTTAAGCTGTGTTCGGCCAACCTGCATGGGATTCCTGGCATGTCTGAAGGGTGCCAGGCGAAAATGTCCCAATTCTCACGTAGGAACTCTCGCAGTGCGGCGTCTACACCTGGGTTTAATTGTGCCCCGATGGAAGCTGTTTTATTGGGGTCCGTTGGATGGACCTGGAATTTGACTATTTCATCCGCTGGTTTAAAGGAGGCGGACTTAGATCTTTTGTCGAGTATCACATCGTCCCTGTTCATCGTGGAGCGCAGCCCAGTCAGCTCCTCAGCCGCTAGGGCTTCGGATAGTGCCTCAAGGGCCACTGCGGCTGTCTTATTTTCGGTGCGGAGTGCTATGTCCGGATCACTAGCGAGAGTGATAATTCCGTTCGGCCCGGGCATCTTGAGCTTCATGTACCCGTAATGGGGTATTGCTTGAAAGATTGTAAACGCTTCCCGCCCTAGCAGAGCGTGGTATCCGCTACTGAACGGGGCCACTTGGAACGTGACCTCTTCGGTCCTGTAATTATCTGGCGTGCCGAACACCACATCTAGTGTGATTTTTCCTGTACAACGCGCTTCCCGACTGGGGATTATTCCTCTAAAGGTTGTGCTGCTTCGCTCAATGCGGTTCAAGTCTATTTCCATTTTTTGAAGGGTTTCCTCGTAAATGAGGTTCAATCCGCTGCCTCCATCCATGAGTACCTTGGTAAGGCGAAAGCCGTTCGCTATTGGACTGAGGATCAATGCGGCTGTTGCTCGGGCTGTTCGGAATTTAGGTTCATCACTGGCATTGAAAGTAATAGCCGTGTCACTCCATGGGTTTATTGTTGCTACTTGGTAGACTTCGGCAAGGCTGCGGAGTGTTCTTTTTCGCATATTATTTGATGCGTAAGTCTCGAAGACTGTTAATACCGAACCGGTGTCTCTGGGGTGGCTTTCTGTGGCCTCCGGAATTAGAAGATCTTCGCCAATTTTGGCCACCTGCCGGAGTATCCAACATGCTCTAAGGCTGTGAGTTGGTGTGGCGCCCTCTGTACTATGAATTTTACAGGGTCCATTAAGTCATCCTTCCAGTACGGTTCCATGCCCTGTAGAGGGTTTTTGCTTTTTGGTGTTTAACTCGGGTGTTCGGTGATGATGCACCCTTTTATTTCGGACTGGGTTTGTATTCAGGGCCGGATTATCCCAAAATTTTATTTCGGTTTTCCAGGCGCTTTCCATCACACAGTACTTTCGTACTATGGACGCCAAGTCAGCGAAGCGTGTAATATCACGGCGACTTATGGCGTTGAGGATTCCCTTGTCCGTGCAATTATTGTAGAAGAGTGAGATTGCGTCTTCCTCGCGGCAGTCCTTGATCCTGTTCATAATCAGGAGGAATCTGGCCCAGTAATGATGTACTGTTTCTTCTGGCTTTTGCCTAATTTGGGATAGATCGCATATGTTCGGGTGGGTGGGTGGAATTAAGTCCGAAACCTCACCCAATCTGAGACACAGAGGCCAAGGAGTTTCCGAACTCGAAAGTTTGGATTCTTGGATGTTGTCCAATGAATCTAGCCCGTTGCCTGACTCTAAGTTCAGGTCTTGAGTGATGTCCTCCCCTCCGCGGGTATCCGGCTTGGAGGGATCGGGAATCCGGACGTAGCTAGTCCTTAAGATAGATGAAGGGTCGCCGCACTGTCCCTCTACCACGGCAACGTGATGGGTGACCTGGGGAGAGTTGATCTCTCTCAGATCGGGTTTAGGCACAATCTGGTCGTAATCCGTAGCGACTCCCAGGGCGGCGATGCGATCCAAGAGCTCGTTTATGGAAGAGAGCTCCATTGGATCTAACTACTCGGCAAGCTCCGAGCTGACATGAATATTGCTTTTGATGACCCGAGAGGTCTTCGTCGACGCAACAGCCGAACAGGCGGTCATAAGAAAACCACCTAGCCGGAGAGTTTGGCCGACAGCCAAAGCTCCCTTAGCGACAGTGCCGTCTTTAAAGACGGGATGAGGCATCCTTCCTGATGGCAACGACACAGAGGAACTCTCAATGAAAGCACCAATGTCGGTGTCAAAACCGGCGGATCTCGGGTAGGGGGTCCCGAACTGTGCGTCTAGGCGGATGGTAACAGGAGACAAGGGACACGATGTTTTTACCCAGGTTCGGGCCCTCTCGATGGAGGTAAAACCCTACTCCTGCTTGATTAATATTGATGATATGGGTAGTACAAGAGTAGATCTACCACGAGATCAAGGAGGCTAAACCCTAGAAGCTAGCCTATGGTATAATTGTTCTGTTGTTCGTCCTACAGACTAAAACCCTCCAGTTTATATAGACACCGGAGAGGGCTAGGGTTACACAGAGTCGGTTACAATGGTAGGAGATCTACATATTCGTATCGCGAAGCTTGCCTTCCACGCCAAGGAAATTCCCTTCCGGACACGGGACGAAGTCTTCAATCTTGTATCTTCATAGTCTAGGAGTCCGGCCGAAGGTATAGTCCGGCTATCCGAACACCCCCTAATCCAGGACTCCCTCATCTACCCTTGCATGTATGGCACTGAATATTAGTAATGCGGGTGACATGAGTATTATAATATACAACCTTTGATGCATTAGCTTCCTTTACAGTCATCTTGTTGTGTGAGCGAATATCTGCAGCAATGCTTCCATCTACTTCTCGCTGAACTGAACCTCTCCAAGTGCTTGATGTGTAGGTTTGGCTGCGATTTTGGCGAGCTTCAGGTGCTACTCTACACGGATAGTTTGATGCACACGTTCTTGCACATCTTGATATCTAACCATCTCTATTTTTGCACATCTTCATTCATCCCATGAAAGAATTTTGATACTGTGGCCTCCTCTAGCTCATTCACCACTGTCTAATCATCAAAATCTCCATCTCTTTATAGTACTCATCATTAGAGTTATCTTGGCACAACCGTGATACTCTCCAACATATCTATAATTGTTCCATGTTGTTATATTATCAATCTTGGATGTTTCATAATCATTTCATAGTAATTTTATATCATTTTTTGTACTAACCTATTGACATAGTGCCAAGTGCCAGTTGCTATTTTCTGCATGTTTTTTACATCGCATGAAATCAGTACCAAATGGAGTCCAAATGCAACGAAACTTTACGGAGATTTTTTATGGACCAGAAGACACTCAATGGGCCAAGCAACGTATGGGGGTGCTCCGAGGGGAGCACAACCCACCAGGGAAAGCCAGGAGGCCTGGGCGCGCCCTGGTGGGTTGTGCCCACCTCGGGTGCCCCCCGGACCGCCTCTTTGCTCTATAAATACCCGAATATTCTAGAAACCCTAGGGGAGTCAACGAAAATCAATTCCAGCTGCGCAGAGTCTAGAACCACCAGATCCAATCTAGACACCATCACGGAGGGGTTCACCACTTCCATTGGTGCCTCTCCGATGATGCATGAGTAGTTCTTTGTAGACCTTCGGGTCCGTAGTTAGTAGCTAGATGGCTTCCTCTCTCTCATTTGATTCTCAATACAATGGTCTCTTGGAGATCCATATGATGTAACTCTTTTTGTGGTGTTGTCGTGGTATTCTCACCGGGGGCTTGCGAGTCGACAGATGCCACAAGGGCTTAGTGTGTGGGTAAGACTGCTGCTGATAGGCCCAGGAGCGGGTATGCGAGTAGCACGCGGTGGTTTACCCAGCTTCGGAGCTCTTCGGAGAGATAATACTCCTACTGCTGCATGTCTGAGTGCATCTATCTGGGGTGTACATCAGGCAGTACAAAGTGCTCCTGGAGCTGTATCTGGGATCAGTGCCAAGTGCATCTGATCTGGTATATGTCTCATATGTATATGTGAGCTAGCTAGTGGCCGGGCATGCTCATGCGTGAGAGTGTGTGAGTCCATGTGTGTATGAATGGATGGATGGATGGATGTGGGCGTGAGCTAGCTAGCCATCTTGCTAGCTAGCATGCATGCGTGGGAGCGAATGGCCAAGAGGCCATAGTGGCGCCCGTGGCCGTGAGCCTCCCCTGGTACTCCTTATAAAGGGGAGCCAAGGGGACAAGGGATGGCCCATGTGACCAACTTCACTATTTGGGAGACAACGATGTGACATCTCACACCTGCTACAGTGTATCACTATTGCTCAGCAGTGTCCGGGTACAGCCGTTTTGTCCGCGGTATGGCCATCGTGTCAGGGTCTTGTCAGTGTCGGGTCGGGCTGCAGTCGGCAGCCGGCTGGTTGGCGCAGTCGGCAGCCGGCAGTCGGCCGGGCAGAGCAGTTGGATGGGAAGCCGGCAGGAGCGGCCGGACAGTCGGACTAAGGGGCTTTGCTAGCCCCGATGTCTTGAAATATCGTCTTGCCGTCCTCGGGGTACCCGTGGTCGATTACTCCGACAGGTGTGTTTGTTGGGATTGGATGAACTTTGAGTTTATTATCAGATCTGTCTTTTTATATCCATGAAAGTTATTTGAGTTTCTTTGATCTCTTATATGCATGATTGCTTATAGCCTCATATTTCTTCTCCAATATTTGGTTTTTGTTTGGCCAACTTGATCTATTTATCTTGCAATGGGAAGAGGTGCTTTGTATTGGGTTCGATCTTATGGTGCTTGGTCCCAGTGACGGAAGGGGAACCGACACGTATGTATCATTGCTACTAAGGAAACAACGATGGGGTCTATTTCTACATAAATAGATACTGTCAACATCATGTCATCGTTCTTATTGCATTTCTCTCTTTCTCCATGAAATTAATACACTGGATGCATGCTGGATAGCGGTCGATGTGTGGAGTAATAGTAGTAGATGCAGGCAGGAGTCGGTCTACTAATCTTGGACGTGATGCCTATATAATGATCATTGCCTAGATATCGTCATGATTATTTGAAGTTCTATCAATTGCCCAACAGTAATTTGTTTACTCACCGTTTGCTATTTCTCTCGAGAGAAGCCACTAGTGAAACCTACGGCCCCCGAGTCTCTTTCTCATATTATTTGCCTTTGCGATCTACTTTTCCTTTGCTTTTACTTTCAGATCTATTAAACCAGAAATACAAAAATACCTTGCTGCGTTTTATTCTTATTTATTTTATTTGGCGTTCGATCTATCAATCTACTACAATTTTATTCACGTCCGTTTGACTATCTTGGAGCGTCGCTTGAAGGAAATATGCCCTAGAGGCAATAATAAAGTTATTATTTATTTCCTTAATTCATGATAAATGTTTATTATTCATGCTAGAATTGTATTAACAGGAAACATAATACATGTGTGAATACATAGACAAACAGAGTGTCACTAGTATGCCTCTACTTGACTAGCTCATTAATCAAAGAGGGTTATGTTTCCTAACCATGAACAAAGAGTTGTTATTTGATTAACGAGATCACATCATTAGTTGAATGATCTGATTGACATGACCCATTCCATTAGCATAGCACCCGATCGTTTAGTATGTTGCTATTGCTTTTCTCCATGACTTATACATGTTCCTTTAACTATGAGATTATGCAACTCCCGTTTACCGTAGGAACACTTTGTGTGCTACCAAACGTCACAACGTAACTGGGTGATTATAAAGGTGCTCTACAGGTGTCTCCGAAGGTACATGTTGGGTTGGCGTATTTCGAGATTAGGATTTGTCACTCCGATTGTCGGAGAGGTATCTCTGGGCCCTCTCGGTAATGCACATCACATAAGCCTTGCAAGCATTGCAACTAATGTGTTAGTTGTGAGATGATGTATTACGGAACGAGTAAAGAGACTTGCCGGTAACGAGATTGAACTAGGTATTGGATACCGACGATCGAATCTCGGGCAAGTAACATACCGATGACAAAGGGAACGACGTATGTTGTTATGCGGTCTGACCGATAAAGATCTTCGTAGAATATGTAGGAGCCAATATGGGCATCCAGGTCCCGCTATTGGTTATTGACCGGAGACGCGTCTCGGTCATGTCTACATTGTTCTCGAACCGTAGGGTCCGCACGCTTAAGGTTTCGATGACAGTTATATTATGAGTTTATGAGTTTTGATGTACCGAAGGAGTTCGGTGTCCCAGATGAGATCGGGGACATGACGAGGAGTCTCGAAATGGTCGATACGTAAAAATTGATATATTGGACGACTATATTCGGACATCGGAAGGGTTCTGAGTGGTTCGGGTATTTTCGGAGGTACCGGGGAGTTACGGGATTACGGGAGAAGTAATGGGCCTTGATGGGCTTTAGTGGGAAGAGGAAAAAGGCTGCTGCGCCCCCCTCCCCTCTAGTCCGAATTGGACTAGGGAAAAGGGGGCCGACCACCTCTCCTTCTCCTCCTATTCCTTCTCCCTTCCTCCCCTCTTGGTGGACTCCTACTAGGACTTGGAGTCCTAGTAGGACTCCATATCTTGGCCGCACCAATTGGCTTGGCCGGCCTCCTCCTCCTCCATCCTTTATATACTGAGGCAAGGGGCACCCCTTGGACACACAATTGATCAACGTGATCGTTCCTTAGCCGTGTGCGGTGCCCCCCTCCACCATATTCTACCTCGGTCATATCGTTGCAATGCTTAGGCGAAGCCCTGCGCCGGTAACACATCAAGATTGTCACCACGCCGTCGTGCTGACGGAACTCTTCCCCGATGCTTTGCTGGATCGGAGCCCGGGGATCGTCATCGAGCTGAACGTGTGCCAAGAACTCGGAGGTGCCGGAGTAACGGTGCTGTGATCGGTTGGATCGCGAGGAGAACGTACGACTACTTCCTCTACGTTGTGTCAACGCTTCCGCTTCGGTCTACGAGGGTACGTAGACAACACTCTCCCTTCTCGTTGCTATGCATCACCATGATCTTGCGTGTGCGTAGGAATTTTTTTTGAAATTACTACGTTCCCCAACAGTGGTATCAGAGCCTAGGTTTTTATGGTTTGATGTTATTTGCACGAGTAGAACACAAGTGAGTTGTGGACGATACAAGTCATACTGCCTACCAGCATGTCATACTTTGGTTCAGCGGTATTGTTGGACGAGACGATCCGGACCAACCTTACGCGTACTCTTACGCGAGACCGGTTCCCTCGACGTGCTTTGCACATAGATGGCTTGCGGAAGACTGTCTCTCCAACTTTAGTTGAACCGAGTGTGGCTACGCCCGGTCCTTGAGAAGGTTAAAACGGAGTCTATTTGACAAACTATCGTTGTGGTTTTGATGCGTAGGTAAGATGAGTTCTTGCTTAAGCCCGTAGCAGCCACGTAAAACTTGCAACAACAAAGTAGAGGACGTCTAACTTGTTTTTGCAGGGCATGTTGTGATGTGATATGGTCAAGACATGATGCTAAATTTTATTGTATGAGATGATCATGTTTTGTAACCGAGTTATCGGCAACTGGCAGGAGCCATATGGTTGTCGCTTTATTGTATGCAATGCAATCGCGATGTAATGCTTTACTTTATTACTAAGCGGTAGTGATAGTCGTGGAAGCATAAGATTGGCGAGACGACAACGATGCTACGATGGAGATCAAGGTGTCGCGCCGGTGACGATGGTGATCATGACGGTGCTTCGAAGATGGAGATCACAAGCACGAGATGATGATGGCCATATCATATCACTTATATTGATTGCATGTGATGTTTATCTTTTATGCATCTTATCTTGCTTTGATTGACGATAGCATTATAAGATGATCTCTCACTAATTATCAAGAAGTGTTCTCCCTGAGTATGCACCGTTGCGAAAGTTCTTCGTGCTGAGACACCACGTGATGATCGGGTGTGATAGGCTCTACGTTCAAATACAACGGGTGCAAAACAGTTGCACACGCGGAATACTCAGGTTATACTTGACGAGCCTAGCATATAACAGATATGGCCTCGGAACACGGAGACCGAAAGGTCGAGCGTGAATCATATAGTAGATATGATCAACATAGTGATGTTCACCATTGAAACTACTCCATCTCACGTGATGATCGGACATGGTTTAGTTGATTTGGATCACGTGATCACTTAGAGGATTAGAGGGATGTCTATCTAAGTGAGAGTTCTTAAGTAATATGATTAATTGAACTTTAATTTATCATGAACTTAGTCCTGGTAGTATTAGCATATCTATGTTGTAGATCAGTAGCTCGCATTGTTGCTTCCCTGTGTTTATTTTGATATGTTCCTAGAGAAAATTGTGTTGAAAAATGTTAGTAGCAATGATGCGGATTGGATCCGTAATCTGAGGTTTATCCTCATTGCTGCACAGAAGAATTTTGTCCTTGATGCACCGCTAGGTGACGGACCCTTTGCAGGAGCAGATGCAGACGTTATGAACGTTTTGCTAGCTCAATATGATGACTACTTAATAGTTTAGTGCACCATGCTTAACGGCTTAGAATCGGGACTTCAAAGACGTTTTGAATGTCATGGACCATACGAGATGTTCCAGGAGTTGAAGTTAATATTTCAAGCAAATACCCGAGTTGAGAGATATGAAGTCTCCAACAAGTTCTATAGCTAAAAGATGGAGGAGAATCGCTCAAGTAGTGAGCATGTGCTCAGATAGTCTGAGTACTACAATCGCTTGAATCAAGTGGGAGTTAATCTTCCAGATAAAATAGTGATTGACAGAATTCTCTAGTCACCATCACCAAGTTAGTAGAACTTCGTGATGAACTATAATATGCAAGGGATAACGGAAAATATTCCAAAACTCTTCGCAATGCTAAAATCGGCGAAGGTAGAAATCAAAGAAAAACATCAAGTGTTGATGGTTGACAAGATCACTAGTTTCAAGAAAAGGGCAAAAGGAAAGAAGGGGAACTTCAAGAAGAACGGCAAGCAAGTTGCTGCTCAAGTGAAAAAGCCGAAGTCTGGTCCTAAGCCTGAGACTAAGTGCTTCTACTGCAAAGGGACTGGTCACTGGAAGCGGAACTACCCCAAGTGATTGGCGGATAAGAAGCATGGCAAAGTGAACATAAGTATATTTGATATACATGTTATTGATGTGTACTTTACTAGTGTTCATAGCAACCCCTCAGTATTTGGTACTAGTTCAAGTTGCTAAGATTAGTAACTCGAAACGGGAGTTGCAGAATGAACAAAAACTAGTTAAAGGGCAAGGTGACGATGTGTGTTGGAAGTGGTTCCAAGATTGATATGATCATCATCACACACTCCTATACTTTCGGGATTAGTGTTGAAACTAAATAAGTGTTATTTGGTGTTTGCGTTGAGCATAAATATGATTTGATCATGTTAATTGCAATACAGTTATTCATTTAAGTTAGAGAACAATTGTTGTTCTGTTTACATGAATAAAATCTTCTATGGTCATACACACCAATGAAAATAGTTCATTGGATCTCGAAAGTAGTGATACACATATTCATAATATTGAAACCAAAAGGATGCGAAGTTAATAATGATAGTGCAACCTATTTGTGGCACTGCCGTTTAGGTCATATTGGTGTAAAGCGCATGAAGAAACTCCATGCTGATGGGATTTTGGAATCACTTGATTATGAATCACTTGATGCTTGCGAACCATGCCTCTTGGGCAAGATGACTAAAACACCGTTCTCCGGAACAATGGAGCAAGCAACAGATTTGTTGGAAATCATACATACTGATGTATGTGGTCCGATGAATATTAAAGCTCGCGACAAGTATCATTATTTTCTGACCTTCACAGATAATTTGAGCAGATATGGGTATATCTACTTGATGAAACATAAGTCTGAAACATTTGAAAAGTTCAAAGAATTTCAGAGTGAAGTGGAGAATCATCGTAACAAGAAAATAAAAGTTTCTACGATATGATTCTGGAGGAGAATATTTGAGTTACGAGTTTGGTCTTCAATTAAAACAATGTGGAATAGTTTCACAAACTCATGCCACCTGGAACACCACAGCATAAAGGTGTGTCCGAACGTCATAACCGTACTTTATTGGATATAGTACAATCTGTGATGTTTCTTACCGATTTACCAATATCGTTTTGGGATCATGCATTAGAGACAGCTGCATTCACGTTAAAAGGGGCACCATCTAAATCCGTTGAGACGACACCGTATGAACTATGGTTTAGCAATAAACCTAAGCTGTCGTTTCTTAAAGTTTGGGGCTACGATGCTTATGTGAAAAAGCTTCAACCTGATAAGCTCGAACCCAAATCGGAGAAATGTGTCTTCATAGGATATCCAAAGGAAACTGTTGGATACACCTTCTATCACAGATCCGAAGGCAAGACTTTTTTGCTAAGTTCGGAAACTTTCTAGAGAAAGAGTTTCTTTCGAAAGAAGTGAGTGGGAGGAAAGTAGAACTTGATAAGGTAATTGTACCTTCTCCCTTATTGGAAAGTAGTTCATCACAGAAATCTGTTCCTGTGACTACTACATCAATTAGTGAGGAAGCTAATGATGATGATCATGTAACTTCAGATCAAGTTACTACCGAATCTCGTAAGTAAACCAGAGTGAGATCCGCACCAGAGTGGTACGGTAATCCTGTTCTGGAAGTCATGTTACTAGACCATGACGAACTTGCGAACTATGAGGAAGCGATGATGAGCCCAGATTCCGCGAAATGGTTAGAGGCCATGAAATCTGAGATATGATCCATATATGAGAACAAAGTATGGACTTTGATGGATTTGCCCGATGATCGGCAAGCCAAAGAAAATAAATGGATCTTGAAGAGGAAGACGGACACTGATAGTAGTGTTACTATCTACAAAGCTAGAATTGTCGCAAAAGGTTTTCGACAAGTTCAAGGTGTTGACTACGATGAGAGTTTCTCACTCGTATCTATGCTTAAGTCTGTCCGAATCATGTTAGCAATTGCCGCATTTTATGAAATTTGGCAAATGGATCAACAAAACTGCATTCCTCAATGGATTTATTAAAAAAAAGTTGTATACGATGCAACTAGAAGGTTTTGTCGATCCTAAAGGTGTTAACAAAATATGCAAGCTCCAGCGATCCATCTATGGACTGGTGCAAGCATCTCGGAGTTGGAATATACACTTTGATAAGTTGATCAAAGCATATAGTTTTATACAGACTTGCGGTGAAGCCTGTATTTACAAGAAAGTGAGTGGGAGCACTACAATATTTCTGATAAGTATATGTAAATGACATATTATTGATCGGAAATAATGTAGAATTATTCTGTGAAGCATAAAGGAGTATTTGAAAGGAGTTTTTCGAAGAAGGACCTCGGTGAAGCTGCTTACATATTGAGCATCAAGATCTATAGAGACAGATCAAGACGCTTGATAAGTTTTTCAATAAGTACATACCTTGAAAAGATTTTGAAGTAGTTCAAAATGGAACAGTCAAAGAAAGAGTTCTTGCCTGTATTACAAGGTGTGAACTTGAGTAAGACTCAAAGCCCGACCACGGCAGATGATAGAAAGAGAATGCAAGTCATTTCCTATGCCTCAGCCATAGATTCTATAAAGTATGTCATGCTATGTACCAGATCTATTGTATACCCTACACTGTGTTAAGCAAGGGAGTACAATAGTGATCTAGGAAGTAGATCACTGGACATCGGTCAAAATTATCCTTAGTAAAATAAGGATATGTTTCTCGATTATGGATGTGACAAAAAGGTTCGTCGTGAAAGGTTACGTCGATGCAAGTTTTGACACTAATCTAGATGACTCTAAGTCTCAATCTAGATACATATTGAAAGTGGGAGCAATTAGCTAAAGTAGCTCCGTGCAGAGCATTGTAGACATAGAAAATTGCAAAATACATAACGGATCTGAATGTGGCAGACCCGTTGACTAAACTTCTCTCACAAGCAAAACATGATCACACCGTAGTACTCTTTGGGTGTTAATCACACAGCGATGTGAACTAGATTACTGAATCTAGTAAACCCTTTGGGTGTTGGTCACATATCGATGTGAACTATGGGTGTTAATCACATGGTGATGTGAACTATTGCTGATAAATCACATGGCGATGTGAACTAGATTATTGACTCTAGTGCAAGTGGGAGACTGAAGGAAATATGCCCTAGAGGCAATAATAAAGTTATTATTTATTTCCTTAATTCATGATAAATGTTTATTATTCATGCTAGAATTGTATTAACAGGAAACATAATACATGTGTGAATACATAGACAAACAGAGTGTCACTAGTATGCCTCTACTTGACTAGCTCATTAATCAAAGAGGGTTATGTTTCCTAACCATGAACAAAGAGTTGTTATTTGATTAACGAGATCACATCATTAGTTGAATGATCTGATTGACATGACCCATTCCATTAGCATAGCACCCGATCGTTTAGTATGTTGCTATTGCTTTTATCCATGACTTATACATGTTCCTTTAACTATGAGATTATGCAACTCCCGTTTACCGTAGGAACACTTTGTGTGCTACCAAACGTCACAACGTAACTGGGTGATTATAAAGGTGCTCTACAGGTGTCTCCGAAGGTACATGTTGGGTTGGCGTATTTCGAGATTAGGATTTGTCACTCCGATTGTCGGAGAGGTATCTCTGGGCCCTCTCGGTAATGCACATCACATAAGCCTTGCAAGCATTGCAACTAATGTGTTAGTTGTGAGATGATGTATTACGGAACGAGTAAAGAGACTTGCCGGTAACGAGATTGAACTAGGTATTGGATACCGACGATCGAATCTCGGGCAAGTAACATACCGATGACAAAGGGAACGACGTATGTTGTTATGCGGTCTGACCGATAAAGATCTTCGTAGAATATGTAGGAGCCAATATGGGCATCCAGGTCCCGCTATTGGTTATTGACCGGAGACGTGTCTCGGTCATGTCTACATTGTTCTCGAACCGTAGGGTCCGCACGCTTAAGGTTTCGATGACAGTTATATTATGAGTTTATGAGTTTTGATGTACCGAAGGAGTTTGGTGTCCCGGATGAGATCGGGGACATGACGAGGAGTCTCGAAATGGTCGATACGTAAAAATCGATATATTGGACGACTATATTCGGACATCGGAAGGGTTCTGAGTGGTTCGGGTATTTTCGGAGGTACCGGGGAGTTACGGGATTACGGGAGAAGTAATGGGCCTTGATGGGCTTTAGTGGGAAGAGAAAAAAGGCTGCTGCGCCCCCCCTCCCCTCTAGTCCGAATTGGACTAGGGAAAAGGGGGCCGACCACCTCTCCTTCTCCTCCTATTCCTTCTCCCTTCCTCCCCTCTTGGTGGACTCCTACTAGGACTTGGAGTCCTAGTAGGACTCCATATCTTGGCCGCACCAATTGGCTTGGCCGGCCTCCTCCTCCTCCATCCTTTATATACTGAGGCAAGGGGCACCCCTTGGACACACAATTGATCAACGTGATCGTTCCTTAGCCGTGTGCGGTGCCCCCCTCCACCATATTCTACCTCGGTCATATCGTTGCAATGCTTAGGCGAAGCCCTGCGCCGGTAACACATCAAGATCGTCACCACGCCGTCGTGCTGACGGAACTCTTCCCCGACGCTTTGCTGGATCGGAACCCGGGGATCGTCATCGAGCTGAACGTGTGCCAAGAACTCGGAGGTGCCGGAGTAACGGTGCTGTGATCGGTTGGATCGCGAGGAGAACGTACGACTACTTCCTCTATGTTGTGTCAACGCTTCCGCTTCGGTCTACGAGGGTACGTAGACAACACTCTCCCTTCTCGTTGCTATGCATCACCATGATCTTGCGTGTGCGTAGGATTTTTTTTTGAAATTACTACGTTCCCCAACACCGCTGCCCGAAAGGGATTGACAACCCCTTTTACACGTCGGGTTGCGAGTATTTGTTATTTGTGTGAAGGGGCTGTTTACGTTGTGTTGCTTGGTTCTCCTACTGGTTCGATAACCTTGGTCTCATAACTGAGGGAAATACCTACCGCCGATGTGCTGCATCATCCCTTCCTTTTTGGGGAAATACCGACGTAGTTTCAAGCCGCATCAAACCGTTGGAGTCGATTGTACAAGGTTCTTGTGAAATGTTCAGGAACAAAAATGCCTCTGTAATAGATTTTTAATTTGCACCCAAGTCTCAAGATGACCTCCAGCATGACACAATTGGTACCACCAAATCAAAGCATATCTGGTAAATTGAATGATGCATATCGTACCTTCTTCTCCTCAGCATAGTGGTGGCTATCAAAGATCCGATCCACACGCATCTCCCACTCCAAATAACCATCGGGCTCAGTTTTCCCATTGAACGATGGTATGGTAAGTTTGAATTTAGCAATCCCATCATCTTCATGGTCAAGATGAGCACGCCCATGACTTCTTCCTCCCATGACAAAGCCTTCATGGCCTTCTGCACGATTATCTTGATGAGTACGTCGTGGTCGAGGCTCGTAGTAGTTTCGAGCATCATTGGAATGGTCACTCCAATGCTCTCCGTGGTGGTCCTGCTGTATGGGGAGTTGTCGATGTTGACCTCATGCAGCAATCCCATCTTGTGGAGGAGACGGTGGTACCCAAGTAGAACCTCGTTGGTCGTGGCGAGCACACCGAGGTGGTGCGACGTAGTAGCTATGGCATCGCCGGAGTAGATTTAGATAAGCTCTCCATGCCCCTCCTCAAGGTGGCGTTGGCCCTGCTGTACGGGTAGTTGTCGATGTTAACCCCATCCAGCGAGCCAATCTCGACAGAGTTCCTTGGTAAGGGAGTTGATTCTCTGGCCAAGGTTAGTCTCCATGACTGATATGTGCGTCTCCACCTTGTTCAACACATACTCTCGTGTATCCTCCAAAGCCAACACATAGGAAGGCTGCAAGCTAGGACCATACACGGGAAGCAACAATTCCTCCTTCTCGAGGTGGCTGCCTCCATGCACACTATAAACACCGCTGGACCTCCTCGAACCCATGTGATGGTGTCCTGGATTGGGGGGGGTCCTAACCTAACCGGCCCATTCTCCTCGGGTTGGGCCAATGGCCCTCATTCATGGTCAAGATGGACTTCGGAGGCCGTACGCAGGAGGCGTGATCATGACTACCTCCCCCGAAGACTTGACGTATACCCCAAGATCTCTGCCGCCGCCTAGCTCCTAGATACCCTAGATACCTTGTAACCCTAGATACCCTCCCTGGCATGTATGTAAGCCATAGGGCTTAGCCCGTAGAGGGGAGATCAACGCAAAATCATTCACCTAGCCCTAGAGTTAGACCACACATTACGATCTCGAGGTAGATCAACTCTGCACTTGATACATCTTCATCAATATAAACAAGAGCAGGACATAGAGTTTTACCTCCATCAAGAGGGCGCGGACCTAGGTAAACATCGTCTCCTCCGTTCCTATTACCCTCGATCCAAGATCCACAGCCTGGGACCCCCTACCCTGAGGTCTACCGATTTTGACACCAACACTGGTGCTTTCATAGAGAGTTCCGTTGTGCTATCACCAGAAGGATCGATGGCTCATCTGCAGATCAACTGCTCCAATGGCCTCGGCAGCGTTTTCGCCCCCGACCAGCTTTTTGTCTTCGGTAGCATGGTATTTTGCATCGACTTGATAGGTCATCTGGCCTCTGGTGAGAGCTACGCCCCAGGTCGGATCATGACCTTTGACGGCCTCAAGTACACAGCGGATTCCCGTGGTGAGCTCGTCTTGTTGGTATGGGCCCCCTGCCGAATCGGGAACTCATCTGGCTCCGGAGGCTCGACTCCGAAACCTATCTCCATCGCGGCGTCACGAGAGACCCCCGACGTAATTATTCCGGTCGGCCCCCTTCTGATCTCTAGTCCGGACGCAGATCCCACTCCCACTTCGGGAATTATGTCAGGACTAGAACTGACCTCGGTGCAGAACCCGGAATCACTCCTAGATCCCCTTCTCGCCGAAGACATGTCAAGTTATACATTATACACCGGGCATACTTCGAGTCAGCCCCGCTTACAACCCAGTGATGAATCCTGAAGAGCTGTCTCACCTCAATGAGATGCTTGACCGTATCCAGAGTATGTCCATCTAGGACGACAAGTTCAGCTTACGACCAGATCGAACTTAAAGCCGACAATCGAGAAATTTACATCCCACCCACCACCCACCTACCACCAATGTTGATGATTTAACCGACGTACTAGACTATGGTGAGGCCACAGACATGGATGAAGATGTCGATGGCCCCGCACAAGACACCTTGCCTCTGGTAAACACTGGCAGGTGGACCGCTACATCTACTTATGATGTCTACATAGTGGACACCCCCAATACCCCTCCAAGTCGTCGGCGAAGATGCAGAAGAGACAACAATGGGGAACCTAGTGAGAATAATGCAACCGCCGATAGCGGCAAGGCCGAAGCCGGTGATGATGACAACCCCGAGGGAGACCATCAAGCTTTCCTGAGGCGGAACGGCACACCCGAAGGACATCTCTAGGATTTAGATCCCGACGACCTCTTTGAAGGGGCCGATGAGAACTACATGCCGGAATCCGAGGAGGAAGAAAGCCTCGGTACCGAGGACTTTGTCTATAGGGAAACGTAGCATGCAATTTCAGAAAAAATCCTATGATCATGCAAGATCTATCTAGGATATGCCTAGCAACGAGAGGGGAAGAGTGTGTCCACGTACCCTCATAGACCAAAAGCGGAAGCGTTAGGTTGACGCGATTGATGTAGTCGAACGTCTTCGCTGATCCCACCGATCAAGTACCGAACATACGACACCTCCGAGTTCAGCACACGTTCAGCTCGATGACGTCCCTCGAACTGTTGATCCGGCAAAGTGTCGAGGGAGAGTTTCATCAGCATGATAGCGTGGTGACGGTGATGGTGATGTGATCCGCGCAGGGCTTTGCCTAAGCACTACGACGATATGACCGGAGGAGTAAACTATGGAGGGGGCACCGCACACGGCTAAGAGAACAATTGATGTGCTATGGGGTGCCCCTGGCCCCGTATATAAAGGAGAAGGGGAGGAGGCTAATACGTCTCCAACGTATCTATAATTTTTTTATTGTTCCATGCTATATTATATTCTGTTTTGGATGTTTAATGGGCTTTATTATACACTTTTATATTATTTTTAGGACTAACCTATTAATCGGAGGCCTAGCCCAGAATTGCTATTTTTTTCCTATTTCAGAGTTTCGCAGAAAAAGAATATCAAACGGAGTCCAAACGGAATAAAACCTTCGGGAACGTGATTTTTGGAAAAAACATGATCCAGAGGACTTGGACCCTACGTCGAGAAAGCAATCAGGAGGGCATGAGGTAGGGGGGCGCGCCCTCCACCCTCATGGGGCCCACGTTGCTCCACCGACGTACTTCTTCCTCCTATATATACCTACGTACCCCGAAACTACCAGATACGGAGCCAAAAACCTAATTCCACCGCCGCAACCTTCTGTACCCGTGAGATCCCATCTTGGGGCCTTTTTCGGAGCCCCGCAGGAGGGGGCATTGATCACGGAGGGATTCTACATCAACACCATAACCTCTCCGATGATGTGTGAGTAGTTTACCTCAGACCTTCGGGTCCATAGTTATTAGCTAGATGGCTTCTTCTATCTCTTTGGATCTCAATACAAAGTTCTCCACGATTCTCGTGGAGATCTATTCGATGTAATCTTCTTTTGCAGTGTGTTTGTTGAGACCGATGAATTGTGGGTTTATGATCAAGTTTATCTATGAACAATATTTGAATCTTCTCTGAATTCTTTTATGTATGATTGGTTATCTTTCCAAGTCTCTTCGAATTATCAGTTTGGTTTGGCCTACTAGATTGATCTTTCTTGCAATGGGAGAAGTGCTTAGCTTTGGGTTCAATCTTGCAGTGTCCTTTCCTAGTGACAGCAGGGGCAGCAAGGCACGTATTGTATTGTTGCCATCGAGGATAAAAAGATGGGGTTTATATCATATTGCATGAGTTTATCCCTCTACATCATGTCATCTTGCTTAAAGCGTTACTCTGTTCTTATGAACTTAATACCCTAGATGCATGCTGGATAGCGGTCGATGTGTGGAGTAATAGTAGTAGATGCAGGTAGGAGTCGGTTTACTTGTCACGGATGTGATGCCTATATACGTGATCATACCTAGATATTCTCATAACTATGCTCAATTCTATCAATTGCTCAACAATAATTTGTTCACCCACCGTAATACTTATGCTCTTGAGAGAAGCCACTAGTGAAACCTATGGCCCCCGGGTCTATTTTCCATCATATTAATCTTCCAACACTTAGCTATTTTCATTGCCTTTTATTTTACTTTGCATCTTTATCATAAAAATACCAAAAATATTATCTTATCATATCTATCAGATCTCACTTTTGTAAGTGACCGTGAAGGGATTGACAACCCCTTTATTGCATTGGTTGCGAGGATCTTATTTGTTTTTGTAGGTGCGAGGGACTCGTGCGTGGCCTCCTACTGGATTGATACCTTGGTTCTAAAAAACTGAGGGAAATACTTATGCTACTTTGCTGCATCACCCTTTCCTCTTCAAGGGAAAACCAACGCAGTGCTCAAGAGGTAGCAGAGGCCAGCCACAAGGGGCGCACCATGGGGGGGAACCGACTAGGACTCCAAGTCCTATTCGCCCCCCTTCCTTCTTACGGAGGGGGAAAGGGGCAAGGAGAGGAGAGGGAGAGGGAAAGGGGGGAGCCCCCTCCCCTTGTCCTATTCGGACTCCCCTTGGGGGGCCGCCACCCCCTTGTGGGCTGCCCTTTCTCTCCCCTATGGCCCATAAGGCCCAATACTTTCCCCGGGGGGTTCCGGTAACCCCTCGGTACTCCGATAAATGTCTGAAATGTCCTGAAACCATTCCGATGTCCGAATATCATCGTCCAATATATTAATCTTTACCTATTGACTATCTTGAGACTCCTCGTCATGTCCGTGATCTCATCCGGAACTTCGAACAATCTTCGGTCACCAAAACACATAACACATAATACAAATCGTCATCGAACGTTAAGCGTGCAGACCTTATGGGTTCAATAACTATGTAGACACGACCGAGACACATCTCCGGTCAATAACCAACAGAGAAAACTGGATGCTCATATTGGTTCCTACATATTCTACGAAGATCTTTATCGGTCAAACCGCAATGACAACATACGTCATTCCCTTTGTCATCGGTATGTTACTTGCCCGAGATTCGATCATCGGTATCCTCATACCTAGTTCAATATCATTACCGGCAAGTCTCTTTACTCATTCCGTAATGTATCATCCCGCAACTAACTCATTAGTCACATTGCTTGCAAGGCTTATTGTGATGTGCATTACCAAGAGGGCCCAGAGATACCTCTCCGATACTCAGAGTGACAAATCCTAATGTCGATCTATGCCAACCCAACAAACACCTTCGTAGACACCTATAGATCATCTTTATAATCACCAGTTACCACTGGTGCACGTCGGTCCTAAACAAATGGTTTTTTACCCCTTTGCACAACGGCATTTGGAACCGTCGCCAAGTGAGTGTCTGCGATAGGGTGTCCTTCCCACACGACCCAGAAATCGTCGGGGATAGGCCCTCCTGGGACCAAGGCTGGGGCCGTGTGCGGTCGGGCGAGGCATCGAAATCCAATCATTTCCTTAGGTATGTACATCCCACACGGTGAATCGCAGAAATCATTTCCGTAGGTATGTACTGTACATCCCACACGGTGAATCCCAGAAATCATTTCCGTAGGTATGTACATCCCACACGGTAATCCGAGAAAATCATTTCCGTAGGTATGTACATCCCACACGGTGCATCCCAGAAAAACATTTCCGTTTGTATGTATATCACACACAGTCAATCAAAGGAATATGTTTATGTTCTTATGTACATCCCACACAGTCAATCCAGGGGAAACGTTTCCATTCGGACGTACATCCCACACGGTTTTATGTGTAGGCTCGTGTGTGAAAGGTGTAACTATCACACACGGTCTTTGTCGGTGTCAAAACCGGCGGATCTCAGGGAGGGGGTCCTGAACTGTGCATCTAGGCGGATGGTAACAGGAGACAAGGGACACAATGTTTTACCCAGGTTCGGGCCCTCTTGATGGAGGTAAAACCCTACGTCCTGCTTGATTAATATTGATGATATGGGTAGTACAAGAGTAGATCTACCACGAGATCAAGGAGGCTAAACCCTAGAAGCTAGCCTATGGTATGATTGTTGTATGTTGGAGTTGTATTCCTACGTACTAAAACCCTCCGGTTTATATAGACACCGGATAGGGTTAGGGTTACAAAAAGTCGGTTACAATGGTAGGAGATCTGAATATCCGCATCGCCTAGCTTGCCTTCCACGCCAAGGAAAGTCCCCTCCGGACACGGGATGAAGTCTTCAATCTTGTATCTTCATAGTCCTGGAGTCCGGCTGAAGGTATAGTTTGGATGGCCGAACACCCCCTAATCTCGGACTCCCTCAGTAGCCCCTGAACCAGGCTTCAATGACGACGAGTCCGGCGCGCAGATTGTCTTCGGCATTGCAAGGCGGGTTCCTCCTCCAAGTTCTTCATAAAAGATTGTAAACACCAAGAGTAGTGTCCGACTCTGCAAAATAAGTTTCCACATATTGCCATAGAGAGAATAATATTAACACAAATCTAATCTGCTGACGTATTCCATAGTGTGACATCACACTACGGCCAAGCCCTTATTTGAATCGTTTTCACTTCCCCACCTCAGCGCGTTTTGCGAGGCGGTTTCCTTGGCACGTCTTGTCAAAGCAGAGATCGTGTCCCCCATTTACGGGATTCTCATCAATACGGACGTGGGTAACCAAACCGCACCATTTATCACGGCGCTTGGGAGGCAAGCGAGTTTTACTTGGCTGGTGGGGACGCGCAGCCGCATCCGCCCATATAAGGGGATAAGGATCCACCTTTTTACCTACGCCTTCTTCCTCCTTTGCCTGTCCATCTTCTGCGCACCCGAGCTCCAGCGCCCAAGCCCGCACTTCCCACCTCAACCTTCTCCAGCAATGTCCGGAGGGGGAGGCAAGTGGATGGTCTCCTCCGTCACGGAGGGCCATGTCAAAAAGCTGAGGAAGGCCGGATACTTGTCCAAAGACATCGCGCACCGGCTTCCCGAGGAGGGGCAGCTTCTCCCCCACCCCAATGCCCCATGAGAGGGTAGTATTCCTTCCCCACTTCCTCCGCGGACTGGGTTTTCCACTCCACCCATTTGTCCGGGGGCTCATGTTCTACTACGGCCTGGATTTCCATGATCTGGCCCCGAACTTCGTCCTCCACAACTCGGCGTTTATCGTCGTGTGTGAGGCTTTCCTCCGCATCCGCCCCCATTTCGGCCTCTAGCTCAAGACCTTCAACGTCAAGCCCAAGGTGGTGCGTGGCAGCCAGGCGGAGTGCGGAGGCGCCATGGCGGGCAAGATGGCCAACGTCCTATGGCTCGAAGGCTCCTTCGTGGAGACCCTGAAGGGGTGGAAATCCGGGTGGTTTTACATCACCGAGCCGCGCGATCCGAAGTGGATCGCGGCCCCTGAGTTCCGATCCGGACCCCCCACGCGGCTTATGTCCTGGAAAGAGATGGGCCTGTCATGGGGTGACGAAAAAGAGGTGACCGGACTACAGACATGCATCCAGTCCCTGGTGAACAAGCCGATCAAGCTTGTTAATGTAGTCCAGGTTATGCTCGTCCGCCGGATCCTCCCGTGTCAACAATGGGACTTTAATCTGTGGGAGTTCGACCCGACGCAGCACCAAACCCTTAACAGGCTCTTCGACACGACGTATGAAGATGTCTGGAAGGTGCTAACCAAAGGCGCCGAGGCTCCCACATCCGCTTTCGAGGACTGCGGATATAGCTCGCAGCGTCACGCTAGCGAGGTAAGCTACTTTCACCTTTTACAGGATGTTTAATTTTTTCCATAGTTTGACTCTATGCGGGATCTAAACTCCCTCACCTTTGACAGGCTTGGAGGCGAAGTCCGGACCGATTAACTGTCCAGCTCCCTTGCCCGAAGACCCAGCCCCTGCTCTCCTGGTGAAGCTGCTGGTTCCGGCACCTTACGTGGTGCCGGAGACGAAGACCAAGAAGAAGAAGGCCACAGGGACTCAAAAGAGTGCCCGTCATATGGTGGTGTCGGACTCGTCGTCCGACGAGTCCGAGACGCACTCCTCCCGTGAAGACGAGGAGGAGGAAGAAGAGACCTCTCCCCCTCCAGCGGGGGGAGGAAAGAAGAGGAAGGCCGCCCCAACTAGGGAGGCCGAAGGGTCCAAGAAGGGGAAAACCCTTCCGCTGGACTACTCCCATGACACCGACGAAGGCGAAGAGGAGTGGACACAAATGGCCAGGCGCCCGGCGGGATCGTAAGTATTCGGATACTAGAGTAACTCATAATATACCTGTCGTTTGCACAGCTCTTCCCTAATGTCGAATGTAATTATGCAGGCCACCCCGGGCCGGACTCGACGAGTCGTCGAGCGGCTCCCTGGATTCATCGGACGTGAACTCAGTTCCGCCCACTGTCTCCCCCCGCACTGCGGACGATGCCGAAGTGGCGTCGCGACAAGCTCCGGGTCAAGAGGAGGTGGTCCTGGAGGAGCCGCGAGGCGACCTCCTGGACTCCAGGAGTAAAGGGGACAAGACCCCCCAGGGCTCCAAGTCCGGCTTTGAGCCGGACACCGCGCCAGAATCCGCAACGGCTCCGGACCGCGGTAGGCGAACTCCTTCTAAGAGGAGCAAGCCTTTTGAGCCGGCGACCTCCGTCCAACCGGAGGTGCCGGACAATCTGCTGGAGGTGCTTAACGGTGCCTCCATCGACGAGGAGCACCGTACTATTATGAGTACGGTGATCCAGAAGGTTCAGTCCGCCAAGAGCGGATTGACTGAATCTTGCGCTAGCCTTTTAACAGGCTTCGAGGTAAGTAAAAATATGTAAAAATATTGCTGCATAGACAGTAGCCCCTGATGCTCTGTTTGGCGTTCGGAAAGAAAAGCCGAATGGAGGATCAAATAATTTCGCAGGAGTCTGATAAAAAAAGTCAATATGCGTATGCAGGCTTCGCTGCTAGCCACCGCCGCACTGACTGCGGAGGTGGGTGCCCTGAAACAGGGCCTCGAGCGGACCGAGCAAGAGCTCGGCCTTGCCAAGCGGCAGCTCGAGGAGAAAGAAGGTAAGAGATACCTTACAGAAAAAGTGTCTATAAAAAGACGCAATTGCAAAAAACGACAGGATTGTAATGCTTATTGTAGGGGCCACGACCAAGGTGGTGACCCTCAAGCAGGCGCTGTCCGAGGCCGAAAAGAGAGGGGCCTCGAAGCGCAATGAGCGGGAGAAATTTGAGGCACAGGCCGGCGAGGCGCAGCAAGAGCTTCAGGCTCTCATGAAAAAACATGAGAGTTTGGAGCTTGACTCTAAAACGTGAGCGTCCGAGCTCGCCGCGGCCGTCAAGACTGCCGAGTCTGCCAAGGCCGAAGCCCAGAAGGCCCTCCAAGCGTTGGAGGAGGTGAAAAAGATAGCGGCGGGTAAGGCATTCTTTATGCAAAGCAGACATATAAAAGTAAACTACTTGTTACTTACTGTAGGATCGAAATACGTCTAGAGGGGGGTGATTAGACTACTTGACCAAATAAAAATTTAACCTTTTCCCAATTTTAGTTCTTGGCAGATTTTAGCTACTTTAGGGCAAGTCAAGCAATCATCACACAATTCAAGCAAGCATGCAAAGAGTATATAGGCAGCGGAAAGTAAAGCATGCAACTTGCAAGAATGTAAAGGGAAGGGTTTGGAGAATTCAAACGCAATTGGAGACAAGGATGTTTTTGTCGTGGTTCGGATAGGTGGTGCTATCCTACATCCACGTTGATGGAGACTTCAACCCACGAAGGGTAACGGTTGCGCGAGTCCATGGAGGGCTCCACCCACGAAGGGTCCACGAAGAAGCAACCTTGTCTATCCCATCATGGCCATCGCCCACGAAGGACTTGCCTCACTAGCGGTAGATCTTCACGAAGTAGGCGATCTCCTTGCCCTTACAAACTCCTTGGTTCAACTCCACAATCTTGTCGGAGGCTCCCAAGTGACACCTAGCCAATCTAGGAGACACCACTCTCCAAGAACTAACAAATGGTGTGTTGATGATGAACTCCTTGCTCTTGTGCTTCAAATGATAGTCTCCCCAACACTCAACTCTCTCTCACAGGATTTGGATTTGGTGGAAAGAAGATTTGAGTGGAAAGCATGGAAGGCTAGAGATCAAGATTCATATGGTAGGAATGGAATATCTTGGCCTCAACACAAGGGTAGGTGGTTCTCTCTCAAAACATATGAGTTGGAAGTGTAGATGTATTCTGATGGCTCTCTCCATGAATGAAGAGGAGGTGGAGGGGTATTTATAGCCTCCACACAAAATCCAACCGTTACACACAATTCACCAATCTCGGTGGGACCGAATCAATAAACTCGGTCGGACCGATTTAGTAAACCTAGTGACCGTTAATGATTTCGGTGGGACCGACATGCAACTCGGTAGGACCGATATGGTTAGGGTTAGGGCATAACGTAATCTCGGTGAGATCGATTACACAAACTCGGTGAGACCGATTTGGTAATAAGCTAACCCGAGGGTTGGTCAGGTAAACTCGGTGGGACCGATTTGCTCTTTCGGTGAGACCGAAAAGTTACAAAAAGGAAACATAGAGTTTACATTGCAATCTCGGTGGGACGGATCCGCTCTTTCGGTGAGACCAAAAAGTTACAAAAAGGAAACAGAGAAATTGCAATCCCATCTCGGTGAGACCGAGATCCCTATCGGTAGAACCGATTTGCTTAGGGTTTGGCAGTGGCTATGACAAGTGAAACTCGGTGGCGCCGGATTGAAAGAATCGGTATGACCGAGTTTGGCTTTGGGTTTAGGTCAAATGTGGATATGGGAAAGTAGTTGAGAGTTTTGGAGCATATCACTAAGCACATGAAGCAAGAGGCTCATTAAGCAACACCTCATCCCTCCTTGATAGTATTGGCTTTTCCTATAGACTCAATGTGATCTTGGATCACTAAAATATAAAATGAAGAGTCTTGAGCTTGAAGCTTTAGCCAATCCTTTATCCTTCGCATTTTGACGAATCTACTTTCACCATCCATGCCATGCCAATCATTGAGCTTTCCTGAAATAATTATCTTGGAATAGCATTAGCTCAATGAGCTATATGTTGTTATTAATTACCAAAACCACCTAGGGATAGTTGCACTTTCAATCTCCCCCTTTTTGGTAACTGATGACAACATATAGATCAAAGCTTCGACAAATGATAATAAGAATGAAATATATCGTCGCTTTGAGAAGTATGTGAAAAGTAAGAGCTCCCCCTAAATTTGTGCATATTTAAAATTTGCTTTGGACTGCAAATGCACAAAGAGTTAGAATCATGGGTTACTCTTCCATGTCACATACATCTTGGTGGAGCGCTCAAAATGATAAGAATTGAATACATGCACTCATCACCAATAAAAGTGAATGATCACATAAGATAGATAGGATAATATCAAGCATGCATAAGTGTAGCTTATGATCAAACACATGATCATTAATGTCTCACAAGCATATCATAGTATCTCAACCAAAAGCAAACAAAGTTTGAAAAACCACCAAATAAAGCAAGAGAGAATAAAAGCAACACTCTGTCTCTCAAAGCCTATGATCTATACATTTTTCTCCCCCTTTGGCAACAAGTTACCAAAAAGTTCCTAGAAAATGCATAGTGCTAGATCGACACTCGGGCTTGATCTTCTGGTGGTGGTGGAGTCTGGATCACTCCAAGGACGAAGGCTTCTGTAGACGTGGTTGGAGCTGGAGCTGAAGTGGATGCTGGAGCTGGTTGGGCTGGTGCTGTAGCTGGAGTTGAGGTGGTGGCTCTGCTGTCAGGAACTGGCACTGCTGTTAACCTCTGAGCTCGTGGCACTCTGGCAAATGCATCAGTGGTAGTCTTCCCTTTCCTCTCCTGCATGTCATCTTGAAGTTGCTCCACTGCAGACTGAATCTCCGTTACTTTGACATCCAAGTCATAGAACTTTTGTTCTACGATTCTCTCTAAGCTCTCCTGATTCTGAGTGAGGGTGGCCAATCCTTTCTCAATCCTCGGTGTGGATGCAATCAAGTAACTAACTGCTCTTGCTTGGTTTTCAGGAAATACTCAGATGCCTCCTCTTGAGTTGGCATCTTGGCAGCTTTCTCCTTCCTTGCCTTCTCCTTATTAGCTTGTGCATGAGCTAATGATGGTTCATCCTTGTTCATCACAACTTGATTATCTTCAAAATCTGGATGGATAGGCAAATGTTCCTTGTCCAATAAGTATATGCCTGTGCCCATCTTGGAGTTTATCAGCTCTTGGATCTGAGGGGCATAACCACAGCTCCTCTTCTGATCTGCTGTAGTCCTTTTGATAGTTTCTACCATGAGGCTCATTACCTTGAACTTCTATGGCACATCAAAGATATGAAGCAAATTGATTGCATGGCCTCTGATCATCTTGTGGTCACCTGACTTGGGCAATAAAGTGTGCCTCAGAATCCAATTGATAGTTGGTAGCCCTGACAGAAGATAATGTATTGACCCAAATTTGAAAGTATCAAGTGCCTTGTTGGGGATCTCCTTGTACATGTTGGACATGGAGTTGTGATCCATCTTCTTCTTGGCATATATGTCCAAGTCATCCTCATTTTCCTCTGGGGCATTGATCAATTTTGCCCATTCCTCAACAGTTGATTGGTACCTTGTACCTTCAGACATCCACACAATTCTGCCATCTGGATAGAAGTGTGCTGTGGAGTAGAATTGCATGATCAGCTCTTCATTCCACTTTGTGAGCTTCTGCCCAACAAAGTCAGCTACTCCACAAGCCTTGAAGCTGTCTTGCACTCCAGGATAGTGCTCTTCATTGTCCTTGATGTATTCCTAGTCTACCCATCTCATGTCACAAACGGTAGGCTTCTTATCAAGCAAAACTGTCTCATAGAAGTCCTGTGTTCCTTTGTGTGGAATCTGTAATCAACAACAGTTCTTCTCCTTGTAGCATAAGGATCTTCTGCTCTCCACTTCCTCAGCCCTGAATCTCTTCTGATTTTCATATCCTCAGCCATAGGATGAGCATCGTTGTGGTCTGGGATCTTGGGCTTCCTCAGAAATTGACCTTCTTCTTCTTCTACAATGTCAGGCACTGGGGCCTTGTTCTTCTCAGCAGCTGGGATGCTCCTTGTATTTCTCTTTGGAGCTGACTTGGCCTTTGATGCAGCTTTGGGTGCTTCCTTGGGCTTTGATGCAGTAGCCCCTGATCTTATAGCATCACCCATAAGCTTAGGTGCCTTAGGTGCTGGTGCAGCAACCTCTTCTTCTTCATCCTCTTCTTCAGAATCTCTCCTCATGGAGGGTTTGCCAATAACTCTTGCAGTGGTAGTTCTGGCTCTCTTCTTTCTCTTATCTTGGCCACTTTCTTCCTCTTCAGATTCCATGGTGAACTTTATAGTTTCTTCAGGTGCAGCCTTCCTGGGCTTAGAGGTAGGAACTCTTTTTGCAGGTGCCTTTCTGTGCATTCCAGGCTTGATGGCTGCAGCTGAGCCATACTCTTTCTTGAGCACTACTCTCTTGGAAGTAGCTTCTTCTTCTGCCACATAATCCTCATCCTCTGATTCTGAGGTTCTCTTCTTCCTTTGTCTAGTGGCAGCTTTTGGCAAATTGCTAGAGGTACTCCTGCTGCCTTCATCTGAAGAACTGGAGGGACTAGTGCCCTCACTCATATGCACTTGCTCTTCTGACATATTCTGGCTGTCACTCTGATCAGACATGATGAAAAAGCTGACTGCTGACCCTGTGAAGAGTTTATATATGAGGTAGAATAGATGAGCATCACAAAATGCAGAGGTTTTTGCAAAAGAATGATTCAAAATCTTAGTTTTAGTTTCCCACAGAAATCATTTCGGATCTACCGATTTTTAAACTCGGTGATACCGAAGCAGTTTTGGAACCTAAACTAGTGAACTCGGTCAGACCGAGTCACAGTTCGGTGGCACCGAGACAGCTAGGGTTTCACAAAGTTCCAAAATCGGTCAAACCGATTAGTAATTCTCGGTCAGACCGAGTCTCACTTGTGCAATGGCATGAGCCAAATCGGTGGGACCGAGTTTTTCAACTCGGTGGGTCCAAGATGGTTTCGGCAGAAACCTAACCCTAAAATTTCAAATCAAACCTATTCTACGAATTGCATTGACTGGATAAGAGTGTTTCAATCATGGCTAGAATCAATAAGATCACAATGTGCTAGGAATCAGATGGGGAATAGCACAAAGATCGAGTCCATACCCTAGTTCGGCGGAGACTCGCTACGGCGGCAACGGCGGGGTTGAATTCCTTTGATGGTGATGGAGACCAGCGACAGGAGGCGGCTGGCGGCAAGGAGACGATCCGGAGACCACGTTGGCAGAGCGAGCTATCGCGTGGGCGAAGGGGTTCAGAGAAATTTCCAAATTTATGCCCGTGTCTATATATAGCCCGACCCTGTCGGTGTGACCGAGTGGAACAACTCGGTGGCACCGAGATGCAAAACTGTATACAGTTATTGCAACTCGGTGTGACCGAATAGTTCAAATCGGTTGCACCGAGATCGAAAACATAGATCGACTTAATGATCTCGGTAGGACCGAAAAGGAGATATCGGTCAGACCGAGAATCACAAAGAAGTTTTGGAAGTTTAAGTCTATGACGAATCGGGGACTCCGAGTGCTCCTCACACAGAGTGGTTCGAATCTGACTTGATCAAATTTTGTGATGTAGCATGAATAGAGTTTGAGACGAGAAAAGCATAGATAGCTAGAGAAGGTTCTTAGGCATTCTTGTCCATCCACTTGGCAAGAGAAAAGAAAATCAATCAATCAAAACAACAAGTGGATGTCCTCGAATGAGTAAAATATGCAACCAACATGCTCACACAATAAAATGGCAATTGAAATATGTGACAAAGCATGCACAATCAATACTAGCATCTATCAAGCAATTGGCGATGACTAGGTCATCTATATATGAGTATATTGACATAGGAGTCAAATGAGAACATTTGATCATAGGTCATACTCATCGTTTAAGCACAAGTGGGGTTACCACTTTTACATAAAGCATTGTTGTGTTCACATCATTAGAGTTGCTTTAGCTCAAGTCTTAGAGTAAAGCTCCCCCTAGATGTGATATCCCCCCTAAGAGGGATGAACTAACCTTGGGTTTTGTCGATGATGACTTCATGTAGATGTTGAAGATGTGGATGCTCAATGTTGATGTAGAACAATTGGAGCTATCCATTGGAGTGAATTGCACTTTCAATACCTACATGGGTTAGTCCCACAAGGAACAAACAAGGATATCCATAGACATAGAGTGATGCACACACAAGATGATGTCCATGAAAGCTTTTAGGTTACCTTGTCCCTTGACTTACCAACAAGAGGGTTTGTGACTCCTTGAACTAGTGCAAGATGTGGAAGTTGATTGCACTTGTTCTTGCCAAAATGATTAGAGTGAAGTATGTTGGCGGAGTCACCCTCAAGAACTCTCTAGTTCTTCTTATTTTGGATCCACACCATCTTGATGGGAATCCTTGGAGTTGTAGTCATACTTGATGAAATGGAACTTGAAGTAGTCTTGGGAATCCACTTGACTAAGGTCTTAGGAGCTTCTTCAAATGCATCAATTTCCTCTTGAAGCTTGTCCTTGCCTTTTTGTTTGTAGTCTTGTGGAGGAAGATCATCTTGAGCTTGTGTCCCCTTGAAGGAAGTAGGATCATACTTCTCTTGTTGAGGAACAAACTTCGTCTTGGGGTATTGATCTTCTTCCCACTCAACTCCATTGGCGTTGAACTTGCGTTCAAAACCAACACCTTGATTCTTCCGATGTCTTCCTTGCTTGCGTACAATTTCCTCGAATTGCTTACTTCCGGCAAGGCTCTTGTAGACTCCTTTCTCTATAATTCCCTTCAATAAGCTATTTTCTTGCTCAAGTGTAACTTGGCTAAGAGAATCATTAGTGGAATCAAGAGAACTACTAGAAGCAACAATATTGGATTTAACATGATCATTGTTACTACTAGAGGAAGAATCTTTCTTCTTCTTGTTACTAGACTTGACTTGAGGCATGTAAGTGGATAAGAGTAAACGCTTGGCAATGTAAGAAGAACTTTTCATGCGGAGATCATCATTGATTGCTTTTAAGAACTCATGCTCTTGCTCAAGATTGATCTTTTCAAAGCGTAACTTCTCATGAGATCTTAAAAGTTCTCGATGATCTTCGAAGATAGTTTCATGAGCTAACTTAAGAGTGTTTAGTTCTTTAGTTAGAGCCTCAATCTTCTCCTTATCATTGTCATTCGTTTTATCTTGATTAGCATGATTAATTGACGTTTCATCATAGTATTCATCACTAGAGTTGTCAACAAGTAAATCATCATCACCTAACAAGTCATCTTCATCACTTGAAATCGACATACTCAGGATGTGTTACCTTAGGACCTTTGGCCATTAAGCATCTTCCAATTCCTTCATTTGGTGAGTCAAATATGTCATAGGAGTTGGTTTACACGAGTGCTAGACCGGCAACACCTTTGTCGGTGTCAAAACCGGCGGATCTCGGGTAGGGGGTCCCGAACTGTGCGCCAAGGTCGGATGGTAACAGGAGACAAGGGACACTTTATTTTACGCAGGTTCGGGCCCTCTCGGTGGAGGTAAAACCCTACTCCTGCTAGATTACTATTGATGATATGGGTAGTACAAGAGTGGATCTACCACGAGATCAAGGAGGCTAAACCCTAGAAGCTAGCCTATGGTATGATTGTGTATGATGATGGTTGTCCTATGGACTACAACCCTCCAGTTTATATAGACACCGGATAGGGTTAGGGTTACACAGAGTCGGTTACAATGGTAGGAGATCTCGAATATCCGCACGCCTAGCTTGCCTTCCACGCCAAGAAAAGATCCTTCCGGACACGGGACGAAGTCTTCAATCTTGTATCTTCATAGTCCAGGAGTCCGGCTGAAGGTATAGTCCGGCTATCTGAACACCCCCTAATCCAGGACTCCCTCAGTAGCCCCCGAACCAGGCTTCAATGACGACGAGTCCGGCGCGCAAATCGTCTTTGGCATTGCAAGGCGGGTTCCTCCTCCGAATCTTGTGTACCTGTACGAATAACGTCCGATTTTTGTAATGTAGCGCTCCTCGGCTTCAGTGCCCAATAATTGTCGTCTTCCACGTGCTGAACGAATGCGAAAAGCTTGGGGTGTTTTTACATCCACACCCTTAGTCATATAACGAGCCGCCTATTTAACGGGATGGGGATTTAGATCCAAACCACATGTTCTCCTCTCCGCGAGTTATCATCAGAGCGTCTCCAGCAAAGGTCCATTCCAACATGGCCAGCCGTCGCAGCTCCTCCCCTCGCCCCTCCAGTCCTAAACCCGGAGACTGGGAGAGTTGCACCATCCCACACAGCGAGTTAGTGTCGCTGCAGGCCAAGGGATTCCTTCCCCAGGCATATATGGTCCCAGTCCGAGCCGGACTCGCCACCTATAATGGCGGAAAGCAAGCGGAGAGCACCCCCAATCCTTCTAAAGGAGAGCGGGTGTGCCTCGTCCCTTATTTATTAAGGGGACTGGGATTTCCAATTCATCCATTCCTCTGCGGGCTTCTGGAGTTCTACGGCCTCTAGCTGCACAATCTCACGCCCGGCTCCGTACTACATATTGCGGGCTTCGTTGCCCTTTGCGAGCTATTTTTAGGCGTCGAGGCTCATTTTGTGCTGTGGAAGAGGTTGTTCTGCTTGGTGCCCTGTTCTCAAAAGGGGTCCATTTATCAAGTGGGCGGAGACGAAGTATGGCGCATCGCTGGGACCGGATACCCATCCGGAACCCCAAAAGAGGCGTCCGAGGACTGGCCTTCGGAATGGTTTTACATAGATGACATCCCGCTGCCGAACCCTATCCGGGTCGGTCTCCCCGAGTTCAACAGTGCTCCACCGAAGAAACGCTTGAGATGGCGTCCGCGGAGCTCTCAGAGAGAAAGTGACAGAGACGTACTTTACCTGATGGGCCGAATAAGACTGTTGGCTCATTCCGGACTAACCATGATTGGAGTCATGGCCACATGCATTATGCGGGGGGTGCAGCCGCTTCAATATAGAGGCCACCCCATGTGGGATTTCAACGGGGAGGATGACGCCACCCGTTACGGGCGTAAGGGGCCAGCCACAGCTGCTGCGCTAGTAAAGATTTTAACATCTTTGTACAAGGGAGAAAAGGAGGACTTCCTCCGCGTCAACCCGCGGGCCGGATTCACTTTGTACGAACCTCCAAGTTGGGTAAGTGAACAATTGCACTTGCCTGTCTGTTTAACGCTCCCACGACTATATACGTAATCTGACGATTTCAATGCAGGAATTGCGGCAGGAAGTAAAGGATATCAACAGCCGCCCTCCACAGCCTGAGGACCCAGAACGGTCCCTCGATTCGGACTCCGAAGAGGATCTGAACATATCGGCGGAGCTCATCGACGGGGTGTTCCATCAGTTAAGCAAGGACGATACCTTGGTGGCCATCACGGCCGATTACCCCGGGTTAATCCCGGCCTCCCAGGTGACAGAAACCGGAGTGTTTATTCCCTCAAGAGAGATTCCATTCTCACATATTCCGGCGTTTCAAACGACAACCGTATTTTGCAGGGGAGATTTCCAAGGCGGGAGGCCGAACCTGCAGCGGCTAGCCAACGAGGGGCCGTAGGGCCCCGTGGGGAAAAAAGAAATGTAGTCCGGACTGAGATTCCGGCACAAAGGTATAACGCGCCCTCCGTATCCCTGGTGTTATTCTGTCAAGGCATATTAACATTCGTGTTGTTTCCAGGACGAAGAGGCCTCGCTGGACTATGTCCGGAGAGGTCGCCAATCGCGCCTCCACTAGCCAGGTTCCAACGTATGGTCCGGAAGCAGGGACGAGCACTAGGCACGCATCGGACGCTCCTCCAACAGAGGATGTAGACCGGCTGTCTACCACAAATTCAGAAGTGGAGAGTGCCATGAACCACAGGTGTCGCCGGAGAGTTCTACGCGACGCTTGTTTCTCCCAAGAGGCTTTAAATGCCTTTAATTTGGGATATGCGTACCTTTGTGCCGCTCAAGATGGTTTAGCCAAAGCCACGGAGTAGTATGTGAGAGACATACGGGTAAGAAAATTTTGGTTATATATATATATATATCAGTAGCCCCCGAGACTTAAAACAGTTAAAGTAACTGATTTAAGGATCATATAACATGCAGGTTCTTACAGAGAAGAACACCGTGCTGTCCCAGGAGCTGGAAAAGTGCAAGGCCCAACTAGAGGCCGCACTAGCCGCAACAGGGGAGCCCAAAGGGACCCCCTTAGGTAAGATACACTTTGAAAGATTAGTATTGTGCGGCATGGGTGCAAATCTGACAATTCATGTTGCAGATGGCGCCGG
The DNA here is from genome assembly GCA_032464435.1 of Aegilops umbellulata. NCBI lineage: Eukaryota > Viridiplantae > Streptophyta > Magnoliopsida > Poales > Poaceae > Aegilops > Aegilops umbellulata. The sequence goes on from CP136059.1 coordinate 185,848,953, forward strand.
ACTTGATCCGGAGAGGCAACAACTCTTACGCCGGTTAAAGGCCGGTGAGAGTATGTTGACAAGGGTGAGGCGAGAGAAGAATGATCTTCCGGATGCCAACACCAAGATGGATGTTGAACTGAAGGACGTTCGTGGCCAGCTGTCGGACTCCATGAAGGAGAATCAGCGGCTTCGACGCGGCATATTTAGTAAGTGCTTGAACGAACTTCGAAAAATGAGTTCGGCGAGGAAGTCGAATAACAGAGTATTGTCTGTAGGTATGCTCACAGGTCGTCCTGCAGAGGAGATGCCCGGTTCTACGGGTGACCTACTCCCTGAACTCCTGTAACTGCACGAGCGAATTCGGCAGGCGATGCGAGGCGTTGCCCAAGCCTTATGGCCTGCCCACCCCACGCCCGAGGGCCTTGGAGAGCTTGCGGAGAAGCTGAAGGGAGCTCGGCGGCGCTTCCGGTTGTGGAAGATATCAGCCTGCCGACAAGGCGCTAGGGAGGCCTGGGCCATGGTGAAGACCCGCTTTACGAAGTTTGACCCCAATCACATGGTCGAGGTCGGACCGGTGGGGCCCGACGGGAAGGAGATCCCTGTGAGCTTAGTGTATGGCCAGGTAGAACTGGCCGCAAAGTATTCTCAGCAGGACTGTAAATTAGACAGCCTATTAGATGGTATAGAGGAGGAATACAATCAGTCAGGATGAATGTGTAATTTATAATTGACATGTGAAATGCCTTCTAGCCAGATTGTAGATCCTTTGTCGTTGCCAACCTTTTCGCTTCAACCTCAGGACCTGACGGTCCGGAGTGTGTCCGAATACCATAATGGTTATATAAGAACTGAGGTATGCATGGAGACCAGGCGTAGGGGTCATTAGTGCTTTATCAGACAAGTGCCCAACTAGTTATGTAATATTACATGGTTAGTAAGAAACATCTTCCAGAGAGAATAGTTCCGTTAAGGGTTCTTTCACTAGGGTGGCGTGCCCTGAAGTGCACGCCCGGACTGCAAATGCAGGAAAACATCTGGGGGCATGTATAAGTAAAAAAGGTTCATCTTTAGTTCACCGACCGAATATTCCCTTAAGAACGCTAGCTTTCGGGTTCACCCAGTCTGAGGTACACATCCGGCTTATCCGGCAGTAGCAATCGCAGAGGTGCTCCCTTTACCGCCTAGCCGAACAATCGGGAACATAGGGGTAAGCACAGGAGCCAGGCAACCCAGCTTGGCCAAAACTTAAGTCATATCGATGCATATAATGGTGAAGAAAAGGTGCACGCGGAAGTCTGACGCATGCGTTGGGTGTGAAACCCGTATAAACAAGCTTCTGTTAAACAAGCCCCCAGGTTTAAGGAGCGCTGGTAGCGCGTCATATTATGAGCCTTTAAGGGCTAGAAAAGGAAAGAGTGAGAGGAGACAAAAATAAAAACAGAAAGATATATGTAAAAATGGACAGAGGAAGGAGACAATCTCAGAGTTCGGCGCTAGGAATAGAATCTTTGGAGACGTGTGGTGTTCCATGGGTTCGGCTCGAGTCGGTTGTCCGACGCGTCTCGCAGGCAGTACGCTCCACCAGTGAGGACTTGGTCAATTATGAAGGGACCTTCCCATTTGGGCTTGTGTTTGTCCTTTTTCTTATCCGGCAGGCGTAGAACTAGTTCGCCAACATTGTAATTTTTGGCCCGTACTTCTCTGCTTTGGTATCTTCAAGCTTGCTGCTGATAAAATGCGGAACGGGCTTTAGCCACGTCGCGCTCCTCCTCTAGGGCATCCAGGTTGTCCTGCCGATCAAGTTCGGCTTCTCTTTCTTCGTACATGCGCACTCGAGGTGAGTCATGAATTATGTCGCAGGGCAAAACTGCCTCACCGCCATACACCATAAAAAATGGTGTGAATCCGGTGGTATGATTCGGCGTGGTTCGCAGCCCCCAGAGTACGGAGTCGAGCTCCTCTACCCAGTGCATATTAGATTCCTTTAGGGAGCGCACTAGTCTGGGTTTGATACCGCTCATGATGAGACCATTTGCACGTTCGACCTGACCGTTAGTTTGTGGGTGATAGACAGAAGCATAATCGAGCTTAATGCCCATGTTTTTGCACCACAGCTTTACTTCGTCAGAGGTGAAGTTTGTGCCGTTATCGGTGATAATGCTGTGGGGGACACCGTAACGGTGTACGACCCTGGATATGAAGTCTATCACAGGTTCGGATTCGGCCGTCTTAACAGGCTTGGCTTCTATCCATTTGGTGAATTTATCCACCATGACCAATAAGTATTTTTTCTTGTGGGTTCCACCTTTAAGGGGTCCTACCATGTCAAGCCCCCATACCGCCAAAGGCCAAGTGATGGGGATAGTTCGGAGGGCGTTGGGCGGCATATGGCTTTGGTTTGCAAAGAGCTGGCAACCGACGCATCGTTTGACTAAGTCATGGGCGTCTGCTCGGGCCGTTGGCCAATAAAAGCCTGTACGGTAAGCCTTGCTTACAAGGGATCGAGCTGCAGCATGGTGGCCACCGAGTCCGGCATGAATTTCAGCCAACAGACTCCGCCCTTCCTCTTCTGAGATACATCTTTGGAGGACTCCTGTAGTACTTTTCTTATAGAGCTCTCCCTCGTGGACTTTATAGGCTTTAGATCGCCGCACTATGCAGCGTGCCTCGTTTTGGTCCTCTGGGAGTTCCTGCCTAGTAAGGTAGGCGAGGAATGGTTCTGTCCACGGGGCGAGGACCGCCATTATTACGTGGGCTGAGGGTGTGATTTCGGTGGCAGGGCCTCTGATTATGTCAGATTGTTCGGCGTCGGGCTGTGCGGTTGTGTTCGGACTATGGACCGAGGGTTCCCCTTCCCATGCTACAGATGGCTTGAATATTCTCTCTAAGAAGATGTTGGGGGGTACTGCATCTCGTTTTTCTCCAATACGTGCCAGGACGTCCGCTGCCTGATTATTTTCTCGGGCTATATGGTGAAACTCCAGTCCTTCGAACCGAACTGACATTTTTAGGACGGCATTGCGATAAGCTGCCATTTTTGGGTCTTTGGCGTCGAAGTCGCCATTTATTTGGGTAATCGCGAGGTTGGAGTCCCCGCGTACTTCCAGGCGTTGAATGCCCATGGATACTGCCACCCGGAGACCATGTAGAAGGGCCTCATACTCGGCTGCATTGTTGGAGTCCGCGTACATGATTTGGAGTACATATTGGACTGTATCCCCTGTAGGGGACGTCAAAATGACGCCAGCCCCCAGTCCGGCCAGCATTTTGGATCCATCGAAATGGATGATCCAGTTGGAATATGTGTTGTACTCTTTAGGGAGTTCGGCCTCTGTCCATTCGGCGACGAAGTCGGCTAGGACTTGCGATTTAATTGCTCGTCGTGGTTTGTAGGTTATGTCGAACGGGAGGAGCTCTATGGCCCATTTGGCTATCCGGCCCGTTGCATCGCGGTTGTTGATAATATCATTGAGTGGTACTTCCGAGGCTACTGTTATGGAACACTCTTGAAAGTAGTGACGTAGCTTCTGGGATGCCATGAAAACACCGCGTATGCGATCTTGTGGTAATGTGGGTATCGTGATTTGCATGGTGTAAGGACAGTGGACACGTAGTAAACCGGCCTTTGAAGGGGGAGTTTGTGTCCGTCCGTTGCCCGCTCGACGACGAGTACTGCGCTAACAACTTGATGAGTTGCGGCAATTTATAATAACATGGGTTCGCCAATGTTCGGCGCGGCCAAGACTGGGTTTGTTGCCAAGATGGCCTTTATCTCCTCGAGTCCGGCAGTGGCAGCTTCCGTCCACTCGAAGTGTTCGGTGCGCCTAAGGAGGCGGTAAAGGGGTAATGCCTTTTCTCCCAAGCGGGAGATAAAGCGGCTTAAGGCCGCCACGCATCCGGTGAGTTTCTGTATTTGTTTGAGGTCTTTTGGGACATCCAATTGTGACAAAGCTCGGATTTTAGCTGGATTTGCTTCAATTCCTCTACCGGATACAATGAAGCCCAGTAGCTTTCCGGCTGGAACGCCGAAAACGCATTTTTCCGGATTGAGCTTAATGTCGTATTTTCGGAGGTTGTCGAATGTGAGCCTCAAGTTGTCTACTAGAGATTCGACATGTCTTGATTTAACGACCACATCATCTACATACGCCTCCACTGTTTTGCCAATCTGGTTTGCCAAACATGTTTGAATCATGCGCTGATATGTCGCACCGGCGTTTTTTAGTCCAAAGGGCATCGTGTTGAAGCAGAATGGGCCGTGTGGTGTGATGAATGCTGTTGCGGCTTGGTCTGATTCTGCCATCTTGATTTGATGGTAACCGAAGTATGCGTCGAGGAAGCACAGGGAATCGTGTCCTGCGGGCGGTGGCATCGATGATTTGATCTATTCGAGGGAGGGGAAAAGGATCCTTTGGGCAAGCCTTATTGAGGTCTTTGAAGTCGACACACAGGCGCCAGGATTTGTCCTTCTTTGGTACCATCACCAGGTTTGCTAGCCAGTCCGGGTGTTTTATATCTCTGATGAATCCGGCCTCCAATAACTTGGCTAGCTCCTCTCCCATAGCCTGTCTCTTTGGTTCAGAGAAACACCGAAGGGTTTGTTTGACAGGTTTGAATCCTTGCTGGATATTTAAACTGTGTTCTGCCAGCCTGCGTGGGATTCCTGGCACATCTGAGGGGTGCCAAGCGAAAATGTCCCAGTTCTCTTGTAGGAACTCTCGCAGTGCGGCGTCTACATCAGGGTTCAGTCGTGCCCCGATGGAGGCTGTTTTATTGGGGTTCGTAGGGTGGACCTGGAATTTGACTATTTCGTTCGCTGGTTTGAAGGATGTGGATTTGGATCTCTTATCGAGTATCACATCGTCCCTATTAACCGTGGATCGCAGCGCAGTCAGTTCTTCGGCCGCTAAGGTTTCTGATAGTGCCTCGAGGGCCAATGCGGCTGTCTTGTTTTCGGCGCGGAGTGCTATGTCCGGATCACTAGCGAGAGTGATAATTCTGTTTGGCCCAGGCATCTTAAGCTTCATGTACCCGTAATGGGGTATAGCTTGGAAAACTGTAAAAGCCTCCCGCCCTAGTATAGCGTGGTATCCGCTTTTGAACGGGGCTACCTGGAACGTGATCTGTTCGGACCTGTAATTATCCGGCGTGCCGAACACCACATCTAATGTGATTTTTCCGGTGCAGCGCAGTTCCTGACTGGGAATTATTCCTCTAAAAGTTGTGCTGCTTCACTCAATGCGGTTCCAGTCTATTTCCATCTTTTGGTGGGTTTCCTCGTAGATGAGGTTCAATCCGCTGCCTCCGTCCATGAGTACCTTTGCGAGGAGACAGCCGTCCACTATGGGACTAAGGACCAGTGCGGCTGGTGCTTTGGCTGTTCGAAATTTAGGTTCGTCACTCGCATTGAAGGTGATAGCAGTATTACTCCATGGATTTATTGTCGCTACTTGATAGACTTCGATGAGGCTGCGAAGTGTTCTTTTTCGCATGTTATTCGATGCGAAAGTCTCAAAGACTGTGAGAACGAAACTGAAATTCCCTGGCCGGTTTCCTTCGACCTCTGGAATTAGGAGGTCCTCGCCAATTTTGGCCACCTGCCGGAGTATCCAACATGCCCTGAGGCTGTGGGTTGGGGTGGCGTCCGCTGCACTATGAATCTTGCAGGGTCCATCTAGCCACTTTTCCAGTACGGTTCCATGCCCCCTAGAGGGTTTTAATTTTTTAGTGTTTAGTCCGGGCGCCTTACTGCGGGGCGCCCTCTTGATTCGGACGGGATTGCTCTTCAAGGCCGGATTATCCCAAAATTCAATTTCGGTTTTCCAAGAACTTTCCATGGCACAGTATTTTTGTACTATGGACGCCAGGTAAGCAAAGCGTGTAATATTACGACGGCTTATGGCGTTGAGTATACCCTTGTCCGTGCAGTTACTACAAAAGATTGAAATCGCGTCTTCCTCGCGGCAGTCCTTTGTCCTGTTCATAAGTAGGAGGAATCTGGCCCAGTAATGATGTACTGTTTCTTCGGGCATCTGCCTAATTTGGGAGAGATCGCTTAAGATCGGGTGGTCGGGCGTCGTTGAATCTGAGACTTCGCTCGGTTTGCTGTTCGGAAGTCGAAGAACTTCCGGATTCTGAGATCCGGAGTATTGGACATTGTCCGATTCGCCTGATTTTAGGCTCAGGTCTTGGATTGTACCCTCCCCTCCGCGGATATCCGGCATGGAGGGTTCAGGAATTCGGACGTGGCTAGTCCTTAAGATAGATGAAGGGTCGCCGCATTGTGTTTCCACCACAGCAACGTGGTGGGTGGCTTGGGGAGAGTTAATTTCCCTTAGATCGGGTTTAAGCCCAACCTGGCCGTAATTTGTAGCGACCCCCAGGGCAGCGATGCGATCCACGAGCTCGTTTACGAAAGAGAGCTCCATCGGATCCAGCTGCTCGTCAAGTTCCGGGCTGACGTGGAGGTTGCTTTCGATGACCCGAGAGGTCACCGTCGGTGCAACGGCCGAACAGGCGGTCATGAGAAAACCACCTAGCCGGAGGGTTTGGCCGATAGCCAAGGCTCCCTTAGTAACGGCGCCATCTTTAAAGACGGGAAAAGGCATCCTTCCTGATCGCGACGGCACAGAGGAACTCTCAATGAAAGCACCAATGTCGGTGTCAAAACCGGCGGATCTCGGGTAGGGGGTCCCGAACTGTGCGTCAAGGTCGGATGGTAACAGGAGACAAGGGACACTTTATTTTACCCAGGTTCGGGCCCTCTCGGTGGAGGTAAAACCCTACTCCTGCTAGATTAATATTGATGATATGGGTAGTACAAGAGTGGATCTACCACGAGATCAAGGAGGCTAAACCCTATAAGCTAGCCTATGGTATGATTGTGTATGATGATGGTTGTCCTACGGACTACAACCCTCCGGTTTATATAGACACCGGATAGGGTTAGGGTTACACTGAGTCGGTTACAATGGTAGGAGATCTCGAATATCCGCATGCCTAGCTTGCCTTCCACGCCAAGAAAAGATCCTTCTGGACACGGGACGAAGTCTTCAATCTTGTATGTTCATAGTCCTGGAGTCCGGCTGAAGGTATAGTCTGGCTATCCGAACACCCCCTAATCCAGGACTCCCTCAACCTTCATCTTGAGTATATTCGGAATCGGAGTGATAACTTCTCTCGGAGTGGTTGTCGGAGTCGGAGCCGGATACCCATTCACCAACATGAGCTTGATGTCTTCGTTTTGTGTAGCTCCTTAATGACTTTTCCTTTCTTTCCGAATCCTTGTTTCTCCATGAGTATCTTCGTTCATAACGATCATCTCTACTCCTTCTCTCTCTTGATGGTGATTCTTCTCTTTTGCTTCTTCTTTTTGGAGAATCTTCTCTTCTTTTGTAGGGAGCCGTACACTCATTGGAGTAGTGTCCGGGTCTTCCACAATTGTAGCAGTTTCGCTCTCGACTAGAAGATCTTTTGTCATTGTAGGATCTTGAGTTGGAGCTTCTATCTTTGCTTCTACTCTTGTAGAACTTGTTGAAGTTCTTCACCATTAAGCTAAATTCTTCATTGAAGGTTTGTTTCTCACTTGATGATGTGGGGGCTTCACATGAGGCTTTATAAGCTCCACTTGATTTGTTGTGAAATTCCTCTTTATCCTTGAGTGACATCTCATGAGCAACAATTCTTCCAATGACTTTCGTTGGCTTGAGATCTTTGTAATTGGGCAACATTTGGATCAATGTGCACACGGTATCATATTTTCCATCCAAGGCTCTTAGGATCCTCTTGATGATGATTCTATCGGTCATCTCTTCACTCCCTAAGCCGGCAATCTCATTTGTGATGAGAGCAAGCCTAGAGTACATTTCAGCGACACCTCAACCACCTGTCATTTTGAACTTGTCAAGTTGACTTTGAAGCACATCCAATTTGGATTCCTTGACGGAGTCGGTACCTTCGTGCATATCAATCAAAGTATCCCAAATTTCCTTTGCATTCTCAAGACGGCTGATTTTGTTGAATTCTTCGGGGCACAATCCGTTGAAGAGAATATCATAAGCTTGAGCGTTGTATTGCAGCATCTTCAACTCTTCTGCTGTAGCTTCACAGTTTGGTTCTTTCCCATCAAAGAAGTCACCTTGCAAACCAACACACACAATAGCCCAAACGGCGGGGTGATGTCAAGAATATGCATTTTCATTTTATGCTTCCAACTAGCAAAATTAGTACCATCAAAGTAAGGACCTCTACGATGATAATTTCCCTCGCTAGACGCCATACTCTCCTAGGTTGTGAAACCAAGGCTATGATCACCAAAAGCTATGGAAATCAAAGCAAATGGAGACCAAAGTTCTGATACCACTTGTAGGATCGAAAGTATGTCTAGAGGAGGGGTGATTAGACTACTTGACCAAATAAAAACTTAACATTTCCCCAATTTTAGTTCTTGGCAGATTTTAGCTACTTTAGGACAAGTCAAGCAATCATCACACAATTCAAGCAAGCATGCAAAGAGTATATAGGCAGCGGAAAGTAAAGCATGCAACTTGCAAGAATGTAAAGGGAAGGGTTTGGAGAATTCAAACGCAATTGGAGACAAGGATGTTTTTGTCGTGGTTCGGATATGTGGTGCTATCCTACATCCACGTTGATGGAGACTTCAACCCACAGAGGGTAACGGTTGCGCGAGTCCACGGAGGGCTCCACCCACGAAGGGTCCACGAAGAAGCAACCTTGTCTATCCCATCATGGCCATCGCCCACGAAGGACTTGCCTCACTAGCGGTAGATCTTCACGAAGTAGGCGATCTCCTTGCCCTTACAAACTCCTTGGTTCAACTCCACAATCTTGTCGGAGGCTCCCAAGTGACACCTAGCCAATCAGGAGACACCACTCTCCAAGAAGTAACAAATGGTGTGTTGATGATGAACTCCTTGCTCTTGTGCTTCAAATGGTAATCTCCCCAACACTCAACTCTCTCTCACAGGATTTGGATTTGGTGGAAAGAAGATTTGAGTGGAAAGCAACTTGGAGAAGGCTAGAGATCAAGATTCATATGGTAGGAATGGAATATCTTGGCCTCAACACAAGGGTAGGTGGTTCTCTCTCAGAACATATGATTTGGAAGTGTAGATGTGTTCTGATGGCTCTCTCCACGAATGAAGAGGAGGTGGAGGGGTATTTATAGCCTCCACACAAAATCCAACCGTTACACACAATTCACCAATCTCGGTGGGACCGAATCAATAAACTCGGTCGGACTGATTTAGTAAACCTAGTGACCGTTAGTGATTTCGGTGGGACCGACATGCAACTCGGTAGGACCGATATGGTTAGGGTTAGGGCATAACGTAATCTCGGTGAGACCGATTAAACAAACTCGGTGAGACCTATTTGGTAATAAGCTAACCAGAGGGTTGGTCAGGGAAACTCGGTGGGACCGATTTGCTCTTTCGGTGAGACCGAAAAGTTACAAAAAGGAAACATAGAGTTTACATTGCAATCTCGGTGGGACCGATCCGCTCTTTCGGTGAGACCGAAAAGTTACGAAAAGGAAATAGAGAAATTGCAATCCCATCTCGGTGAGACCGAGATCCCTATCGGTAGAACCGATTTGCTTAGGGTTTGGCAGTGGCTATGACAAGTGAAACTCGGTGGCGCCAGATTGAAAGAATCGGTATGACCGAGTTTGGCTTTGGGTTTAGGTCAAATGTGGATATGGGAAAGTAGTTGAGGGTTTTGGAGCATATCACTAAGCACATGAAGTAAGAGGCTCATTAAGCAACACCTCAAACCTCCTTGATAGTATTGGCTTTTCCTATAGACTCGATGTGATCTTGGATCACTAAAATATAAAATGAAGAGTCTTGAGCTTGAAGCTTTAACCAATCCTTTGTCCTTAGCATTTTGACGAATCTACTTTCATCATCCATGCCATGCCAATCATTGAGCTTTCCTGAAATAATTATCTTGGAATAGCATTAGCTCAATGAGCTATATGTTGTTATTAATTAGCAAAACCACCTAGGGATAGTTGCACTTTCACTTACCCGAATCCGGAGTTCTCCAGGGGCATTCGCAGATCTTCCCCGCAGCATATCCGATGCCGCCGCATTCTACCGCGTCGAACAGGGCAGCTCGACGGAGAAGGTGTTCTGGTCTCAGTACGCTGAGGCCGGACACCCTGTGCCCTTGAGCGACCAGCTGAAGCAGCTGGTCGAGCTCCACAAGGCGGCCAAACAGGCCATGAAGGGCTTCATAGTTCGGCTGTGGCCTGGAGAGTCCCTGCCTGGGAGCTACTTCGGACTGGTGCGGCGGCTGGTGGAGGCCTGTCCAAGGCTCGATGTCATCAAGCGCTCTGTCTGCATCCAAGGTGCCCGTAGGGCCCTTGCCCGTGCAAAGGTGCACTGGTGTAAGCTAGACGGTGAGAAGCTTGTGAGGGACGGGCCGCCGCCGGGGAAGGAGCATCGCAAGCCCGAGAACTATTACAAGGATGTTCTCGCTGGTGCCCGCCTTATGGCGGATGAATGTACCAAGGATGTAATTTTTGAATGAACTCGCTCGTGTTTATCCTGTGCGCTGAAAACTTGTTCATATGCGCTAAGCAATGCTTGTTGAATTTTAAATATTATTTTCTATGCGGCCGTTTATCAAAAAATTGAGAGACGGCCAGTCGTCGGCTTCCGGCCCCATGCCACTAGTGCTGGGGTGTTCGGGATAAACCTGAGCGCTCTTTTCCCCATGTTTGGGTCCTTCGAGGGAGGCGCTCAGCACAACGAACAAGGCAATCAGACTATAATGCTTGAACACTCTCACTTAGCCATAGAACTTTATAATTTTAAATTTCGGCGAAGCCCCTAGTATTCGGAAGACCGAGTTCGGGGCGCTATCCACGCCTTGGCCAGACACAATCCGGTTCTTCGCTCTAAGCGGCATAGGTCTTTAAGGACCCGAAAAACCTCTCGAACAGCGACCGGCCTCTCGCCATATCATGACAGTCAGTTTTAGCTTTCTCTACTGAGGTGCTCCACCCAACTCAATTGGGGCACAATCGCAGTAGTTCTCCTAGTGCTACCTTAGCCGATATAGCAGAACGTAAGGCACCAAAACATAGGAGCCGGGCAAACCCAACTATTGACCCAAATCATGATTCGGAGCCGATGCATATAGTGCTATAAGTTCGGGGTGCCGCACTTATGAAGTGTTCGGACTTCTTACACCATATTAAGGGGTACTGAAGCCCCTGGCGTATTTGTCGTACCACAGTGTACGGGTGCCACATGTCATTGATGAACATATATATAACAAGATAAAAATGCAAAAAAAAATAGACAAAAGCTATGCATTGTTTATAGAAAGTGTCACATCCCTAGTTCTGGTATGCTCAAGGCCAGCTAGTCATGTGTGCATCATGTTTAAATTTCATTTAATTTTGAAATGGGGATTTGTGAAACCCTCAGAATCTTTTCTGGAAATGACCCAAATAAAAATTTCTCCAAAAAGGTCCAAGAAATGTTCATGTCTCTCTCTGAAAATATTGGGCAGAGATAAAAATCAAACCAATATTTTTGGGAGATCATAGGTATTTATTTTGGGCATTTGGAGTTAATGCATAATTATTTGCATTGGATATATAAATGTTATATATTTTTATATGTCCAAAAGTTATGCCAGTAATTGAGGAGCTCTGGAATAATACCATTAGTCCCTACAAAAATTGGCATAATTAAATAAAATGATTTAGTATTATTACTAAATCAAAACAACTGTCAGAAAATAGAAAAGAGAATTAAATGGGAAAACTTACCTGCACTTACCTCCCTGGCCTGGCCCAGTGGCCAACAGGCCGGCCCAGCCGACTGGCCAGCGCCAGTCGTCGTCTCCACCGCGCCAGGAGGACGTCGGGCGCGTGGTCGCCGCACGCCGCGCGCATGCGCGCCACGGCAGCTGCCTGCCTGCCCTCCCCCTCGACGCTCTGGCCTTCGGACGACGCCACGCGCCGCCCCGACCCCCTCGCACTCTCTCTCACTCTCCCTCCTCCCCTGGATTCTCCCTCTCCCCGCGCCCGTAGCGCTGCCATCGCCGCAGCTCACCGCTGACGCGCTCCCCGCCGTCCCCTCGCCCTCTCTTCGAGTCCGGGTGCTCCGCCTCGTCGCCCGCATCGTCCTCGACGAGCCAAGCGACCAGGGACGCGCTGCATCGCCGCCACCATCATCGTCTTCGTCACCGACTGCCCGAGATCGCCGACGACGCTTCGGCCGCACCAGTGCTTCCCCGAGCTCGTTGACGCCTCCGCTGGATCCGCTGTGAGCTCTACTCCGTTTCCCCCTCCTCCCCGTGCTCGTTTGCCCCGTCCAGCTAGCTCAACCACCGCGCCCGCGAGCTCCACGCCGCCGGCCATGGCGCCACGGTGGCCAGAGCCCGAGCCAGCCACTTCCACGCGCGTCACCGTGTTCCTGGTGACGCCAGGAGGCCGTAGAGGCCCTCCGCATCCCCTGCCATGCACCGCAGCGCTGAACCCGCACGCCACCAAACTCCGGCCGCCGCCCAAGAGGTCGCCGCCGTCGATATAGGCCGTCTCCGGTGAAACGGAGGGCACCAGTGGATGCGCGCGAGCACCAGCTCCTCGGAGATGGTCTCCACGGGCCATTTGGTCGCCGGAGACGCAATTCCGCAGGCCGCCGCCGCGTCTGGCCTCGCCGGCGTCGAGTCGCCGGTGGGGTTAGCCGGTGTTGACCGGGTCTAACCCCCTGTTGACCTGGCGTTTGACCCCGCCAAGGTCAATGACATGTGGGCCCGGCCCTGTTAATTCTTAACTTAGGATTAGTTTAGCAACTAATTAACCCGCTGCTAATTAACCTTGAAACTGACGTGTGGACCCCACACGTCAGGTTTGACTAGTCAGCGCTGTTGACTTGCTGACGCAAGCATGATGCAGTGCTGACGCAATTATTTATTTTCTGGATTTAATTTTAAACAGGAAATTCCAGAAAATGATATAAACTTCTAAAATTCATATCAATTCAACCGTAGCTCAGATTGAAATAAGTTATATATGAAAAATCATCAGAAAAATGCAAGCTATCCATCTGTACAAGTTTCATGCATGAAAAACCAAGTTAAACCTTCTGTATAGATGAAAACATATGAATGGCATATATAAGAACTTACTTGGAGTTGCATTTGAACCTTTAGTGAAAATGGACCTCAAACAAATGAATGCTAGTTGCATTAGCTCAAACAGCATCACATCTTCATGCCATGTTCATGCATCATATTGTTGCATATGCTTGAGTATTGATTGTTGGCACCGTTCCTTCTCGATAGGTCCTGCTCCGGAGACCGTTCCAGAGTACCTGTCTGTGAAGCAGTGCCTCCCTTGTTGATCTACCAGGCAAGCAAACCCCCCTTGTTCATTCCGATATGGTCCCACTCTCGCTCCTGCTCTCTTTTTATTGCATTAGGACAACAACGATTCAACTGCTACTTTATGCTGCAGTAGTTGAACCCATTCCTCTGCATGACCTGTCATTGCCACAGTAAATAGTTGAAACCCACTAGCATGTGTAGGAGTTGATTGAGCCATGTTGTGCTTCTACCATGCTATGCCTGCTATTGCTTAGAGTTGTGTCGGGTCTGATTCATTGGGAATGAATTGGAGGGTTATGATATGTTCTGATGCTGAGAGTTAAGCGTGTGAACACGATTTGGTAAAGGTAGCGGTGAGAGGCCATGTAGGAGTACATGGTGGGTTGTCTCATTGGAGCCGTCCTTAAGCACTGAGTTCTGTGTATGTTGTCCAATGACTAGCTACTACCACACATTGGGTTCCGGTAACTCGGCCCCTCTCGACTTATTAACCAACTTGATCTCTGCCCAGGAGTCGCAAATAGTTTCTGGTGTTTGTAGGTAGTGCTATTTTTCTACCGAGTGGCACCCGGCAGGGTGGGCTCGGGACAGACTAGGCACAGGTGGCACGGTGTACCAAGTGGCACCCGGTTGGTGGGCTTGGGAACCCTGCTCACATCGTTTGGGGCCGTGAGCGACACCCCGGCCGGATCTCCTTGCGGATGGAACCCGAATAGGCGATAAACCTGGACTAGAGTCTTGTGTGGTTAGTCAGGTCGTGGCCGACTCCCTCGCCCGGCTTCCGCTTGAAGGTTGCCGAGGTACATGACGTGTACAGGGCGGTAGGTGGCGAGAGCGTGTGTGAAGAAGTACACCCCTGCAGGGTTATCATGATCTATTCGAATAGCCGCGTCCTCGGTTATGGACTTCTTGGATGCTTACGTGGTACATAGACAACTTGAAGTGGATACTCTAAAATGCTCAAGATAAGTGTGAGTGCTATGGATGGCCTTCTCGTAGTGAGACGGGGATGAATCCATAGCAGTGTATTGATGTGATGATTAGTGGACTCGTGTGCGCCTTTTCAAAAGAGTTACCAACAGTCGTAGAACAGGATAGCCACAGAGTCAAAGCTGGCTTGCTGCAACTAAACCCCACATTACCTCCTTGATACTAATGCATGTATGATAGGATCTGATGTAAGTCTTGCTGAGTACCTTTGTACTCATGTTTGCTTTATTTATGTTTTGCAGCGGAGACTTCAGTCTTTCTAGTATTTCCGCTTGGACTTCGACGAGTAGCTTGCTACCTCAGCTACGATCTTGTACCCTTGGGAGGGTCTTGTAGATAGTCGGGCTTTTCAGCCTTTTTCTTTTGTAGTTGTCTGTACTCAGACATGTAATGCTTCCGCTTGTTGCTTGTATGCTCTGAATGATGGGTCATGTGACCCCTGTTTGTATTTAATGCTATGTGGCTCTTCTGGGCCTTTATCTATATGAGTTTGCGTTATGTTGTGATGCCATGTTGTACAGCACATACTTGCATGTTATGCGTACGTGTAACGTGTATTGCTATGTGTGGGATCCGACTATCTAGTTGTTTATCCTTGGCAGCCTTTCATATGGGGAAATGTAAGTCTAGTGCTTCTGAGCGATAGTAGTCCGCTACAGCTCGGTTCACCGGAGTCCTGCTAGCCCAGCACTACTGCTCGGAACACTTGACTGGCCGGCATGTGTTTCACGTCGTTCCTGTGTCTGTCCCTTCGGGGAAATGTCACGCGGTGTTATCCGGAGTCCTGCCTAGCCTGCTACAGCCCGGGTTACCGGAGTCCTGTTAGCCCAGTGCTACAGCCCGGATAAATACGTTGATGACCGACATGCTCGATATGATTCATGTATGCCTGTCCTCATAGGTTGGCGCCGCCTTGGGTTCACGACTAGCCATGTCGGCCCGGGTTCTCTGTCATATGGATGCTAGCGACACTATCATATACGTGAGCCAAAAGGCGCAAACGGTCCCGGCCAAGTAAGGTGGCACCCGTGGGAGTACCGTGCATGAGGCCGCAAGGTGATATGATGTGTTACATGCTGGATCGATGTGGCTTAGGATCGGGGTCCCGACAGCTTTGGTATCAGAGCCTAACTGCCTGTAGGATTTCCAAGCCATCCAAGTCGAAGTTGAGTCTAGTAATTCTTTAGTTATATAAGGGAATTGATTGTGGAAGGGAACGTAAGGCTCTTTTTACTCCTTATATCTCATGCCCTTCTGATCTGAGTCATCCTATCTTCCCAACGGGGTTAAGGAACTAGGCTTCCTCTTCTATTTATCAGGATCACGTGTTACTACTCCGTAGTCTCTTAGGATTGGTTGATGAGAGTCATATCCCAGTTCAAGTACCTCCGGTGTAGTCTGTTTAGTAATATTTCAGAACCTTGTGTGATGATGCTGATTATGGTGCTACCCCGTCTTTTGCAGAATGTCTCATATTGAGCATTTTACTGCCGTTATGCTGCCGGAATTATCCTAGGAGTTTGAGAGATACTAAATTCTTGTGCTACCTTCTGCATCCTATAGTTGATGCTGAATCCATCCTTGTTTCTTTGGTTACGCTCTTCAGGATGTTGCCGGATAAACGAAGTTCTATTGCTCGTAGCCGGAACCACGGAGATGGTAGGGATGAGGATCCTCCCGACCAACGTTCGTTGGCAGAGTTCATGTTAGAGGTTGAGATGAACAAGCGTGAGTCTAACCGCTTGTTGGCGCGTATTGAGGAGAACACCGCACATCAATGCAAAGGGTCTGCAACCATTCATGACTTCATTCGCTTGCACCCACCCACTTTTCATCATTCTATTGAGCCACTCGATGCAGATGACTGGCTCCGTAGTATCACTCACAAGCTCCGTTCCGCGAACGTGGCTGAAGGAGACAAGGTCATCTATGCTGCATACCACCTGGAAGGTCCTGCTAGCCTTTGGTGGCAGAACTACGAGGCTATGCTTCCAGCTGGTCAGATACCTACCTGGAGAGAGTTCACTGAAGCTTTTCGCGAGCATCACATTCCTGAAGCCCTTGTCGATCGCAAGAGAGAAGAGTTCTGTTGTTTCACCCAGGGTAAGATGGCTGTTGATGCTTACAGTAGAGAGTTTGAGAACCTCGCCCGCTATGCTACAGAAGAAGTGTCCACGGACGCCAAGAAGCAGGCTAGGTTCCGGAAAGGTCTCAACCCCAAGTTGCGTCGTGATCTCCACTTGCACCAATGCAATACATTCCAGGCTCTTGTGAACAAGGCCATTAACGCAGAGACAGCTCAGCTCACTTACGAGGAGTCTCGTAAGCACAACCGTGATTTGGTTTCTTCCTCCGATTCTAGTTCGCAGAAGCGTCGGATTTGGATTCCGAACTCCGCTCTTCCACCCGGTTATACCCCGAGGCCATCTTGTGTGGCACCTCACCCAGTTCAGCAGTATGCTCCACCCAGACCTATTGGTAGACCGCTTGTCAATGCAGGTCCACGTCCAACTTCAGGGACTTGCTTCACATGCGGAGAGCCAGGACACTATGCACGTGACTGCTCTCAAACCAGCTACGCTCCACCCCCGCCCGAGAAGTCTGTTGGTCGTGATAAGCCATCACGCAAGATGATCAGTGTCAAGACAGCTCCTACTGAACGTGGACGTGTGCATCACGTCTCGGCTGAAGACGCTTATGATGATCCAGATGTCGTTCTTGGTACACTCCTGGTCAATTGCCATCCAGCTTCGGTTCTTTTCGATACCGGAGCATCTCACTCCTTCATTTCTGAAAGCTATGCCAGCTTGCACAACATATCATTTTGTGATATGCCCTCTCCTTTAGTCATTCAAACTCCTGGATCCAAATGGCAAACTTCTAGTGTAAGCCATGGTAATGAAATCCTTGTTGACAGACTTGTATTCCTTGCATCACTTATAGCCCTCAAGTCTTCAGATATTAACATCATCTTGGGTATGGACTGGATGAAAGCTCATTATGCCAAGATTGATTGTTACACCAGGTCTGTTCAGCTCACACACCCATCTGGCAATATAGTAACTGTCTCCACTAGAGTTGCAAAGCGCCAACTCTATTTTCTTAATGCCAGCCCTCTTCCAGACCTTGAAGATATCCCGGTAGTCCGTGACTTTCCGGATGTCTTTCCAGAAGAATTGCCAGGTGTTCCACCTGACAGAGATGTAGAATTTGTCATAGATCTTCTTCCAGGAACCGCTCCAATTTCTAGGAGACCTTACAAGATGGCACCCTTAGAGCTAGCCGAGCTTAAGAAACAACTCGATGAGTCCTTGCAAAAGGGTTTCATCCGTCCTAGTTCTTCTCCCTGGGCTTGCCCCGTCCTCTTCGTCAAGAAGAAGGATGGTACGGACCGGATGGTTGTAGATTATCGTCCCGTTAATTTGGTCACGATAAAGAACAAGTATCCGCTTCCCAGGATCAACGACCTGTATGATCAGCTCGCTGGATCCTCAGTCTTTTCCAAGATGGATTTGAGGTTAGGCTACCATCAAATCAAGATCAGAAACGGGGACATTCCTAAGACGGCTTTTGTCACTCGTTATGGCCAGTACGAGTACACCGTCATGTCCTTTGGTCTAACTAATGCTCCAGCTACCTTCTCCCGCTTGATGAACTCGATCTTCATGGAGTACTTAGATAAGTTCGTCGTGGTTTACCTCGATGATATTCTTATTTACTCGAAGAACGAGGAAGAGCATGCCGAACATCTTAGACTTGTGTTAGAGAAACTCAGAGAGCACCGCCTTTATGCCAAGTTCTCCAAGTGCGAATTTTGGTTGCCAGAAGTGACCTACCTAGGCCACGTGATCTCTGGTAAGGGCATTGCTGTCAATCCCGAGAGAGTTCAGGTCGTTCTTGATTGGACTCCACCTGAAACAGTTAAACAAGTTAGGAGTTTCCTTGGTCTAGCCAATTATTGTCGCCGCTTCGTTGAAAACTTCTCCAAAGTGGCCAAACCCCTCACGGAACTCCTCAAGAAAGATAAAAAGTTTGAGTGGACCCCACAGTGTGAGTACAGTTTTCAGGAACTGAAAAGACGCCTGACTTCTGCTCCCATACTTGTGCCACCGGATTTCACTAAGGACTTTGTTATCTACTGCGACGCCTCACGACAAGGACTAGGTTGCATTCTTATGCAAGATCGTCATGTGATTGCCTATGCATCTCGACAGTTGCATCCACATGAGGAGAATTATCCTACACATGATCTAGAGCTTGCAGCCGTAGTCTATGCACTTAAGACATGGCGACATTACCTTCTTGGTAAACGTTGCGAGATATACACCGACCACCAGAGTCTCAAGTATATCTTCACCCAACCAGATTTGAACCTTAGGCAAAGACGTTGGTTGGAGTTGATCTCTGATTACGACTTAGGGATTACCTACACCCCAGGCAAGGGCAATGTCATGGCTGATGCGCTAAGTCGTAAGTCCTATTGCAACAATCTTATGTTGCAGCAGGGCCAACCACTTCTCCATGAGGAATTCTGTAAGCTTAATCTTCACATTGCTCCTCACAGATTCCTTTCTACCTTGGTGGCGAAACCTACTCTTGTGGATCATATCATAGAAGTCCAGAAGCATGATACGGGAATCTCCCGAAACAAGAAAAATATCTCCAAGGGAGTAGCTGGTTGTTTCTCTATGGATGAACGAGGTGTTGTTTACTTTGGGAACCGCTTGGTGGTTCCCAAGAGTCAGCAGATGCAGCAATTGGTCCTTAAGGAGGCGCATGAATCCCCTCTCACGATTCATCCCGGTAGTACTAAGATGTATCAGGACCTACACCAGAGGTTCTGGTGGACTAGGATGAAGAGAGAAATCGCCGACTTCGTTGCTAATTGTGACGTTTGTCGTCGCGTTAAGGCAGAGCATCAAAGGCCTGCTGGCACCCTTCAGCCTTTAGCTATTCCTGAATGGAAATGGGATAAGGTTGGTATGGACTTCATTACCGGCTTTCCCAGGACCAAGAAAGGGAATAATGCTATCTTCGTAGTCATTGATCGTCTTTCCAAAGTGGCTCACTTTCTACCTGTTCGAGAGAATATCACCGCTAGTCAGCTCGCTGACTTATATATTTCTCGAATAGTTTCACTTCATGGTGTTCCACTAGAGATCAATTCAGACCGTGGTAGTCTTTTCACTTCTCATTTCTGGGAGAGTTTCCAAACTGCCATGGGCACCCATCTTTCCTTCAGTACCGCTTTCCACCCTCAATCAAGTGGTCAGGTGGAAAGGGTCAACCAAATTCTCGAAGACATGCTTAGAGCCTGCATTATCTCATTCGGTATGGATTGGAGAAGTGCCTTCCTTTCGCCGAGTTTGCTTATAACAATAGCTACCAATCCAGTCTCAAGAAAGCTCCTTTTGAGATTCTGTATGGACGAAGATGTCGAACACCTTTGAACTGGTCAGAAACCGGTGAAAGACAATTCTTTGGACCGGATATGATCCAGGAGGCAGAAGAGCAAGTTCGCGTCATTCGTGAGAATTTGAAAACAGCCCAGTCTCGTCAAAAGAGCCAGTATGACCGTCATCATAAGGAAGTGGCTTATGAAGTTGGCGATAAGGCTTACCTTCGGGTTACTCCTTTGAAGGGTACCCATCGTTTCGGTATCAAGGGCAAGTTGGCTCCTCGTTACATTGGTCCTTTTCGCATTCTCGCTAAATGAGGAGAGGTTGCCTACCAGTTGGAACTACCCTCACATCTTTCTCGAGTTCATGATGTCTTCCACGTCTCTCAACTCAGGTGTTGCTTCTCGGATCCCATCCGCGGAGTGGACCACGAAACGCTTGATCTCCAAGATAACCTCACATATCGAGAGTACCCTGTTCGCATTCTTGATCAAGCAGAGCGTGTTACTCGACGTCAGAACATCAAGTTTCTCAAAGTTCAGTGGTCTCATCATTCTGAGAGAGAAGCTACTTGGGAGCGTGAAGATCCTCTTCGACTGGAGTACCCCACCTTCTTTCCGTCGACCCCTGAATCTCGGGACGAGATTCTTTCGAGTGGGGGCGAGTTGTCACATCCCTAGTTCTGGTATGCTCAAGGCCAGCTAGTCATGTGTGCATCATGTTTAAATTTCATTTAATTTTGAAATGGGGATTTGTGAAACCCTCAGAATCTTTTCTGGAAATGACCCAAATAAAAATTTCTCCAAAAAGGTCCAAGAAATGTTCATGTCTCTCTCTGAAAATATTGGGCAGAGATAAAAATCAAACCAATATTTTTGGGAGATCATAGGAATTTATTTTGGGCATTTGGAGTTAATGCATAATTATTTGCATTGGATATATAAATGTTATATATTTTTATATGTCCAAAAGTTATGCCAGTAATTGAGGAGCTCTGGAATAATACCATTAGTCCCTACAAAAATTGGCATAATTAAATAAAATGATTTAGTATTATTACTAAATCAAAACAACTGTCAGAAAATAGAAAAGAGAATTAAATGGGAAAACTTACCTGCACTTACCTCCCTGGCCTGGCCCAGTGGCCAACAGGCCGGCCCAGCCGACTGGCCAGCGCCAGTCGTCGTCTCCACCGCGCCAGGAGGACGTCGGGCGCGTGGTCGCCGCACGCCGCGCGCATGCGCGCCACGGCAGCTGCCTGCCTGCCCTCCCCCTCGACGCTCTGGCCTTCGGACGACGCCACGCGCCGCCCCGACCCCCTCGCACTCTCTCTCACTCTCCCTCCTCCCCTGGATTCTCCCTCTCCCCGCGCCCGTAGCGCTGCCGTCGCCGCAGCTCACCGCCGACGCGCTCCCCACCGTCCCCTCGCCCTCTCTCCGAGTCCGGGTGCTCCGCCTCGTCGCCCGCATCGTCCTCGACGAGCCAAGCGACCAGGGACGCGCTGCATCGCCGCCACCATCATCGTCTTCGTCACCGACTGCCCGAGATCGCCGACGACGCTTCGGCCGCACCAGTGCTTCCCCGAGCTCGTTGACGCCTCCGCTGGATCCGCTGTGAGCTCTACTCCGTTTCCCCCTCCTCCCCGTGCTCGTTTGCCCCGTCCAGCTAGCTCAACCACCGCGCCCGCGAGCTCCACGCCGCCGGCCATGGCGCCACGGTGGCCAGAGCCCGAGCCAGCCACTTCCACGCGCGTCACCGTGTTCCTGGTGACGCCAGGAGGCCGTAGAGGCCCTCCGCATCCCCTGCCATGCACCGCAGCGCTGAACCCGCACGCCACCAAACTCCGGCCGCCGCCCAAGAGGTCGCCGCCGTCGATATAGGCCGTCTCCGGTGAAACGGAGGGCACCAGTGGATGCGCGCGAGCACCAGCTCCTCGGAGATGGTCTCCACGGGCCATTTGGTCGCCGGAGACGCAATTCCGCAGGCCGCCGCCGCGTCTGGCCTCGCCGGCGTCGAGTCGCCGGTGGGGTTAGCCGGTGTTGACCGGGTCTAACCCCCTGTTGACCTGGCGTTTGACCCCGCCAAGGTCAATGACATGTGGGCCCGGCCCTGTTAATTCTTAACTTAGGATTAGTTTAGCAACTAATTAACCCGCTGCTAATTAACCTTGAAACTGACGTGTGGACCCCACACGTCAGGTTTGACTAGTCAGCGCTGTTGACTTGCTGACGCAAGCATGATGCAGTGCTGACGCAATTATTTATTTTCTGGATTTAATTTTAAACAGGAAATTCCAGAAAATGATATAAACTTCTAAAATTCATATCAATTCAACCGTAGCTCAGATTGAAATAAGTTATATATGAAAAATCATCAGAAAAATGCAAGCTATCCATCTGTACAAGTTTCATGCATGAAAAACCAAGTTAAACCTTCTGTATAGATGAAAACATATGAATGGCATATATAAGAACTTACTTGGAGTTGCATTTGAACCTTTAGTGAAAATGGACCTCAAACAAATGAATGCTAGTTGCATTAGCTCAAACAGCATCACATCTTCATGCCATGTTCATGCATCATATTGTTGCATATGCTTGAGTATTGATTGTTGGCACCGTTCCTTCTCGATAGGTCCTGCTCCGGAGACCGTTCCAGAGTACCTGTCTGTGAAGCAGTGCCTCCCTTGTTGATCTACCAGGCAAGCAAACCCCCCTTGTTCATTCCGATATGGTCCCACTCTCGCTCCTGCTCTCTTTTTATTGCATTAGGACAACAACGATTCAACTGCTACTTTATGCTGCAGTAGTTGAACCCATTCCTCTGCATGACCTGTCATTGCCACAGTAAATAGTTGAAACCCACTAGCATGTGTAGGAGTTGATTGAGCCATGTTGTGCTTCTACCATGCTATGCCTGCTATTGCTTAGAGTTGTGTCGGGTCTGATTCATTGGGAATGAATTGGAGGGTTATGATATGTTCTGATGCTGAGAGTTAAGCGTGTGAACACGATTTGGTAAAGGTAGCGGTGAGAGGCCATGTAGGAGTACATGGTGGGTTGTCTCATTGGAGCCGTCCTTAAGCACTGAGTTCTGTGTATGTTGTCCAATGACTAGCTACTACCACACATTGGGTTCCGGTAACTCGGCCCCTCTCGACTTATTAACCAACTTGATCTCTGCCCAGGAGTCGCAAATAGTTTCTGGTGTTTGTAGGTAGTGCTATTTTTCTACCGAGTGGCACCCGGCAGGGTGGGCTCGGGACAGACTAGGCACAGGTGGCACGGTGTACCAAGTGGCACCCGGTTGGTGGGCTTGGGAACCCTGCTCACATCGTTTGGGGCCGTGAGCGACACCCCGGCCGGATCTCCTTGCGGATGGAACCCGAATAGGCGATAAACCTGGACTAGAGTCTTGTGTGGTTAGTCAGGTCGTGGCCGACTCCCTCGCCCGGCTTCCGCTTGAAGGTTGCCGAGGTACATGACGTGTACAGGGCGGTAGGTGGCGAGAGCGTGTGTGAAGAAGTACACCCCTGCAGGGTTATCATGATCTATTCGAATAGCCGCGTCCTCGGTTATGGACTTCTTGGATGCTTACGTGGTACATAGACAACTTGAAGTGGATACTCTAAAATGCTCAAGATAAGTGTGAGTGCTATGGATGGCCTTCTCGTAGTGAGACGGGGATGAATCCATAGCAGTGTATTGATGTGATGATTAGTGGACTCGTGTGCGCCTTTTCAAAAGAGTTACCAACAGTCGTAGAACAGGATAGCCACAGAGTCAAAGCTGGCTTGCTGCAACTAAACCCCACATTACCTCCTTGATACTAATGCATGTATGATAGGATCTGATGTAAGTCTTGCTGAGTACCTTTGTACTCATGTTTGCTTTATTTATGTTTTGCAGCGGAGACTTCAGTCTTTCTAGTATTTCCGCTTGGACTTCGACGAGTAGCTTGCTACCTCAGCTACGATCTTGTACCCTTGGGAGGGTCTTGTAGATAGCCGGGCTTTTCAGCCTTTTTCTTTTGTAGTTGTCTGTACTCAGACATGTAATGCTTCCGCTTGTTGCTTGTATGCTCTGAATGATGGGTCATGTGACCCCTGTTTGTATTTAATGCTATGTGGCTCTTCTGGGCCTTTATCTATATGAGTTTGCGTTATGTTGTGATGCCATGTTGTACAGCACATACTTGCATGTTATGCGTACGTGTAACGTGTATTACTATGTGTGGGATCCGACTATCTAGTTGTTTATCCTTGGCAGCCTTTCATATGGGGAAATGTAAGTCTAGTGCTTCTGAGCGATAGTAGTCCGCTACAGCTCGGTTCACCGGAGTCCTGCTAGCCCAACACTACTGCTCGGAACACTTGACTGGCCGGCATGTGTTTCACGTCGTTCCTGTGTCTGTCCCTTCGGGGAAATGTCACGCGGTGTTATCCGGAGTCCTGCCTAGCCTGCTACAGCCCGGGTTACCGGAGTCCTGTTAGCCCAGTGCTACAGCCCGGATAAATACGTTGATGACCGACATGCTCGATATGATTCATGTATGCCTGTCCTCATAGGTTGGCGCCGCCTTGGGTTCACGACTAGCCATGTCGGCCCGGGTTCTCTGTCATATGGATGCTAGCGACACTATCATATACGTGAGCCAAAAGGCGCAAACGGTCCCGGGCCAGGTAAGGTGGCACCCGTGGGAGTACCGTGCGTGAGGCCGCAAGGTGATATGATGTGTTACATGCTGAATCGATGTGGCTTAGGATCGGGGTCCCGACAGAAAGGCTGCTATCTAAGCAGAATGATACAGATAGTGCGATAAGCAAAAGAACTTGGACTATTTAACATGTCCTGGCCAGGGGCAGGCCGCGGAATTGTATTCAAAACAGGTATACTGCTCGTAATAGAGACCACCTGAGAGTTCCATAATGCGGCATGGCTTGTCTGCTTTCCTAGATCTTGCATCGTTTGTGCGGTAGCTGAATTGCCGAACAGGCAGTCCGAAGTGTGGAGTCCTGAAAGTAAGAAAAATTTTAAAAAAGAATTCGGCAGCCCCTAGTACGGTTTAGGCCGTGTTTTGGGCGTGCCGTGATGGTGCCCCTCCCCTTGTGCCCATGGTATTTCAAGAGCGTAGTTATGTACGCGAAGCACTGGTTTTGCTATATCGCGAGGGCTAGGGTTGGGGCCGCATTGCTACGCTAGCTCAGAACGTGCCAGGCGGTCTTGTTGTAGGTTACTCCGGGCGCGCTTGACAATGTTGGACTTTTTAAGGGCCGGACTGGAGAACTGCCTAGAGAGGCTGCTTTGTACTTCTGCTGCGAGCGCTGCCGTGTGCTCCTCCGTTCGGAGGGAGCGTTCGGTGTTTCCGTTGACCGTGATTACTCCTCGAGGGCCTGGCATCTTGAGCTGGAGGTATGCATAGTGCGATACCACATTGAACTTTGTGAATGCGGTTCGCCCGAGCAGTGCGTGATAGCCACTGCGGAACGGGACTATGTCGAAGATTAACTCCTCGCTTCGGAAATTATCCGGGGATCCGAAGACCACTTCTAGTGTAACTGAGCCTGTACAGTTGGCTTCTACACCTGGTATGACGCCTTTAAAGGTCGTTTTTGGTGGGTTTAATCCTCGAGGGATCTATGCCCATTTTCCGCACTGTATCCTGGTAAAGCAGGTTCAGGCTGCTGCCGCCGTCCATGAGGACTCTTGTGAGATGAAATCCGTCAATAATTGGGTCAAGAACCAATGCGGCAAACCCGCCATGACGGATGCTAGTGGGATGGTCCCTTCGATCAAAGGTGATCGGGCATGAGGACCATGGGTTGAACTTTGGAGCAACTGGCTCCAGCGCGTATACGTCTCGTAGCGCACGCTTCCGCTCCCTCTTGGGAATGTGGGTTGCATATATCATGTTCACCGTCGGCACTTGTGGGGGAAAACCCTTCTGTCCACTATTGTTCGGCGGCCTGGGCTCCTCCTCGTCATCGCTATGCAGCCCCTTGTCTCTGTTTTCGGCTCTTAACTTGCCTGCCTGCTTGAACACCCAACAATCCCTGTTGGTGTGATTTGCTGGCTTTTCAGGGGTGCCATGTATCTGGCACAAGCGGTCGAGTATTCAGTCCAGACTGGACGGGCCCTTAGTATTTCTTTTGAATGGATTTTTCCGCTTACCGGATTTGTAGCCTCGGAATCCGGCATTTACTGTCGTATCCTCGTTGCTATCGCTGTTAACGCGGCGCTTTTACTTGTTCCGGCGTGACCTGCCGCTTTTGTCCTTGGTATCTGAATTACCAAGTTTCTTGGTTAAGTTGTTGCTGCGAGCTAGCCAGCTGTTTCTCCCGCGCAAAAGCGGGTCATGAGTGTTGTGAGGGCTGCCATAGATTTCGGCTTTTCCTGTCCCAGGTGCCGGGCAAGCCAATCGTCGCGGATATTATGCTTGAAGACTGCTAGGGCCTCCGCGTCCGGACAGTCGACTATTTGATATTTCTTTGTTAGGAACCATGTCCAGAATTGCCTGGCCGATTCCTCTGGCTGCTAGATTATGTGTCTTAGGTCATCGGCGTCCGGTGGTCGCACATAAGTGCCCTGGAAGTTGTCAAGGAATGCGGCTTCCAGGTCCTCCCAAGAACCGATTGAGTCTGCTGGCAAGCTGTTGAGCCAATCCCGGGCTGGTCCCTTAAGTTTGAGTGGGAGGTATTTGATGGCATGTAGATCATCACCGCGGGCCATGTGGATATGAAGGAGATAATCCTCGGATCCATACCGCAGGATCTGTTGTGCCATCGTATGATTCGATGTTTACGGGTTTGAAGCCCTCAGGGATTTTATGATCCATTACTTCATCTGTGAAGCATAGTGGGTGTGCGGCGCCTCTGTACTGGGCTATATCACGACGCAGCTCAAAGGAGCTTTGTCCATTGTGTTCGGCCCGGCCGGATTTATTGTATCCGGAGTGACGATCACCGTCACGTGCCGTGGGGCGCCCGCGCGATCCGTAGATTGATCTTGTTTGCCTTGCCTTGTCCTCCAGTATATCTCGCAGGTCTGGCACGTTTTCCCGTGCCTTAGCATGTTTTGAGCGGCGTCGGGGCATGGCTTGAGTGGAGGGCTTAGAGGCCTCTCTGTCGCAGCCACGAGGTGGCCAGTCGGCCATGTCATGCGCTGGTGATGTAGGTGCTTCCTCCTCTAATCGGGGTAGCAGCCTGCGCTTTGGGTAACGCTTGGAGGGGCGTTCGAGTTCATACTCTTCGGCCGCAAAGACTTCAGTCCATCTGTCAGCTAGCAAATCTTGATCAGCTCTAAGCTGTTGTTGCTTTTTCTTGAGGCTGCTTGCCGTAGCTAGAATCCTGCGTTTGAAACGCTCTTGTTCGACGGGGGCTGATGGTATGACGAATTCGTCGTCGTCGAGGCTTGCCTCGTCTTCGGAGGGAGTCATATAGTTATCGTCCTCAACCTCTCGGTCTGCCGCTCTCTCATGAGGGTTGGCTTCTCCATCTTCCTGTGCCGAATCTTGCTGGAGGGGGTGTTCTTCGGCGCTATCCGGAGTAGTATTATCTCCGGTGCCGGAATCACCGTTTTTGCTTTGGCGGGATTTAGAGCGGCGCCGCTGACGTCGGCGTTTGGGACGTTTCTTAGAAGTGTCATCCCCCGCTTTTCCATCGCCATCTCCATCTTTTGGAGCGTCCACCATATATATGTCATATGACGAGGTGGCCTTCCAGCGCCCTACAGGTGCTGGTTCCTGTTCGTCCCCTGCATCATTGTCCATACCGTCGATGTCTTCGGATTCGAAGTCGAGCATGTCGGTTAAATCGTTGACAGTGGCTACAAAGTGGGTGGTGGGTGGGCTTTGAATTTCTGCATCGTCCGAATCCCATCCTTGCTGACCATAGTCCGGCCAGGGCTCTCCTGATAGAGAGAGAGACTTTAGTGAGTTCAGGATGTCGCCGAAAGGCGAGTGCTGAAAGATGTCCGCGGCGGTGAACTCCATGATCGGCGCCCAATCGGATTCGATCGGCAGGGGCGCGGGAGATTCGGAGTCCGGAGAGGAATCCGGATCCTCGGAGTCACGGGTCATGCAGAGTGCGGGGATGGTGTTCGGCTCGATCGCCTTTAAGACCGCAGCCCCTAAGGTGGCGTCCAACCGCTCATCCTCGATCGGCGCCGCAGGCTCCGAATTAAGGGTCGGAACCGACGCGCGTGCGGCCTCCAGGACACTATTCGGCGGCAGAGCTAGATCATGCCCATCGAGACAGTGCGGCACACTTGGCTGTGGCTCGAATCCGTCGAAGATCAAGTCCCCGC
The DNA here is from genome assembly GCA_032464435.1 of Aegilops umbellulata. Lineage (NCBI taxonomy): Eukaryota > Viridiplantae > Streptophyta > Magnoliopsida > Poales > Poaceae > Aegilops > Aegilops umbellulata. The sequence continues at coordinate 185,876,995 of CP136059.1, forward strand.
GGATGTCAGCCGTGTAGTTCAAACTTCCAAACCTGACCTGATGGCCAGGGGCGTAGCTTTCGATCTGCTCCAGGCGGCCAAACGAATTGGCCCATAGTGCGAAGCCGCCAAAGACAAAGATCTGTCCGAGGAGAAAAGTCTCACCCTACCGCATCGTCGTTGATGATCAAAGGAGCCATCGGGCCTAAAAGTGACGACACAGAGGAACTCTCAATGAAAGCACCAATGTCGGTGTCAAAACCGGCGGATCTCGGGTAGGGTTTTACCTCCATCAAGAGGGCCCGAACCTGGGTAAAACATTGTGTCCCTTGTCTCCTGTTACCATCCGCCTAGATGCACAGTTCGGGACCCCCTACCCGAGATCCGCCGGTTTTGACACCGACAGTCTTCCTTGGTTAACTGTTTGCTTTTATCAACTATATCACACACGATTTGATGAAGTAAACTGTGTGGCATTGGTCTATCCATTGCAACCGCTTTTACTACTAGAACCGTTTGCAAAGATCCATGACACATTTAGCAGGTTTATTAGTTTACAATTAATAATTCTAGTATGATGCAAATTCACATTTCATATCGAACAGTTGTTTGCCAATTTCATATCAGGCACATAAATATATTATAACATCACAATATGGTAGCTACATGAAAACAACACAGTACAACACGTAGCTAGTTGAACTTCATAAGAACAATATATTAATTTCCCCAATCGAGATCATCCAGGCTCGTCTTATCAACCTCTGCTTTCAGTTCAGTAAGAACCCATTTTGCACGGGCCAACTGGGAAAGTGCCTCCTCCTTCGCCAACACCATCTTAGCAAAGTCTTTTTAAAAAATCCGAGCTCATTCTCCAGCTTTAACTTTTTATCCCGCATCTTGAAATATGCTTCAGCATTGACAAGACTTTCTCTAAGCCTAGCTGTGTTCACTTCCTCATACATGCTCCAGAGCTTCGTTAGGCACATCTTCAAAGACTATGTCCACTCTTGATCAACCCACTCCAGGTAAGAACACTTCCGTTCATCCTATAATATTTAAAACTAGATCGGTAACAATTGCAGGGGAAATGGGTTTATAGCAACATAGAAAATCACCAATGCTTATTTTGAAAATTGAAGAAACATGTTAATTATGACATATCTTCTCAAAAAGATCAATGTGCAAATGAAATAATTGGTACTGAGACAACAACCAAATTCTGGAACATCAGAAGCTATAATTAACTACAATGACGCTACAAGTTCTTACTCATGTACAATAAATAACAAATTGAACATTTTATGAGGAAGGTAAATATAACTGCAACAGCATAGCGACAGTGTTTGGATGACAACAAATTGATACTAATAGGTGTGTATATGCACAAATTTAGTAACATAGAACTAATAGCACTAAGGCCGTCCACTATGTATGCCAAAACTAGTGTAAAGACAACTGTTGCTACATCTCGCACCGGTGCCCTGAACTGGCGAGCCGATGCAGCAGAAAAAAAATCAGGGACCCGGACTCTGGAGCACGTAGTTGCTCCGATGCCCAGTTCCTTCGTGCCATAAATATTTAGTATTTTACTGCTTGGCTGCTCGGATGTGTGGACCAAAGTTGGCTGCACAAACTGCTGAAGCGGCGCCAAATAATTTTCTAATGGCACCACTGATGAGATGGCAAAAAAATTAAGATACTAGGTACAAACTGTGACACTGTCTTAGGATGCGTTTGGTTGAAGGTGTGGTATGAATGGGTTGGGACTGTGACAGTGTCTGAATCACATCTAACAAATGATTTGTAACAACGGAAGAGGGTCTAACCTTCTCTGCACATGCCAGAAACTTCCTCCTAGTGTCCACAGAATCAAACGCAAGTAGCTTCACGTATGGAGATTGATGGTGACAACGAGCAGATAGATCTTCAGCCACCCCACTCCATTTGTCGCCGCTGATGGTCTTAGGGAGCTACAAGAGGAAGAAACGACTCAAATCGACCTCCAGGTAAAAATCCTTCATTCCAAATCATAGCCTGAGAGTGTGAAGAGAGGCATACCCGGGTGTTGAAGTAGTAGGCTCCGGAGGAGGAACCGCTGGAGATGTCTTTAAAGAAGACCATGGCAACCCCGGCGGTAGGATGCGAGACGGCGAGAGCAAGGAAGCGGCTATAGCTTAGTAAGGAAGGAAGGAAGGAGGAAACAGGGGAAATGTGACTTGTGGTCGGGGAGAAAAGGGGGTGGGGAAGGGGGGCGGGGGTAGATATTTTGGCGGTAGGCCAAAATTTTGGAAACTAGCGGGTCCACCCGCGCAATTGCGTGGCTAGAATTGATATATTTTATATTTTTAAATAAATGATATGTTTATGCTTGCTAAGCCACATGGACTTGCATTTTCTTTTCTTTTTTACATTGTACAAAAGATCTCCTTATGCATTTTTCCTCTTCATATCATTGTTTGTGTTTTGGTTATCTGCACGTACTTCCTCCATTTTAAAATAAGTGTCGTGATTTTAATTCGAATTTAAACTAAAACCACAACACTTATTTTTGAATGGAGTGAGTATTATTTTAGTTTGGCCAATATCTTTTTGTGTGAATGCCCAACAATTTTTTTCTTTGTTTGTTTTTACTATGCGTTCCCAATTAATCATGGAATACTGGAATGTTCTATTCTATAACTAATCTCCCACAACATATTCTGTAACTAATATACCCTTTTGTAAAAATAAAATGAAAATCTAATACTATATAGGAGTGAATAAATGGAATATAAAAATATTATATTCGTTTTCACTTCATATAAGTTACGGCCCATGCGGAAATGAAACAAATGCTAGAAAATGTTTACGCCGTGTGTTCCGTGCGGCCGCTCGCAATCCGCCCGATGCAATCGCGAGAGAGCAGTGCGTGACAGATAGGAAGTGGTGTGAAGTGACACAATTTTAATCTTCTTTTTAGAAATAACACAGTTTTAATCTAGTACAGTAAGTAGTATTTTGCATCTGTACATTTGTACTACCATTCATGGATGTGGATTAGGAGCACTCGGCGACGACGCACCCCAAAATCACCGTCGATCGTCTGCCTCCTTGGGATGTGCACCACTGTTGCAGAAATGAATTGTGATGTCTGAATACCAGACCAACGTGTATAACATAGCAGTGTGTGCATGTCCGACGGCATTTAATAAAGTGCGTCTGGTACACCAGAGTACAAAAACAGTGGTTGTGGAATTAACTCAGCTGTGGGGCCGCTTTATGTTTCCCCACTCCATTTTCAGGTCCGAATAGTAGTGACTAAACGAACAAAGGGCGCATTGTTCTTCTTCCTAAACAAACCAAATCTAGCGAAGAGGGAAGCCAATTCTGCGAGCTTGTACCTAGTTCCATAACCGCTGCCACTTCTGATTTCTGAAATATTCTTACTGGAAGCAGAAATGCATGACACGTACCCACTCCTGCTCCACTGAGCCATTGTTGCAGAATGGGCAAACCATGAGTGGCAGGGGTGGCTGCTCCTCTAGTGCAACGGGAGGGCTTGACATGGGAGCACTCGAGCTGGACATGGCAATTAGAACCATGTAAGAATGGGATAGATTGACATGGCAATTAGAACCATGTAAGAATGGGATAGATTATAGTTGAGAAAGATATGAGCTGAGAATAAAAAGACTTTGGGGAGAAATGGTGTGCTGCAGAAGATGGACGCTTTTATGAACAAGCTGCCGGAGGAACAAGACTGTTGGCTTGACCAGCGTAGGGGATGGAAATGGTGAGCTTGTGCATTTAATTGTAACAGGTTGTTGGGAGGTGGTGGTTCACACCGGGTCCATCTCATTTGGACAGGAACTACACGCGCGTGGGACATAACGCGTGCACTGTGTTGCACAGTGGGAAAGTTAATACGATTCTGAAAAGCTGAGAATACAATGCTGCTATTATAGTGGGTCCAGATCCCAATGCGACTGGATGCACGGGATTCTAGAGCGCGTCGTCGCCGTGTGCTCCTATGCAATTTCGTACCATTCATCCCTTTTGTCCATTCTTTTCTCTTGACGTGAACCCATTTCCCATTCTCGTTCTCCTCTCGTTTATTTTTCTCTTTTCCTCCCCTGATCTAGGGATTTAGCCACAATTCGTTGCTAGATCCAGCAAGTGAGAAGGACGTGGTGAGTAGGATTTGTGGTAGAGTGTCGTGGTTGCAGTCTCTCGGGGGCGGCCGGTCCTCCAGCTCTACCACACGTGCCTGCTGCTCGCCGCCGCCGTCGATTGGATGGCCGTGAAGTTCGCCCCCCTTGAACCTGAGCGGTGGCTCTCCTCCAGGTAATCTCTCCTCTTCCCTTCCTTTTCCTTCTTTCCCAGATGCTTGGTCTGCTAGGATCCAGCAATTGTGTGGATTTTGGATTCTTTATGAGAAATCGGCTCGTGGTCTCCTGTTATCCCCTTCCTGCAGCTCATGGAGATTTTTTCTGGTGTAGATAAGGAGATGCTTATGTTCTCCTCGCCTTTCTCTACCTTTTTTTTTATCTTTGCGTGGTTTCTTCTTACTCATAATTTTCATGTTCTACGGTGAGGTACTACTCAGAAGCCGGGAAGGACAAATGCAGAGAGGTGACCAATATGCGCATGGAGTTTTTTTAGGATCAAGCGAGCGAAGACTGTCTCAGTTTATGTCAGAGTTACTCATATCCCCCCTGCCTTTTTGCTTACCTTGCATTGTTTTGGCCTTTTGGGGAATTAACTTTTTTTCAGTTGACATTCTGTCTAACTTAGATCGTCTCTTCAACTTAGATTACCTGTTCAACGCATCCGTATTAATTATATGAAGTTCCATATAGCAAAAGGTGTTCAATACTTCATTGTTGTGTCTACTACCTATAACACCTATAATCTTTGAATAATTCATTGTCCTGTCTGTACTTGTTAACATTTATATATATGTGAATACACATACATTTATTCGTTTGAGGAGGCTATGTTGATTCCTATTTTTTTAGAGAGACTATTCATAAGAGTGATGAGAGTGTTAGTGCGAGAGATATTAGTAATCACTATTTAGGTGGAATTTATTTGTGAACTTTCTCTAGAACGATCAAATATAGTACTCCCTCCGTTCCTAAATATAAGTTTTTATAGAGATTCCAATACAAACTACATATGGAGCAAAATGAGTGAATCTACACTCTAAAAGTCCCTCCGTTCCTAAATATATGTTTTTTTAGAGATTCTAATACGGAATACATACGGAGCAAAATGAGTGAATTTACACTCTAAAATATGTCTATATACAGCCATATGTAGTCCGTATTGAAATCTCTAAAAAGGCTTATATTTCGAAACGGAGGTATGTAGCTATGTAAAAATATTCATGCTTCAATTTTTTTTAAATGATGATAGAAGAGAGATAAAAATATTCAGAGATAATATTTTGTGGAAAGATCAGGCATATGTATATATATATATGGTTAGGTTGTCTTCGACTCTATGTAATTACACATGCATTGTGTATGCAAAATTCTAGTTTTGTTGACTTGATGAACTACATTGTAAATCAGAATATCTATTTATAAAAAATATTCTTTGCGGCATCTTCAGTTGGACACTCTTTGTCATTGATCAGCACCTTCAATCCTTCCTTATTTGTCACTCTTGATAATGCCACATACAGTTGTCCATGGCAGAATGCTTGCTTAGGCAAGTATATTCCTACCTTGTTTTTGCAAGGATGTTGTTGTCGAGCATTATTTGCAATTCTTTGACGATGTTGGGGTCCACTGTTCATTTATCATCATTGCATCTTGACGCACTTATCCTGTTTGCCACCTCATTTAAATTATTATAGATGTACAACTGTGTGAACCGAGGTTTGTCTGTACCTTCAGGTAAAAGAGTTCTGATGTGGTGGTAGTTCTGTCCATGCAAACGAAAAGTAGAAAGTTCTTTGCGAGTTTTTATTTCCTTGTCCACAACTCCTTCCATCGATGTGAATGAAAACATTGAGTTCTATGACCTTATAATCCCGCCCTTCACTTCTTAAGAGGTTTCTGAGGTATGGTGGAGGCTCTCTTAGTGGTGGCAGATTGATTTTTCCCTGTTTGCAACATATTCCAAAAGAGGGTTTCGTAGTTCCTTTGTTGAATTTAATCTTTCTTCACACCATAGCAATAATTTGCAATATTAGTATTTGTATGTTGGCCTTTCGAAGTTCCATGTCTTTCTATTAGCACTTGTTGAGGTTGTGGTTCTATTGTTGTCTCTGACATTGATTCTAATGTTAATTTTGTTGTTTTCTCTTCTTGTACGCTTCAATTCCTTATCTTCTTTAGCATTATCCTTTCTCAATTGTTTAGGAGCCTCTGTGTTCGTATTTCTTCTTCCCTCTGCAGTCCTTGTCTGCTTTGTGATCCTTGAGTTTAGAGCTTGATCTTTCTTTCCTTTTGTATGGTGAGCTGCTAGCGCTTACGTATGTTGGACTGTCATCTCTGGAAATTTGATTTCTTCAGTGACATATAGAGTTTTCTTAATAGTGTGCCACTTCAGACATGTAAGTGCATTTGGAGATATAGAGACTAATAATGGAGGTGTCACATGCAGTACATCTGGAGATCAATATTGTTTATCTGGAATGGCACTATAAATCAATAAGTGTTCAATACTGTATCTCTTTTTGTAGCTTTCACACTACTGTCATGGTAGTGTGTGGATGTAGGGACAAAAACATGGTTTACAGTTCAGTCTCAGTAGGGTTTTGACATAGAAGATTAGAAGCAAGGTTGAGCTGAGATCAAATGCTGACATACGTGAAGAATTACATGTGGATATTACCTGAGGTTGATGGTGTTGATGTCGTGTCTTCAGTTTGTTGGACGTTTCTTTGTGCCATCGATCGTTTGGGCGTCGCAGGCGTATATTGGATGCAAGTTGCTGAAGTTGTTTCCATGCCTTCGATTTGTCGGCCGTCTTGTGTGTTGGATCGTCCTAATGTCTTGATAAGAGAGCTATTGAGAAAGTGCATCATGGGTCAGACCCAAGAGTCGAATGTTGTCTTGTAAAATTATTGTTGAATGATAATTATGTGATATAAGCAGAAGGGATGAGCGTGTGACCATACCTCCTTTTTGTTTTCTGAGACTATGATCTAACAATTTTACTAATGTATCTTGAAGAATGGATTGTATTCTGTAGATTATCCGAGGCAAAAAATATTCTGTAAATATGTTGGATGTTATGGAAGTTAAAAATAATTTTTTGATTAAAAAGAGGGAATATATAATACCTTGATGCTTAATAATAAGAAAAAGGAAATTAAAGGTTGCTTAGTTCACATGGAAATTGATAATCTTGGACTCCTTTGCTGACTCGTACACGTACGTGTGACCTTGAGTCCGACTCATTTTCTCGTACATGGTCATGACTCTTGCTAGCCTTTTTTAGTTAATGATGACTCTTGCTAGCCTAACGTAATTAGATCAGATGCAACTCTTCCCGTGCATAGCATGTATACACGTGACAACGTGGTAGTTCAATATATTGGTACGTACACATTAATATGTTACGTAAAATCTTTTAAATCTCAGCCATTATTTTCTTGATCAAATGGTGCAAATAATATTAGCATATGTGGACGAACATGATGGCTTATTTGTCTTCTGTCTTAATTATATAATAGATAGATTAGATGTGGAGGGAAACTTTGCGCGCGGTGCCGCCGGACCATTCACTTTGAATGATTGTGTGCATCGCAAACGATTCTTCTGCTTTACGCGCATGGGATGGGTTTGATAATTCAAATTTTGGTCTCAAGGCATGAGCACATTCACTTTGAACGCGTGTGGTGCCGCCGGATTCACTTTAAACGATTGTGTGCATCACAAACGATTCTTCTGCTTTACGCGCATGGGATTAGTTTGATAATTCAAATTTTGGTGAAAATTTCCCCGGGTACGTCATTGCATAATTTAACATCGCTTGCTAATTTGGGCACACGAAAGAGCATACAGCAAATAGACCACACTTACTGAATCGAGCAATTTTTAGTAACTACACAAAGCCAGTTGACCTAAACATTGCTCTAACAAAAGACCAGCATTAAAAACAAAGCCTAAGTATGCATAATTAAAAATCCGCCGCCACGCCAGCCTATGCATCGCCAATGTGGGATGAGACGTCGATGACTTGTCCTGGTGACATGCCGCCGTTGGTGGACTCCGCGTCCCCCTGCTGAAGTTGACCGCGTCCTTATCCTCGTCGTCGGCGCCACCCTCAAGGTTGTAGTACTCGTAGTAGTGGCTGCGCCACAGCTCTTGTTGGTACTCCACCGCCAATTCCTCGATGGACAGACTCTTATCTACCTCGACCTCGGCCACGCGCAACTCCTCCTCCCGGCGCTCCTTGATCTCCGCCGCCTCTTGCATCTCCAGCTCCCGCTCGGCGACCTCATGAGGAAGCAGGTGCTCCATGGCCACCGACGCCTTTTCAGACGTGGGTTGCATGCTGGAGTCCGAGGTGGCCTAGAATATCTTGGCGTGTGCATCCTCGATATTGGCGTGGATGGCCTCGACCTAGGCCAAGGCGACATCAGCGGCACACACGGCAGCTCGGCTGCTCTCGGCGTTTGCAGCCGTCGTCGCAGCAGCAGCTGCAGCCGTCTCGGCTGCTGCAGCTGCCCTGTCGGCTGCCGCAGACGCCCTGTCGGTGGAAGTGGCCGCGCTCAATACGGATGCGGTGGCACTCTCGGTGTAGGCGGCCGCGCTCGGGGGGGGGGGGGGACGCGACCATCGTACGGGCCTTCACGAAGCGTTTCCACGGCCTCATCTTTGGAAGAAGGGGGTGGGGGAATGGGGATCAGGATTCGTGGATTCGGGGGTTGCCGGCACTGGAGCAGACGAGCCGGCGAAGCTTAAGGAGGGAGAATTAAATAGACCTAGATATTTTCATCGCAAACGGTTCCTAGAAAACAACTGTGTGTGATGTTGTAGATATTTTTTATTAGCTGTGAATGACGAATTTGGAATAAAGTGCCAACGGATGGTGTTTTAAATGAACGAGAAATTTTTTAGTACTAATACAACTGTCATGTCAAATTTTGGAAAATTTTAGGGGTCATTTGACCTTCTAAAACATTTAAGTGATTTTCTAGCAACTTAATGATAGTAATTGAAATTTGAACTACATGTACATGCAATAGCTAACCATAACGGTTTGAAAACTCATATTTCGTGTACTTGTGTGTGATTTATTTCCATGTGCAGTAAATTGGAAGGAATTTTCAAACATATTGGCCTAACGGTTATGACACAATTAAGCATGGAGTGACATGGCATTTTAATTCCAAAAAAACAGAAACACATGAAACCTTGGTTGATGTAATGTCATGCCACCAAGATGATGTGGTAAAAAATTGGCATGTTTGACCAAAGTTTGGACACACACCGCTCACAAACCAGAGCAACTCACTAGAAGGCTCGTGGTTCCGAGAGGGAACAATGCATGTTTGATGACGAACGGGAGATAGCTTCCTCTTACGGCCTTCAATTTTTTTTCTATGTCTAACATGCACTACTACAACTGTAATGTGAAATTTTTGAAAATTCAAGGGGTCATTTGACCTTTTAAAGACATTTAAGTGATTTTATAGCCATTTAATGACCGTAATTCAAATTTGAACTACACCTACATGCAACGCGTAACCGAAACGGTTTGAAAAATCATATTTGTGTACTTGTGTGCGAGTTAATTCCTGTGCAGTAAACTAGAAGGAATTTTCAAACATATTTGTATCACGACATGGACGCATATGCATGGAGTGGCATGGCATTTTAATTCCAAAAAAATCAGAAACACATGAAACCTTGGTTGATGTAATGTCATGCCACTAAGATGATGTGGTAAAGAAATTGGCATGTTTGACGAAAGTTTGGACACACACCCCTCACAAACCGAAGCAACTCGCTAGAAGGTTCGTGGTTCCGAGAGGGAACAATGCATGTTTGATGACGAACGGGAGATAGCTTCCTCTTACGGCCTTCAAAATTTTCTACGTATAACGTGCACTACTACAACTGTAATGTGAAATTTTGGAAAATTCTTGGGGTCATTTGACCTTTTAAAGACATTTAAGTGATTTTCTAACCATTTAATGACCGTAATTCAAATTTGAACTACATCTACATGCAACGCCTAACCAAAACGTTTAAAAAATCATATATGTGTACTTGTGTGCGAGTTAATTCCATGTGCAGTATGCATGCATGGAGTGACATGGAATTTTAATTCAAAAAATAGAAAAATGATGAGATACATATGAAACCTTGGTTGATGTAATGTCATGCCACCAAGATGATGTGGTAAAGAAATTGGCATGTTTGACGAATGTTTGGACACGCACCCCTCACAAACCGGAGCAACTCGCTAGAAGGTTCGTGGTTCCGAGAGGGAACAATGCATGTTTGATGACGAACGGGAGATAGCTTCCACTTACGGCCTTCATATTTTTTCATGTACGTTTAACGTGCACTAATACAACTTTCATGTGAAAATTTGGTAAATTTCAGGGGTCATTTAACCTTTTAAAGACATTTAAGTGATTTTCAAACCATTTAATGACCGTAATTCAAATTTGAACTACATCTACATGCAAAGCCTAACCATAACGATTTGAAAAATCATATTTTTGTGTACTTGTGTGCGAGTTAATTCCATGTGCAGTAAATTCGGAGGAATTTTCAAACATATTGGTGTCAAGGCAAGGGCACATGCATGGAGTGCATGCCATGACATTTAAATTCCAAAAAATTAAATAATGATCAGAAAAATATGAAACCTTGCTTGATTTAATGTCATGCCATCAAGATGATGTGGTAAAAAAACTGGCCTGTTTGACGAAAGTTTGGACACACACCCCTCACAAACTGGAGCAACTCACTAGAAGGTTCGTGGTTCCGAGAGGGAACAATGCATGTTTGCTGACGACGGGATATAGCTTCCTCTTACGGCCTTCAAATTTTTTCCTAAGTTTAACTTGCACTAATACAACTGTCATGTGAAAATTTGGAAATTTTCAGGGGTCATCTGACCTTTTAAAGATATTTAAGTGATTTTTTATCCATTTAATGACCGTTATTCAAATTTGAACTACATCTACATGCAATGCCTAACCAAAACGGTTTGAAAAATCATATTTTTGTGTACTTGTGTGCGAGTTAAAAAATCATCAGACGATGTAAATATCTGGTGTTCAAAAAAGAAAATGTAAAGATCTAGCAAGACAACCGCCCCCACATGATTGGCACTCTATCTCGCGGCTCGAGGTTTGGTAGGTGATTGGCGGGGGTCATTAATCAGACACGGTTCTGTATTGGAAACCGTCAGCTATTATGTTCACACACGGATTTGCTGCGGGAATTGTGTGTAATTTAAACTACAGTACTCGTAAATTCCAACGACCGGCGTGTGTACTGTCCCCGTCTATCTAGATTCCGTCCACCAATAAATACTACCTTTCTCACGTCATCCCGCCTGCATTCTTATCTACATCCTCCCCTCGCTTGCTCTCTCTCTCTCTCTCTCTCTCTCTCTCTCTCTCTCTCAAATCTCTGCCATGTGGCAGCCGGTCTGCCCACGCGCCGACGAGGAGTCGCCGCCCCCCGAGGACGCTCACTCAATTAGCAATGACGAGGGCCCCTACGCGCCGCCTAACGAGGTTGCTTCGGACCCCCCAACTTTGGATTGGTTTTGGGGCAAGTACAATCTTTGTCTGTGGAAGTCGCTGCCGCCGACTGAGAAAGCCAGGCTAGTGGCGTTCAAGAAGGAGATGGCGGAGGAGGAAGCCAGGTACCAGGCGGCCTGTGAAGCCCGTGATGCCGCCTGGAAAAAGGAGGCCGCGGAACTTTGGGGGCGGGCGCGTCGTCATGTTGAGGAGGTGTACGAAGACGGGTACTTCGCGAGGAAGGTCATAGGCGCAGGGCGCCTCGTCGCTGCATGGAGGTGGGACGATAAGCTCCAGCGTGCCACCGACGAGGAGCTTCGGTGGGCGCCCAACGAAATGGCAAGATCGGTCGCACGCGTCCGCCAGCAAGATGCAGATCGATACGTCAAGCGCTGCGAGGCGGAGGAATTGGAGTACTGCCTCCGCACTGGGAAGACGCCGCGCACTAGGGAGCTGCTGGCGAGGGGCTGCCGGAATACTGGCCCCAGGAGGGATTATTAGTTTTAGTATTGTTCATTTTCAATTTTATGCATTGTACCTAGTAGTTAAGTATCATCACGTATATGTGATGATATTATATATATATATATATATATATATATATATATATATATATATATATATATATATATATATATCTTCTGTGATGATCTAATGAACAATATATAAATATATTATGAATTCCATTTTCTATCGGTTTTTGTATACTAATTTTAATCTAGCTATTATCATCCACATATACAGAATGGAAAGCGTATATACACACATTGAAACAGAACATATAAGAATGGAAAACAGAGTACACACATTGAAACAGAGCAATACTATGATTGATGTGAATACAAAGCTATCCACGTCGAAACAACTTTTCAAAATAAAACGCGTCCATGAGACCATGACCAGTAGGCCTTGCCTAGGGTAGCTCTTGGTTCTGCGTGAACTCGTGCAGGCGTTCGTCCAAGCGTTCGACATGCTCGCGGTACATCTGGAGCGTGATCTCGAGCTCCAAGTTCGCTATTTCATCGGAGATCACCAGCTCGAGGATGCGATGGCCATGTTCCTCTACTGCGCCCAGGTGGACTCTTGGGCCAAGGAGGCAGTCGAGCCTACGGACCAGCGCATTGGCATCCAGCGGGCCGCGGACAAGGCGAACATCGGCACCCATGCGAACGGCACGGTGATAACCCACAAGTATAGGGGATCACAACAGTTTTTGAGGGTAGAGTATTCAACCCAAATTTATTGATTCGACACAAGGGGAGCCAAAGAATATTCTCAAGTATTAGCAGTTGAGTTGTCAATTCAACCACACCTGGATAACTTAGTATCTGCAGCAAAGTATTTAGTAGCAAAGTAATATGGAAGTAACGGTAACGATAACAAAAGTAATATTTTTGGGTTTTGTAGTGATTGTAACAGTAGCAACGGAAAAGTAAATAAGCGAAGAACAATATGTGAAAAGCTCGTAGGCATTGGATCAGTGATGGAGAATTATGCCGGATGCGGTTCATCATGTAACAATCATAACATAGGGTGACACAGAACTAGCTCCAATTCATCAATATAATGTAGGCATGTATTCCGAATATAGTCATACGTGATTATGGAAAAGAACTTGCATGACATCTTTTGTCCTACCCTCCCGTGGCAGCGGGGTCCTAACGAAAACTAACGGATATTAAGGCCTCCTTTTAATAGAGTACCGGACCAAAGCATTAACACATAGTGAATACATGAACTCCTCAAACTACGGTCATCACCGAGAGTGGTCCCATTATTGTCACTTCGAGGTTGCCGGATCATAACACATAGTAGGTGACTATAGACTTGCAAGATAGGATCAAGAACTCACACATATTCATGAAAACATAATAGGTTCAGATCTAAAATCATGGCACTCGGGCCCTAGTGACAAGCATTAAGCATAACAAAGTCATAGCAACATCAATCTCAAAACATAGTGTATACTAGGGATCAAACCCTAACAAAACTAACTCGATTACATGATAAATCTCAACCAACCCATCACCGTCCAGCAAGCCTACAATGGAATTACTCACGCACGACGGTGAGCATCAAGAAATTGGCGGTGGAGGATGGTTGATGATGACGACTGCGACGGATTCCCCTCTCTGGAGCCCCGAATGGACTCCAGATCAGCCCTCCCGAGAGAGTTTAGGGCTTGGCGGTGGCTCCGTATCGTAAAACGCGATGAATCCTTCTCTCTGATTTTTTCTCCCTGGACACGAATATATGGAGTTGGAGTTGAGGTTGGTGGAGCTCCAGGGGGCCCACGAGGCAGGGGGCGCGCCCCCACCCTCGTGGACAGGTGGCGCCCCCCCTGGCCTGATTCTTTTGCCAATATTTTTTATATTTTCCAAAAATAACTTCTGTGGAGTTTCAGGTCATTCTGAGAACTTTTGTTTCTGCACATAAATAACACCATGGAAAGTCTGCTGAAAACGGCGTCAGTGCGGGTTAGTTCCATTCAAATCATGCAAGTTAGAGTCCAAAACAAGGGCTAAAGTGTTTGGAAAAGTAGATACGACGGAGACGTATCAACTCCCCCAAGCTTAAACCTTTGCTTGTCCTCAAGCAATTCAGTTGATGAACTGAAAGTGATAAAGAAAAACTTTTACAAACTCTGTTTGATCTTGTTGCTGTAAATATGTAAAGTCAGCGTTCAAGTTTTCAGCAAAGATTATGACTAACCATATTCACAATAACACTTAGGTCTCATGTTTACTCATGTCAATGGCATAATCAACTAGCGAGCAATAATAATAAATCTCGGATGACAACACTTTCTCAAAACAATCATGATATGATATAACAAGATGGTATCTCGCTAGCCCTTTCTGAGACCGCAAAACATAAATGCAGAGCACCTTTAAAGATCAAGGACTGACTAAACATTCTAATTCATGGTAAAAGAGATCCAGTCATAGTCATACCCAATAAAAATTAATAGTAATGGATGCAAATGAGAGTGGTGCTCTCCAGCTGGTGCTTTTTAATAAGAGGGTGTTGACTCAACATAAAAGTAAATAGATAGGAAATTCGCAGAGGGAAGCAGGGATTTGTAGAGGTGCCAGAGCTCGATTTTAAAGCAGAGATAAATAATATTTTGAGCGGCATACTTTCATTGTCAACATAACAACCAAGAGATGGCGATATCTTCCATGCTACACACATTATAGGCGGTTCCCAAACAGAATGGTAAACTTTATACTCCCCCTCCACCAACAAGCATCAATCCATGGCTTGCTCGAAACAACGAGTGCCTCCAACTAGCAACAGTCCGGGGGAGTTTTGTTTGCAATTAATTTGATTTGATCTGCATAAAGCATGGGACTAGGTATCCCGGAGACCAGCCATTTTCTCGTGAGTGAGGAGCGGAGTCCACTCCTTTTGAGAATAACCTCCTAGCATGGAATATACAGACAACCCTAGTTGATACATGAGCTATTCAAGCATACAAAACAGAAT
Source organism: Aegilops umbellulata (assembly GCA_032464435.1). Taxonomy (NCBI): domain Eukaryota; kingdom Viridiplantae; phylum Streptophyta; class Magnoliopsida; order Poales; family Poaceae; genus Aegilops; species Aegilops umbellulata. Next base: position 185,892,173 of record CP136059.1, read on the forward strand.
TTCATTTGAAGGTTTAGAGTTTGGCACATACAAATTTACTTGGAACGGCAGGTAGATACCGCATATAGGAAGGTATGATGGACTCATATGGAATAACTTTGGGGTTTAAGGGATTGGATGCACAAGCAGTACTCCCGCTTAGTACAAGTGAAGGCTAGCAAAAGACTGGGAAGCGACCAACTAGAGAGCGACAACAGGCATGAACATGCATTAAAATTTATATACACTGAGTGCAAGCATAAGTAGGATATAATCCACCATGAACATAAATATCGTGAAGGCTATGTTGATTTGTTTCAACTACATGTGTGAACATGTGCCAAGTCGAGTCACTTAAATCATTCAAAGGAGGATACCACCCCACTATACCACATAACAACCATTTTAATAGCATGTTGGCACGCAAGGTAACCATTATAACTCATAGCTAATTAAGCATGACATAAGCAACTATAATCTCTAATTGTCATTGCAAACATGTTTATTCATAATAGGCTGAATCAGGAACGATGAACTAATCATATTTACAAAAACAAGAGAGGTCGAGTTCATACCAGCTTCTCTCATCTCAATCAGTCCATCGTATATCGTCATAATTGCCTTTCACTTGCACGATCGAACGATGTGAATAATAATAATAGTGGTGCACGTGCATTGGACTAAGCTGGAATCTGCGAACATTCAATAAACATGAGAAGACAAGGCAATATGGGTTCTTGGTTAAATAAACAATAATGCATATAAGAGTCACTTCAACAATTTAATCATGGTCTTCTCCTATCGACCCCCAAAGAAAAGAAATAAAACTATTTACACGGGAAAGCTCCCAACAAGCAAAAGAAGAATAGGAAATCTTTTTGGGTTTTCTTTTAATTATTACTACAAACAAGAAAGTAAACTAGCTAGAAGCTACTACTATTTTTTTTTGTTTTTTCTTAAGGTTTATCAAACACACAAAAAGAAAGCATAAAAAGGAAAATAAACTAGCATGGATATTACAGTGAAAAAGTATGAGCACCGACATCTAGCAATGAGTGTGAACATAAATTTAATGTCGGTGAGAAATACGTACTCCCCCAAGTTTAGGCTTTTGTCCTAAGTTGGTTTAGTGCCACAGATGGCCTGGTGGATATCCATAGTTGTAGTTGGGGTCGTACTGAGATGAGGTAGACTCTGATTGCCACTGATTGGCAATCATCTCCGGATCCCATTGGTAATTAGACTATCATGGAGGATCAAATTGTGGTTCCGGCTCTGGCTCTGTTGCTGATGTAGGGTTCCGGTAGGCGTGGATGGCCGCCAACGGAACGAGATACTGGCCTGCAGATAAATCAAACAAGGAAGGAGCAGGTAAGGTAATAGTCTCAGGGTGATGTTTATCAAAGAACAATTTGTATTTAATCGCCCCTTCCCTATTATTAACAATAAAATCATGCGCTACCATACTCTTATAATCTAAATAAATAGTAGGCAACATTTTTTCTTCTTTTTCATAGTGCCTAATAGGTATGTTATAATATGCAGCAAGGCGTGAAGCATAAACACCTCCAAAGATGGGACCCTTTGTACGGTTCAGACTTAACCGTTTAGCAATAATACCACCCATACTAACAGTTTCATCACGGAATAAACCATGGAACAAAATAATAATACCAGGGACACTAAGGTTTCCACAGTTTTCGCGACCAATTAAGCAACGACTAGCAAATATTGCAAAGTAGCGTAAAACAGGAAAATGTATGCTAGTGATTCTTGCATCGGAAACCTTCCTTGTTTCCCCTATAGTAATAGTGTCAATAAACCCGTCCACGTCTTTACGATGTGGTTCCTCTAAACTACCCTCGAAAGGTATTTTGCAAACCCTGCAAAATTCATCTAGTGACATCTTCTTAACCACATCATATAAACGAATCCCTACTGAAGGAGGTGATTCCTTAGGATAATAGTAGAAGTTTTGGACAAAAGTATTGGTGAGTAAGAGATACTGTTCGCGTTGGTCGCGGAGAAAGTCGGTGAGGCCTGCATTCTCAGCCAATTCATAAAAATCATCATAAATCCCGGCTGCTCTCAAGAAATCATTGGAAGGCCATTCGCACGGCCGAACCTCCGCGGTGCGAGGCAAATTATATTTAGGTCTCTCCGCTTCTTCACCTTGCTCTTCCTTCGAGCTTCTGCTCGATGAGCCCCTCAAAAATCTCTTCATTGTTTTCTGAAAATTTCTGAAATTTTTAGTAACTTCAAGTAAAAGTGAACCAAGCTCAACAAAATTGATAGCAACTACTCCTATAAGTGCCCAGAGCCTATATCATGCATTAGAACTACTTGGAACCATATAAATTTGACATGCAAGCTCAAGAACATGGTCACCTAGGCAACACAAATTTGCAATGAATAAAGCACTAGAAAAAAAACTAATTGGACCAATGGAGGAGTCACATACCAAGGAACAATTCCCCCAAGCAGTTCCGTGAGAGGTGCTTTGAGCAAGGATATCGAAAATCGCAGCAAAATGAGCTAGAACTCGTGCTTGAGCTGGATGGTGATTTTTTGGGAGGAAGAAGAAGTGTGTGGGTACGGGAATAAGTGGAGGGGAGCCACCGTGGGCCCACGAGGCAGGGGCGCGCCCAGGGGGTGGGCGCGCCCTCCACCCTCGTGGCCAGGTGCTTGCTCCCCCTTCTATGTTCTCAGTGCCAGATATTCTCAAATATTCTAGAAAAAAAATCATATTTCATTTTGGGGGCATTTGGAGAACTTTTATTTTCGGGGTATTTTTATATTGCATGGATAATTTAGAAAACAGACAGAAAATACTATTTTTACTTTATTTCAACTAAATAACAGAAAGTAAAAGGAGGGCACAGAAGGTTGTGCCTTCTAGTTTTGTCCATCTCATGCTAAGGAATCCACTAACAAGGTTGATCAAGTCTTGTTAACAAACTCATTCCGAATAACATGGAACCGGAGAAATTTCGAATAACACTATGTTACCTCAATGGGGATATGCACATCCCCAATAATAAGAATATCATATTTCTTCTTGACAGTAGGAAGAGGAAATTAAAAACCTCCAAAAATAATCGATGGAACTTTTCCAATAGAATTGATACTATAAACTTGAGGTTGTTTCCTCAAAAAGTGTACCGTATGCTCATTACCATTAACATGAAAAGTGACATTGCCTTTGTTGCAATCAATAACAGCCCCTGCAGTATTCAAAAAGGGTCTTCCAAGAATAATATACATATTATCGTCCTCGGGAATATCAAGAATAACAAAGTCCGTTAAAACAGTAACGTTTGCAACCACAACAGGCACATCCTTACAAATACCGACATGTATAGCAGTTGATTTATCAGCCATTTGCAAAGATATTTCAGTAGGTGTCAACTTATTCAAATCAAGTTTACGATATAAAGAGAGAGGCATAACACTAACACCAGCTCCAAGATCACATAAAGCAGTTTTAACATAATTTCTTTTAATGGATCATGGTATAGTTGGTACTCCTGGATCTCCAAGTTTCTTTGGTATTCCACCCTTAAAAGTATAATTAGCCAGCATGGTGGAAATTTCAGCTTCCGGTATCTTTCTTTTATTAGTAACAATATCTTTCATATACTTAGCATAAGGATTCATTTTGAGCATATCAGTTAATCGCATACAGAAAAAGATAGGTCTAATCATTTTAGCAAAGCGCTCAAAATCCTCATCATCCTTTTTCTTGGATGGTTTGGGAGGGAAAGGCATGGGTTTATGAACCCATGGTTCTCTTTCTTTACCGTGTTTCTTAGCAACAAAGTCTCTCTTATCATAACGTTGATTCTTTGATTGTGGGTTATCAAGATCAACAATAGGTTCAATTTCTACATCATTATCATTACTAGGTTGGGCATCATCATGAGCATCATCATTAACATTATCACTAGGTTCATGTTCATTACCAGATTGTGTTCCAGCATCAGAAATAGAAATATCATTTGGATTCTCAGGTGGTTCAGCAATAGGTTCATTAGAAGCATGCAAAGTCCTATCATTTTTATTTTTCTTCTTCCTAGAAGGACTAGGTGCATCTATATTATTTCTCTGAGAATCTTGATCAATTCTCTTAGGATGGACTTCAGGATACAAAGTTTCCTGAGTCATTTTACCAGTTCTAGTAGCCACTCTAACAACATAGTCATTTTTCTTACTATTCAATTCATTGAGCAAATCATTTTGAGCTTTAAGTACTTGTTCTACTTGAGTGGTTCCATAGAAGCATGTTTACTAATGAGTTTAAGTTCACCTTTAGCACTAGCCATGTAATTACTCAAGTGTTCAAGCGTATAAGAATTACGTTTTAATTCTCTGCCAAAATAAGCATTGAAGTTTTCTTGTTTAACAATAAAATTGTCAGACTCATCTAAACATTGTCTAGCAGACTTATAGTGAGGAATATCACCTTCATCAAATCTATAGAGAGAATTTACCTTCACTACATGTGTCGGGTTATCAAGACCATGAGTTTCTTCAATAGGTGATGAATTAAGATCATATATTTCTTCAACAGGCGGTAAATTAAGACCATGTATTTCTTCAATAGGAGGTAAATTCTTAACGTCTTCAGCTTTTATACCCTTTTCTTTCATAGATTTCTTTGCCTCTTGTATATCTTCAGGGCTGAGAAATAGAACACCTCTCTTCTTCGGAGTTGGTTTAGGAATAGGCTCAGGAATTGGCTCAGGAAGTGTCCAATTATTTTCATTTGTCAACATATTATTCAATAGAATTTCAGCTTCATTCGGTGTTCTTTCCCTAAAAACAGAACCAACACAACTATCCAGGTAATTACTGGAAGCATCAGTTAGTCTATTATAAAAGATATCGAGTATTTCATTTTTCTTGAGAGGATGATTAGGCAAAGCATTAAGTAATTGGAGAAGCCTCCCCCAAGCTTGTGGGAGACTCTCTTCTTCAATTTGCACAAAATTATATATTTCCCTTAAAGCAGCTTGTTTCTTATGAGCAGGGAAATATTTAGCAGAGAAGTAATAAATCATATCCTGGGGACTATGCACACAACGAGGATCAAGAGAATTAAACCATATCTTAGCATCACCCTTTAATGAGAGCGGAAATATTTTAAGGATATAAAAGTAGCGAGTTCTCTCATCATTAGTGAATAGGGTGGCTATATCATTTTATTTAGTAAGATGTGCCACAACAGTTTTAGATTCGTAGCCATAAAAGGGACCAGATTCAACCAAAGTAATTATATCAGGATCATAGAGAATTCATAATCCTTATCAGTAACAAAGATAGGTGAAGTAGCATAAGCAGAATCATATTTCATTCTAGCATTCAGAGTTTTTTGTTTAAGCTTAGCTAATAATTTCTTAAGATCACTTCTATCATTGCAAGAAAGAAAGTCTCTTTTAGTTTCTTCATCCATAACATAGCCGTCAGGCACAACAGGCAATTCATATTTATTGGGAGAGCCTTCATCATCACTATCATCAAAATTACCAGTTTCAATAATTTCATTCTCTCTAGCCCTAGCAAGTTGTTCATCAAGAAATTCACCAAGTGGCACAGTAGTATCAAGCATAGAAGTAGTTCCATCATAAGTATCATGCATAGCAGAAGTGGCATCATCAATAACATGCGACATATCAGAATGAATAACAGAAGCAGGTTTAGGTGTCGCAAGGTTACTCAAAACAGGAGGTGAATCAAGTGCAGAGCTAGATGGCAGTTCCTTACCTCTCCTCGTAGTTGAGGGATAAATTTTTGTTTTCTCGTCTTTCAAGTTCCTCATAGTGACCAGCAAATATAAATCCCAAGTGACTCAAAGAATAGAGCTATGCGCCCTGACAACGGCGCTAGAAAATAGTCTTGATAAACCACAAGTATAGGGGATCGCAACAGTTTTCGAGGGTAGAGTATTTAACCCAAATTTATTGATTCGACACAAGGGGAGCCAAAGAATATTCTCAAGTATTAGCAGTTGAGTTGTCAATTCAACCACACCTGGATAACTTAGTATCTGCAGCAAAGTATTTAGTAGCAAAGTAATATGGAAGTAATGGTAACGATAACGAAAGTAATATTTTGGGGTTTTGTAGTGATTGTAACAGTAGCAACGGAAAAGTAAATAAGCGAAGAACAATATGTGAAAAGCTCGTAGGCATTGGATCAGTGATGGAGAATTATGCCGGATGTGGTTCATCATGTAACAATCATAACATAGGGTGACACAGAACTAGCTCCAACTCATCAATATAATGTAGGCATGTATTCCGAATATAGTCATACGTGCTTATGGAAAAGAACTTGCATGACATCTTTTGTCCTACCCTCCCGTGGAAGCAGGGTCCTAATGAAAACTAAGGGATATTACGGCCTCCTTTTAATAAAGTACTAGACTAAAGCATTAACACATAGTGAATACCATGAACTCCTCAAACTACGGTCATCACCGGGAGTGGTCCTGATTATTGTCACTTCGGGGTTGCCGGATCATAACACATAGTAGGTGACTATAGACTTGCAAGATAGGATCAAGAACTCACATATATTCATGAAAACACAATAGGTTCAGATCTGAAATCATGGCACTCGGGCCCTAGTGACAAGCATTAAGCATAGCAAAGTCATAGCAACATCGATCTCAGAACATAGTGGATACTAGGGATCAAACCCTAACAAAACTAACTCTATTACATGATAAATCTCATCCAACCCATCACCGTCCAGCAAGCCTACGATGGAATTACTCAGGCACGGCGGTGAGCATCATGAAATTGGTGATGGAGGATGGTTGATGATGACGACGGCGACAGATTCCCCTCTCCGGAGCCCCGAACGGACTCCAGATCAGCTCTCCGGAGAGAGTTTAGGGCTTGGCGGTGGCTCCGTATCGTAAAACGCGATGAATCCTTCTCTTTGATTTTTTTCTCCCCGAACATGAATATATGGAGTTAGAGTTGAGGTCAGTGGAGCTCCAGGGGGCCCACGAGGCAGGGGGCGCGCCCCCACCCTCGTGGACAGGTGGCGCCCCCCCTGGCCTGATTCTTTTGCCAATATTTTTTATATTTTCCAAAAATAACTTCTGTGGAGTTTCAGGTCATTCTGAGAACTTTTGTTTCTGCACATAAATAACACCATGGAAAGTCTGCTGAAAACAGCGTCAGTCTGGGTTAGTTCCATTCAAATCATGCAAGTTAGAGTCCAAAACAAGGGCAAAAGTGTTTGGAAAAGTAGATACGATGGAGAGGTTTCATGCGGCGGGCGTCCGGTGCAAGTACGACGTGGCCAATATCTGGTTCAAGCACGACGTTGAGGGCCTCTGCCCACTCCTGGCGAGGAATGGGGTGTCGGTGTCAAAACCGATGGATCTCGGGTAGGGGGTCCCGAACTGTGCGTCTAAGGTTGATGGTAACAAGAGACAGGGGACACGATGTTTACCCAGGTTTGGGCCCTCTCTATGGAGGTAATACCCTACTTCCTGCTTGATTGATCTTTATGAATATGAGTATTACAAGACTTGATCTACCACGAGATCAAGATGGCTAAACCCTATAAGCCTAGCTTGTATGACTATGGTAATGAGTATCTCCTTTCCGGACTAAGCCCTCTGGTTTATATAGACACCGGGAGGATCTAGGGTTACACAAGGTCGGTTACAAAGAAAGGAATCTACATATTCGGCCGCCAAGCTTGCCTTCCACGCCAAGGAGAGTCCCATCCGGACACGGGTGCAGTATTCGATCTTCATATCTTCACAGCCCATCAGTCCGGCCCATGGCTAATAGGCCGGACGCCCGAGGACCCCTTAATCCAGGACTCCCTCAGTAGCCCCTGAACCTGGCTTCAATGACGAGTAGTCCGACGCGCAGATTTGTCCTCGGCATTGCAAGGCGGGTTCCCTTCTTTCTGGATACTTCACAATGGTCTTCGAATGATCGAGTTCGGCTTGGCAGCACGAGCAGCATATACTTCCACAGAGGGCATAATAATTTATAAGTCCACTCCTCTGGCAACTTTTTACAACATGACATCATGTCAATCCGGTCATTATTTTGAACCGTTGTTTCGCCTGCGGCCCCACATTCTGAAATGCGGTTGTCATTGACACGTCTTATCCAAGCAGAGATCATGTCCCCTTATTAAGGGATTCTTTTATCGACACAGACGTGGGTAACCCAACCGTCCTTAGGGTACAACTCCTTGGGAATAGGCAAATTTTAAGGCCTGGGAGGAGGCGTTCGATATTCTCGGCCTTTATAAAGGGGCACAGACCCGCCTTTCCTCTCCACGCTTGCTTCTCCTTGACTCTTACTACCTCGAGTTCCAACACCCAGGTTTCACCCTCCGTAAGCCTCAGTCATGTCCGGATCCAGCCGTCAAGGCTGGTGGGTGGCTTCTTCTGTCACAGAGGAGGATATCGTGAAGCTTCGGGCGGCAAGATACCTGACCACATAAATCCTCCATCGGCTTCCCACGGAGGGGTAGGTTATCCCTACCCCCAAATCCGGCGAGAGGGTCGTGTTCGTTTCCCACTTCCTCCAAGGATTAGGGTTCACCCTCAATCCCTTCGTGCGGGGGCTCATGTTCTATTACGGATTAGATTTTCACGATCTCGCCCCAAACTCTGTTCTTCTCATCTCGGTTTATCATCACGTGTGAAGCCTTCCTCCGAACTCCTCCACACTTTGGCTTGTGGCTCAAGACCTTCAATGAGAAACTTCAAATGGTAGAGGGGCAGCAGGCGGAGTACGGTGGTGCCTTAGTGAGCAAGCTTACCAGCGCTATCTGGCTAAAAGGATCTTTCAAAGAATCTTCCGACTTATGGCAGCAGGAGTGGTTCTATATCACCAAGCCCCGCGGTTCCAAGTGGGCAGCTGCGCCTGCATTTCGATCCAGCCCCCTGTTGGAAATATGCGCTAGAGGCAATAATAAATTGATTATTATTATATTTCCTTGTTCATGATAATCGTTTATTATCCATGCTAGAATTGTATTGATAGGAAACTCAGATACATGTGTGGATACATAGACAACACCATGTCCCTAGTAAGCCTCTAGTTGACTAGCTCGTTGATCAATAGATGGTTACAGTTTCCTGACCATGGACATTGGATGTCGTTGATAACGGGATCACATCATTAGGAGAATGATGTGATGGACAAGACCCAATCCTAAGCCTAGCACAAGATCATGTAGTTCGTATGCTAAAGCTTTTCTAATGTCAAGTAACATTTCCTTAGACCATGAGATTGTGCAACTCCCGGATACCGTAGGAATGCTTTGGGTGTGCCAAACGTCACAACATAACTGGGTGGCTATAAAGGTGCACTACGGGTATCTCCGAAAGTGTCTGTTGGGTTGGCACGAATCGAGACTGGGATTTGTCACTCCGTGTGACGGAGAGGTATCTCTGGGCCCACTCAGTAGGACATCATCATTATGTGCACAATGTGATCAAGGAGTTGATCACGGGATGATGTGTTGCGGAACGAGTAAAAGAGACTTGCCGGTAACGAGATTGAACAAGGTATCGGGATACCGATGATCGAATCTCGGGCAAGTATCGTACCGATAGACAAAGGGAATTGTATACGGGATTGATTAAGTCCTTGACATCGTGGTTCATCCGATGAGATCATCGTGGAACATGTGGGAGCCAACATGGGTATCCAGATCCCGCTGTTGGTTATTGACCGGAGAACGTCTCGGTCATGTCTGCATGTCTCCCGAACCCGTAGGGTCTACACACTTAAGGTTCGATGACGCTAGGGTTATAAAGGAAGTTCGTATGTGGTTACCGAATGTTGTTTGGAGTCCCAGATGAGATCCCGGACGTCACGAGGAGTTCCGGAATGGTCCGGAGGTAAAGATTTATATATGGGAAGTCCTGTTTTGGTCACCGAAAGAGTTTCAGGTTTTATCGGTAACGTACCGGGACCACCGGGAGGGTCCCGGGGGTCCACCAAGTGGGGCCACCAACCCCGGAGGCTTGCATGGGGCAAGAGTGGTGAGGGACCAGCCCCTAAGTGGGCTGGTGCGCCTCCCACAAGAGACCAAGGCGCAAGGGAGAGGAGAAGGGGGCAAACCCTAGGGCAGATGGGCCCTAAGGCCCATGCTCCCTGCGCCTCCCTCTCCTCCCCTCTTGGCCGCCCCCCCTTTTCCCATCTAGGGCTGCCGCCCCCCTTAGGGGTGGGAACCCTAGAGGGGGCACACCCTCCTCCCTCTCCCCTATATATAGTGAGGCTTGGGGCTGCCCATAACACGCGATCTGATCTATGCCTGTTGGTGCAGCCCTCCCTCTCTTTCTCCTCATATCTCGTGGTGCTTGGCGAAGCCCTGCAGGATCGCCACGCTCCTCCACCACCACCACGCTGTTGTGCTGCTGCTGGACGGAGTCTTCCTCAACCTCTCCCTCTCTCCTTGCTGGATCAAGGCATGGGAGACGTCACCGGGCTGTACGTGTGTTGAACGCGGAGGTGCCGTCCGTTCGGCACTTGGTCATCGGTGATTTGAATCACGACGAGTACGACTCCATCAACCCCGTTCACTTGAATGCTTCCGCTTAGCGATCTACAAGGGTATGTAGATGCACTCTCTTCCCCCTCGTTGTTGGTTTCTCCATAGATAGATCTTGGTGACACGTAGGAAAATTTTGAATTTCTGCTACGTTCCCCAACAGTGGCATCATGAGCTAGGTCTTTTGCGTAGATTCCATGCACGAGTAGAACACAAAGTAGTTGTGGGCGTTGATTTTGTTCAATATGCTTACCGTTACTAGTCAATCTTGATTCGGCGGCATTGTGGGATGAAGCGGCCCGGGCCGACCTTACACGTACACTTACGTGAGATAGGTTCCACCGACTGACATGCACTAGTTGCATAAGGTGGCTAGCGGGTGCCAGTCTCTCCCACTTTAGTCGGATCGGATTCGATGAAAAGGGTCCTTATGAAGGGTAAATAGCAATTGACATATCACGTTGTGGTTTTGCGTAGGTAAGAAACGTTCTTGCTAGAAACCCATAGCAGCCACGTAAAACATGCAAACAACAGTTAGAGGACGTCTAACTTGTTTTTGCAGGGTATGCCATGTGATGTGATATGGCCAAAAGGATGTGATGAATGATATATGTGATGTATGAGATTGATCATGTTCTTGTAATAGGAATCACGACTTGCATGTCGATGAGTATGACAACCGGCAGGAGACATAGGAGTTGTCCTTAATTTATTTATGACCTGCGTGTCAACATAAACGTCATGTAATTACTTTACTTTATTGCTAAAGCGTTAGCCATAGTAGTAGAAGTAATATTTGACGTGACAACTTCATGAAGACACGATGATGGAGATCGTGATGATGGAGATCATGGTGTCATGCCGGTGACGACGATGATCATGGAGCCCCGAAGATGGAGATCAAAAGGAGCAAAGTGATGATGGCCATATCATGTCACTATTTGATTGCATGTGATGTTTATCATGTTTTTGCATCTTATTTGCTTAGAACGACGGTAGTAAATAAGATGATCCCTCATTAAAATTTCAAGAAAGTGTTCCCCCTAACTGTGCACCGTTGCGAAAGTTCGTCGTTTCGAAACACCACGTGATGATCAGGTGTGATAGATTCTTACGTTCAAATACAACTGGTGTTGACGAGCCTAGCATGTACAGACATGGCCTCGGAACACATGCAAACACTTAGGTTGACTTGACGAGCCTAGCATGTACAGACATGGCCTCGGAACACAGAAGACCGAAAGGTCGAGCATGAGTCGTATGATAGATACGATCAACATGAAGATGTTCACCGACGTTGACTAGTCCGTCTCACGTGATGATCGGACACGGCCTAGTTGACTCGGATCATGTAATCACTTAGATGACTAGAGGGATGTCTATCTGAGTGGGAGTTCATAAGATGAACTTGTTTATCCTGAACATAGTCAAAAGATCTTTGCAAATTATGTCGTAAGCTCGCGCTTTAGTTCTACTGAGTTAGATACATTCCTAGAGAAAATATAGTTGAAAGTTGACAGTAGCAATTATGCGGACAGTATAAGGCTTATGTCCTTAATGCACCGCTCGGTGTGCTGGACCTCGAACGTGGTCTGTGGATGTTGTGAAGATCTGACATACACGTTTTGATGACTACATGATAGTTCGGTAATGATAAATGGTTTAGAATTGAGGCACCGAAGACATTTTTGAAATGTCGCGGAACATATGAGATGTTTCGAGGGCTGAAATTGGGATTTCAGGCTCGTGCCCACGTCAAGAGGTATAAGACCTCCGACGATTTTCTTGGCCTGCAAACTAAGGGAGAAAAGCTAAATCGTTGAGCTTGTGCTCAGATTGTCTGAGTACAACAATCACTTGAATCGAGTGGGAGTTGATCTTCCAAATAAGATAGTGATGTTTCTCCAAAGTCATTGCCACCAAGCTGCTAGAGCTTCGTAATGAACTATAACATATCAGGGATAGATAGGATGATCCTTGAAATATTCGCAATGTTTGACACCGCAAAAGTAGAAATCAAGAAGGAGCATCAATTATTGATGGTTAGTGAAACCACTAGTTTCAAGAAGGGCAAGGGAAAGAAGGGATACTTCATGAAACGGCAAATCAGCTGCTGCTCTAGTGGAGAAACCCAAGGTTGAACCCAAACCCGAGACTAAGTGCTTCTGTAATGAGGGGAACAGCTACTGGAGCAGAATTACCCTAGATACTTGGTAGATGAGAAGGCTGTCGATAGAAGTATATTGGATATACATTATGTGAATGTGTAATTTACTAGTACTCCTAGTAGCATCAGGGTATTAGATACCGGTTCGGTTGCTAAGTGTTAGTAACTCGAAATAAAAGCTACAGAATAAATGGAGACTAGCTGAAGGTGAGCTGACGAGATGTGTTGGAAGTGCTTCCAAGGTTGATATGATCAAGCATCGCACGCTCCCTCTACCATCGAGATTGGTGTTAAACCTAAATAATTGTTATTTGGTGTTTGCGTTGAGCATAGACATGATTGGATTATGTCTATTGCAATATGGTTATTCATTTAAGGAGAATAATGGTTACTCTATTTATTTGAATAATACCTTCAATGGTCTTGCACCTAAAATGAATGGTTTATTGAATCTCGATCATAGTGATACACATGTTCATGCCAAAAGATATAAGATAGTAATGATAGTACCACCTACTTGTGGCACTGCCATGTAAGTCATATTGGTATAAAACGCATGAAGAAGCTCCATGTTGATGGATCTTTGGACTCACTCATTTTTGAAAAGGATTGAGACATGTGGACCATGTCTATTGGTATATACACATGAAGAAACTCCATGCAGATGGACCGTTTGGACTCACTTGATTTTGAATCGCTTGAGTCATGCAGATCATACCACATGGGCAAGATGACTGAAAGCTTCGGTTTCAGTAAAATGGAAAAAGAAAGCAACTTGTTGGAAGTAACACATTTTGATGTGTGCAGTCCAATGAGTGCTGAGGCAAGCAGTGGATATCGTTATGCTCTTACTTCACAGATGATTTGAGTAGATACTGAGCATATTTACTTGATGAAACACAAGTCTGAATTATTGAATGGTTCAAGTAATTTCAGAATGAAGCTGAAGATCGTCGTGACAAGAGGATAAAATATCTATGATATGATCATAGAGATGAATATCTGAGTTGCGAGTTTGGTACACAATTGAGACATTGTGGAAATTGTTTCACGACTAGTACCGCCTGGAACACCATAGTGTGATGGTGTGTCCGAACATCATAACTGCACCCTATTGGATATGATGCATACCATGATGTCTCTTATCGAATTACCACTATCGTTCATGGTTTAGGCATTAGAGACAACCGCACTCACTTTAAATAGGGCACCACGTAATTCTGATGAGATGACACCGTATGAACTATGGTTTAGAGAAATCTAAGCTGTTGTTTCTTAAAAGTTTGGGATCACGACGCTTATGTGAAAAAGTTTCAGGCTGATAAGCTCGAACCCAAAGCGGATAAATGCATCTTCATTGGACACCCAAAACAGTTGGGTAGACCTCCTGTCTCAGATTCGAAAGCAATAGGGATTGTTTCTAGAATCGGGTCCTTTCTCGAGGAAAAGTTTCTCTTGAAAGAATTGAGTGGGAGGATGGTGGAGACTTGATGAGGTTATTGAACCGTCACTTCAACTAGTGTGTAGCAGGGCACAGGAGTTGATCCTATGGCACCTACACCAATTGAAGTGGAAGCTTATGATAGTGATCATGAGACTTCGAATCAAGTCACTCCCAAACCTCGTAGGATGACAAGGATGCATACTACTTCAGAGCGGTACGTAATCCTGTCTTGGAAGTCATGTTGCTAGACAACAATGAACCTACGAGCTATGGAGAAGCGATGGTGGGCCCGGATTCCGATGAATGGCTCGAGGCCATAAAATCCGAGAGAGGATCCATATATGAAAACAAAGTGTAGACTTTGGCAGAACGGCTCGATGGTCGTAAGGCTGTTGAGTACAGATGGATTTTAAAAGGAAGACGGACAATGATGGTAAATGTCACCATTAAGAAAGCTCGACTTGTCATTAAGATGTTTTCTGACAAGTTCAAGGAGTTGACTGCGATGAGACTTTCTCACTCGTAGCGATGCTAAGAGTCTGTTGGAATTATGTTAGCGATTACTGCATTATTTATGAAATTGTGCAGATAGGATGTCAAAACATTGTTTCCTCGACGATTTTCTTGAGGAAAGGTTGTATGTGATACAACCAGAAGATTTTTGTCAATCCTGAAAGATGCTAACAAGTATGCAAAGCTCCAGCAATCCTTCTAAGGACTGGAGTAAGCATCTTGGAGTTGGAATGTACGCTTAGATGAGATGATCAAAGATTTGGGTTTATACAAAGTTTATGAGAAACTTGTATTTCCAAAGAAGTGAGTGGGAGCAATATATAATTTTTGATGAGTATATGTTGTGAACATATGGTTGATCAGAAATGATGTAGAATTTCTGGAAAGCATATAGGGTTATTTGAAAAGTGTTTTTCAATGGAAAACCTGGATTAAGCTACTTGAACATTGAGCATCAAGATCTATAAGGATAGATCAAAATCGCTTAATAGTGCTTTCAAACGAACACATACCATGACAAGATTTTGAAGGAGTTCAAAAATAGATCAGCAAAGAAGGATTTCTTGGCTGTGTTATAAGGTATGAGTGTTGAGTAAGACTCAAGACCTGACCACGGCAGAATAGAGAGAAAGGACGAAGGTCCTCCCCTATGCTTCAGACATAGGCTCTAAAGTATGCTATGTTATGTACCGCACCTGAAGTGTGCCAAGCCATGAGTCAGTCAAGGGGTACAAGAGTGATCCAAGAATGGATCACAGGACAGCGGTCAGAGTTATCCTTAGTAACTAGTGGACTAAGGAATTTTCTCGATTATGGAGGTGGTAAAAAGAGTTCGTCGTAAAGGGTTACGCCGATGCAAACTTTGACACTAATCCAGATTATTCCGAGTAGTAAACTGGATTCGTATAGTAGAACAGTTATTTGGAATAGCTCCAAATGTAGCGTAATAGTTGCATCTACAAGATGACTTAGAAATTTGCGAAGTACATACGGATCTGAATGTTTCAGACCCGTTGACTATAACCTCTCTCACAAGCATAACATGATCAAACCCAGAACTCTTGGGTGTTAGTCACATAAGGATGTGACCTTGAGTGTTAATCACATATTGATGTGAACTAGATTATTGACTCTAGTGCAAGTGGGAGACTGTTGGAAATATGCCCTAGAGGCAATAATAAATTGATTATTATTATATTTCCTTGTTCATGATAATCGTTTATTATCCATGCTAGAATTGTATTGATAGGAAACTCAGATACATGTGTGGATACATAGACAACACCATGTCCCTAGTAAGCCTCTAGTTGACTAGCTCGTTGATCAATAGATGGTTACATTTTCCTGACCATGGACATTGGATGTCGTTGATAACGGGATCACATCATTAGGAGAATGATGTGATGGACAAGACCCAATCCTAAGCCTAGCACAAGATCATGTAGTTCGTATGCTAAAGCTTTTCTAATGTCAAGTATCATTTCCTTAGACCATGAGATTGTGCAACTCCCGGATACCGTAGGAATGCTTTGGGTGTGCCAAACGTCACAACGTAACTGGGTGGCTATAAAGGTGCACTACGGGTATCTCCAAAAGTGTCTGTTGGGTTGGCATGAATCAAGACTGGGATTTGTCACTCCGTGTGACGGAGAGGTATCTCTGGGCCCACTCAGTAGGACATCATCATTATGTGCACAATGTGATCAAGGAGTTGATCACGGGATGATGTGTTGCGGAACGAGTAAAAGAGACTTGCCGGTAACGAGATTGAACAAGGTATCGGGATACCGACGATCGAATCTCGGGCAAGTATCGTACCGATAGACAAAGGGAATTGTATACGGGATTGATTAAGTCCTTGACATCGTGGTTCATCCGATGAGATCATCGTGGAACATGTGGGAGCCAACATGGGTATCCAGATCCCGCTGTTGGTTATTGACCGGAGAACGTCTCGGTCATGTCTGCATGTCTCCCGAACCTGTAGGGTCTACACACTTAAGGTTCGATGACGCTAGGGTTATAAAGGAAGTTCGTATGTGGTTACCGAATGTTGTTTGGAGTCCCGGATGAGATCCCGGACGTCACGAGGAGTTCCGGAATGGTCCGGAGGTAAAGATTTATATATGGGAAGTCCTGTTTTGGTCACCGAAAGAGTTTCAGGTTTTATCGGTAACGTACCGGGACCACCGGGAGGGTCCCGGGGGTCCACCAAGTGGGGCCACCAACCCTGGAGGCTTGCATGGGGCAAGAGTGGTGAGGTACCAGCCCCTAAGTGGGCTGGTGCGCCTCCCACAAGAGCCCAAGGCGCAAGGGAGAGGAGAAGGGGGCAAACCCTAGGGCAGATGGGCCCTACGGCCCATGCTCCCTGCGCCTCCCTCTCCTCCCCTCTTGGCCGCCCCCCCTTTTCCCATCTAGGGCTGCCGCCCCCCTTAGGGGTGGGAACCCTAGAGGGGGCGCACCCTCCTCCCTCTCCCCTATATATAGTGAGGCTTGGGGCTGCCCATAACACGCGATCTGATCTATGCCTGTTGGTGCAGCCCTCCCTCTCTTTCTCCTCATATCTCGTGGTGCTTGGCGAAGCCCTGCAGGATCGCCACGCTCCTCCACCACCACCACGCCGTTGTGCTGCTGCTGGACGGAGTCTTCCTCAACCTCTCCCTCTCTCCTTGCTGGATCAAGGCATGGGAGACGTCACCGGGCTGTACGTGTGTTGAACGCGGAGGTGCCGTCCGTTCGGCACTTGGTCATCGGTGATTTGAATCACGACGAGTACGACTCCATCAACCCCGTTCACTTGAACGCTTCCGCTTAGCGATCTACAAGGGTATGTAGATGCACTCTCTTTCCCCTTGTTATTGGTTTCTCCATAGATAGATCTTGGTGACACGTAGGAAAATTTTGAATTTCTGCTACGTTCCCCAACACCCCCCAATTCAGCTTGTATTGTGGATTAATAAGGGGTTGGACTGGGGATCAGTTGACAAGGTGTGGACTCTGCAAAGTCGCACCCGAAGCCTCATTGAGAAGGATATAAATATTGTCAACGTTATTCAGGTAATGCTAGTCCGCCGGATCCTGCTGTCCCAACGATGGCCTCTCCGCCTGTGGGAGTTTAACCCAGAAGGGCCACAGACTCTTCTGCACTTCTTTGGCACTATGCACGAAGGAATGTGGAAATTATTCTTCGGGAAACGAAAACAATGGCCGGACACCACCGAAGATACCGGCCTAGACTCTAACCATCCGGACACCTCGTTAAGTACTCGTCCGCCGAACACCTCATAATCAGATATCCTGTGGTAAGACACTGAGAAAACCATCTCTTTCCAGGGCTGGATAAATAAAGCGGAATGGATTAGGTGTCCGACCCCTCTTCCCGAAGACTCAGCAGACCCCGTGTTAACAAGGATGCTGGCACCGGCATCGTACCAGGCGTCGGTGAGGGAGTCCTGGACTAAGGGGTCCTCGGGCGTCCGACCTGTTATCCATGGGCCGGACTGATGGGCTATGAAGACGTGAAGGCCGAAGACCGTACTCATGTCTGCATTGGACTCTACTTGGCATGGAAGGCAAGCTTGGCAACCAACTATGAAGATTCCTTCTCATGTAACCGACTCCATGTAAACCCTAGATTCCCCGGTGTCGATATAAACCAGAGGGGTTAGTCCGGAAAGGATACTCATTACCATATTCACATAGGCTAGACTTCTAGGGTTTAGCCATTACGATCTCGTGGTGGATCAACTCTTGTAATACTCATATTTATCAAGATCAATCAAGCAGGAAGTAGGGTATTACCTCCATAGAGAGGGCCCGAACCTGGGTAAACATCGTGTCCCCCATCTCCTGTTACCATTGATCCTAAACGCACAGTTCGGGACCCCCTACCCAAGATCCGCCAGTTTTGACACCGACATTGGTGCTTTCATTGAGAGTTCCACTGTGTCATCGATGAAAGGTTCGATGGCTCGCCTTGTCATTAAAGACAACATTACCGCCAAAATAGCTCTGGCCCCGGGCCAAACCCTTCGGCTGGGCGACTTTACTATGATCGTTCGTTCAGCCGCGGAGCCGACGGTGACCTCTCGGGCCATCGAAAATCCCCTCCGCATCAACTCCGAGCACTCCAAGCAGATGGATCTGGTTGAGTTTTCGTCCTTAAATGAGCTCCTAGATCGTATCGCCGCTTTGGGAATCACCACCGATTACGATCAGATCGGGCCTAAAGCCGATCAGGGAGAAGCTGAAACTCCACCGGTCACCCACCAGATTGCGATAGTCATGGAGCAGGACGGCGAGTCTTCTTCTATATCGAAGACGGACTATGTCTAGGTCGCTGTTCATGAAGAGCCGGATACTCACCCATGAAAGGATGCAACCAGCCCTCGAAACATAGCATCGTACGGCGGTCCCAAACAATCAGAAGATATTCCGGAACCCGGACTGTCTAGTCCGGAAGGTCGTCAGACTCCGGACAATCGGTTAGGTTGGGGTTCGGATTTAATTCCACCCACCCACCTGGACATAGAGGTTCTCATAAGCATAAAACAACAGTCTCAGGAAAGGTCCACCACTTCTGGGCCAGATTCCTCCTTGTCAAGGACAAGGTAAAAGATTGCTGTGACGAGGACGCAATATCAGCGTTCTGCAAAAATTGCGCGGACGAAGGAATCCTCAACACCATCAATCGTCGTCGCATACTAAAATTTACTGACTTAGCAACCATCGTACAAAAATACTACGTGATGGAGAGCGCCTGGGAAAATCGAGCAACTCGCTGGGAACCATCAGTCCCAACCAAGCTCCCCATACAAGCGAAAAGGGTATACCCTCATGGCACGCCCAGTCCAACAGTCAAAAAACACAAAGCCGCTATACGGCACGTCACCATTATGGAAGGGTGGCTCGATGGACCATGCAAAATACATACAACAACAGATACCATGGCAACCCACAACCATAGAGCATGTTGGATACTACGACAGGTAGCCAAGAGCGGCGAGGACATCCTTATCAAGGACGCCCCGGAACAACACCCCCCAGAAGACGACGACCCAAGAGTATTGATAGTCTTCGAGACATTTGCTTCAAATAACAAGCGCAAAAGGGCACTTCGCGAGCTCGACGAAGTCTGCCAAATTGCTGTAATAAACTCATGGAACGACACGGCTATAACATTCAACGCCGGTGATGAACCAAAGTACAGAACAGTATGAGCACCAGCCGCGTTAGTCCTCAGCCCCATCGTGGATGGGTTTTGACTCACTAAGGTCCTTATGGACGGCGGCAGCAGACTAAATCTCATTTACGAGGACACACTCCATAAAATGGAAATAGACAGGAGCCGCATTAAACAAAGCAACACAACCTTCCAGGGAATTATTCCTAGTCGGAAGACGCGGTACGCGGGCAAAATCACAGTCGACGTGGTATTGGGCACGCCGGAGAACTATCGGTCCGAGGAAATAACCTTCCAAGTGGCCCCTTTCAGCAGCGGATATCACGCCCTGTTGGGGCGGGATGCTTTTACACGCTTCCAAGCTATACCTCACTACGGATATATGAAGCTCAAAATGCCCGGACCAAACGGTATAATCACTCTCGTCAGTGATCCGAACATAGCACTCCGCGTCGAAAACAAAACCGCATCCCTGGCCCTGGAAGCGCTATCCGAAGCCCTCGCGGCCGAAGAATTAACTGCACTACACTCCACGGTGGACAGGGACGATGTGATCCTCAACAAACGCCCCAAATCCCCCTCATTCAAACCACCAGAGGAAATAGTCAAATTCCAAGTCCACCCAACGGACCCCAAGAAGACAACATCTATCGGAGCTCAACTGAACGCAATAGTTGACGTTGCACTACGAGAGTTCCTGCGAGAAAACTGGGACATATTTTCCTGGCACCCTTCGGATATGCCAGGGATCCCATGCAAGTTGACTGAACATAGCCTCAACATATTACAGGGATTTAAACCAGTCAAGCAAACACTACGACGCTTTTCCGAGCCCAAGCGACAAGCCATGGGGGAGGAGCTGGCCAAGCTCATCGAGGCCGGATTCATTAGAGAAATCAAGCATCCGGACTGGCTGGCAAACTTGGTAATGGTACCAAAGAAAGATAAATCCTGGCGCCTATGCGTCGATTTCAAGGATCTCAACAAGGCTTGCCCTAAGGATCCTTTCCCCCTTCCCCGCATTGATCAAATCATTGACGCCTCTGCAGGACACGACTCATTGTGTTTCCTCGATGCATATTCTGGATACCATCAAATCAAAATGAAGGAATCCGATCAAGCCGCAACAGCATTTATTACCCCATACGGGCCATTCTGCTTCAATACTATGCCCTTCGGGCTCAAGAACACCGGCGCGACATACCAACGCATGATCCAAACATGCCTGGAGAAATAGATTGCAAGACGGTAGAAGCTTACGTTGATGACGTCGTCATCAAGACTAGGCATGTCGAAACACTAATAGACGACTTACGTCTTACGTTCGACACCCTCCGGGCATATGACATTAAGCTCAACCCGGATAAGTGTGTCTTCGGTGTCCCCGCGGGAAAACTGCTGGGCTTCATAGTTTCCAATAGAGGAATCGAAGCAAATCCGGCTAAAATCTGAGCTCTGTCATAGTTGGCTACACCAACAGACCTCAAACAGGTCCAAAAGCTGGCAGGATGCGTGGCAGCACTAAGCCGCTTCATCTCTAGACTAGGAGAAAAGGCACTACCACTCTATCGCCTCTTACAGCGCACGAATAACTTCGAATGGACAGACGCGGCGACTGCCGGACTGGAAGAAATAAAGACCCTCCTAGCAAGCAATCCAATCCTGGCCGCACCAAACGCAGGTGAACCCATGCTGCTATACATATCGGCAACACATCAAGTGGTGAGCGCCATGCTCGTCGTCGAACGAGAATAGGACGGACACAAATTCCCACTTCAAAAGCCAGTATACTATGTATCCACTGTCCTCACACCATGCAAATCTCGGTACCCCCACTACCAAAAGATAGCATGCGCAGTTTCCTGTCACCCCGCAAGCTACGACACTACTTCCAGGAGTGTTCAATCACGGTGGCTTCCGAGGTCCCACTCAATGACATAATAAACAACCGCGATGCCACGGGACATATCGCCAAATGGGCCATAGAGCTACTTCCATTCGACATAACATACATGCCACGTCGAGCCATCAAATCTCAAGTGCTGGCCGATTTCGTCGCCGAATGGACAGAGGCCGAACTCCCTAAAGTGTACGGCGCATACTCAAATTGAGTCATGTATTTTGATGGTTCCAAAATGTTGGAAGGACTAGGAGCGGGAGTCTTATTAACATCCCCTACTAGAGACGTCGTCCAGTACGTACTCTAGATATTGTACATAGACTCCAACAACGCAGCCGAATACGAGGCCCTACTGCATGGTCTTCGGATGGCCACATCCATGGGCATACAACGCCTGGAGGTGTGCGGGGACTCGAACCTTGCGATATCTCACATAAATGGCGACTTTGATGCCAAAGATCCAAATATGGCAGCTTATCGCAATGCCATATTAAAAATATCGGCTCGGTTCAAAGGACTTGAATTTCACCACGTTGCCCGAGAAAGCAATCAAGCAGCGGACGTCTTGGCTTGCATCGGTGCTAAGCGCGACCCCATCCCACCTAACATCTTCCTGGAAAGTCTCTTTAAGCCATCCGTGGTGTGGCAAGGGGAGGGCGGCAACCACAGTTCAGATCCGAACACAATCTCAAATCCCGAACATACAGACAGTACCGGCGGCTTAGCCACCGAAATAACACCATCGACCCATCTCATGATGGCAGTCATTGCCCCGTGGACCGAACCCTTCTTGGCCTACATTGATAGGAAGGAGCTTCCAGACGACCAGGATGAGGCTCGCCGCATTGTCAGGCATTCGAAGGCCTACAAGGTCCACGACGGAGAGCTCTACAAGAAAAGCACTACTAGAATACTTCAAAGATGTATCTCCGAAGAAGAAGGGCGGCAACTGTTAGCGGAAATTCACGCTGGCCTCGGCGGACACCACGCCGCAGCTCGGGCCCTCGTTAGCAAGGCCTTCCGCACTGGGTTTTATTGGCCGACAGCCCGAGTGGACACGCAGGACCTTGTCCAACGCTGCGTCGGATGCCAGCTCTTCGCCAACCAAAGCCACATGCCCCCAACTGCCTTGCAAACCATCCCCATTACCTGGCCTTTTGCGGTCTGGGGTCTGGACATGGTCGGACCCCTTAAGGGAGGAAGCCATAAGAAAAAATATCGGTTGGTTATGGTTGACAAATTCACCAAGTGGATAGAGGCTAAACCGGTCAAAACGGCTGAGTCCGGCCTGGTTATTGACTTCATATCAGGCGTTGTGCACCGTTATGGTGTCCCACACATCATCATCACCGACAACGGCTCCAATTTCACAGCCGACAAGGTAAAAACCTGGTGCACTAATCTGGGTATTAAACTCGACTACACCTCCGTCTATCACCCACAAACCAACGGTCAAGTCAAACGAGCCAATGGTCTCATTATGAGCGGCATCAAGCCCAGACTAGTGCGGTCTTTGAAATCAGACAAGCAATGGGTAGAGGAGCTCGACTCCGTACTTTGGGGGCTACGGACCACGCCCAACCATACTACCGGATACACACCTTTCTTCATGGTGTATGGCGCAGATGCCGTATTGCCCTGCGATAATATTCACGACTCACCTCGAGTGTGTATGTACGAAGAGAGAGAAGCCAAGCTCGATCGGCAGGACAGCCTAGATGCCCTGGAGGAGGAACGCGATGTCGCAAAAGCCCGTTTAGCATTCTATCAACAGCAGGCTCGAAGATACCAAAGCAGAGAAGTACAGGCCAAGACTTACAATGTTGGTGAACTCGTTTTACGCCTACCGGAGAAGAAAAAGGACAAGCTCAAGCCCAAATGGGAGGGTCCCTTCATAATTGACGAAGTTCTCACCG